>OU538802.1:10017500-11217500 GCA_912999815.1 Campaea margaritaria | reverse complement strand
TTTTCTTACCAATAAACAATTAAAACGGAAGCAAAACCTCCTTTCCTTTAAAATTAAAATTCAAAACTAACCGTAAATTTTTAATAACTTGTCAAAACAGTAAGTAATGTCACGAAATGCTACGATATTTTTACATTTTATTTTGTATCCAATTGTGTTTTTGTACCGAATATATTGATAACGCCGATAATGATAGTTTAGATAGGAGATCTAGAAGCAAGACTACTAAGCTGAACAAGAAGTCGAGCACGAAGAAGAGCCGGATGGTGCCGTTCGATGTTCTGAACTTCATGCAAAAGGCTCAGGAAGATGGAGTGGTGGATGACAATCTTGAATCCTTTCAGAATAAAAAACCTGAACACCGGTGCGTGTGATCAACCAAGTTATTCCATAGAATCTTTGACATTACCATGATAGCACCACAGTATAAAGATGAAGAGATTAATTAGGCTGTGGTGGCCATATTTAACAAATCCCGCCTTTGAATCTTTTTAGGCTTAGCAGGGGGCTTGTAGAGTATCTTAATGACCAACTTGCTGGCCTTTTTAATTGTACAGAGTAACAAGATGAGCGGATCTTTGACTTGATAGTAAGCGCCACGCTTGCTCTCAAAAGTTGCAGTCAGTGCATCTCAGTTTTTTTTTATCGCTATCACATACAATTATATCCTGACCCCCTAACTAGGACTCCCTGTATCTAGGGAATCAGGAACTACAATGAACATGGTCCCACAAATACCCAGCCTCAGAGCAAATATTTGTGGTTCAGTGCATTGCAAGTCTTGCGTTCGTCACGTTCACACATAAGTTTATCTTATATTTAGAACAAAAAAATATATACAGCGGGGCAATGTAGTCAGCTTTTTGCCATTGCACGTTGCCACAAGCTTTAGAGAATTGGACCTCAGCCTGGTCGCAGCCAGTTTAAATATTGTCCTCAAGTATAATGTTCTTTATCTTTTCAGGCAATCATCATCAATCTATGGCGACTATGGATCTTTAGTCGAGTCCAATGAAAGGAACGCACAGAACAACAAACAAGTCGATTACTTCAACATTAAAGGCAACGACGAAGAATCCAACAAAAGATCAAGCGCGACCAAAGAAGCTAATGCAAGACGCTTCAACTTCCACACAATGTCGTTTGAAGATAAAGATGATGTGAAAACAAAGGACAATCAAGAAAAAACCAGATCTAATAGCGCTCTGAGCCCAGAAAACCCTGAAAAGAAATGGTAAGATAGTGCAAAGGAAAAAACCCTACGGTTATAGTTCTTAACTAAAGTTTCCCTTTTAGTAGGCAGATAGAAAAAACTAAAAATTTTCTTCTACTCAGTTTCTATGTTACCTAGCATGCCTATTTAATTTCTAAGCCTGGTTAGTCCTTAGTCCCATCTCATCCTTTCAACCCACACTTGAAACATAATGCCCTACTTTATTAATACTGTGACAGTATAATTTGTAGTTCGGGAGCCTATGTACTATTGTCTTACTGTACCATCTCACGTTTTTATAACATTTTTTTTGTGTTTATAGTGGCTTTAGAAATATGAAGATTCCGTTTTTTTCCCATGATACTACAAAACCCAGATGGTTGAAGAAACGAAAAATGTTTTGTTTCAATTGTCATCGAACATCCACCGCCGCTGCTAACGACAACCCATACGAAGCCAAAAACTTTGATTTTAACAAAGAGAAAACTGGATTTGAAGGGAAATATATTAACAAAAGGGCCTATGATTACTTATGCCCTAAATGTATTAGAGAACTCCTAAGCAATTTTAGACGAAAAACTACTAAAAAACCGAAAGGTGTTATTACTAAATTGTATCACAAAGATAGCAAGGCCACAGTTAAAGAAAAAACTACAATGTTACCTAGAGACACTTTGGAAGATAAATTACGGAACGATGACTATAGCGTAGACTATGTAAGGTTGAAGAGAGAAATAGAAGAAGAAAGAAGTAGAAGATTGAAAGAATTAGAAGAAGTAGAGAAGAGAATTGACAGTGTTCATATAACCTTACCATCGTTTAAAATGCCTATGGATCTTAATAAATAATGATATTATTTAGTAACTTATCTCTTACCTAATTTAGAAAATAATTTAGCTATTTACTGTACTGATTGCGTTTGGCTGCAAGTATCAAAATATAATTTTTGTTAAGTATATTTTACCTTATTTAGAAATTAGTTTAGCTATTTATTTATAATAGAGTTTGGCCAGAAATGTCAGAAAAATAAAACTTATCACTTTGCTCTTAATTTTTTTTGCTTTCAATGTCGCCTTTTTTTAAATAAGTGCATTCTTCTGCAATTAGAACAACAGATTTAATGAAGTGATATCAAGAATTATGCAGGAACAAGAAAAATATACAAAATTATTCGTCTGGGCTAAAATGAGAAACGCTACAATCTCGACGTAACAATAACATACGACGTCAGTATATCACTCTGTTATACTAGTTGGGGAGCTGTTGGTCAGTTTTAGTACGAGTTAAAATTAGAGTTATTATTATATTTGAAATAAGTAACTCGTAAGCTACGCATAAAAAATCTAGAATAGGGTTCAGTGATCAAGTAATAACTCATTTGATTTGCACCATTTATTATAATTACAGTTAAACTTTATTAAAATCCTTAAATATTGACATACTGTAGTGACTAAACTGTATATTTAAGCACTTTGTATTACATACATAATTATCGTATTTGTAATAATTTAGCTTCTTTTTTAATCCTTTTTATTTGATAATTATAATTAATTTTACATACAAAAAACCTCTAAAACTTACAGACATAACTTACATAATTGTAGATTCATACATACAGCTTCCGCGTGTCTAGATACATCTTCCCACATGCTACGATCCCAGCGGAAAGCAGTACATCAACTCCCTGACACTCTTTACTGGTTTCGTTTTGTAGATTCGTGATAGAAGTATACGGTACCTCGCACGCTATGCAGACGCCCCGGGTTCCTCGTGCCTCATTTGCTTCGCACCTTACTAGATATTTGTGAGGAGATTTTCTGCTCTAAGAAAATAGTTGGACAATCAATTTTATTCAAGGTTTTAAGTTTGCTTTAGAGAAAAGTTGCAGTTTTAAATTTAAAGCTGAAAGAATAAATCGCGTTCATATTCGCGACTGCTCCCACTACCGTAACGCAAATATTAATTTTCGTATATAGATTTTAAAGGCATTGCAGCTAACTAAACAACTGAAGTTCTAGGTTCTTAGGGCATTACTTAGGGTGATGAGTGCAGTGCAGTGCCGCACAAGATTATGATGTAAAGTTCTGGATGGCACTTTAATTGTTATGGGCAGACGTAGCGTTTAGCATCAGGTAAACGACTTGCTCGTCTCGTCGCTCAACAAATAAAAAAAATTAACATTAAAAAAGAAACACTAGGAACAAAATTACCGACAGGTATAAATATTTTAAAACAATGTACATAAAATGAAACCTATTACTGTAAGAAACGAGACATAAAATATATTATTATACGACATAGCCTTACAGACCCCAATTCATCCAAGAAATCTTTTTTAAATTGGTAAAGAATACCCCGAAACGAAGATTTTCTTTTTTGATTATTTATCTTTTTGTTACTTATCTGAACTTGAATTCTAAACCTGATTATCTAACCAGTGTCCGCTGGATAAACTTTCACAATTTCACCTTATCCTATTATAGCCTTCTCCGACACCTCCATCCAGCCAGATATCAAATAGGTAGTAGATCAGCTCCTAAGCTTCAAGACGCGAAACCCACCAAGCGCACCATGTACCGGATGACGGCGCGAATTGCTGGGAATAAGAACTGGTTATTCCATAGCCGCAGCCAGATAAGTTACTCCAGCTTAGCTTGAAATATCATTTCATGTTGCACTAGAGTGACTTGAACGATCCTGCTTTCTATGATTAAAGTTTTTAAACTTTTGAATTCATATTTAAGACACAGACGGCACCGATTTTTGACTGCCCTCGACGGTTCGATCACGTTATATTGACCGTGGTCACGAGAAGACTGGAGAATGCGGGGCGGGTATCACAGTCGAGATCGGCAGATGTCGTATCCAACTACCCGCGCTTCATCTTGCAAAGCAGCTGTCACGACACACCACACTAACAGAACTACTAAATACTAAGTACGTACGTTGTTTGATACTATTCGGTGCGCGCATAAGACCCGTCTATGTCTAGTATTTTCTATTTCTATTTACAAGTATCCAACTAACGACTTCCTGATAGCAATTATTACTACCAGAAAGTCGTATTTCAAATGAGAATGCGTCGGAATCCGAATTCTAAAAATTTCCGAAAATTGTGAATAGGACACTGTGGAAAAAGTTGTATTGATGCTTGATACATTTTGTATGATGTATTTGAGAGGTGTCTTGCCAATCAAGTTAGGTAAGTAGTTAGTACTGAATTAGGGTGAAAGTAATGGAACGGAATAGGAGTCGCGGGGACCGCTGCATGCCAACTGCTGGCATTCTTCATGGGGGAGGCCTACCAGTCTTCCAGCTGATGCTGATGACGAGATTTATTCTAATTGGTACTCGTAGAATAATCATATTGTTTTCTATTTAATGTAAATTCGGTTCGGTCAGATCTGTTAATCCTCTAATGACTTAATGGACTAATAAAACTTATATTCCCGAGTTTTGGTGCATGCTGCCAAGCAAATGCTTTCTGTGGTTGACGGTCCATCTGAAAATAATTGAATTTTATCTTAATAATTAAATAATTATGTTGTTGGTACTACTGCTATAATTAAAGGAAATTACCGAAAGGAAACCAACAAGTCGTCGGTATGCCTGACTCATTTCTGGCGGCGGTGACAGCTTCTCTTATCGCAAACGGTATGACCACAGCCATGCACATGGGCGGCTCAGCAATCGCTGTAATTACATTATGAAAACTGTAAAGCAGGCCATATATTACTAAAAAGTTAGTTTATGTTAATACATTATGTTCTAATAGTTGAACTAAAATGCCTAGGTCTATGATATAAGCGTTTCCTGAGTTATGTTTGTTTCTTTTTGAAACTAGAGATTATGACAGGAATGGATACATATGTATTAATCAACGTCTGGTATAATCAATTCTAGATGCAGTAGGAAAGCCGGGCCCTGCAAAGGGTGTGGTTGAAATATCATAGAGACAACATTAAGGAGTCGGACTACCATGCTGACCTACTTAAATTGCACAATGGTAAATTACCTTTAGACCCCTGTACAGCTGGAATACTGTAGGAGTTCCTTCTCAAATGCACCCTTAAGTCTTGAGGGATGTCTCTGGCTTGGGGTACGTTGTAGTACCAAGTGCGGTCCGTCAGCAGCTCTCCAGTTGTCTGGTTGTAGACCAGCTGTTCTGTTGTCCAATAACCTAGGCCCATTACGAAGGCACCTTCCACCTTGAAAAGAAATTTTTTATCAGTATCTGAGAAAAAAACATAATTATGAATAAAGACAAAAATTATAAAAATAATGAGTCGTATTTACTTGGCCAATGTCTATCTCAGGACTAACGCTCTGGCCAGCGTCCTCCAAAATATCAACTCTTCGAACCTCCATTTCGCCTGTCAAGACATCTATTTCAACTTCACCAAATGCCATTCCAAACACAATAGTATCTTGAACATCTGCCGGACTGACAAATCCATGAGTTTGTAGATCTATGTTACCTCTGTAGGCTGCTGCTATTAACTCTTCCCAAGAAGGGTTATTCATTTCACTTCTGACAGGTTCAAGTCTTGCCAAAAGTTCCTTGCAACACTTCTCAACACCAACTCCAACATTCAGACTCGTGAAGCTTCCTCCTGTCACCTGACAATTAGGAGCATTTATGGAAGTATTTGCTTTAACTTGTATTTTCTCTAACGGTATCTTCAGGAAATAGGCTGCAATTTGAACAGCTCTTGTATTGATGCCTTGACCAACTTCTACTCCACCATGAACTATAGAAACAGATCCATCCGCGTGATATACAGACATGTTAACCTCATAATACTTTGGGGAGTCATGACTCCACCTCATGGGAACAAACCGAAGTCCTCGCTTTTTCCACCTATTTTCTGAATTGAAGCGGACTACTTCTGCTCTTCTCTGTACGTATTCACTTTCAATGATTAACGTATTTAGCATTTCTCTAATGTTATTTGATTTTGGGTCTAAATTTGCCATTCGTATCTGTATGGGGTCTAACGACAATTCATATGATATCTGCTCCATTATCATTTCAATCATTGCTAATGTTTCAAGTGTTCCTGTAAAATAATCTAATTGTTTCAATAACCCTAAAATGAAGTTGATGCATACATTATTATTTTTATGATAGTGTATTTTGTTCAATCAGGCAAAGATTTATTTGAACTTAAACACGTGGGTTCACTAACCCTTTTTGAATATTTTATTAGCTTTCTTATTTATTTGAATGAATTTATGTTCACCTGGAGCTCTAAACCAAGTATTCTTAGCAGTATCAGTGATTGTGTTAAACATTTTGAAATTCATTCGAGATTTGTCATAGCAGTTGTAGTAAACTTGAAGACCGAACGAGGCCATCTTTTCGTTTACCGTGAATCCATTATCATCAAATAGCATGTTGTTGGCGTACTGAATGACACCTGATTCATTTACTCCAAACTGGAAAATACAAATGTTGTTAGGAAAATATCTGAAATCTTTTAAATATCTGAGGAAAGGAAAAAAGAAATACTAATAAATGTAAAACTGACTTCATAATCACTGGAGCAAGGGAATCTTTTCCCAAAAGCGCGAGTAACAGTTTCCATTGACTGGATAAACCTGCAGGGTCGGTTCAGCTTGGTCACGACCAGGCTGGCGGCCACAGCGATGAGGATGCTCCGGGAGATCTTAATGCCATAACCACCGCCTATGCGACGCACGCAGACATCTATTCTGAAAGAGGCATCATCATCATCATCATCATCATATGCAGCTCATCCAACCCACTGCAGGGCATAAGCCTCCTCCCTCTTACGCCATTCATCACGGCTTTGGGCCGATCTGGTCCATCTGAAAGAGGCATGAGGCCTAAACAAACGCCTTTGACGTACGCAGTAGAGCCATGTATCTCTTTGCAATTCGTAATTATAGGTGGCACTAATCGATCATAATCTAAAATTTAAAAAATGTATGACGGATCTAGCGAGACACTTTCTTATTAAAAAGATAAGTGTCATGGATCGTGCCTCGAGAGCAGCTAAACATGTCCATACGAAAAATAAAACTCAATCACGCGCGTGAAATAAACTTAGACAATTGTATTGTTACAGATATTTGCAAATTATTGACATTAGTACAAACCTATTTGCATCCATGTTCAAGGCCCTTGAAATCATTGTTTGAACACCATCGACCCACTGTGTAGTAACAAATACCTCTATACCTTCTTCAGTTGGGTGAACTACACACGACATCGTTTCCATAGTAAAATGATACTGTCCGTATATTGTATTACTTCCCTTAATGACTTTAAAGACATCTGTCCCTTTATCAGTTGCATTGACAGCTTCAATAAGCTGCACTCTATTTGGATCCTTTTTTGCTTCTTTTACATTTAATACGGGTTTCGTTACATTTGTATATTTAACAGTAACCATCTTAGCGGCTAATTCAGCTATGTGTCTGGTTTCAGCAACAACTATTGCTATTGGTTGATTGTAGTATTTAACTTCACCACTACAAAGAACTTCTTCATTTCGTGTGTTGACGATGTCGTCAGCTGGCGTAAAAGAGTTAAGACCAGGGATGTCTTTTGCCGTATACACCGCTATTACTCCAGGATATTTCTTAAAAAGATTATTTTTATTTGAGACAATTTTAATATTCTCAATGCCATTTTTTTTTTTTTTTTGCCCGGGGGAAATGACCTTATTCATACCTCGACCTCGGGGGAGGCCGGCTGGTTATGTGGGGCTCCCCCGCCAGCGCGCATCTACTGACGCGCCTGACTGGGTGTACCCACTAAAAAACCCCGGGGTGTTCTCCTCTCCGCATGTTGGGGTGATCACGGGCTCGCGATTGCGCTTCCGCGACCACCCCTGAATATTCTCAATGCCATATTCGAACTATTTATAACTTCAATGGTGTAATACTAGAGGCTCGTATACTGCGATATCACAGTTAATGACTAATCATGTTTATCAATACCATGTTCCAATAAAAATATACCACCTCAAGGCACAATGATTGAACTATCGTCTTCAAAGAAGAAAGCGCCATATTTACTTAATAATATTTGACTAATGATTATGTTTAAAATTTACCAAAGCTGTCATAGTGTTAATGTCAACAATAACTCCTCTTGCTACAGTGCTCAGTACCAGATCTCCAAATACTTCATTTTCGAAAGAAGGAGTATCTTCAGTGTAAAAAGCTTCGCCTGCACATTGAATCTAAAAAGTGTTATGGTCAAGTATAATTATTCCACTACTGGGTTACAGTTATCTGGTTGACGACTATAGTTGCAAAGCCTCTGTTAGTCGATTCAGAACCTGTAGATAAGTCAGTTAACGATCGATTTGGTCTGACATCGTTAGATTAACACCCTGATTTTGTAATCGATTCGATTACAGTATTGTACCGTAATCGACAAAAGTTGAAATCGAATCGAATCCGCAGGTTGATTGTCTTAAATAGCTCAAAAGTTTAAGTTTCAAGACGAGACAATATCGAATTGATTCAATATTCTGAATCGTCTAACTAAAAGAAAGTTTGCTGAACGCTGATGTCGCAAAAAACCTACTCAGTGGCGAAGAAGGACAAGGAAGACTGACCCGAAGTAACATAAGAGACATAGGGTCTCAGAAGATGAGAAGATTTATAATTTTTTAATAATACTTACTAGGCTTTCCATCTTTGGTATAGGCTTAGTCAATGGATACATATCTGGTTTGGTATCAAATGTTCGTTTTGCTGATGAAACAGGTCTTGATTCACGAAGTTTTATGGCTCCAGATCTATATCGCGTATTCAAAATATTTTCTGGACATAATGATAGCAGGCTCTAGAAAAATAACTTCATGGTATTATTTGGAGCGTTACCTACCAATTTCAATGAAATTGTAACCACAAAGATAAAAAATAATGAACACAATAATTACAGCTGTCTATTCAAAAAATATTTTGGAAAGTGTGCATTGGAATTAAGTAAAAGCCGACATAAAACATGTAAGTTACCTCTTCTGGTGGTGAATGGATTTTTTTTAGCTGTTGTCCTGTGGTCGCTCTGTTTTATATTACTGGTGTTATCACTGGTATACATATTAGCAGTGGTCACACTAGTATAATTATGTCATTAATAAAAAATCTTACCTTGTAAAATAATCCAACAGCTAATTTCTTTCTATAAGCCGCTGAAGGTTCTGGTGGCATTTCAATAACTACTAATTCCTCTTCCAAAATTCTAACAGCTTCTTGTAATATTTGGTTCGTGAATAGTGGCTTCCCAATTAAATAATTTGCAGTGGCTGTGGCTCTAGTGTAACCTGGTGACAGTCCTCCGAATACGAGATTGCTTCGAACAAGGCATTTTGCATTTGTGGAAAATTCGTAGAGTGCGCCGAAGTTAACTATGGCGTGAGCGTTTTGGGCCCTCGGCATGATCTGTAAAAGTTGAATGTTTAACCTAACAATTCCTTGATATTCATTCAATTATATTACCACTATGATTTAGATCTTCAATATCTTGCACGAGTAATTTCAAAACGTATGCTTTCTCTACCTTGAAGGTTTTCACTTTCGTGTATTTACTCAGGGGCGGCAGTTTCACGTTTAATATAATGACACCTTTCATATCAGTTTTCAGAAACTGTTCCATAGTCACGTGTTCTTCAGCTTGTTGTCTTGTCACTAAAATTTAAGTTGATTTAATTAATTATTAGTATCTAACTAAAGGAAGGAACTTTACATAAAATGCATACACACTTACTAATAGTCAAAACAGCTCCAACAGTTTCAAACATGAGATACAAATCTGACGGAAACTCATTGTGCTGGTGTTTGATCATTAGGTTACCAGCTATCGTCCCAACATTCCTTACTGCAATATGTGCCACCAATTGCAAGTGATCGTAAAACTCTTTCAGATATCCAAAAAATTCTTTCTCAGACATATTTTCGTAAATATTTAGAAGTTCACTCAAAGTGACTCTTGATCCAATCACAAGATTTTGCTCTAGCACGACTGTTGTTAATTCTGATATTCCATTTATGTCAATAAGTGTTTTGGGATATTCAGCTATCGGGTAAACTCCTGAAAAAAAGTTCGTTAATTCACGAGTTCACAAAGCTGTTATTTTAGAAATTACTTTCAAATCTATTTTTTCTAGATTACCCTTTGCAGTATTCCCAGCTACCAGCATGTAAGAATCAGTTCCCTCGCTTTCAAATAACTGATACACATTTTTGAGATTATTGACACGGTACCATTTCCTACCATCTTGTAACTGAATAGATTTTATTGGCTCTTCTAAGCAGTCTTTCTTTGCCACGACACACCAATCTTCATCATCAACGATGGCTGCATTACAAGAGATAGAGTTATTATTATCACAGGTATTTTCACAAGGTTTACCAGTTCTACCACAAATGCTTAAGTCCTCAATGTCAGGCATATCAAGGTTCATGGGAGAGTCTGTGGCGAAGGTCTTGAAGGCATCTAATATAGGACGGTACCCAGTACACCTGCATATATTGCTTGCGAATGATGTTTCAATGTCGAGCATAGTAAGCTCTCTTTTTTCTTGGCACAGACTGAAACAAAAGCAGTCAATTATGTATTAAAATATTCGTTTTTATTTTAAAATCGTTCTTTATAATATAATTTTATACCCTTATGCAAGTCAGTTGGCAGATTGGATTATGTACCTAATTATGAATATAAATATTTTAACGTTTCAAAAGAATGCATTTTGGAGTATTTATTAAATTTTTCATTATATATAATAAGAACAATTAACAATGAATTAATCACATAATGACGGTCTTAATGGCGTAAATTGTTGATGAGCTGACTGCTATACGTGAGAATAAGGCCTCGATTTCCACACAGGGTAAATATTTGTATGAACCACAGATATTCGCTGTCTATGGATGTTTAAGGAACCCGTAGTTTTTAGATAAGATACAGCAAGGATAGAAGAAATTCGTGAGAGGTACTGCCTAGTAATGCATCGTACGTAATTGTGAAGTGTTTAATAGTATTTCGATCATTGTCATAAATTACCAGTACATAGACATGACCCAGCCCGGGGAGCAGTACCCACACTGCGACCCGTTGCGACTAGCCAGGGTCTTCTGCACGATGTGGTATCCCTTCTTCCTGTTCCCTAAATCTTCGATGGTCTGGATCTCCCAGTCTTGGCATGATGTGATGGACACCATGCACTGAAAACCAAATGGAAATTCATTCTGGGGTCTTCGTTCAACGTTCGTTCGTTCTTCATTCAACGTGTAATTGCTGTGGTATAACCCAATAGAGCTATTCTTTTTGGGAGTGGAAGACCCTGTATATTCACAAGTGTCGGATAGTTTTTGGAATCCGATTTCAACGAATTCATTCCCGATCCGACGCGTCCGAAAACGACTTTTCGGTAGTAATTGTTAATAGCGTTTTTTGGATGCGTCGGATAGTGAAAGAGTTCTTACCTTACCTTCTTAATCTTTACCACCCTCTCCGCAATTGTCGGTCTTCTTACCGAGTTAACAGCTTTCAGTGTGCCGCCTGGTTGCTTGGCAGCGACAATGCAGGCGCCGCAACCAGCTTCACGGCACATGTACTTGGTACCTCGTAACTCCAGGTAGTTCCGCAGGTAGTCCAGCAGCGTCACATCTGAAGTCACCTCGCAACCCACTGGGGAAATGGATGATGCATTTAACGTTGTGAGAGACTGGAGTCCTGGAAGGCGTAGAGGCCCGGATACTACCGGGCCTACCGCCGCCGCGGGGTAAGATGGTAGCTGCTAGCGCGACCCTATCTTGCCCCTCCTTGGCGGAGGACTGCTCACGGAGGGGTTCCAGTTGCAGGAACCACGTAAGTTCTAAGGGTGTTATTGTATTTTGAACTCTATATGTAGTGACTAAAAATCTGCTTAGATATAGATAGATAGATAGATAGATAAACTCTTTATTGAAACACCACAGAACAAAGAAAACTTAAAACTAGAACAAAACAAATTTTACAATTAGTGTCACAATGGGCGGTCTTATCGCTCAGAGTGATCTCTTCCAGACAACCATGCACGGAGAGGAGTAATTAAGACATCGGACGGTGGCTTTCCTTATATACATAGAATAAAATAAATAAATAAATAGATACATATACACAAAATAAACTTAAATACATAGTAAAGTAATAGATAAACTTAATATATACCCTATTATAATATACATACATACTAATACAAATATACTTCTAAACAAACCCTTCTTAATATTATAATCTTACGAATTGATATTGCAAATGTGAAAGTCTGTGTGTTTAGATGTTCGGATGTTTGTTACTCAATCACGAAAAAACGGCTGATCGGATTTGGATGAAATTTGGCACACATATAGTATATTATCTAGATTAATAAACAGTGTATTTTTTATCCCGTAAAAATAAGTGGTTCCTGTGGGATAATAATCAACGCGAGTAAAAGCGTGGGTTGCAGTAAGTATATAATTAGGTACATATAAAACAGTGTTATCATCTGCAAATTAACTAAGAACGATAACGTGCTTGAGCTCGTCTGGCAGCCAATTTAAATTTTTGGATAACGCATTCACAGTTGGTTATTTTGAGATATCGATTCACAAATGAACACCGAAAAACTTCAGCGACATCAATTTGAAAGGAATTGTAAAACCTCTCCCTCTTTTTGGGTGTTTGTAGGACCATGGTCCTTGTAGTTCGTGATTCCCTGGATATAGGAAATCCTAGTTAGGGGGCAGGTTCTATGTAATTATGTGTTTGTTTTGCGATATTATTATCATCATCATCATCATAGACAGTTCATTCGCATGGTTTATAAAGCGTGTTTGTATAGTTTTTTTACACAATAATTTAATGCGAATAAAATTTTAGTTATTTAACAGTGAAAACCCTATTGCAATCTGTTTAGTACTTTTTACGCGATGCAAAAGTTACTTATACAGAAAGACACAATTATAAACAAAAAATGATTCAAAAGTTGATTAAATTATGTCTTAGAAACCTTTTTCTTTGTTATTATTACCCATCTTGTCCTTAACTGCTTAATTATAAGTAGGTATATTAAAATAATTATTTGAACCAAAAAAATTACTTTAAATGGATTTACTAAAAACCAAACTACTGAACCGATTTCGAAGAAATCTCTATGGTGCACTAATCGTACATCATGGGCATCAACTTTTGTAACATTTTTAAGGTTCTGTTTTAGATTTGTATTAAACATAACTTTTTTTTTGTTATTTTGTTTTTATTGACGAAGTTCTGCAAACTTTAAAAATATACAACTGAATTATTGAGAATCTACTCCTTTTTTTAAAGTTGGTTAAATAAAATTATTTTACCTGAATATTTAACTCCATTGATTTTAAAAGAAATGCGATCCATATCCAAGAACTGACTGCACAAGACTGACTGCGTGCTGTTAGGCTGAAAATAATATAATATATTAACAGTATATACGTTGCAGTCAAGTTGTAAATTCCGTCGTTTTCAAAACCGCACCGTTTTATATACAGTCCAGCGGCTGTATGGCGGTCACCCGCTACCTTATTACGAATGTAACTTTTATACGCAGTCGTAGCGCGTACCATCAGGTGAACGACATGCTCGTCTCGTTAGTCAGTCAAATAAAAAACAAAAAAAATATTAAAAATAAAGATAATGATAAGATCATTCATCATCATCAACCCATAACGTCCCACTGCTGGGCGCGGGTCTCTCCTCACTTTCGTGAGGAGGGTTAGGCCATAATCCACCACGGGGGCCCAGTCCGGATTGGTGGATAACATACCTACCTCCGAAATAATTCTCGGATAGGTATGTGGGTTTCCTCACGATGTTTTCCTTCACCGAAAAGCGAGTGATAATTACGTACATATATTTTACAGAAACACATTGGTACGTGCCCGCACTGGGATTTGAACTCACAACCTTCTAGTTGGAAGGCGGACGTTCTCCCACTAGGCTACCACCGCTTTAAGATAAGATAATATCATGAAATATCAGACAATAAGAGCGCGGCTGTGTGTAGAAGACGCGGGACGCACTATCGAAAAACGTGACTGTGTATAGAAGACGCGGGACGCGGACGCACTATCGAAAAACGTGACTGTGTATAGAAGACGCGGGACGCGGGGCGCACTATCGAAAAACGTGACTGTGTGTAGAGGACGCGGGACGCGGGACGCACTATCGAAAAACGTGACTGTGTATAGAAGACGCGGGACGCGGGACGCACTATCGAAAAACGTGACTGTGTATAGAAGACGCGGGACGCGGGGCGCACTATCGAAAAACGTGACTGTGTATAGAGGACGCGGGACGCGGGACGCACTATCGAAAAACGTGACTGTGTATAGAAGACGCGGGACGCGGGGCGCACTATCGAAAAACGTGACTGTGTATAGAAGACGCGGGACGCGGGGCGCACTATCGAAAAACGTGACTGTGTGTAGAAGACGCGGGACGCGGGGCGCACTATCGAAAAACGTGACTGTGTATAGAAGACGCGGGACCCACTATCGAAAAACGTGACTGTGTGTAGAGGACGCGGGACGCAATATCGTAAAACGTAGCATTATAGTTGATCGATAATTTAACGTCTGTATTTCGTAGTGTAACGATAGATTATTTATTCACTTCCTTTATTGTAGGCTAAAACATTTAATTGACTATCATTGTGTCCCTTAAAGTATCAGATGCGCTTCCTAAAATTTTGAGATTATTAATGAAAACGACAAACCAAACAACAGGTGAACCATCAGGTGAACGACTTGCTAGTCTCGTCACTCAGTCAAATAAGAAAAGAAAATAACAAGCCTCATTCGCATGTGGATGCATAATTTATAATTTTATCAACACCATAATTATATTCTACTGATTGTCGCGACCTTGGTACCCACAAAAGGTACCTACTTGAGATACATAATAGTATCGCAGTTTTTTCAATTGATAAGACCTAATTTTCTTTTAATTCTCAAGTGTTTTGGAAATTTAATTGTACCTAAATGTTTTTCTTATGCAAGATTGTCATTGTATTTTCAGTTAATTCATTTAAATTTAGAATCTACAGAACCGGATAGCAGCGCGTCGCTACGCCAACAACCATAGCCGCACATTAGCGGAAAGTCAGGCACAAGAAGACAGAAGAGGCACTGCGTGCGGCGCATGTGGGGCATACGGATCGCTGTCATTTTGACACATTTCTTTCTATTGGTTAGTGGCAGCGCGCCGCAGGTAGCTGCGGTACTGCATTGGTCTGTCTTGCGCCTTAGATGGTTCACATCGTAATAGCCATGTAGCACGTACGGTAGCCTAGTTACTAACAAACCTATCAATACTACACTACTAACTGTAACATTAATACTACTGTATGAGTCAAGACATTTATTATTCCATTACATTTGTTTAATTAAACATCAATCATAAAAAAACACTTTAATAATAATTATAATTATTTCTCAAAATAATTTGAAATCTTCGATCTTCGTTCCGGAGGCAAGAGCGCATCTTTCAGTTGTGTATGGTCCATCTGAAAAAAAAACCTTTGCATTATTGGCATTGATCTGTCTTACGCCTAAGATTTGCTAGCCGTGTGCTTGAGGCCTATGCCAAGCAGTGGGATTATGTAGATTGAAATAGAAAGAGCTTTCTTACCAATTTGGAACCAATTAGTTTTAGGTGTTCCTGTATCTTCCCTCGCTTCTGCGATTGCTTCTCTCAACGCAAACGCCATTACTATCGTCAGACACATTGGTGGTTCTCCAGTCCCTAAAAAGGAATCATTTGTACTGAAATTTCAAATTTTCTATTGCGTGGGTAGGTGTGCAGTCTTCACCTGATGGTAAGCGCTACGCCTGCCCATGACAGTCACAGCACCACCCAGAACACTGCATTGTATAATCCTGCGTGGCACTGCGCTATGGTGGCACTTATGACGATGTGGAAAATTACGATAATCATATTTGTTTAGGTTCTACAAGCCTATGACAAAGAGATGGTCCAACAAACCTAAACACCCGCGGAACTAAAACTTAAATCAATTACTTCTATATTATATCTAAAACTGAAATCTCAAAGTAAAGTGTTCACCTTTAGCCCCCAGTATTGGTTGAAGACTGTAAGAGTTCTTCCTAAAGTACACTCTGAAGTCTTGAGGAATATCTCTAGCGAGAGCCACGTGGTAGTTCCAGGTACGATTACTCAGTAATTCTCCTGTCTTCTTGTCGTATACCAGGTTCTCACAAGTCCAGTAACTTAGGCCCATGATGAAAGCGCCTTCTACCTACGGAAAGAAAACATCAGTTAATTGACTGCTATTAAAATCGCCAAGTACTGTCCATAAAGATTTTTGAATTTAAATAGACAGTTTCTCAAAATAGTCAATAAACTAATTGTGCTGTACTTACTTGACCGACATCGACTTCAGGACTGACGCTTTGTCCGACGTCTTGCAGGATGTCTACTCTTCGACACTCTGACTCTCCAGTCAAAATATCAAGTTCCACTTCAGCTAATGCCACTCCAAATATGTTAAACTCAAAAACATCTGTGAAATTAACAAAGTTATGTACTTGCAAATCGACGTTCTGGGTAAAAGCTGTCTCTATAAGCTGTTCCCAAGTAGGATTAGTCATTTGACTGCGTATCGGCTGCAACCTCGCCAACAACTGGTCACAGCATCTTCTCACTCCCAAACCAACGTTCTGCGATCCAATGCTTCCACCAGTGATGAATCCGTTGGGTGCAATGATAGTGTTGTTTGCTTTCACTTGAATTTTTTCGATAGGGATCTTTAGCATATAGGCAGCGATTTGTACTGCTTTAGTGTTAATTCCTTGACCCATTTCTATTCCGCCATGAGTTATTACAACTGTTCCATCTGCGTGAAAGACTGATAGGTTGACGTCAAAAGTTGAAGCCCCAATGGGAGTCCACCGAAGGAAGGAAAATCTTAATCCTCGTTTTCTCCATCTATTCTTTGCATTGAACTTGGCCACATCTGCTTTCCTCTCAGTATAAGATGCAGTAGTTCTTAATTGTTCAGCCATGTCCTTTAAATCATTGAATCTAGTTGTATCAAGGTTTGCTATTCGAACATCGTATGAGTCTAAACCGAGTTCGTAAGATATTCTTTCTAAAATGTATTCCGCCATTGCTATGCTCTCAAGACTTCCTGAAATGTAGAGTTTGGTTAGAATTTGCTGTATGTTTTCAACAAAAGTAATTGAACCGATGGATGAAATGATAAATTTCAAGTTACCGGGAGATCGACACCAAGTGTTTTTAGCATTGTCTGTAGTGGCATCATAACAGTTGTAGTTCCACCTCGCGTCATTGTAGCAGTTGTTGTAAACACCGGTACCGAGGGCAGTAAGGGTTTCATTAATTTTGTACCCATTGTCCTCATATAACTTGTACTCTAAATGTTGGATGACACCTGAACTGTTGACTTCGCACTGGAAAGTAGATTTTGTTTATTATGATTTTTGTTGCTTGATGCATAATATCAACATAGTAGTGTGTAATATCCCCCCCTTCCTACTCTCTCCCCCTTTTCTATAGATACTCTACCTCATACTAAATTTTTCGAATTAATAAATAATTAACAAAACTTAAACTAAACTTAAACTAGACTAATCTCTCACCCTACTCTCTTCTACTCTCTCCTAATAATAATAATAACGTTCAGTACAGTACAACTCCGTATACTCCGCACCTAACTCACTCTACTTTACTTTACCTTACTTTATTTTGGCCCGATGATCGTCTAGTAACCCTTCGTTGTGTTCCGCGTGTAGTAACCTAAATTCTTTGAATGTTCAGTATGGCTTCGCAATCCGTCAGTAGTCAATATCAAAAGAGATAAATAATTTGAATTTAGATTTCGCTGAATTAATACCATTCGTTTTCTACCATTCCTAAATTATTATATGGCGTCCCTAAATAAACTCAACCTAATATTCTCGTTCCGTTCTACCTCTCATCAAATCCGTTTTATCTAAATATCTGACAAAGTAGATCTTAATCCTAGCCCTTCGTTGTCCCATATATAACCTTTCATTCAAAATTATAAATTAATAATCGTCAACCTTCCATCAACTTTTCATCAACCTTACATTTTTCGTAACTCATCAACCTTTCGCTCGACCTTATAGTTTTGTAATTATCACGAGAGTCTATGATTAAAACTTCCATTCTGAATCTACGATCATGACAGCGGCTATGACTTAGAGCCCCGCCCCGCCCTAAGTTGTGAATTTCGTCGGACCAGACTTGGATATTCTCCACCGCTTGTCGGGATTAAGTACCGCCTCGCAGTTACGAAATCTCGACGGAAAGTATTTACTTTCATTTAATTTACTATGTTTGTCTATCTGTGGTCTTCCATCAAATTTCAATTCATCGTTCTATTATCCGTCACTCTCACAGGACAAATGACACTGACAGCAGCTAACATCGCTCCATGACAATAAGCTTACTTGTCAAAGTCACCCGTCCGAACTCATTTAAATAGATGTGAAATCTTTATGTTACTGCTAGAAAATACCGTGAAACTCGCCTATTACTATAAGTCTAGTATATCTAAGCAAGGGAACTTCATAAAGAGGGACTTCTTTTCTTTTATCTAAAGAGTATTCACGGTTCGATCTCATTCATACCCGGTATGTAAACAATCTCACAACCTCCGTTCATGATTCAACGAGGATGAAGGGTTATCAGCGGACATAACCCCCGCCATGGTCGAATTTCCATCCTTCTTATCTAGTTCATGCGGTTCCTCAATCCCGCTTACTTATTTTAGCAAAAGGGAAAGAGGCCCCAATATTTAGAGATCTAAAATCTCATTAAACCTATCCTAGCTCTACCTACTAGGAGCAACTACATAATACATTAGGCTTTATTTACCCATCTGTACATACGCCTAGCTTATTTAGCATAATATGGGACTATTGTCCAGGTTTCTATTTGTAGAATTATATTATGTGGTAAGAGGTTATATTTTCCCCTGTTGTAATAATACTGGTTTTATTTAGTTAGTATTTCAGAAGCATTGTTCTAAGGTTTAAGGATATTTTTCCTTTAGGTGTAGGTAACAACAATTATTTATTGTTTCAGGTTATTTCTCATTGGAAAACCTAGGAATTGTTTTAATTCCAGAAAGTGACAGTTCGTCTAGATAATTCTGTAACACTAAGATTTCTAGTGTGGAGCTGTAGTTCTTTCCATATCTATTCATGGAAGAGTTCAACGATGGAACGATTCAAGTTGAAAGTAAGCCTCAGTTAGTGACTTTCGAAGAGCCTTATGGAGAATCTCACTCTTTTTTAGTCATAAGAAAATCCAGGGAAGGTAATAGGTCATTTGCCCATAAGTAGTCAATCTAACAGAGACGAACTCATTCATATTTGTCGTTCGTTGTTTCTTGTAATTAATGTTAAGGACAGAATTATTCCTTTCGAACCATTTTTCTGGTGTAGTACTAGTTTTATTTAAATAGTATGTTAAGAAGCCTTGTTCTAAGGTTTGATGGTAGTTTCCATTAGGTATAATGTCAATTTTTTTTGTTGATTTCAGGTTATCTCTCTATCGGAGGATTTTTAGAAAGTTCTTCTAGATAATTCTGTAACACTAAGAATTCTAGTGCCATAGTTAATACCATATCTATTGCATGGAAGGATTCAACATTGGAGCGATTCAAGTTGAAAGTAAGCCTCAGTTAGTGACTTTCGAAGAGCCTTATGGAGAATCTCACTCTTTTTTAGTCATAAGAAAATCCAGGGAAGGTAATAGGTCATTGCCCATAAGTAGCCAATCCAAAAGAGACAAACTTAGTCATATCTGTCGTCCAGTGCCTTTGTGCAATTAATTAATCTTGAAATCAGAATTATTCTTTCCGAACCAAGCCTAAGTTAAATTATAGTTAATTTGTCCAGATTATTACTTTATTTATAGGTAGGTTATATTTAATCCTTGCAGTTTCATTCAGTAGTCCTAACTTATTGTGATTTAATTGATTCTTTATCAGTTATGTTTAGTTTTCATCGTTCGTTTTCTTTCCGTCACAATTATATTAATTTCTTAATTGTTTCCCCAGATGTTTACTTTATGAGTATGTAAAGTTATATTTAGGCTCTATAGCATTGTTATGATGTATAATAAAATGATTAAACCGTATTACAACTTCTTTTATTCAAAGTAGGTACATATGTAATGATTAGTCTAATTGATTTGATTGCCGGTTATAACATTGTTTAGATGTTTGCTTGTTCATGTTTGACCTAATAACTCTGTAAATCTATTACAATATAGTCTGTAGTATTACAATTGATTCCCAAGGAAGTTTATGTTTTACCAGTTCATTTCTTTGTCATAGTATTAAACTTTTAATGTCCCCGAGTGCTTGTTTTACATTTGTATTGATTTTATGTAGTTTCCTATAGTTTAAGATGACCCTGTCCTACAGTATGAATTCCTTCCCGTCAGAAGAACCCTAGGCTAAAGGTGTGTGTGTGTGTGTGTGTGTGTGTGTGTCTACCTGTCAACTTCTCAGGACTGTCCGGAGTCCACATTTAACTTTACCTATCGAAATTGGTGTCTGTGCGTTCGTTTGTATGTTGTATGTTGTGTGTGTGTGGCCCTACGCTCTTATAAACTAGCTAGCTCATAGGGACTTACGAACTTCCTATGGCTAGTAACCCCTATCGTTAACACTATAGACTAGCTCATAGGTACTTACGATCCTCCTATGGCTAGTGACCCCTGTTGTTAATTATTATGAGCCTATGCCTACTTGCCCTAAGTTTCTTATGAACTAAAACCTGTCTAGCTTCTAATAAATAGTGTGTGTACCTAACAGAAGCAAGCCTGATTGCGACAACTTCGGAGTCGTGACAATCAGATTTTCCAAGTTAATTGTGCATGGAGAAATCCCACAGGGAAGTTCCAAGAATGTCCTTTTCTAACTAGCTATCTAAAGTCCGGAGGCACCGGGAGTCTTGCTTATTTCTAAGCCCTAGGCCGCCCTAAGATTTCCAAACGGCAACCTATCGTCAGTCGTCAAATTGTCGCCCCGTCATGTCATGCTGGGAAGGGAGTTTATGTCGTTGGAAATCGCCCTGACGGTAATAACACCGTGTGCGTGCGGGGACCATTCAAATCGACTTTATGTACAGGAAGAGATATCTTCGTCACTGTCTAGAGGAATCACCCCGCCCGTACACAAAATACGATCGAAATGGGTGGTCAGGCGCTTCTAGCCACCCATGCCGGAAGACGCCCCTGAGGTCACCACATTCCTCAGGCTATCAGCTAAACTCTTGGCAAGCACCGTTTCAATTCGCCAACCTACGCGCCCTACCAGTGTCAACAAGAATCAGAACATTTGCAGTTTGACTCAAGCTAACACAGGCCCTAGTATCACTTCCTATCTCCCCAGAATCGCTTTTAAGGATCACTAAATCCCCTTTGGAAGAGACCTAGCGATCCGTAAAACATATTCCTACGCGCTTTTCACTACTTCGCCATTTTGGTTTTCTCACTTTCCTCGGCACGCCCGTTCTCTTCGCAAATTCGCAAGCCAAGCAACCAGAGACTCTCGCGCCTCTCTCCACCTCCGCTCTAAATCTTCCGTCTCCCTCTTTTTCCTAACAATGCTGTTGTCTCATTCGCCCATTCCTTCCAGTGTTGCCAACATCACGAGGTCCTTCCCGTACTTTTAACCCTCCCTTCGAATTTCATAATTATTTATTATATAATTATTAATTTCATAATTATTTATTATATTATTATATAATTAATTATCCGTTTTCCATTTCCGCCTTGTCATAGATAGACTTGACCTTCTAATCTCTTACCATAGAGTTTCTACCTTTGCAATAATTAGCTTTTTTTTTGATTGAATGCAATATTTATGTGTAGCCAAAATCGCACTAATCTGTCAATGCAAATCTCAATATTCTGCCAAAATTGACAAATGTGTATTTTTATTTTGTGAAATGTAGCGAGTCCAATTCGGGACCGTTACAAGTGGTAGGGCTCTTCTGCGAGATTCTGCCTGGGGAAGTACCACACCGCCGCCAGATATTCATCCACCAAGCAGTACTGTGAAACAATACTGTGTTCCTGTTCAAAGGGCGCTGTTTCCAGCAATATTACTAAGCATATGAGATTTTAGAACCGAAATCTCAGGGTGATGAATGCAGTGCAGTGCCGCGCTAGATTATGCAGTGCAAAACTCGGTGGCACAGTAACTGTTATAGGCAGGCGTAGCGCTTATTGCACACGACTTACTCGTCTCTTTACGCTCTGGTTGTCATAAGCTTTTAACTTACCACAAAGTCAGTATGGCACGGCAGTCTCTTTCCAAAGGCCCTTGTGGCCGTGGTCAGGGGCACCACGAACCGGCACGGGCGGTTCATCTTCTGGGTGACCAGGCTGCATGCTATGGCCACTTGGGACGGACGGGATATCTTTATCCCGAAGGCTCCTCCGAGGCGACGGACGTGAACGTCTATACTAAAAAATCATTAAATTTACAAATAGTTCAATAGTATATTATACCTAGTAATCAAATAGTAGTTTCAATATTGTATTCCTCTTATTGGAGATCTATTTATTCAACATTGTTAGCTCTCTGCGTCGTAGCTAGATATTTTTGTATTTGATCTGAAATTTATTGCTTTTAGATCCAAAATCTACAGATTTCAACAAAAAATGACTTGGTGAGATTGGTTTTATCGATAAGTTTGCCTATTGTACTTTAGATTTATTTCTCTATAATGTGTATTTTGTAAACTGCTGTATGATAAAGCATATTCTGCTTTATAAATTTTACAAATTACTATCTATTTACCGATTCTCATCCATATTCAAAGCCTTCCCTATCATAACCTGAACCCCATCCATCCACTGCGTAGTAGAAAATACTTCTATTCCTTCCTCCGTAGGTCTAGTCACACACGATATATTCTCCATCGTGAAATGATATTGCCCATATATGGTATTCTCTCCGCTTATTGTTTTCATTACATCTGTCCCTCTATCTGTTGAAGGTATAGTCGTATGAAGAGTTACTCTTGTGGGATCGTTTTTGGTTTCTTTGATATCGATGACAGGAACCTTAGTGTTCTTGTAAGTGGCTGTGACCATTTTTGCAGCGGCATCTGCAATGTGTTGGGTTTCTGCTACGACGATGCCATAGGGCTGGTTGATGTATTGAACAACACCACTGCAGAGTACTTCTTCGTTGGCTACGTAGAATGTAGTTCCAGCTGGCGTGAAAGAATTAAGGCCTGGTATGTCCGATGCTTTGTAGAACGCTATAACGCCTGGTTGTTTCTGGAAGGCAAATACTTTGAAGATATAATTTCTTAACAGGGTACTAGAAAGGACTTCTGAAAAATGTATCCGTGTCATCATACTGCTCTCTCTTATGAACAATTTGTCAACATCATCAAAGTCATCAGGACTTACCAGAGCTTTACTAGCGTCAATGGTGACAATTTCTCCTAAAGCGACAGTAGTTAGTGCAAATGCTGCGTGCACTTCTCTAGGTTGAGTAGGAAGATCATCAGAATAAGTAGTTTCTCCTGCACACTGAATCTGCAATATAGAAAATAGCCTTTATTCACAAGTCTTTAAGAGCCTGCACAAAACAGGCGTTGGCTCCTATGTATAAGGATTGGATTAGTAAATTATATTGAATAAATCTAATCATTTTGTATGTACATAACATAAGCCATCCAAATGCAAATTGGCTTGTAGTTATGCATGTAATACAATTTAGTAGTGAGATATGGAAATTGACAATTGACAACCGATGCAGTAGACGAGTTCTAGAGTGGAGAGCGCATTTAGGCAAACGTAGTTTAAGACGCTGCAGGCAAGGTGGAGTGTCGACTTGCGGAAAACGGCTGGCAAAGACTGGACGAGGAGAGCCGAAGATCGAGCCAGTCTTATTCTGGGCTGATCACGTTCACCATCTTTGACCACATCATTACGTAACAGTAAGTGAGATGGTGGTCAAATACTAGTGTTTCAAGTGTGAAATAAATGTAAGACAACCTACTTACCAAACCCTCGATTTTCGGTATAGGCTGGTTTAAAGGCCACAGTGTCGGGTTTGTGGTAAATATCTGCCGTCCTTCTGACACGGGTCTGGTCTCTCTAATCTTGGTGGCTTCAGAGCGATACTTCTTGTCTAGTATGTCTTTTGGACACAAATTTATGAGACCCTGGAAAAATTCATCATCACTATTTGAATCAAATTCGGAGGATACACCATTTGAAAGTTTAAGCTCATTTTGCAGTTTGCAGTATCTACTACTATATCTTTTTATTAATTATGAAAACAAAATTATATTTATATCGGTTCCATTATTATGGTAGACATGCCATCTCTAGCCACGAAGCGATTTGCTTCTACATTCATTATACCGCAAAGGAGTGGGACTCCTTGCCGGAGTCTGTGTTTCCCGATAGTTACAACCTGGGAGTCTTCGAGTCACGAGTGAATAGGTTACTTCTAGGAACGTGTGCACTATTGTAGAACTCATCGTCACCTAACATCAAGTGAGACAGTGCTAAAATGGGAACCTATTCACAAATAAAAAAGATCTATTAAGCGAAATTAGTAGGTACTTTATAAATCTGCACCGTGTGGTGTGGAGCTGTAGACAAAAGCTATTATTTAGATTCTGCAACATTTCATTTTTTTTCATAAATATAACTGTTAGCAACCGGTTGTTAAGCTGTCCTGGCATCAATCACTATCCACTTAACTACTGCAATTAATAAACCTTTACAAAAATCATCATTTGTTTTTGCAATCCCAAGAACTTGTAGGTGTTTACCCAGTTTTCGCCGTAATTCCCCACGACCTACAATTACGGATTCTACCAATTCGTTTTTTTTAACACAGTTGGTCATACAATATACCTATAGTATTATTTTAGATGTAT
The DNA here is from genome assembly GCA_912999815.1 of Campaea margaritaria. Classification (NCBI taxonomy): domain Eukaryota; kingdom Metazoa; phylum Arthropoda; class Insecta; order Lepidoptera; family Geometridae; genus Campaea; species Campaea margaritaria. The sequence continues at coordinate 11,192,311 of OU538802.1, read as the reverse complement.
ACAATTCGTGCTTTAATAAATCTGGTTAGGATTTCGTAGAAAAACATTTAAGATGATTTAACGTTTTGTTATTTTTATTGAGAGATATAGCAATCGAGAGGTAATGAGTGCATTGCCAGCATTGCGACCTAATGAAAGTGTTTTCTAAAATTCCGCCCAGCACCGATAAGATAATTTCTTAAGTTTTGTTGGTTGTCATCAAGTCCCGTCAGAAGCCCTGGGGCCACCTGACAAGCTCTGACATCAGAGGCTAACAAAACCTTATTTAACTGACAGGCATAATTTATATTATATAGTAACGACAATAAATACATGATTTTTATTCATTTCAATGTTACCTTGTAAAAAAGCGCTAAAGCTAGGTGCTTCCGATACTCCACGGAAGGATCTGGCGGATGTTCAGTGACCACCAGCTCGTCCTGCAAGATCTTGAGCCCAGCCTGCAAGGTCGCATTGTTGAAGAGTTGTCTTCCTACCAGATATCTAAAACAGCAGTTATTTTGGTTACTAACTTTTCCATGTGGCTTCGTCCGCACGAACTACAGTATATCGCAATAAAAAGTATCCTTTTTTTTCCAGGGTTCATACCATATCTTTATCAAATTTCATCCAGGTCGGTTCGGATTTTTAACCGTCAAAAGGGAACAAACAGACAGACAGAGTTACTTTTGCTTTTATAATAGTTTTAGGATAGAGTCAAAAGGAGAGAGTCAAAAGGGTGTTTTTCTTCTTCCGTCACGGGATAGGACTTAAATCAACACGTAAAAAGGGAAATACAAAGGTACTTTCGATTTCATGGTGTTGATTCAGGGCCAAGGAAAACCTTAGCCAACTTCAAAGTATAGTTACTTAGCTTTGTTAAATTTAAACTTTATTCTTCTCACTATCATGTTCTTCTACTACACGCGTCACGGTCACTTACATAGATCCAGGTCCCCTAACTAAGAATCCTTGTATCCAGAGAATCAGGAACTATAAAGACCATGGTCCTAAAAACATCTAGACTCAGAGCAAATACTTTTAGCTCACACAAGTCTTTGTGACTCATCACCATCTACGCCACGGAGGCCGTTTGAAATTGCAATTCGAAGTTCTACCAAACTAAGCTGTAGTTAGAAGCAAACCTGGCGCTTATGACTAGTCAGAGAGCTATCTAGTATGTTACATACCTTTCCAAGTTTCCAGCTCTGATGAAGGAAGGCGATAGGCCTCCATACACTACCCTGGCTTCCATTACTCTGTTGCTGGTCGAGAGCTTGTACAAGAAGCCGGAGTTGACGATGGCGTGGGCGTTTTGTGATCGCGGCATGACCTGGAGTGGAATCAGCGTCATCATCGTCCATTCTTTTTTTATCATAATCGTCAAATGATCTACGTTTGAAACCTTACCTTGTAAGTAAACAGCTTGTATTCATCACTGAGGGGTGGCAGCAATGCGTTCACTATCACCTTTCCTCTCATGTCTTCTCTGAGGAACTGCTGCATCGTCAACCTTTTTGCTCTTCCTCTTGAATCGACTGCAACAAGTGTGTGTTCATAATCCTACTAAAACTTCTTTTTATTCAACCATTGCTGTCTAACTGCTAAGCAAATGCCTGTTTAACATCCTTCCACTCTTCATGGTAAAATTTTCTTACGTACTTAATTTATTAAGTTTTATTATTAGAATAGAATAGAATAGAATAGAAACATTTATTATCATAATTTGTACATAATATCATTAATTATATTTTTATACAAAATATTAACAATGGGTACAAATAATTATGACCCGTTAGGGTTACTGTCTATCCTATTTACATTTGGATACACGTCTAAATTGAAAATTGTTGTATATGTGTCTTAGTATAGAACATTCTTAAATAGCTTTATGATAATCCGAATTTATTCATCCAAAATTTTACAGTTACGAGTATTATCTAGTTGCATTCCTGTCTATTTCGTTGAAACTATTATGAGTCGCTTCAAAGCTATTATATATATTTACCAATAGTTAAATAAGCACCGACGGTTTCAAATAGAAGAAATATATCTGAAGGGAAGTCGTTGTGTTGGTGTTTAATCATCAAGTTTCCACCGACAGATCCTAGCTGAAACGGAAAAATAAAACAAAAAATGAATAGAGTTTCTGAGAAACCCTATATTCATTAACATAAGGTTTAGTAAATTCATCATCCACTATGCATCTCTATACGTCTGGGCGCCGGCCAATTGGTAGGCGGCGACTAGGCTCACAGTGGTGGATCCGGCGGCCACTTACCGGGATAATTACACCAGTACGCGGGAAAAATAACGTACGTGCCCATGTACTTCGCCACCGGGAACCCCATACCGGTTACCCGGCAACGGGGACGAATGAAAAGGCATTAAAGCTATCATCGCTTTTTGATTGTTGTCGCTATGACGCTCAAATAACTAATGTAATTTTCACTGTAGAAGATTTGTATTTGGTAATGCAGGCCGATTGAGCCGAGCTCAAACACCACCAATCAGATGTTACCAAGGAACTCCTCAATGACTACCAATAGAATGCAGCTCAGGGGGCCTATCATGACGTCTTATAGCGATTGAAAATTGTAGCAACATAAAAAATAAGACGTCACGGTACGATTATGCGACGCGGTTTTGTTTAGGTCCTCAACTGAATCGCTATAAGACATCATGGTAGGCCTCCAATTGTCTACCTCATGTCTCTCTCTTCCAGTTTATCTTGCTGAAGCCTTATTTCCAAGGCGTTGGACTTGTAAAAGTGCTTTTTTATTATTAAAATTGTAATGTATACTAACATTTCGAACAGGAATATGAGCCACCAATGTGATATGTTCAATCAATTTCTCCAAGTACTCAAAGTATTCTTCCTTAGCGACAGTATTGAAAGCGTTCAGAAGTTCAGTGAGCGTGAGACCAGCTCCAACAATCAGGTTCTGATCCAGTTGGACCACTTTTAGTTCTGATACTGAAGATATATCTATCAGTACGTTTGGATATTCGTCAATTGGATACGCACCTGAAAAAACAAACATGAAAATCTGAATAGGAGCAGGTAAAGCTATGATTATAATGCAAAAGTTTATGTGGGTGTGTGTGTGTGTGTTTTGCCACTCAATGTTGAAATGGCTGACCGGTTTTTGATTTAATTTGGTACATGTAAACAAAAAAAATGCTTATCCTCATTATTATACCTGCTTATCATTATTCATTATAGTCCATGCAGGTGAAGCTGCAGAGCGCTGCTTAAAATATTTAATGTGAGTACTATACGATACGAGAACAATGAATAATTATGTATATAAACATTGATTCACACTACAATTCACACTACTAAGGTTGTCTGGAAGAGATCGCTCTGAGCGATAAGACCGCTCATTGTGACACTAATTCTTAAACTTGTTTTGTTCTAGTTTTTAAGTTTTCTTTGTTCTGTGGTGTTTCAATAAAGAGTTTATCTATCTACAATTACAATATTTTTTTTCGTATTATTTCGTTCTAATAGGTGCATGTCTGATAATAAGATGAAAATGAAAATATTTGTTTTTAACAAGGCTTGTAATAAAATAATATACTATAATCTTGTAAACCCTATGCAAATTTCAAGGACTTCGATTTTGTTTACACTTTTTAATTTGCATTGAGATACGGAACCACAGTATAAATAATGGCTATTATCCTTAAATATAAAATATGCAAAGAAAAAGGTAATGAGAGAGGTCACCCACGGTTATTTTTTGCAGCGATAGCGCGTTTTGTTAACGCGCATAATTTGGCTTTTTGTTGCATTTGGAACGGGCGACTGTATCGATGCTGTATCACGTCTGCAGCGTCGTGGTTACGAGGACGAAGGTGTACGATCAGTGACAGCATCGCGACTGTATCGCAGTCCTTTTGTGATTAAATCGCTACTGAGGACCGGAATAAGTGGCGTGAAGGCGAGGAGGCCTATACCCACCAGTGGGTTGATACGGGCTGAGATGATGATGATGACGCTTCTGAATCGCAGCAAAAAGCAGAAGTAGACGACCACTCTCGCTTGCAGCTGTTTTCCACGAAAAGTGGAAACCTCTGAATCTAATTATATACTTGTTTGGACAGTGGGTTTTTATTTGTAACGTGAGCATTCACTAAGAACGGATTATGAATTTGCTCCCCTAGAGGGGTAAATAAGGGAATTATACTTTATATGACGATTGCGTTGGTTTTGAAGATAAATCTATGAACATTGGCTGGTAGTCTTTTACATGTGGTTGAGAATGATTTGTTTATAGATCCACGCGGGCAAAGTCAGTGGCAAAAATCTAGTTTCCTGCATAATAAGTACCTAATCCAAGAACCACCAACAACACGCATGGACCCTACACAGCTGATTGGTCTGGATTTCCAGAAACCAGTCCAGGGTATCAGGGAGTTGGTGTACTGCTTTCCGCTGGGATCGTAGCATGTGGAAGGATGTAGTCTCTGCCTATCCCAACGGGAGAAAGGCGTAACTGCATATGTGTAATCCAAGAATAATGAACACGACGGGTACATACGTAAGCTGCATCAAATACTTGATACATTTGATGTGTCCGTCAGCATAGTTACCTTTAGCTGTATTTCCGAAGACCAACATATACGAATCGTATCCTTTCTGGTTGAGAATTTGGAAAACAGAACTCAGACTGCACACCTTGTACCAGCATTTGTGATCTTTCAGTTCAATTTCAATGATATTGTTATCTTCAATATCTATTAAGCACCAATCATCTTCATCACAACTGGTCTTCTTACACGCGAGTCCAGTTTTCTTGCAGATGGACAAGTCTTCTATGTCAAGGATAGGGACTGTTTTCGGGGCGTCCTTGGCAAATTTTTTGAATGCGTCCAGAATGGGTCTGTATCCAGTGCATCTGCAGACGTTGCCCCCAAATGACTGTTCTATTTCAAGCATTGTGGGCTTTTCTCCGGTAGTTTGTAGAGAATTTTCTAGTATGCTAAAAGTAGTAATACATGATGATTATATTAGTTTTTTTGATTGATACTACTCCTTACATATAATAGAGAGATAGAGATATAGAGGACCAAGTCCTTGGAAAAAGATATAGAAGAAAGGCGACGCGGACCATGAGGTACCAGGACATAATAGTATATTTGAATATCTCGAATAGGATTACAAACCACATAATGGGGTCGTTAATTTTTTGATCATATCTAATATGAAATTTAGAATCAGAAGTTTATTATTTCTATCTATAAGACCATTACCAAAAAAATGCATATATCAATAAAAAAACAATGAATAATAGAGCTATACCTGTGCATATTCATGATCCACGCGGGGCTGCAGTAGCCGCACTGCGAGCCGTTATGCTCAGCCAACGTCTTCTGCAGGATGTGGTATCCTTTCTTCCTGTTGCCCAAACCCTCGATAGTTGTTATCTCCCAGTCTTGACATGATGTGATTGAGATCATGCACTAGAGAATAAGTCTACTGTCATCGTCAGAGTATTGCATTGCCAATACCAGGTTACTCGCTAAGAAAGGTCCCAATGTTTGTTCACCTGATTGCTCAGCAATTTTTTTATTACGTAATTGGCGAGCGTTTGACCACCTCACCTGATGGGAAGCGATGATGTGGCCAAAGGTGAAGCACGTCAACCTAAGAGATAGCTATTCACACTCAACTTGAATAACCCAGCGTTGAATTTAGATGGAAACACAGACGAAGGCAGTATTTTAGTAGTTGTAGGCCTCTTCTGCTAGAGACCGTCTGGAGAAGTACCACACTTTTGCCAGATATTCATCCGCCAAGCAGTATAGTGTGCAAACATTACTGTATTCCGGTTTGAAGGGCATTGTTTCCAGCGAAATTACTGGGCATATGAGACTTTAGAGCCGATGTCTCAGGGTGACGAGCACAGCGTAGTGCCGCGCAGGATTATGCGATGCAGTGTTCTGGGTGGTGTTGTGACTGGTTTAGGCATACCATCGCTGCCCATGGACATGGGCATGGGCACTGCGCTTGGGCGTAGCGCTTACCATCAGGTGAACGAACGGCTCGTCTCGTCAAATAAAAAAAAAGGCAAAGCATTCCATTCCTTTCCGGTTCTTATTAAGAGGATTGCCTATGAGTGTGGTTCTACTCATACCGTTAACGGAGAGCACACAAGCCCCAAAGCCAGCCTCTCGGTTTGTACCCAGCTGGTGCCATAGCGCTCCACCGAGACATGACTGGAGATATTCCACACAGTCTGCTATACTCACAGCATTAACAGAAAGAGTTGGTCCTCCAGCACATTTAACTACGGAAACGACGCAGGCGCCGCAGCCGGCCTCCCGGCACATGAACTTGGTGCCGCGGCGTTCCAGGTAGTCTCGGAGGTAGTCCACCAGGGTCAACCTGGAGTCCACTTCGCATCCCACTGGAAAAAAAAAAACTTGTCAACCTCCAATCACACATTGACTGACCTCCCAATTTCCCCCCGGATTGCGGGGAAACGGATCGCGGGGGGTGGAGAGTATCTATCTTGTATGTAGTAATGGATTTTCCTAAACACCTAGATTTAAGGAACTTGTTAATTATTGTAGGCTAATTTGTTTTTATATAACTGAGTGATGAGACGAGCCAGTCGTTCACCTGATGGTAAGCGCTACGCCTGCCTATAAAAGTCACAGCACCACCCAGAACCCTACATTGCATAATCCTGCACGGCACTGCACTGCGCTCGTCACCCTGAGACATCGGCTCTAATTAAAACTATATTCAAATAGATCTAACTGCCAGAACGCAAAGATGTTTTTTTTCGCGCAATGAAAGTAAACTATAACAGCGGCCATACAATTTCCCGTTAAGTCTTAACGTTAAGCCATTTGTGGTTAAACCGGTTTTGAAACAAAAAAGTGGAGTGTGCTCCAATTTTTTTGGATTCATTCACATTCGTGTGAACCTCAAATATTTGCTCCGAGTCTGGGTGTTTGTGGGACCATGGTCCTCGTAGTTCCTGATTCTCTAGATACATGGAATCCTTGTTAAGGGTCAGGATCTAGGTATGTGATCGAGACGCATTATTTTTTTTGGATTTAAGAAAGTCATTTTGTTAGACCAGCTTAAACTGAGACACCTTTTGAATTATAATTTAAATTATTATATTTGTTCTAAAAAAAAACAAAGTACGTAAGCGATTTTGAATTCAACCTATATCTATATATATATAAATGTTATGTTGGTTTGTGTACGCTTCAAAAACTCAAATAGTTCTGCACCGATCGAGCTGAAATTTTAGCATGATATATAATCCGCATCAAGGATTGTTTTTATCTATTTTTTTCATCAGTGACATATCAGCGAATGTGCCACAGCGAAGCGTGGCAGTGCACAGCTAGTTTTCTAATAAAAAAGAACTGAAGTAATCTTACGTGATTTATTGCACATAATTAGTATATTAATTGTATTAGTCGTTGTTAGTTAACACGTTCAGTGCTGAAAACACAACAGCTGTGTTTTTCATAACTTGTCGCGAGCGCGGGAAAACACAACTGTTGTGTTTGTTGTATGGGAAAACACTATTGAGCGTGCAGAGCCGCACCCGTGGCTAGACACGTAAATCGGCTCAGCAGTGAAAGGGTTAACACGGACAGACAGACAGACAACAAAGTAATCATATAAAGGTTCCTTTTTCCTTTTAAGTACGGAACCCTAAGCTTTATTACCTGTATGCCTTTATTATCACGTAAAGTCAAAATGGATTAAAAAAGTACCCAAGCATCATTTTCATTAAGCTGAGTTGGAATCGTTTTTTAGCAATTAGCATTTATATGTAAATTATTGTAATTTTTTATCGTCAAGTATTTTTGCTAATTGTTGCGAATAAATTTAGGTTCTTTCTTTATTTCTTTTTTACCTTCTTTCTTTCTAAGTAGCAACGTAGTCGATGACCTAGATTATTTTATTGTAGATTATTTTATAGATAACATATATTTTCACGAATTTATTACTTTTTTAAGTTTCAGACGGAGTGGGGGTCGTAACTGACACGTTGAAGTGCACGCTTTTATGGACGTTATTTCCATGGTTTTGCGGTCGATATTTGTAACATTGACATGCATTGAGCTACTAATTTGAGATACCGTCACAAGTGCAATCATTAAACCAGTTTGTTCGCTATCTCGAAACAGAATCTGTAACGGGGCTTTCGCCTTCATTTTTCGGGCATATGTATGTATAATAATTGTATGTATAATAATATATATGTATTTATGTACTGTACCACTTTCTTTTGTTCAATGGAGTTGAAATTTGGCGTCATGTGATCCACCAATCTGGACCGGGGTCCCATGGTGGATTATATCCTAATCCTACTCAGGAAAGTGAGGGGAGTCCCGTGCCCAGCAGTGGGCTGATATGGGTAGGTTGATGAAGAATATGAGAATGATTATGCGCGCCTGTCAAGTTTCACTGACAATACAATAATATGGTGACAGCAATCCGACCTGATGATAGAGACGGAAGGTAGACAACGGAACTCCTCAGTGAATAACAGTAGATTGATGATATTTAGGTTCATTTTTCTTTTTTTTTAATATTGCTTGGGCATGGAACTCTCGTGTGCGTCCTCTGAAGATCCTACCAAAGTTTCATCAAAATGGGTCCAGCCCGTTTAAATTCAATTGACATGTCAGATGGATTGTGAGATTAAAGTCCATTTTTTATTTGTTTTTCTTGGTGTTTGTGGAGCACAGACTTTGTAGCTCCTGACTCCATAGAGATAAGGAATCCTAGTCAGGGGTCAGAATCTATATATGTCATCATCATCATCATCAACCCATAACGTCCCACTGCTGGGCCCGGGTCTCTCTTCACTTTCGTGAGGTGAGTTAGGCCATAATCCACCACTGGGGTCCAGTCCGGATTGGTGGATAACATACCTACCTCCGAAATAATTCTCGGGTAGGTATGTGGGTTTCCTCATGATGTTTTCCTTCACCGAAAAGCGAGTGATATTTACGTACATATGTTTTACAGAAACAAATTGGTACGTACCCGCACTGGGATTTGAACTCACGACCTCCTGATTGGAAGGCCGACGTTCTCCCACTAGGCTACCACCGCTTATACGAGGGTGAATCAAAAAGTTCTTAGAAGTGCATATATATGAAACCTTTTTGGATCAAGTTCGATATTCAAATTAAAGAGTGTCTATCACACTATATTTATGCAGACTGTCACTTGTTTTTGTCAGTTCGTTCGCATGTAATAAATTTTTTTGTGCAACGAGTTGCTAAAAAGTCAAAATTATGGATAAAAGTGAGTTACGTGCGGTGATAAAATATCTCAGTTTGAAAAAAATGTCTACGAAGGAAATTTTTTTGGACATTCAGCAGACATTAGGGGGTGATGCTGTACCCTATTCTACGGTTGCGTACTGGGTGGCTGAATTTAAAAGAGGTAGATCAAGCTGTAAAGATGACCCGCGTTCTGGGCGGCCTTCAACCTCCGTTACAGAAGAAAATGTCAAAAAGGTTGAGAATCTGGTTTTGGAAGACAGAAGAATGACTATAAAACATATAGCTGAGATCCTAAAGATATCTTTTGGTAGCGTTCAATCCATTTTAATTGATTCACTGGGGTTCAAAAAAGTGTCTGCAAGATGGGTGCCACGAATGTTAACCGACGAAAACAAAAAGCGACGTTTGGAAATTTCCAAGCGTAATCTCGAAATGTTCCAGCGTGATTCGGATAATTTTTGCCGTCGTCTTGTCACCATGGATGAAACGTGGGTCCACCATTTTGATCCTGAAACTAAAAGACAAAGCATGTCTTGGAAACGACCATCCTCTCCATCCATTAAGAAATTTCGAGTTGCTCCTACCGCTGGCAAAGTTATGGCCTCTGTGTTCTGGGATAGTGAAGGAATCCTTTTTATTGATTACATGCCAAAAGGCCAGACGATTACTGGACCCTATTATGCAAATTTAATCCCGAAAGTGCGTGAAGCGATTAAAGAACAACGTCGTGGAAAACTGTCGTTGGGCGTGTTGTTCCTTCAAGATAACGCTCCTGCTCATCGATCGGAAGTTGCGCTCAACGCAATCCGCTGTGCTGGCTTCAATCTCCTTGACCACCCACCATATTCTCCGGACTTAGCCCCAAGTGATTTTCACTTATTTCCAAAATTAAAAGAGGAAATTCGTGGAACAAAATTTCACGATAATGACGCGGTTATAGCTGCCGTAGAGGACTTTTTCGAGAGTCAAGAAAATAATTTTTTTTCACAAGGAATAAGGAAGTTAGAAACGCGTTATTCTAAATGCATTGCATTGGAGGGAGATTATGTAGAAAAATAAAATATTATTATTTAAATCTTTGCATTTTTTAATATTGATTCCAAGAATTTTTTGATTCACCCTCGTATATGTGATGAATGTTATTATTTGAAGTTAATTATTTTACTTCATAATTCTATTTGAGTTGGTAATTATTATGTTAATGTGGATACTGAATGGTTACGCTTAGAATATTTTGTTATAATACCTACGCTACATATTGCTATGCCGTCATTTAATATTGTTCAAAATTAACATTAAAAAAAAAAACTAAGTGCGCCGTGCGGCTTCACCCGTGTTCTTTTTTTTGTTTTTATTTCATTGCGTGACGAGACGAGCAAGTCGTTGACCTGATGGTAAGCGCTATGCCTGCCCATAACAGTCACAGCACCAGCCAGAACTCTATGATAATAAGCTAAGAGGGGGTTTTAGAAGATGCAGGTCTCCCTTTAATGAAAACAGGATAATTAAGAAGGTAAAATATATTTATGTTAAGAAAGGACTTAGCAAAAATATAAATATGAACTACCGTAGCGTAAAGCAAAGTCCTGGGGGGTAACCACGTACTTATTCTTATTCCGTGCAGTTCATTTTAAGACCTTAAACTGAACGGCCTAGATTGGCACCACACACTTATAAATGACAAACGTGACGTGACGTCACTCAAAAATAGACTGACAGAATGAAAGAAAAGGATAATGAGATGGAGCTATATAAACTCCCATAAATGCAAACAAATTGTTCCGATCTCTTTGGATAAATGTCTCTGGTCGACTTATGAACGCTGAGCGATATTAGTGGTGACAGTTAGCAGGACAGGAGGCATACCATGACCTCTTATAGCGATTCAATTGAAGACCAAAACTGAACCGTGTCGCATAATCGTACCGTGACGTCTTATTTTTTATGTTGCTGCCATTTTCAACCTAAACTGGATCCAGTTTAGGTTGAGATTGGCTTATTAGCGACTCAATTCAGGTTGCTTCAATTTTCAACCTTAATTGGATCCAGTTTAGGTTGAAAAGGGCAGCAACATGAAAAATAAGACGTCACGGTACGATTATGCGACGCGGCTCAGTTTAGGTCCCGAACTGAATCGCTATAAGACGTCATGGTAGGCCTCCAGTTCAGTTTAAGGCCTTAAACTGGATGGATTTAACTGTTCGTGGTGAGGCCCCTGTTCTTTTGATTTAATTTTACTTTCGCATTAAAAAAAAGTTTAACAAACTAAAAAAAAAAAACCTAACTAAAAAGAGGTTCGTGTCGCTTACGGTGGTGATGATAAAAAATAATAGAAAACTTTTTATTGTACACCAACAATAAACATAACTAGCTAATTATTATAACCATGGCTATTTAACAGCCTCCGTGGCGTTAGTAGGTTATGATCTGACTGCGAACCGTAAGGTTGTGGGTTGTAAATTAGTTTTTTGTTAGTTTGGGAAAAGAAACAGGTGTCTGTGGTTTGGGTACGATGTTATCAGAAATAGTAGGTAGAGCTTTAAAGATTCGCCACCAATAATTACGATAATCGCTAAAAAAATGTTACAAAAACCACAAAAAAAGACACTATACTAAAAAGCAAAAATAATCAATTATTTTTTAATCACAAATAAAAAGCTTGAAATACAAGTAAATAATGAAACCCAGAAGTCATCAAGTCACTAGTGAATAGGTTACTTCTAGGTAAGCGAGCACGAATCGTCGACCGTATCGTCGTTTAACCTCAAATGAGATAGTGTCCTTACCAAAACCCATTGATTATTAATTTAAATGTGTAGACATGATAAATAACGCAATAATATGAGAGAGGCACCTGACTTCCAAAACAAAATTTTCACTAGTTCAGGAGCTTATGGATTCTAAAACAACTTTATCAATTTTGTATATTATTTGTATTTGTAATTGTAAAAAATAGTCAAAGAGCTGGTACCTGAATGCTCCTCGCCGTTGACCTTAAACTGTATCCGACCCATGTGCGTAACCACAGCGCGGCTCACAGACTAACTACCTCTCGGCTGCAACTCCTGCATCGGACTAATAATGCACTTTCGATTGTAAACGGAGTTCCGCGGACGAACGACAAAACCCCAAAAAATTACACTTGTGTATTTTTTAAAACACTTTTTATGGTACCTTTTTTATTTTACAAAGTAAAGAGGCAGCAGTGCATGGCTAGTTTCGATGGAAACAGGGCCTTTCAAATTGGAGCATACTAATGGTACAAAATAAATTAACCGACTTCGTTTTACATTAAATCTTACAGCTTTTTACAGCAAATGAACTGCGTTGCGAGGCTTGCATTTTTTGCATGTTAAGGTTTTAATGGGAGTTCTTTATGAATACAAAAAAAAGTTATTTTGGTTGTTGATGTAAGAGACACAGATGGCAGTGGTGGTAGCGACTAATATAGGAGTTGTTTTTGGGTTTAGATTATTTTCAATCATAATAGGACTTTAATAGAATAATTAAATATGATTACCAATTCACTAATAAGAAAAAAAAAACATGCAGAAGAAGTATCAGCAGTATTCATAAATGAAGCAAGAATACTAGAACACTCAAACTACATCCTATAGTAAGTACAGCTACGGAACACTGTCATAGGAGTTTCTGACACGCACTTGCCTGATTTTACAAGAAGGTAAACTAATGCCCTAAAATAATACATGATAACAATGTTTAATTATATGTACAAAATGTGTAAAATACATATTTTTTTTATTTTTTCCGCTTTTGAGTTTGTTGGCATCGCACTTCTGGTGTATTCGCCAAAGTCAGATATTTTTTTTTACCTAACCATGCGATGCAAAGGAAGGTTGTGTTTATCCCTGTCTAATCTTAGTTTACGTACTGCCAAAGCAAGTGCTTTATTGATTTTATTTCGTACTTTGCGATATTTTTTTCCAATAGGCCGGTTGTGTGCATAAATATAAGTAGATACCGGTATCAATACTCTTGATAATTGACTAAATTTGACAGCTCCGAAGTTCTTGCCATCCCTCTCGTTTTCATAAGGTTGAAAGAAGATAGAATAGAATAGAATAGAAAACTCTTTATTGTACACCAGAAACAAAAATAAACACAGTACAGAAAAATTACAATAGGTAAACAAGGGTAGTACAATGGGCGGTCTTATCGCTGTTAGCGATTTCTTCCAGACAACCTTTGGATGGACAGTAAAACACATTTTTCGATAGTAGGGTGGGTGGCGTACGTTTGCAGTAATTAATAAACACGATACGTTTTAATAATACGCATAAACACTATACTTAATAAATATTAAAAAATCATAATAAACTTATATATTTATAATAAACTACACACATAATTATAATATAATATATATACTGTTCAGGTATATAAATAATTAAATAATGAAGATAGCAAATCATTTGACAGAATCGAACTAAAATTTAGACTAGAAAGCAACAACAGCATTGCGAGCAGTTGTTACTTAGAATCGCATATTAGCTGCTAAGGGGTATGATAATTAATCATTGGTCAGTTAGCTTCGTCTTCGGATCGCATATATACAGGGTGTCCGGTAATGAGTGGATAATCCTGCAAGTGCACGTGGGAGAGCTCAAGGCCGAGTAGAAAAATAAATAAAAATAATTGAGTACCATTTTAATAATTTCAGTAAAACCATTGGTTTTTTTATTTTAATGTAATGAAGAATAGTAGTGCTCAACAACTCGCATTAAAATATTTTGGTTGATATAGGCACTTATTTTTTGTTTCAATCGGCCTTGACCCCCTAACACGCACCTGCACTCATTATCGGACACTCTGTATAATGAAATGTATGATATTCGGAACATTACAGATGTGAAATCAGCTGACCGCAATGAATACAAACATGAGCTTTCGATAAAGGAAATATTCACGAATTTAAGCAATTTTTCGCCGTGTTTCAATACTATGGGTAAAAAAATATTTCACCAGTCATGCTTTTAAAAAATTCAGTCACAAGTAATACGTCCTCCGTGGTGTGGGTGGGCGCTGAGCCGACTGCGAAACGTGAGGTCGCGGGTTCGAATCCTGTACAGAGAAAGGATTTGTGTGCACCACAAAAAAATATAAAAATTTTGCTTAGACGCCTTTTGAAAATAGCATAGCACTGATGTTTGCAAACTCAGATAAATGTAATTTTGTAAAAAGATACTTTAAGTCCACTGCTGAGCCGATTTTCTTGTCTAGCCACGGGTGCGGCTCTGCAATCTCCATGGTGTTTTCCCATACAACAAACACAACAGTTGTGTTTTGCCGCACTCGCGGCAAGTTATGAAAATCACGACAGTTGTTTTTTCAGCACTTAAATAGAACATAGGATACATTTTATCCCGTAAAAACTCACGGTTCCCGTGGGATAACAGCTATAGCGGGGCCATGCTAGTATTAAATAAAATATTGACCTGGAGGCCTACCATGACATCTTATAGCGATTCAATTGAAGACCTAAACTGAACCGCGTCGCACAATCGTAGTGACGTCTTATTTTTTATGTTGCTGCCATTTTCAACCTTAAATGGATCCAGTTTAGGTTGAAAATGGCAGCAACCTAATTGAGTCGCTAATAAGCCATTATCAACCTAAAATGGATCCATTTAAGGTTAAAAATGGCAGCAACATAACAAAATAAGACGTCACGGTACGATTATGCGACGCGGTTCAGTTTAGGTCTTCAATTGAATCGCTATAAGATGTCATGGCATGCCTCCAGCAAGCTCTTTACAAAAACTTTAACTTCATAACTTTTCAACTAAGATACTAAGCAGATCAGGTCCCGGCATCAAAGCCGGAACGTTTTGCGTCGCTGCCTCGCCGTAACAACCACTCAGCTGGCTAACGACTGCATAACGAGTCCCATTCGAGTCCGGCCGACTGTGCTGCCACCGCGCTGACATGTTGAGATACTGGAGCGAATTCTGTGCTGGGAAATTAATCTGAGGAAAGATAGTTTTTTTTAAGTAAAAGTTCTTTACGCACGCTTGACTTGGGGAGTAAGCTGGTGAATGCGTGACGAGAGCGTTACGAAAAGTGTGATCGGAGAGGTAAGTTAGTGAAGATAGAGGGAGAAAGAGATACATTTCGTATATTACTGTAGGGGCAAGAGAAAGGTGCGAGCACACATTTTCTTTCTCTCTTTCTCTCATAGCCAGTTATAAATACATATGTACATATAAATAGAGCTAAAGTTTCACTTCAGTCGTGTGGTCTAAAGCATGCTCGTTTTTTTTTTAGTTGGTCGTCCTCGTACGTACCAGTATGTTTCTTGTATAACATACGTACGTAATTATCACTCGCTTTTCGGTGACGGAAAACCTCGTGAGGAAACCCATATACATACCCGAGAATTATTTCGGAGGTAGGTATGTTGTCCACCAATCCGGACCGGGCCCCCGTAGTGGATTATGCCCTAATCCTCCCCATGAAAGTGAGGCGCGACCAGTGCTCAGCAGTGGGACGATATGGATTCATGATGATGATGATGGGCGTCTAATCTGAAAACTGGATTCGTTATATTCGTTTGCGTAATGAGACGAGCAAGTCGTTAACCTGATGGTAAGCGCCACACCTGCCCGTAACAGTCACAGTGCCACCCGAACTTTGTGTTTCATAATCCTTCGCGTCATTGCACTGAGCGCGTCACCCCGAGACATCATCGGTTCTAAAGTCTCATATGTCCAGTAATTAATTTCAACCACACTTATCGTTATCCCACAGTAACCGTTAATTTTACGGAATTAAAAGTATGCTATGTTCTATTCCAGGGCCTAAAGTATCTATGTACAAAACTTCATCAAAATCCGTTTAGCCGTAATTATGTATCTTCATTCAATTACTTGACTTCAAAAACAGGAAACTGAAGGCACTAACCCACTAAAAGCATCTAACAATTAAGTATAATCGTTGAGTTCATTCCAATTAGTCATTTACTCGCTTTGAAATGCGTTCAAACTGATAAAAACGGAAGGCAATGACGCACATGTACATTTTAAAAAGAACAGCCAAATTGTTATCAAAAAAACTTGGAAATTAAAAACCTGAATATTGTTAGAGATAAAAAAGTAGCTTATACCTATTCACTCTCGACTTGAAGCCTTCCAGGTTATAGCTCTTGGGATACTAAAAAGCTGGCATGGTGTTCACATTCCTTCGCTGTTCAAATAATAAAATTGGACGCGAATCGCTTTGTGCGGGTAAGAGGAATAACAACCGTACCTTTATGGAAGCCGCGTTTCCGCACTTCCGTACTTGTTACTTCCGTCTTGTTTGTTGTCCGATGGTGGAAAGGAGATGAAGGAATTAAGTCATGCAACTCCATCGCACCCTCTCCGAAATGTATTCTGTGGAAGATTGCAAGACTGTCTATACTTTACACTTCACGTTCACCTGATGTTAAGTGCTACGCGTGCCCATAACAGTCACAGCACTACCCAGAACCTGCACAGTCCTGCGCGGCACAGCACTGCGCTCGTCACCCTGGGACATCGATGCTATGCGATGTTCTAAGCTTTGTAGTCTAGCCTTACGCCGGCTTCGAACTCACAGCCTCACGCTTCACAAAACGCCACAGAGGCCGTTACAATATCTTATTAATACTGTCAACTTCGTCCATCTTCGTTCGTTGCACGCCTGGGGCGATCACACCGCATTGTTGATTTAGGATTGACCGCCAACGAGTAACTAGCAACCCCTAATGGCTATCGGCCACATAATGTCTCAAATTGGGGATTATACCCTCGCTGAGGGATGATGATATTCGTTATGTGCCAGACGTGAGTGATAATAATTAGGGTGGAATGTACACACTATCTGACCACGGTTGAATTTCTCTCTAAGGTCATATGTGATAAACGTACGCATGTAATAGAGGTTTTAATTTGCATTCATCGTCTCCCCTCACTTTCTTGAAGAGGGTTAGGGTATAATCCAACACGGTCTGGATTAGTGGATAACATACCTAATCGATTTGTTTTAATCTTGCGAGTGTCACTAATGACACTATAGAAAATCCAATGTAGCGGTTGAGAGACCTTTGAGCGCAGCGAAAAAGTCCAAGATCTGTGTGTAAACCTGACTGCGGCCAAAAGTTTTTTTTAAATTTGATTTAGTGTCGAGACGAGCAAGCTGTTCACTTGTTGGTAAGCGCCACGCCTGCTCATAACAGCTACAGTGCCACCCAGAATCTATTGCGGTACTGCACTGCGCTCGTCACCCTGAGACATCGCTCTAAAGTCTCATATGCCCAGTAATTTTGCTGGGAACAGTGCCTAGTTAAATTTATTTTTATTTTATTTCTTCCTATTTTGGCAATTGATACATATTTCAAGCTTTTATTTAACTTGAAATGTATGTAACTACGTTTGTTCGGGTGGAATCTTGCAACTTAATTTTGTCCTAGTTTCCGTTGTTGAATTGAGTTGAATAATTATTTCGGAGGTAGGTATGTAATCCACCAATCCGGACCGGGCCCCCGTTGTGGGTTATGGCCTAACCCTTCTCACGAAACTGAGGAGAGACCCGTGCCACAAAATAGGTAGTAATGTAACCAAATTTGCAAAATTGTTCTACTGTGCGGCGGCGCTCGAAATTTGTAGGTGTAAATCGCTGTAGGTACGGCGGAGTGGTTGAGGCCTGCCCGTGCTCAACAGTGGGACGTTATGGGTTGATGATGATGATAATACTGAGTCCATTAATTGAATAATAAATAAATGCCCCCGAATGCATTTCACGTTTCGGGATTATGTCATTATGTAGACCTCACCCCAGTGCGTAGTGTACGCTTGCAAATGCGCACAATCGACCCAATTTAGTTAAATTACTTAGATTGAATTGGATTCAATTTGGAGTCGGTTCGGTTCAGTTCAAGTGCAATCAGATTGGACATAGACAACCAATCAACACGAAATCCAATGTCCACCCTGGTGGTTATTCTAAGCCCTAGATTGTAGAAATCTTACTAATATTATTAGAAATGTGAAAGTTTGTGAGGATGGATGGATGTTTGTTACTCTTTCACGCAAAAAATGCTTAGCGGATTTGGATGAAATTCAGCACACAGATAGTTGATTACCTGGATTACTTATTGGAAAATTTTTATCCAGTAAAAAATAATTAAATTAATTATTAATGAAATTAATACTCAAAGCGGGACAAACTGCGAAAAATATTAAGTATGATAAAACGTTTCAATAATTTAATGCTCTAATATTAAAAAAACGAAATGTGTGCTGGGACACATAGGAGAAGTAAAACATTAATTAAAAAATAATTTCAAAAAATATTTCTAAATAAAATGACATAAAAGACATTTAAAAAAATATACGAAACGTAACTCTTTCTCTTTCTATCTTCACTAATTTATATCTCCCCCTGAACTTCCGTTCGCCTCGCCCGATCACATTTTTCGTAACGCATTCACCAGCTCACTCCCCAAGTGAAGTGTCCGTAGAGAAATTTTACTTCAAAAATGCAATGGCTAGTCTACAGCTCACAATTCTTACTAGTGAAATAGTAAATTGTAAGTTCGGTAGCTGACTGTACCAGAAGCAAGGAACCCATGCGTGCAATCGATCGCAGACAGGTCGGAGCCGAACAAACATACAAACAGGCTGACGGACAACTTGGAGTCCTATTTGCGAAGCCCGCATGCAGAGCTCGTTTGTTCACCTATCGCCTCCAGGCTTCTGTTAGCAGCTCATTTCGAACTGGATAAATAACTGCTTGTTTTAAGCTGATTTTCACCGCCTACAATGACGTAGAGCAAAGGAAAACACACTCGTTAGCTTGTAATAAGCGTGTTTTGGTTTCGCATTGCGGGTGCCAGTGCTAGTATATTTTTAAAGTAAAACTTCTTTACGCACGCTTGACTTAGGGAGTAAGCTGGTGAGTGAGAGCGTTACGAAAAGTGTGATCGGGCGAAGCGAACGGAAGTTGAGAGGGAGATATAAGTTAGTGAAGACGAGAGTTACGTTTGGTATATTACTGTAGGGGCAAGAGAGGGATGCGAGCAAACATTTACTTTCTCTCTTTCTCTTATATCGACGCTAGACGGCGTAAACGCTGTAACCTTGAAACGCAAAATTGTTCACCAAACTTTTTTTTTGTTGAAAAAAAATCATAACTCAATATCTACTCGACCTAAAAACGTAAATTTTGGATATTTGGTGTGTTACATACAAAGCTACAATACTGCTATCTTGGTTATATCCTAAAGTTCCTAGGGGACGTTGAAATGTGGGTTTGTTTCCAAATATGTAAAAAAAGTATTTTCGGGTCGGTCAAAGGGTTACAGCGTTTACGCTTTCTAGCGTCGATATATAAATATACAATTATACATACATAGAGATAACTTGAACGTAACTAAGTAGTTAACAATCCATCGGCATTAAAATAAAAATAGGATCTATAGATAAAACATTTTACGGCAAAAATATTCCCAGTTCTTTCTAGAGGAATATAACAGGACTATTTTTAACCAAAATTCTTATTTTTTCTTATGAAACACCTGTAATTCCCGAAGGGCTCCCGGCGGCGCCGCAATACCTGTTATTATGTGGTACAAATACGGTACTTTCACTATACGGTGTTGTCCGTATTTTTGTTGTACGGTGTTGTAGGTATACCGTATTAAGGTAAACAAGCTTTTGTGTCTGAAACACAATACTTACCTTCAGTTAAGTATTTGTTTGGGAGAGTAGGTGGGGCTTTGAAGCATCTAGTATCGTATAGTAGTCATTTAAAGTAAAATTGTACGTAGAACAAATGTTTTTGGTTGAAAGTATGCTGTTTCAAACAAGATATTTGAAAAATACTGCACAAGCGACATGAACTGGGCAATTGATTCATTATTACTGGGCATATGAGACTTAGGTAGGTATGTATCCACCAATCCGGACCGGGCCTCCGAGGTGGATTATGGCCTAATCCTCCTCACGATAGTGAGAGGAGACCCGTGCTCAGCAGTGGGACGTTATGGGATGAAGATGATGGTAATGAGACTTAAGAGCTGATGTCTCAGGGTGACGAGCGCAGTGCAGTGCCGCGCAGGATTATGCAATGCAAAGTACTGGGTGGCACTGTAACTGTTATGGGCAGGCAGGCTGTTTAGTATTTGAGAAGTCTCATTGTCTACTTTCCGTCTCCATCATCAGATCAGCTTACTGTCTCCATAATTTATCATCCAACGGTACACAGTACCTAAGGGTCCGCGTCCCAACAGTAGAAATGCAATAAGTTAATGATGATGATTAAAGAATCGTCAATTTTTATCATTTTCGTAACTTTACCCGTAAAAGAAAATTCTCAAAACAAGATCATTAAATTCTCCATTTGACCTGTCCAATTACCCTCCCGGCCAGAGGTCGCGGGTTCAATTTCCGGCGCCGGGAAAAAAACAACGCCATTACGGGTGATTCTTTTATTTTCAAACAGGGTGTTTTATTTGCACTCCGTCCCGTTGACAGCTATAAAGTGATAGTTGGTTTCATTGCCTCGTGAAGTTTTTACTGCTTTTCTGCATTGAATTTAGTTTCAAGAGTATTTTTAGGGTTCTTTAGATAGTGAGAGTGAACTATCTGTCCTCTCTAGCTGTAGAAGATCATCGTGGACAGCTCATCCAACCCACTGCAAGGCATAAGCCTCATCCGTCTTAACCAAAAGTATGACATAGTTGATTTTGTATCTTTTGAACACACTTTTTTTTATTTGACTGAGTGACGAGACGATCGAGTCATTCACCTGATAGTAAGCGCTACCTGCGCGGCACTGCACACTGCGCTCGTCACCCTGAGACATCGGCTCTAAAGTCCCATATTCCCAGTAATTTCTTTGGAAGCAATGCCCTTCAAACTGGAACACAGTAATGTTTTCAGACTACTGCTTCTCGGATGAATATCTGGCAAAGTTTTACGGAAACGTGACGAACCTCTCCAGGTTGCTTTTTTCTAAGCAAAAAGGATAAACTCAATTAGCTTTGGCGACAACCTCAAACTCAGTTTACCCTTTTCTAACCCAAACAACACAACACTTTCCAACTCTTTGCACAAACAAAGAAATCAAATTATCAATTTAGTTGGCGACTATCATTGCGTTTACTCTTTCTCTGAGGCAAGCTTACTCATTTTTAAACGACTCTAAACCTACTGTTATCTTGCAAACAGTGTGATGATTAAAAGTCAATTCTGGTTAGCTGGTCTATGAGTAAATTCCAGTATAGAACTGGCTCTTATGGACCACACTGAAAGGATTTCTACACGTCAAATAATTTATATTCTTCTTTCTTATATTTTTGGTGGAAATGATGTGTCACCAACGCGCATGGACCTTACCAGCGTCTGGAGATCCAGAAACCAGTAAAGGGTGTCAGGGAGTCGGTGTACTGCTTTCCGCAGGAATCGTAATACGTGGAAAGATGTAGTCTCTACCTATCCCAACGGGAGAAAGGCGTGACTGCATATATGTGTATGTATAGAATTTCTAATTTATCTATATTCCTGTCGTAAACAACTAAAATCCAACTGTTGTTTGTAGTAGTACCAAATACATTTGCTTTGTGTCTGTGTATGTAGGATCATGGTCCTCGTAAATTCTTCTATATGATTCTTCTAGACAAGAATTAGAGACAAGATCTAAGATAATTATAATCTTATAATTATAGTTATTAATATAATTGTTAATCCATGGTTAATTTGTTGGTGAATACCGACCGTTAAACAGTTAAAAGGCGGATCACGTATCTACAGGACGAACCAAAAAGTTACAAACTGATTTGGAAAATTGCCATTGGCGACGATACAACTCGCCGAGGAAGCAGCGTAAATAAACGTCCTATGTACCAAATTCTCACTGAATATTAGTGATTTTCCACATAGTACAATAAACTAAAAACTTAACCATAAAAACTAAAACCACGGGCCCCAACTGGCTACTCATGAAAGTTAACTATGTCTTTTTTGTGTTTCTATATCTTTAGAGCCGATGTGTCAGGGTGACGAGCGTAGTGCAGTGCTGCGCAGGATTATGCAATGCATGGTTCTGGGTGGTGCTGTAACTGTTATGGGCAGGCGTAGCGCTTACCATCAGGTAAACGACCTGCTCATCTCGTCACTCTGTCAAAGAAACAATTAATTATTTTAGGCGTATTTTCGAAGCACTGGTTTCCTTTTTTAAACTCAAACCATAATCAGTTATCATTAGTTCAGTAGATCATATTTGACTTATTTTTTATTCTTCTCTATGCATAATGAGACTTAAGTGTTTAAATATATGATTTGGGTTTTCAGTCTTAACACTTCACAATGCAACGAAAAAAAGTTTCGATAACAGCAAGGATACATGTTATTAAGTTGTTTTTCCACGTTGTCTCCAATAATCTTAATCTCAATAAGGAGTTATCTATCTATCTGAAAGTCCACCACTTCATGCACCGAAAAAAGTTTCCTACATCTTGATAACAGCCAGGACTTTCAAGGACCGTCTCGTTTGAACACCTGACGGTAACCCCAGGGCGCATGCGCCATAACTTAGCCTCACCACGAGCCTCCAACACTGGAGACACTCAGTCAGCCACCGGGAGCCGAGGGTACCAGAACACTGTACCGGACAGTTCCGGTAACGTTTACGGAAAAGCGCGCGTACAGGGCGGTCCTACAGATTGCACAAGTGTGTGTTTCGAACGAAATGTATGTGTGATTTTGATTCTGTGAGTGTTGTGTGTGATTTTTGAGGTAAGTTTTGATTGTTTTTTTTTTTAGTTTTTGTTTTTTTCAGCAGGTTGTTAGGGGTCAGCTATTTTTTTTAAATAGTTTACACGGACTTTTAGTAATTTGAAAGTGATTACTGTCTAAGCGTTCTAATATGGTGCGTTATTATAAAAATCTCAAAAACAATATTCTTCTGATCAAATTGAATAATTTGCCAAACCAGTATTTATTAAACAAACAAAATTATAAAGCATAAAATAAAATTTACATCTACAGAAACAAAGACTAAAAACATTTAATTTTTTTGTACCATCATCGCAACGTGTTGAAATGTTTTCAATATTTCCCAATTATAATATTTTACGTTAAAACTAAAACACCGACACAACACATCAACATAACACATCAGGTGAACGACTTCCGCAACTCGTAGTCAAATAAAATAAAAACCCAATTTAAATATTTCTAATTAAACTTACCAAAATAAAATGTAGCACATACGATACCCAGTCAAAACATTCGTACGTATCACGATTTACATATGAAAAGAGCAAATTACATCACTTAACGTTCTAACAACAGAATGCAACTTATTAAACGGTATGTTTAAATTTAACTTAGAGTTAAGTTACTTAATATACCTGCACAAACTTACAACTTCAATTATACTCCAAATTGCTTTAGAACAACTAAGATAAAGATCACGTCGAGGCCTCCAGCGAAATTCCATTTACACATATAGGTACCTACAACTTAACATACACACCTACACAGGTATTGTATAATCATTATATTATATATACGGATATGTCCTCAGTTTTGATTCGTTGGTTTTCTGACTTGCAACAAATGAGTTGACTTAAATAACTAAGAAAAAATACATTAACAAGCCTCCACATAAATAGTGAAAATGTAATATTAGACAGATGTCATTAAATTATATTACCTACTAGCTGTACCCTGGCACGCTTCGCTGTGGCACATTCGCACATTCGCTGATATGTCACTGATGAAAAAAATAGATAAAAACAATCCTTGATGCGGATTATATATCATGCTAAAATTTCAGCTCGATCGGTGCAGAACTTTTTGAGTTTTTGAAGCGTACACAAACCAATATAACATTTTTATATATATAGATATAGAAAAATAGACAAGAAAATATTAAACGTACAAACGTAAACCCGATTACGAGAAGTACAGAATTATTAGAAGTTAAGTTTTGAAAAACGCTTGGATAATTACTGTCGGTCTACTGCTGAATAAGTCGATAGTGGAGGAACCGAGTTCAATAAACTTATTACAAGCAAAAGTAGATCTTATTATAAAATAATGTTTACGGTAATTAGTGCAAATGGTGTGTGGAGCAATTTTCTAGATCTTGTAATTTGGTTAATATTATTTCATTCATTCATTCATCCATTTCAAAAAAGAAACAAATTTATTATCTGCTAATACGCAAAAGCAACTTAATTTTAAATGTCAGATAATTTGGTTAACTTCTAAATTTAAAATATGTTAGTTAAAAATTCTTATAATAGCCAAATATCACGTTTGGAGCATTACCATTATGCTAGTATTGAGAAATGTGCGGAACGTAAAAAAACAGAAATAAATATTAACTGGAAGTCAGAAAATAAAACGCTATCTTGTAAATACATAATTATTTGTGCCCCTTGGCTTCGAAACTTTTGGTTCATGTGGTCCCAGTACGAAAAAAAATGTTCAAGCAATTATTTCCTCGATTAGTCGACGCCGCTGGTGACAAGAGGGCTGGCTCATTTCTCGCACAGAGAATAGCTATTGCTATTCAACGTGGAAATGCAGCCAGTATTCTTGGCACCATGCCTCATGGACATCTAGTTTTCTATTTAATTTTATCTAATTATTGTTTTTAAGTTCTGTTAATAAAGCTATTTGAAAACAAACATAACAGAACATTAGTCACAGTAAGTATTTTCTTGTACACCTCTACAGAGGAAGAGGATGTCGTGTTCAAAACCAACTTAAAAATAACATTGAAACATACCAAAATTATCAAATATTCCAAAATCAATCAAAACCACTCATTAATTAAATCCATCTAGCCCGATTGTTTAACAAAAACAATAAACGAACCGATATCCCACATTTAATTTTAAAATAGGATTTATTTAACTCAACCCACTGACACGCAATCAGATCAAATATTTAAACTTGTTAAACTGTGATTAATCAAAATTTAATTACCAACTCACGAAATGGTTCCGATATTGTATTATGTCTCACGCACACTCGATACAAAGTGTGGCGGCGATGATCAGCGAGATTTAGTCGCTAAATGGTTTGCTATTAGCACAGTCAACAGTACACAATACAATAATACTTTATTCACCATTACTCCCACCATACTTACACCATTTTTTTTTTCACGTTTGTAGCTTTAGTGGTTGTACCTGTGCCTTGATTTTTAGAAATAGCTTGGCTCGATAGTGCAACATTCGAACCAGTAAATTTTGACTATACGCAAATTCATTCCCAAATGTATAGAATCAGCGATTTTCGAGCAGGTAAAATTCGAACCCACTGACTTTCGACAGAACAGCCATAGATAACAGGAATTTCGAACCTAGAAGGTACAATCGACATACAGCACTATCGTAGCTTTGTGTCGCATATTATGTCAATAAGCTTGGATCGTTTTACCCCTGATGCTAAACTTGTGAAGCCATGCAGCGCTTCATAATATTTAGCAATGCAAAGTTCTTGGCACTGCCTAGGCGTGCGACTTGCCTTCGAATTGGTTGGTTCCAATCAAACGTTGATAGTTGTCAAAACGCAATACATCGACGAAAACTCAATAATCGCTTACTAAACGTATTAAGTGTGCGAAGAACCTTAGCCCTGCCAATGTATCGTGGCCCATTTATTATGAATTTTGATACATTCGTTCCATTTGAATTAATTTATTAGATAAACACAATTTGAGCAAGATAAATAAGCTTTTCAGATGTTAAATTACTCCACTGGCAAAATAACTGAATATTTACAATAATAACACCAGTTAACAATAACATGATTATATTCCTGATGTTTATCATACGAAATAGTGTATATAGGTATACAGAGTAACATACCTCATCATCAGCAACCTATATCGTCCCACTGCTGAGCACGGGTCTCCTCTCACTTTCGTGAGGAAGGTTAGGCCATAACCCACCGCGGGGGCCTTGTCCGGATTGGTGGATAACACGACTACCTCCGAAATAATTTTACATTAAGTCCTCCTTATACATGTTATTTGTATCCTAAACTATACCGAAGTAAATTAATAAATAAATAATGTAAGTAGAATTCATGTAAACTAAATTCGGCAACTAAGTACCATCGATGGTCATTTGTAATAACTAATTATTATTATATTATTATTGTTCTCTTTATTTATTTTACTTCTTAAATTTAAATTTCTTTTACAATGCTTTACAAAACTAATAAAAATACAGTCTACTTAAAATATTATAAAAGAAACTTAAACCTAGGATACCACCGGTAGCGGAGCAAGGCCCAGGCTACCGATGGTTAGGGCTGCATAGAGAGGAACCTCCTGCCAATACGCGCCGTGTCGAGGAGTACTGCCGCGTGCATCCGACCCTTAATCCAGCCCTCTAGCGAAAGCCTCTTAAGGTGTTGGTGGAGGCTCTTCGCTACAAGGCCATTCGCCGAAACAACTATTATTATTATTATTAGCCGTGATTATCCCACTGCAGGGCAAAGGCCTCTCTTCCCTCTTTCCGTTCCTCGCGGTTGAGAGCTTATTAACTAATTAAGCATTTAAAAAAAAACTAGTTGGTTGACAATGTTTTACACAAATGAAATATCTTTGCCAGATATTCATCCGCCTAGCAGTAGTGTGCAAACACTGCGTTCCGGTTAGGAGGGCACCGTTTCCAGCGAAATTACTGGGCACATGAGACTTTAGAGCCGATATCTCAGGGTGACGAGCGCAGTGCAGCGCCGCGAAAAATAATGCAATGTTAAGTTTTGGGTGGTACTGTAACTGTTATGGGCAGGCGTAGCGCTTACGATCAGGTGAACGACTTGCTCGTCTCGTCATTGAGTCAAATAAAAAACAAAAGGAGATTGCAAATGTGTCGGTTCATTGCAGAAACATTATTATTCGGCCGACAAGGTACTTATCTGGTTACACACTTGAAGGTCGGAGTAACTTTGTCTCGGTCAATGTTTTGCCTCCAATCTTTGGCTCTTGCTTCACGTCTCTTGTAACAAATGTTCATTTATTTCTCAGCATTTGTAGCTTTTTTCCAGTAAATCAAATATTATATTTTCTTTTTGCTAACGTCCAAATGTAGCGCCACAAAAATCTAGTATCTTTTTCATAAGCATGAAAAGGTGGACACATTCAAGATGTGTAGTCATTAAAAATATTGCATGGACAAGTGCCTTTATATTATTATAACTAGGCGTGCTCTACGGCTTTGCCTGCGTAGGCAACGATAAAAAGTATTCTTAGTACGGATTCTTTAGTTACTAACAATCAATAAATTATCAATCTGAAACTATGTGTAAAAAAAAAAAAAATTTTTAACAAAAATGAATTGTTATTTTGTATACATAAAAATAATATATTTTCAAATGAATAAATAATGTAGAAGGTCCATGAAACACGACAGATACACGTACACAAAACAGTTCGTGCGACACTAAACGGACGCGCCCCATATTTTCCACCTCAACAGCTCCTGTTTCAGAAACAACCCTTAGCTGGTGATACCACGACTCGAGGTTGAAGTAAAAATAAAAAGGAGTGTCGCTCATTAATGGACCAAGTCAACCAACCAAACTGTAATTGTGTCGCTAAGCGCATAAGTGGTCACTCATCATCAGCTGGAAGGCGTCCACTTATGACCACAGGCCTCCCACAACAGAACGCCACCACGAGCGTTTGCTAACTGTTCGCATTAGGTCGTCGGTCCACCTCGTGGGGGCTGTCCCACGCTAGGTCTTCCGTTCCGCGGTCGCTCGACTCGAAACTCGAAAACCTTTACTCCCCAAAGGTTGTGAGTTCTACAAACTACATGGCCTGCCCACTGCCACTTCAAATTCCTAATTCGAATAGCTATATATCGGCAACTTTAGTTCTTCTGCAAATGTCCTCATTTGCCTTAAAAATAGATCTTCAGCTTTTCAAATTATTTATTTACGTAGGTCCCGGAAATAAAAATAAAAAGTTTCCACGTCGCATCGCTATAATTGTCAGTGTTCTTTATTTGTACTGAGTGGCTCAAAATATAAATTAAAACGGATTACAAGCGAAACCCAGTGCAGAAGTATTAAGGAGCGTTTTTAATCATGCTTCCCTTGTAATCCGGGGACGAGGCGTAATGACAATTAAACCGTGTCCGGGCGCGGGCACAATCGACCGGTGCCCGGCCCGGGTAACCTCATTGTGGAAAAATGCGTTATAACCGGACCGGCTGTTAAGAAACCGAGTGTAGAATAGAATTTGAATTACTTTTGCGTAGGTACACAAGTTTACAAAAATACACAAGGTACACATTACTATATAAAAACACAACATAATATGGATGTAGGTGAAGTGTTTTAATACAAAAAGGATTTTTTTTTCAGCCAACTTTAGGCGAATGCAATCAATGCAGTGCGACATGCGGCACGCCAGACGACGCTATTTTTTTGATACGAGTACATTTTCATTTTGACAGCGCCGCGCAGCGCTCCGCACGTCGCACTGCAATAATTTTTCTTACAAAATGTATTTTAATTCTGGCAATACTTGAGCAAATTTTTGTGAGTTTGTTATCCCAACAAAAATATCTCGTATTTAAAAAAAACTTAAAATCGACGCATTTTTAAAACAAAAGATAATAAATATACGGAGTCACGGGCAAAACTCAGTTAATTTATCAACCTACAGAATCACGACATCTGTTACGTGGTTGTTAGATTTGGCAAACTTTTTGTTTACCTTGTTCCATAACGGTCAGCAAAATATCTGCCAAATGTTATCTGCCTCTGTGGAAATTGTAGAACACACCGCATGTTGTCTTAGTACACTCAAAAGTTTACTTTTAGTAAAAGCACTTTGTGACACTTTGTAATGTTCCTATACAAAAGTAAAACGAAATACTACTCGCATTTTTTAATGAGATTTACAGATTTACAGTTTGCCAGAGATCGGAGGAGGCAGAATGTCTACAAAGTTGAAATTCGGTGGTTTTCCATTAAATAAATTAATAGGTTATTTAGGCGGATTCAGATCAACGCAGCGCGGCGCTGTCACTTTGATGAAAATGTATGAAAAAGGCATCGCGTGACGTTATGCACCGTGCCGCACCTCTTCAGTGTGGCTTGCTGCTTAGGGTAAAAAAGAAGGGTCCATATTTATAAAGGATTTTTTTTTTTTTTAATAACCTATACTGTCCCACTGCTGGGCAAAGGTCTCCCCCATCTCCTTCCACATGTCGCGAATGTTTGCCACGTCGGGCCAACTTGGTTCGTATGTATCAATATCGTCACGCCAGCGTTTTCTTGGCCTGCCCCTGCGCCTACGCCCTTTTTCAGGCATCCATTGTGTGACGATCTTGGACCATCTGTCGGGGTGCACTCGAGTTACATGGCCCGCCCAATCCCATTTAAGCCTAGCTGCTTTGAGACCTACATCAGCGATGCCAGTTATTGAACGCAACGTGGTGTTTCGGACTCTGTCCGTTCTAGGAAAAAAAAATACGATAAAAAATCAAGTTTCTCTACTTCAATCATGGCATGATACGGACACTAATTTTGCAAGGATGGACTCACACTTAGCCGCATTTTAAGTCAGTCTCCTGATATTTTGTGTTATCATCAACTTAAGATTATTTACCTATATTTTTATAAAAATGTAACTTGATTTTTTGATATCTTCAACCAAATGGTACCAATTACCAAAATGGCATTATAATTCGACAGAATACCTAACGAGGGTTCAAGTTGGTCCCAAAAATATTTTGCTACCAGTACTGCCTTAAACGATCTAATCAAAGGACCACGCACGCGCGCTTTCCTCCTCTGCCAAAGTTATATGATCTACTGTTCGTAAAAACGTGTAATGAAACTCAAACTCAAACTCAAATCATTTATTGTAAATAGGCAAAATATTGCACTTTTACACGTCAAATAAAAATAATATCTTATACATAAGTATAGAAATACAAAAAAAATAAGTCAAATTTTATGATCTACGAAACTAATGATTATTATCTAATTATGGTTTGAGTTAGAAAAAGGATATTTCCCTTTCAAGTGGTGACCCATGCCTGAGTCTCGCACACGAAAAGGAAAACTCCATTGACTCTACCAGTGCTTCGGAAATACGCCCGTTAGAGAAGATAGCACCAAGAAACTCTACGGCGATGTCATTTTTTAAATTTTAGTCATTCTTTTTTTTTTTTTTTAAAGCCATAATATACAATATAAAAATAAATTATTCTATTGACAATATTATGATATACCATCATTACCAAACAATTAAATTACATTATTGAAATTGTATAAATTACGTTACTTATCATTATCATGGAGATTGGGACATTGAGGCCATGCATTTTTGTCTTTAACATAGTCATTAATAGTGTAATAGGCTTTCTTTATGAGATTTACCTTAATAAATGTTTTAAACCTCTGCATGGGCAATTGATCAATTCCCTCTGGTAACTTATTATAAAAGTGTATACAGTTCCCCATAAATGAACCATTAACTACGAAATGTATACGAATTTACGTATACGAAATGTATACGTAAATTCGTGTTTTATAAACTCGCGAACTCCTACCATTTTAAGCTGTCTTGTTGTTTTTTGCAATTTCTAATGTGTCTCTGCAGTCAAAGTCTTAAACGCGCAAAGACAACCATACAAATTTGGATGAAATTTGACACACGGGTAGTCCATTACTTGGATTAACACATAAAATACTTTTTTCCCATAAAGATACACGGTTCCTGTGGGATAATACTTAAAACTCAATCCTATGTCACTAAAATGTTGTATCCAATGTGGCCGCTGCTTACCCCCTATGGTTTCACCCACTTAATTCCCTTTCCTGAGGGAATACGGGGATAAAATATAGCCTATGTTAATTGCTGATAACGTAGCTTTCCATTGGTGGAAGAAGTTTTATAATTGATGTAGTGGTTTAGGCGTTAAAGTGTAACAAACAAACAAACTGACTCACGTTCGCATTTATAAAATTAGTTAGAATGTCCTTGGTTGCTCCTAAAAATACCGTGTTAGCCCAGCCTACATATTTGGGCTTTTGATTGTTATGCGTATGGGGTCCCTAAAGGGCATTTTGTATTTATACTGGTGGGTTAAGTTGCTGATATTTGTAGGTATCGGCTGATATCGGGCTGTATCGGCCCCGTTGATGTTACGGCTTGGTATGCTAGGCTAATATTCATATGTGAATAGGGTTTCAATATGGTTGCTTATGGAAATAGCTGTATGTAAATTGCTATTCATGTTACAGTGAATATTATGTAAAAATCGTTTTTATAATACTTTCCTAGGCTAATTTTAGATTTAGCTAGACAATGCGATGTGAGTTTCGTTGTGTTATATTATTTCAATATGTCGGTAAAGAAATACATATTATTATTATGACAGCTGTAGAATTGTAAAATGTGTCTGGTACAACATAGTACATAGGTTCATATATACGGAATAAAATAATCTATACCACACTGCTAAACTGATTAACATAAAACAAAAAGTAAAAACCACGAAGCTTTCAAATAAAATAATCCGCATCACGATCAGTTCAGCCTTTCATAGAAAAACGTGAACAGACACACACACCCAAAAGCTAAATAATATTATGACTGAGACAAGACTTATTATTATTATAATTAACACCATTTAAAAACATTGCTACGAGTAGCAACTCCTTCAAAAAATTAAAACATTCTTTCATCATTCATTCCATTTTATGGCACATCTCTAGCTAGTACCCAAAGTTATTCTGTGACGGCGGTAACAGCCCAGCCTAAATAAACTTCTTGGCTTTCTCAAATTAAAATGTAAAGTAGTCGCCCGTGAACTCCGGCACCCTTGGACCCCTTTGGCCCCTGGGCCGCTGGCCCCTGGACCCCGTGTAATGGGGACAGGCAAGTGGAAACACGGTATTGTCCGAAATATAGAGATTTAGGTCCGATATAGAAATTTAGGAGTGGTGAATTTGCTGGAAATACTGATAAAAACTGCCGAATTTTCTCATGAAAATTTGACGTAGAACAAACGTAGAAGTTATATATTATAAAAATTAGCTGCAACTTGCGGTTTCACCTGCATATATCCCGAAATGAAACAGCCTAAGCACTGAAGGATAGCACAGCTTTCTTAGTGAATGAATTTTCAGAATCGAATTATAAGTTCCGCGGATTACCTCCTACAAGTCCACAAACGAACATATTTGACCTCTTTATAATAATAGGTATCTTATTGTCGTTATTGTTGTTTACTGATTTATTGTAAGTATAGATAACCCAAAGCTACGAAGCCGAAGGTCGTAAGCTTCCGCCGAAAAGCCTTCGCAACACCGGATACGATCAGACGAGACTTCGGCTAACGAACGCGAAGGCCGAAGACGAATGGGGTGTGGGATACGTAAATCAAGATGATGACGCCAATACAATATTATTAATTACTAGAACTTATGTAAATGCATAGCTAGTCACGTAGGCTTTATGGACAGTAGTGGTCTACCAGTGATAGTGTGACGTAAATCTTTGTAAAGCAAAGCTATAATATAACTATGCTCTGTCCCTTATGTTAATCGCTTTTTGACACATGTCACTAGTGATTGCTGCATCGAACATTTCGATTATCGATCCGATTGTTGACACTTTATTCGGTATGAGGAATCGATTATCGATTTGTTGCTTTCGAACAAAAGATAGTGCGGTGCCAGTGTTTCTTTTCATAAAAAAACACATTAATAATAAATAAATAAATAAGGCTACAACAAAAATGGCACGTGTTGCATCTTAACTTTTCCGGTTTTTGTAGAAAAAAATTAAAGTATCCACTTCTCTTTCGTATGTAGTAGTGAATAAACTGTAAAAAAAAATGATTTACTACCTATTAAAATTCACAATAGATCGATTTAACATTTCTTGATTTACTACATCTTTATAATTGTTTTAAAGATACTAAATAACGAGACAACCAAGCAGTTCACTTGATAGTAAGTGCCACAGCCTGCCCATAGCAGACTCAGTGCCACCTAGAACTTTGCATTGCATAATGTTGCGTGGCACCGCACTGAGCTCGTCACCCTGAGACATTGGTTCTAAAGTCTCTTATGCAAAATCAAATCATATGATGCAGCGGTAGTCACTGGAATCATTATCTTTGTGTGTGTGCTGTATACCATGTAACCCACTTTCGGTACGTGCTATGAAGATTACCCACTCTTCTGTTTCCACTATGCTCTTGATCTCACCCTAAGTGGAGACACGAAGACTTTTCTTTCGGCAATATTTGCATTCGGAAACCTCGCAGTTATGTTTGAATTACAGTTGGGAGTTTTACAGTGCTCAATTGCAAGCTAGAACTTAAAAAACTTGGATTTTAAGTGGAATACTTAGTTTGTTTGGACAACACCTGGATTTTGGTGAGAAAAAAGAGCAAAGTTAAGTTTCACGAACAATTCGATGTTCTGTAGTTTTTCATATCTTTTTTTTTCTGTGTGTACGCCTGTCTGTATGTGTGTCACAAGTCACAACTATTTTTTATTTTAGAGTAGTGGGAGAACGTTCGACTTCCAAGCAGAGGGTCGTGAGTTCAAATCGCAGTGCGGGCACGTACCAATAGGTTTCTTGTAAAACATATGCACGTTAAAATCACTCGCTTTTCAGTGAAGGAAAACATCGCGAGGAAACCCACATACCCGAGAATTATTTCGGATACTGAAGTCAAGATACCGGTCTTAACAACTCATTGAAGTTCACGCAAGGTACACTGCGGTACACAATAATTAAAGTACCGTTTCAAGTCACACTATAACAGTAACCAGCCAAATCATAAACAGGTCACTACAACCCCTAATATAAGCTTACCCCAGTAGTTTCAGCACTATAACACCCCAAGCCTACATCCCAATTCATTACCCAGTAAATAAAGCGGCGTGCGCACTTCATATAACAGATTGTATTAAACCGGTAAAGGTGAGTCCACATATGTGACCGTGTCTTTGAATCCGTGTCACAGTACTTGCCTCTAAATATGAATGAGTGCTGTGAAATTTTACCGCGATCCTCTCAGGAGGATCTTGAGTGGATCAAGCGTGTTATTAGGTCTTGACTCAAAATCCGTTCAAACTTGTGTTATGTCACGGTCACAGATGTGAACCCACCTTAACACAGGATTATACTTAATGCGGAAGCAGTAAAAACGGATCAGACTAATGCTCGGTTAAGAAGCAGTACTAACCGGCTTTATTAAGGAGGTATTGAGTTGGATGGAATCATATTTTTGTAGATGATATCCGTTAGTATTTATACGTAAACAATCTATATACAGCTATGAAAGTTTATTGAATAGATCACGATCTGATTTTCAGCCAACACAGAGCTTAAACATTCAAGCATAAGCATTCTGTATAATTAGGCCGAATGTCCACGGTGACCGATAGCGAAAAAAAATGCTGGAATCTATGAATTTCTGGGCCTATCTCCTGTCTCTACAGCGACTTCTGAGAGAACCATACAATCTTTAGACTACCAGCATACATATCAGTTGTTGTCTAAGTTTACAATGAACATGCAGTCAATTGAAAGAGAGAAAGATAAAAAAAGAACAAAAAATAGATAATATAGACCCTCATAATTATAGACCCTAAAACAAGGGACTTAAGAACTAAAGAAGAGTGAAAGAGAGAAAATAAAAATTAACAACCATACACCCTAAAGCGAAGGACTATAGAAGGACCAAATATGTACAACTATAGACTCTAAAATGAAAGTCTAAGGAAGATCCAAAGAGAGAAAAAGAAAGAATAGACAACCGTAAACTCTAAAAGAACGAACAAAGAACATACAACCATAGACTCTAAAATTAAGGACTAAAGAATTCCAACTCCTTTTACAGACGAACGGGTAAGTGAAAGAGAAAGACACAGAGAAAGAGAAAGAAGAACCTGACAACACGTAGTCATTAAGACGCACCATCGTACAAGTAACAACGTACGCAAACAGTGAAATAATTGTAAACAGACGCCGCCGTTCCAAACTTCACCCAACTTCCCAAGTAATATTTCATAACAAAGTGAGAATTTAAAACCGCACCCGTTTAATTATTATGAGTATTCTACTGAAATTGTTTGTGCGGCTTGATCTGAAGATTTAGCTCACTATTTAAGCTGCGAGGTTCTAAATGAACCCGCGTCGAGTTTGTTTTCCGCTTCGGCAGTTCGGATCAGCTCTGACAACCTTTACACATCTGTTATTAATTAGGCCAGAGCGTGGCCTTTGTCTGCTGTTGTTTGTCGCATGAAGTACTGCTGGTCGCTGGTATCAGGGTTATTAAGCTAATGTTTGCGAAGTGGAAACGGGAGGCAACTATAAGTCTGCATATTTGTGCCCCTTTTTAAAGGCTACATTACGCAATGCCAAACGCTTTTAGTCCACTGTTCCTCTGACACACTTTGTATTTGTTTTAGGCTTAAATAATTTTTCTGACAAAGTTAAAAAGCCAACTGTAGAAAAGCTACTTCTACAAAATACTTCATCCACCACTGCATTGCGGTCACCACAATACATTTTAACAGGCCCATTATCCAGTAACCATACTACTTACCAATAATTACATTATCGTCATCAAAATTTAATAACGCGTCAAATCACTATCGAATCTGACCACTAATTTGGAATCCCTGCATATAAGGAAAATGAGGACTATGGTCTTACAAATACCGAGATTCAGAACAAATACCTGTAGTTCACATGAAACAAGTGTCGTCCTCTATTGCAAAAGAAGTGAAATAAAAGAAGAAAGTGAGTGAAGTGTGTGAGAGAAAGAGGAAAGAGTGAGCGAAGCGAGTGGAGTGCTGTGTGAAGTTCACACAATAACTCTGTGCTGGACTCAAACATGTGTCTCGCATCGCTCAAAACCAACTTAACGACTTCAACCGTCACTTGTTTTAAATCTCTGAACACAGTGACATAGATTAATATTTCGTACTTCGTGAAGAAGCGCCAAAACATAAGTAATCCCGGCTAACAGCACCATAATCGTAAACAGCCGTTGAACAGGCCTCACCCGCGAAACTTCCCAGAACTTTGTGGGGGTAATATTTTCCAATAAAAGAGTTTCGAACCGCTGAACTTGGCGCTTCATAAGATCTTTAACGAAGTCTCGTAAACAAAGCGACTAAATATAGCAATTTATACTCACAGTCATAATTATAGTTCCGCTAAACTTTTTATGAACGTGATTAAATTTTCTTTAGAAATGTTTGAAAATGACTTGGTTTCCTAGTGACTACATAGCTTTATAAACCAAGGCTTATTCCGCCAATAACTGGTTATTATCTTAAAATTGATAATAATACGTAACTGTTATCCATCGATTTGTTTCTTATCAGGCCATTCATTATGAGATTAAAAAATCGATCTTCATTATAAACACAAATGAAGCTTTCTACGTACCATCCATTCTTGTTGAATTTTTTTCTCTATTGTTTTAGTCAAAGTGAAAGTTGACAATATTTGTTTGTAGCCCCCATATCCTCATAAGGGCGCTCATGAAGTTTCCTGAACCTACCACCGGATTCAAAATACATCCTATCGAGAAGAATCGACAACAAACTCTTTGAAAATATTTTTCCAATGCATGTAATTAATATCTAATACAATGATGTTACTAAAGCTAAGTACCATGGTAAGTAGTAGCCAGGATGCGCTTGAGCAGTTTAACTCCATGCATTTCTTTTTATTTCACTGAGTGACGAGACGAGCAAGTCGTTCACATGATGGTAAGCGCTACGCCTGCCAATAACAGTTACAGTGCCACCCAGAACTTTGCATTGCATAATCCTGCGCGGCACTGCACTGCGCTCGTCACCCTGAGACATCGGCTCTAAAGTTTCATAATATGCCCTCTAATTTCACTGAAAACAGTGCCCTTCAAACCGGAACACAGCATCTTTGTTAATAAGATAGTAATAAGTTTATAATACGATAGTTTAATTAAAGTATTTTCAAACAAAGAATAACTACGAATACATACTGAATAATTAGTTATTCGTCTGATGGTAAACCCCACCCTTGCCCATAGCAGTTGCAGTGCACCCAGAATCTAAAACTTCAAAATTGTGCGTGGCGTTGCATTTTGCTCGTCACCGAGCTATGAATGTTCCATAATTTAGCTGGAAGGCAAAAAAGTCTCGAAAATTATTTAGCTAGGACAAGTTTATCCTGGCGTTTTGTTATTATGTTCCAAAACAAGCCAGTGTTGCCAATATATCTTCCAATATCTTGTAAATTTAATTAAGTCGTGAACTTCCCTATGCGAAAAGTTACCGGTATTCGGAACTAATTTTCTTAATTGATGAAATTTCGACCCTCGCGATTGCAGATAGGATGCCATAACTTAACTTATCACAAGTTAAGTAAGTAAGTACTTATTAAGTTGAAGGTGTTACACAAAATAATAACGTTGCTCGCTATACAGGGGGTTCGCAATCTTCAACCTCTGACTACAGCTACCAAAGTATTTTACGTTATTATGTGTAGTGGGAGGCCTCTTCTGCAAGAGACCGCCTGGGGAAGTACCTTTACCAGTTATTCATCCGCCAAGCAGTAGTTTTTAAATATTACTGTGTTCCGGCTTGAAGGGCATTGTTGCCAGCGAAATTACTGGGCATATGAGACTTTAGAGCCGATGTCTCAGGGTGACGAGCGCAGTGCAGTGCTACGCAGGATTATGCGTTGCAGGGTTCTGGGTGGCGCTGTGTGTTATGGGCAGGCGTAGTGCTTACCATCAGGTGAACGACTTGCTCGTCTCGTCACTAAATCTAATAAAAGAAACCTGTATACTGAGGAGATAACACGTTATTGTCGCAAATGAACGATATGTGAAACATCGACAATATATTGTATAGAAAATATGCATGAAAGAATGGTTTATTCAAGGAAGTTTTACTAATATTTCAAACCAAAAAGCTAAAAATGTTTTGACATTAGCTGAAGGCAAAAAAAAACTCTAATCGCCACACTTGCCACGCCTACAGCCAGTCAGACCCGCCTCATTAGATGTTTCACATCAAATACAAAAACTCGACTGGTAATGTAGCCTATGTTACTCTCGTGATTATGACGAATCCAATAATAACTCATTTAGTAATCCATCAAATCTGAGGCTCTAGGACGGACCAAAAAACATACATACTTCCGAAAAACAAAACTCTCTTTTGGACAGTCGGGTTAAAAAAAAAATACAAGTGGAAGAATTGTATATTTTATTCTGTGGTAACGTTTAAGACGCTCTCAGGTTCTGCGGTTATTCCGATTAAAATGTTTTTTTTCAGCTTATATATCGTAATATAATTGGAAAACACAATGGGTTTGGTTTCGCAAAACAAAATTGTACCTAAATGAGTGATATACATCATCCACGCCCAAATTAAAATAACAATGAATTTTTTTGTTGGTTGAAAATAAGTTTTTTTTATTGGTTTGTTTTCAGTTTATGATGATTGGGAATTTTTCAATTTCCTTTGAGTTCCCCTTAAATATATTTGTTGCCCGAAATTTTCGATTTACGATTATTAAATTCGGGCTATATTTAAATATTTTCCATTTTGCCCTCAAAATTTAAAATATTGGAAACAATATCTCAAATTGTAGAATATTTTTTAAGCCCCAATAAATAATTAATTACAAATGTGAATATCTAATATTTGTTTTTAATCACACAAATTTTGACTGAACCTTCTAAATTCCTGGAGTTTAGGTTTAATAAAACCAATATTGTTTTTTTTTTTAATTCGGATCATCTAGAGCCTTTCTCGATTTACGATTATTAAAAAAGTATTTGCTTTTAATCACCACGTGCGTAGGCATGTTGGAAAACCGCTGTGGCCCTTCTATATGTGTTGTTTACTCTATGAGTCTCTCTGCTACGTTTAAACCACAATGTCGGTACATATAACCAGTAGGGATATGAAACTGAATCTAAATTTTTACCGACCCCTTTGCATTAATTTCCTAGTTTATTGAGTTTCAAAATAATAGGTGGACAAATCTCAAGCACCTAATTTTAAATGTTTTTAGGTATACGGTACAAGTTTTAATAGTTCTATTTATTGGAACTTAAACCACCACAAGCTTTCAGAACTGCTGCGCAGACAACAAAAGAGAGACAGAGCGACACAAACAACTGAGATAGCAGGCACCTGATCTGTGAGACGCCATTTATTACAACTGGAAGCGATGTCACTTATACAACTTTCGGGCGGTCAAGTTTCGATGCGAGTAACGTACGATAGCAAGTGTCCTTACTGCCTACACGATAGTGATTAAACTCAAGCTGGGTGTTTGGCAACGAACTCTGTACAAAATTTAATTTCATTGAAACAATACGCCCTTATCTTTGTACCAATTGTACCACGCGGAATAAGTACGAAGTGTATCGGATGCCTTCGGCCTCTGGCACTGTGAGTGAATGTAGGTCGCCATTTGTTGTAAAGCACAATTATGTTTCTGTCAAGTTTGTGTTTGTTTTATGAACTAGGTCTTGCTCGCGACTCTGTTCACGGTGGTATTTTTTTATATCGGTATTAGAAGACATTTCCCCATCAAAGACCTGGAGCTTAATACCGACGCATCCCTTACAAACAGTGTTTTCATTAGCTCGGTTTCTATTATTCGGATTATGACGTGAATACAAGTATATGATAATGATAACGGTGACATGATGTGTGATGTGTGCATGTATCAGTAAAGTAACATTTTTTTATTCGGTTTAGTGGTTTAAAGTGGTTTGAAGCGGTGGTAGCCTAGTGGGAGAACGTCCGCCTTCCAATCAGAAGGTCGTGAGTTCCAATCCCAGTGCAGGCACGTACCAATGTGTTTCTGTAAAACATATGTACGTAATTATCACTCGTGTTTCGGTGAAGGAAAACATAGTGAGGAAACCCTACTCGAGAATTATTTCGGAAGTAGGTATGTTATCCACCAATCCGGACCGGGCCCCCGTGGTGGATTATAGCCTAACCCTCCTCACGAAACTGAGGAGAGACCCGTGCCCAGCAGTGGGACGTTATGGGTTGATGATGATGATTAGTGGTTTAGCGTGAAAGCGTAACAAACAAACAAACAAACAAACAAACAATCTCACATTCGCATTTATAGTATCAGTTAGGGTAAGTAGGATAGGATTTATATAAACATTCTAGAAAGCTAGGAACTAACTAGGCGCTAGAAACTATACATTATTATATTCACTCAACATCCATATCACATTCATATTATATATATATTCATATTATTATTCACTATATTCATTTAACTTCTTAAATTTAAATTTCTTTTACAATGCTTTACAAAACTAATAAAAATACAGTCTAACTAGTAAAAATATTATAAAAGAAACTTAAACCTAGGATACCACCGGTAGCGGAGCAAGGCCCAGGCTGCCGATGGTTAGGGCTGCAGAGAGAGGAACCTCCTGACAATACGCGCCGTGTCGAGGAGTACTGCCGCGTGCATCCGACCCTTAATCCAGCCGTCTAGCGAAAGCCTCTTAAGGTGTTGGTCGAGGCTCTTCGCTATATTATTATTATTATTATATTCATTATATTATATTTGTCTTGTTCTAGTTTTAAGTTTTCTTTGTTCTGTGGTGTTTCAATAAAGAGTTCATCTATCTATCTATCTATCTATCACTACACCATTCCAAATGAGAATTACCAACAACGTTTCAGGTAAGGCAATTAAATATTACAGACAATGACAAGTCTGTACACTCTACCTTATCATGGTTCATATACAGATGCCACTAAATCCTCTAAGTAAACACTAAGTGTGTACTTAACATAAGTGCGAGCCACTTACTTGGCTGTGGTAATCGCTCTGTCCTTGTTTAGCATATGTGACAAGAGTGAGAGATTGAAAGCGGCTAAGTATGGTCACAGAAGATATAATAGTATTGCATATAGAATGGACAGTGGACACTTCACCCCGTGCGATCCGGTTCCCCGCACCTCGCAATTGGGTAGACAATCCGGAGGACACTCAATATTACACGCCCAAATGTGATAGACAAACGGTTTGTATCAATCCTTGTACTAACGGGTTGTCTTTTGGTTTGGTCGCGTAGTATATTGGTGTACTTACACCAAATATACCAAACCTATATTTTGCATTATAGTTATATAATTTAAGTTTATTAAAACTAGTTTTTTATGTGATAAAATTGATTTGCAAGCCTGCTTTTTACAAAAATTGATTTTTATCCGACTCCCCAATTAGTTTACGGTCTAGAAAACTAAGTAGATATCCATTTTTATTGCCAACAACAAGAAATAAATTGATATAGAAATGTTCGTACGTACGTTACGTACGTTACGTTACGTACGTTCGTTTATTATTATTGTTCTATAGCCAAGGGATGTACCCATTACTCCCGGTTGAGATACCAGGCCTAAAGGAACCAACATGATTGAACCATAAAAGAGTGTCTCTTTGTAGAGAAGTGTCAAGTGCGACTCAGTCAACGCACGAAGGGTTCTGAAGCATTTTTTTCTTACTAATGTAATATGCTAGCATCTATTTCCCAATAATTATAATCATCATCATCATCATCATCAACCCATAACGTCCCACTGCTGGGCACGGGTCTCTCCTCACTTTCGTGAGGAGGGTTAGGCCATAATCCACCACGGGGGCCCAGTCCGGATTGGTGGATAACATACCTACCTCCGAAATAATTCTCGGGTAGGTATGTGGGTTTCCTCACGATGTTTTCCTTCACCGTAAAGCGAGTGATAATTACGTACATATGTTTTACAGAAACACATTGGTACGTGCCTGCACTGGGATTTGAACTCACGACCTTCTGATTGGAAGGCGGACGTTCTCCCACTAGGCTACCACCGCTCTTTTATAATCACATTATACTAAATAGTATGTATATACGTGATATAATCTGGAAGTCTTCAAGATGAGAATTCATAAATATTTTCTAGGCAAGCGGGCTGCATCGTAAACAGCATCGCTGCTTACTATCAAATGAAACTGATGTTTGAGTATTTAGTAATAAAAAAGACTAAAAGGATGGTTTGTTTGTTATTTAACTATGCCAAAACGGCAGAAATTTGGCACAATTGACTATAATATCCCAAGAATAAGACAAAACGCACAGGCACCGTAATTATTAATATCGATGTTTCTATATTCTACCTTTCAAATCACGTCCTGTAATCAAAAATGGTTTTTAGTTTATTTTTCTTACGGAACCCTAAAAAAGGATCTAATGTGTCGCCTCACTGACTTGAAGGAACTCCGATCATTTGGTGGGACATATTGGTGATCTGTGATGATGCATGACGGATTGCTTCTAGGTACCTACGTAGAAAAAAGGTTTTTGGATCGTTTGCTCGTTACGTTCAACCGTGAAGAAGTTCTTTTATGGGCTTCGTCAGCATTGGCCCGCAACGTGTCCAGGAAAAGGAAAACTCCAAAATTAATGCCGGA
Source organism: Campaea margaritaria (assembly GCA_912999815.1). Taxonomy (NCBI): domain Eukaryota; kingdom Metazoa; phylum Arthropoda; class Insecta; order Lepidoptera; family Geometridae; genus Campaea; species Campaea margaritaria. The sequence continues at coordinate 11,149,552 of OU538802.1, read as the reverse complement.
TGGAAGTTACTACTTATATGTAGCGTCTTAACTTATCTGTAGACCCCTGTAGTGGTAGGGTTCTTCTGCAGGAGGCCACCTGGGGGAAGTAGTAATACAGCGATATATTAATGGTTCAAGCGGCGTTTCGCAATTATCCACCGTGTTTTAAGGGCACTGTTTCCTAGGAAATATTTAGAGGGGGAGGGGGGGTGCATTTCTACCCACCAACTCTATTTACACACAAGCTAATGAACTAAGTGCAGCTTTTAATGAGTTCGAATCCCACACACCCCTCTCCGTCACCCCCATGGCGGAGGGGATACAGCGAGACCATTACCTTCCTCAAATAAAAAAGCAGTTGTGACAGTTAGACTTAGTGGCAAGCCACACCGAAGAGGTGCGGCGCGCTGCATGTGCATGTGACATCATGCACTTTTTCATCGATGACTTTTTCATACAAAATGTATGAGTGACAGCGCCCGCAGCACTGGTAAAATATACAAAATGTATGAGAGTGATAGCGCCGCGTGACGCGCCGCACGCCGTGCTGCATTGATTTGTCTCTCTTCTTAGGTTTACTTTTGTTAAAAGCTCCGTATTAGCGGTCCCCTTATTCGTAATTTCACTATTCGCGGGTAAAAAAATTGGGACTCGTATATCCGTATTCGTTGTATTGTATGAATGCAGGAAACGAGTCGCATTTTTTTTACCCGCGAATAGCGAAATCGTGAATACGGGAACTGCGAATAAGGAGCTTATACTGTACTCATTATAAAATATAGCTAAACATGCCAATCCACTATTTGCAAGAAATAATAAAAACATTTATTCACACATCCGTAATTTTTTTTTCCGCTCTAGTTTCCGTTTATTCCTTGCAGACTGTACCTACGTACGGAATCCCAAAAAATATTCTATTCTGAATGTTTCAAGGATAAAACCTGTGCTCCATTACTTCCTGTAATCAGGTTACATAGAAGGATGTCCGGTTCCTCACGGGGGAAGGTCGCCGACAGATCTGTCGAGGACACTATTGTATTCAAAATTCAGGAGCGGAAAGATTGTGGGTCTTACCTTTCTCTTTTTTGCTTTGTTTGGGACATCTGGCCAAAACACAAGCGCCGGAATTGGATGTAAAAAAAAGGAAACGTAAGAATTTTTTTTCATATCTATAGGTAGCGATGGTAGCTTAGTGGGAGAACGTCCGCCTTCCAAAGAGAGGGTCGTTGAAATCCCAGTGCGGGCACGTACCAATGTGTTTCTTGTAAAACATATTTAAGTTATTATTATTCACTTATCGGTGAAGGAAAACACCGCGAGGAAGCTTACATACCCGAGAATATTTTGTAGGTATGTGATCCACCAATACGGACCGGGTCTCCCGTGATGGCTTACGGCCTAATCTTCCTCACGAAAGTGAGGGGAGACTCGTTTTCAGCAGTAAGCTGAAATTTAAAGTAAATCTATCCAAATAAAAAAATAATTGGTTGATGAATGAAAAGTTCTGAGGTAAAAGATAAAAAAATGCAACTGAATTGTACACCTACTCCTTGTTCAACAGTAAGGCGGTTAAACTGATGTTCAACCAACTTAAACTTACTGTAACTGTAACTTAAACTTACTTAAATAAATTTAATGTACGTAAATTTACTGTAACTAAGGTAACAGCTAGTTATTATTAACATTTTTATTATGAAAATTGCTCACTGTACTCGTAAGTACTATAACAATGTAACTTTTATCACAAGTATCAAGATTTCCAAACTAATGGACATTGTAAATTAAAAGTTGTCACACATGAAAATAAACAGCTGAAGATAACGAAAGAAACTAATTTATAAACAAATTTCAACTTGTGATTTCATACAAAAAACCCCCAATATTTTCCATTTTCCTGGGCAACTTTTCCAATAAAGTATAAACAAATCAAAATATTTTCGAATTGGCCCAGCAGTTCTCCTTTTTTGCTATATAAATAGATTAAAATGGAGATCGATTTAAAGGTCTTGATATTTTTCCGTGGGCCGCGTAAACTTTACTATAAAAGCAATTTATTTCCGCAGCACAGACAATAAGATTGAAATTGCTCAATAAATCACAAATGCAATGCAATTAGTCGTAACTTCCATTTTCCATCGCTACTCTACTTAATCACTACAACGACAGGAGCAATGGAGAGAGAAACTCCACCATCCATTAGTTCTATATTCCGCGTCAGTGATTCCAGGAAAGTGGATTTTAATTTTCAGAATAGGTAGAGTCCACGTTGGCCATTTTTACCGGATGTCATGCGGGTCTTGCTCCTGGCCGTGAGGTGAGTTTTTTTTTTATTTGACTAAGTGACGAGACAAGCAAGTCATTCACCGGATCGTAAGCCCATAACAGTTACCATGCCACCCAAAACTTTGCATCGCATAATCCTGCGCGGCACTGCACTGCGCTCGTCATCCTGAGACATCGGTTCTAAAGTCATATGCTCAGTAATTTCGGTATAAAAAGTGCCTTTCAAAACAAACAAACACAGTAATGTTTGCACACTACTGCTTGACGGAGGAATATCTTCCACATGCGGTCAGTAGGCAGGTTTAAGTTGGCTACGGGATTTACCTTTTCTATTCACTGACGTATCCTATTCTTCTGTCCTGGGAATGGTATGGTGTTACAAGATGGAAGTCGGGAAAGACCTCGTGTTGGTTACGTATACTTTAATAAACCTTTACGAGGTTTTGTACATAACCCTCTTGTTCTAATGTGCTTGAAGTTAAACGTACCTGACAACTATCTGCGCGCGACGTCTCAAACTATTTGCGGTGGCAGTTGGAAGAACCAATGTGCTCCACCAAGCACCTATTACTAGGGCTCTTCGATTCCTGAATCGAATCTGCGCTGTGCACAGCAAGCTTCACATTTGAACAGGTTCTTAGATGACATTTACGGATGTTGCCCTTAAATATATGAGTTTTTAGTTACATGTAAGTGCGGTGTCGCTTTGGAAATACCTGTTAAGGCACTGTACATTGAAATAAATATATAAATGAAGTCCAAGGAAATATCTTCTTGAAATTATTATAGTTTATGGGTGTTATCTTAAGGAACATGAATTAGCTAAAAGTGTATAAGGTTTGTTACTTCAGCACTCCGTCATAATTACCAAACGATTTAGTTTTTTCATCATTTGAAAAAAATCAAAATTAACAATAATAGCCAACAGCTACGGTTTGGTGTATCTATTTTTAGTTTCAAGCCCTTGAAAGCTAAGAAATATTTAATTATAGACAGAGACCACAGAGCTCTTTTTAGAGACAGTTCAATTAGCCATAATTTCACATATTGCTTACAATACAGCGTCACAAAATGAACCCCTTTATTTAGAAAGGGTAAAATGGGGCTCAAAATTGCCCTATAGGGTAATTTACCCAAATAAGAGGCCGGCGGGGAAAACAAACAGTTATAATAAAGGTTTCGACTTTGCCACTTTATTATTGTTCGGGGAAACTTTCTTTTTTGTTGATTATATGTAAATGTTTGGGTAATCGATGTTTCCTTTTTAAAAACCAAAGCTTTGAGTTGGTGGTAAACGACTGGGTTAACCGAAGTCTCTTGAATCGCGCTTGTCACCCCGAGGCATTGGATTTAAAGTCTTATGGCCCTGTGATTACTGTAGAAAATTGTGACTGCGGACCCCTACACTATTTGTATGGCACAGGTGATTTTGTACCTTAAGATACGTTATTTAGGTATTCAAATACAAAGTCAAATATCTATAGGGTAACTCTGGCTGAGCTTCATCACGGCGCAAACAAGATCGTGCCGTGGTGCAATAGAAACTGAGATCTACAAGTTTCAATATTTACCCTATACCCAATCTGAGGAGAGCTAGCGAGGATTTCAATACAGTTATATTTGAGTACTAGAAGACTTTATATCATAAGTAGGTCTGGTATAGATATTTTTATAGTTTTATAACTTATTTTGGAAGAAAAATTATCTGACTTTATCAAATTAATTCAATTTAACCCTCAATATTTTATTAAGTAATAATCTTTTGTAGAAATAATAGAATAAAATAGTAAATGCTGAGACACTAAAGATATTATGAAATAAAATAAATAATTCCAACAGAACTAAACAGTACAATAATAATTGCTAATATATATATATAAATGTTATGTTGGTTTGTGTACGCTTCAAAAACTCAAAAAGTTCTGCACCGATGGAGCTGAAATTTTAGCATGATATATAATCCGCATCAAGGATTGTTTTTATCTATTTTTTTCATCAGTGACATATCAGCAAATGTGCGAATGTGTCACAGCGAAGCGTGGCAGGGTACAGCTAGTTCCATTATAAAAACTCAAATCATATTATATTGTAAGTGAAAACCTGGGAAAAATAATAATATATTACAGCACTTTTACAATTCAAACATTAAAGTCTCGTGAACAGAGAACAGAAAAGAAATTTAAGATATTCCTAAGTTTAGATAAACCTAAGTTCAGTCAATAATCAACCAAACAACAAAATCCAATGGGATTTTTCAACACACAAGATAAATTTCCCCACTAAAGTCACTGCTTCAACACTTCCCGTGTTGAAACAACAAAAAGCAATTTTTGCACAAGTAACTGAATTCGTCATATAAGTTACACTCCCCGGAGAAGGAAGGTTGAGTTGAGACACACTTCGGACACTCTACACAAAAGCTGATTTGACAACTCACACATATAAATGACGTTTACATACGCCAAATGCGTGTGAAAGTCAAAGTTACTACGCGACTAAAACAAAAGACATATGAAAATTCATACTAACCCGTTTGTCTTATGTCATTTGGGTGTTTAATATTGACAGCCTCTCAATTTCCCTCCTAAAAGAGGGTCGAGGTGCGGGGAAGCGGGTCGCGGGGAGTGGAGAGTGTCCATTCTGTATGTAGTAGTCTTCTGTGGTTGAGGTCGAATTTAAACAAAGGTGGAATACATAATAAATAGATCTACTCTACATTGCAATGTTAGAAAATTGGCTTTCTTTTAAAGTGAATAGCAGATAGATAGATAAACTCTTTATTGAAACACCACAGAACAAAGAAAACTTAAAACTAGAACAAAACAAATTTTACAATTAGTTTCACAATGGGCGGTCTTATCGCTCAGAGCGTATAAAGTATTTTTAACACGTTTATTTTACTACTAGCTTCAATATAGTTTTGTACATTGTACAGATATGAAAATACATTCTGTATGTACCAACGCCACCAGTTTGCAATTTTTGAAAAATAAAGAAAATTACCATTTCCTTTAGTTTTTCGTCTGACACTGTTTCCTAGAATTTGATCCTCATTAGCGCCACTATGAGCAAGTGTATAATACAGGGTGCGGTTTTTTATTTAAAAAAGTGTATGCTTTTGACTTCCGGGTTGAGAAATTATTTTTTTACAAAAAGTTTTACAAAAAAAAGAGTCAACTCCAATTACGCAATTTTATAGATGAAATATTTTTTTTAGTGAAAATCATACTACTAAACCAATTTTTTTTAAATGTCTTTGAGATAAAAATGAATTTTGAAATGATTTTGAATGTTTCCCGATAACTATAACCTGGAAGTCTTCAAGTCGATAGCGAATAGGTATCTTCTAGGCTAGCCTACTCCACCGTCGACCGCGTCCACACTTACCATTACAAAAGAGGTATGCCCATTAATTTTGTCGGTCTCAGTTTCGAATAACTGTCGAGTGTTATTATATGTACAAGTGCTTTGTCTGATCCCTTAGAAAGCATTTGTTAAGGTGCTCTAGCATTATAGCTAAATCCTATCTCATGCGTACAGTTAGCTATTCAAGGGGTAAAGCTGTGGAGCGACTGCTAGCTGGGATAGGTTTTTTTTTATTTGACTGTGTTACGATACAAGTAACTCGTTCACCTGATGGTAAGCGCAACGCCAGCCCATAACAGTTACAGTGCCACCCAGCATTGCATAATCTTGCGCGGCGCTGCACTGCGCTCGTCACCCACCTGAGACATCGGCTATCTAAAGTCTCATATGCCCAGTGATTTCGATGGAATCAGTGCTCTTCAAACCGGGACACAGTAATGTTTGCACACTGCTGCTTGGCGGCTGAATATCTGGAAAAAGTGTGGTACTTCCGCAGGCAGTTTCTTGCAGAAGAGGCCTCCCACTACACAACGTGTACATCTCATCCACGTTCAGCTCTGAACTCTAACAATGAGATTAAGTGATTATAATTATTGATCGCTTACTGTATGACCCCACCCTTACGTCCAGATCCTCAAAACGGGATGTTTTGTTTGGCCTTTGTTGGAACTGAAAAGGTACGGAATTGAATACCTACCTTTTGTATTCCTGTCTTGCCTTAGCAAAATACGCACAAATGTGAATTTGCTATTTTTTGTTGGCTTGTTTGCGTGGGCCTTTAAATTGTTTTTCGACATTTTTCGTAGATATTTTCCCAAAGACGCTAAAAATATAGACCGTATTATTTCTTTTGGAATCCCCTATTTAGGTTATAAGGATTTCTCATGCATTACTACGACGTTTCTAAAATTCGGGAACATTGAGTAAAAAACTTCAATAAATGTTGAATTTTCAAGAATATTTTTTTTTGGATCTATGAAAACAAGCTGTTTTTACCCTCCGACGCAAACAGAGGGTTGTTATAAGTTTAACGTGTGTATCTCAGTATGTCTCAGACTTCATAACTCGCAAAAGGATGCACCGATTTTGATTAATTTTTTTATTGTTTCAAAGGGGACTTGATCGAAAATATTTATTATTTATTATCAATTTTTTAAGTATGAAAAAAGAAAACTGTTTAGTCGTTTGAAAACAAGTAAAAAAAGGAAGTCATGAGTGAAATCGCAGGACGAATCTAGTCAAAATGTGTAAAACTAGGAGTTTGTCCCAAACTTCCCAGTATTTTAGGTGCTCATTATTAAAGAGAATAAATCAATCATTTATGCCTAAAAGTAAGCCCTTCAAAGCCGTAGGTTGAACTTTCCTATCGTGGGCGTGGAGCTAAAATTCTATCATTTATTCATCTAAGCCAAGTTTTATCCCATCATTATAGTTGATTTTAGTTTTATGTAATACATTTTACAGTGAATCTAAATTAAGATAACTAATTTAACCAGTTAGAAGTCAAAACAATTATTTTAAGTAGGCAATAGTAAATGACTTTTGCAATTCAAACATTCAAGTCTCATAAATACAGAGAAGAATAAAATAAAAATCACAATTCATCAACTAAAATAGATAATATGTTTTGTCACGGTAAAATAAACTATCGTGAGGAAACCCACCTGCCAGAGAATTGTTTCGAAGGTAGAATAGAATAGAATAGAATAGAAAACTCTTTATTGTACACCAGAAACAAATAAACACAGTACAGAAAAATTACAATAGGTAAACAAGGGTAGTACAATGGGCGGTCTTATCGCTGAAAGCGATTTCTTCCAGACAACCTTTGGATGGACAGTAAAAAACATTTTTCGATAGTAGGGTGGGTGGCGTACTTACAGTATTTAACAGACACAATACATTTAATACTTATGTTTTAATAATACACATACACACTATACTTAATAAATAATAAAAAAAATAATAATATACATAATAAACTACACACATGATTATAATAATTATTTATGAAGGTATGTGATTTATTAGCCCGGACCGGGCCCTTGTGTTGGATCAGCTCCTAAACCTCCTCACAAAAACGAAAGGAGACTCGTGCTCAGCAGTGGGCGGATATAGCTTGGTGATGTTGACGACCTTGAGGATGGTGATGATGAAGATGATGATGATGCTGATGCTGATGATATTTTGTCAAAAATTAAGCCAGACAAGAGTACAAAAAGATTGCTTAGAAATGAGACATACAGAACAATTAAGGCCGTAGCAAAAATGCTTACGGCTCATCAGTTTGATTTTTGAATGTTGTAGCGCCAGTCCTGGTGTCAGAGTTTGCTAGGCCACCCAAGGTTAATCGATAACAGCTAGGATCGATCGATTAAAGTTACCACTCGATACTTTGATAATAATGCGTCACGACCACACATAGATCTTGGCACATAGCATTCCCTGTAACTAGGGAATCATGAACTATTACAACCCGAGAAGGAGAAGCGTCTGTATCATCTGACCCGTTTAATGCCAATACTGGGGATACTGGGGCTAATAACTTTTTCTTTGGAACTTTTTCCCATCTGCCCTTGTACCAGGGAAGGGCCGCCAGAGCTGATGGGGACAACATTCATACATACAGTCACGCCTATTTCCCGTTGGGGTAGGCAGAGACTACATCTTCCCACATGCTACGATCCTGACACACCTCCTTCGCTTCGTCCACTTTCAAAATAAAAAATGTGTATTCTTCCAAAACAGACTTATAAAAGCTATACACCCTGTAAACATTATATACAGCGATCCCCGGCTCTGTCTACCGTCTGGTCTATTTCAGGCGCGCAGCATGTGGAAGATCAAAGGGTGCAGGCAGCCAACCGTGACGGCGAGCGCCATCTGGCGCGCCTGCCCCGAACTTGGACTTTACGGAATTATGTACCGCTTGCTACCGTTTTCGACTTTGCAATTCAAAAGGTTGAATTATCAAACACATGACGTTTGTTTGTTTATTCGTTTGCTTGTCCTCTCTTCACGCCGCAACGGCTGAATGAATTTTGATGAAATTTGGTGTTTATATACGTTAAATCCTGCAAATAGAGCATAACACCCTTTTATCCTGTAGAAATCGACGGTCTCTGTGGGATGATAGTCATGCAGGTGAAACCACTGGATGCAGCTAGTTATTTATATACATACTAGCAGCGCCCTACGGTTTCATTCACGTTTTATATTATCACACAGGAACCTATAATTTGTACGGGATATAAAGAATTGTATGTTCTATTCCGGGACTTAAACCATCTTTCCACTAAAATTCATCAAAATCGCGTGAAGAGAGGACAAACACACAAAGGCACAAACCTTCGCATTTGTAATATTAGTGAGATGAGATATTAGAAAGCTGATATAATCTAAAGAAACCTTATTAAGGGGGAATCTTACCATCGAACTTCTATCGTAGGTCACACATCTTCTGGGGGGATCCCCCACGAACATCTGTTACTCTAATACACGGTGTATAATAATAATAATTGCCGTCCTTAATAAATTTACAGCAATAATTACTCAACGTGTAACATGTTTATGGCTGTAATTAAGAGATTTAAGCAAATAAAGCGCTTTATGAGCTACGATTGTGCTGTCATGTAAAGCTCTACTGGGATTACATAGGCATATCAAGTTTTATACTTTTATGTTTTATACTGTTATGGGCAGGCGTAGCGCTTACCATAAGGTGACTGACCTGCTCGTATCGTCACACTGTAAAAAAAATAAAAAATAAAAAAAAAATTATGTTAATGAGAAAAAAAAAGCTATATTTCTTCTAGGCAAATATGCATGGAGAGAAGTATCTAGAAGATCGGATGGTGTCTTTTCGTTATATAAAATAAATAGGTACTATATTAAACTTTAATTTATAGGAATACATAGTAGAAACAGAATACCATTACCATAGTATAAGGATGTGGGTTTAAAAGGCTATGCTATTACTTCCTATCTAAGATTTATAGAAATACAGCACCACGTGGGAAAAACGCAGCGCGTCCGCGCGGCGGGACTGCAAACGCACCGTGCGTTACACGTTGTCTGACACGCTCTGAATATTTTTTTAAATTACTATTTAGAATTTCAGCATGAATTTGGACTGCTGACATTAATGTTTATTTCCTAAATAATGTACCTGACGAAACGATCCCTCTTTGTTCATAAAGCGAGTCGTGCCTGTCGCCTGACCCATTTCAGATGACGAGCGCGAAACAGGCTGAAACTTAAATAATAACTGGAATTTCTCAGAAATAGAAGAAATAACCAAGGCCCAAAACTCCGATATAACTTTTATTCGGAGAACAAATTTTAATGATATTCGATTGGAAAATATTCTAAATGTCGACCGTTTCTATTTTTGAAGAACTGAAGTTTTAATTGTTTATCTTTCTTAATTTTGATATCGAAATCTAAGCTCAAAATATTAGAACGCCTACACTTTATAAAATACAGATTAGAGAAACCTCCACGATCAAATAACACAAGATTCAGGCCATAATCCACCACGGGGACCCGATCCGGATAGGTGGGTAACATGAAATTATTCTCGAGTTTGTGGGTTTCCTCACAATGTTTTCCTTCACTAAAAAGCGAATGATAATTACGTACATATGCTTTACAGAAACTCATTGGTACGTGCCCGCACTAGGATTTGAACTCACGACCCTCTTTTTAATCGCCGACGTTCTCCCACTATGCTACCACAGTTTTAATAAAGAAGGTACCCCATGCTAAATTCACAAGTCGTGCGAAAAAAGCTTTCCCAGTATTTCGACGTCTTTCTCACGACTGTTCCCGACAAGTCGATCGACGTATCGAAAGGAAGTATTGGCATTAGGACTGGCATTATTCATAGCCGTGCACCCGAGCGCAGGGTGCGAGGAAATGAGGAGGAAAGATTTATGTCCTATTTAGAATAGGTAATGAAAACGCCCATAAGTTATGCGGATCTATGCTTGTAATGTTGTCAAGGAACCTGACTTGTGGTAAATTAATGTGTTCATGATTTATAATTTTTGTTAACCGAAAGCATGTGTTAAACATAAATAACCACCATTGCTGAGGTTTGTCATTTACGATACACTTTTCGAACGCGCGAAAATGTATTTAATTCCTAAAAATCCTAAAAAAGTCCTAAATCCTAGTTAGGAGTTAGTTAGGTATAATTATTTTCATGTTAAAAATCACTTAACAAAAGAGTTCACTTCTGTAACAATGATTTATTAGTTTATGGCCAGCTATCCAGTTTATTTTTAAAAGTGTTCACTAGATTTTTTTATTTTTCATAAAATGATTAAAATGATTTCCGTTTTCAACCCACAACCTATTGTAAGTCAGTACTTACATTTACATTTTCTTACTCAAATACTGATATTATGTGATAATATCAGTATTTGAGTACTATATACTTGCTAAGAATGTTCGTTTTGCCCGGGCTAATGCAATGTTATTGCGAGAAAACGGGAATTCAAATACGAAAAACTAATCACTGAAACTGCTGATTCAATTCTAAAATATTTCAGGGATAGAAAGCTACACTGTTTCCGAATAACATCCTTACTTATATTATAAATGCGAAAGTAACTCTGTCTGTCTGTTGCTCTTTCACGCCTACTGAACCGATTGAAACGAAATTTGGTACAGAGATAGTTTGGAGCCTAAGAAAGGACATAGGGTACCTTTTAATGCGAAAAAAGCATTGTAAGGGTTTGAAATAGGGGATGAAAGTTCGTATGGAAGTTTCGTCAGTTTTAAAGCAAGAAGCTTGAAATTTAGTTTTTAGGCTTTTGATTAGATATACATAAATTTGGCATTCAAAGTTTGTAAAAAAATTACCCTTGATGGTGTAAAGTAAAAATAGGGATGAAAGTTTGTATGGAAATATGTAAGGTTTCGGCTAAACCACTGCATCGATTTAAAAGATTATTTCACTAATGGAAAGCTACATTGACAGCGAGTAACATAGGCTATATTTTATCCCCATATTCCCGCGGGAACAGGAACTACGCGGGTGAAACCGTGGGGCGCAGCTAGTAGGCTAGATTATCCCGGGATAATGTAGAGTTTTTGCGGGAAATTGAATTACGCGAGTGAAACCCCGAGGCGCGGCTAGTTTATCATGAATAATAATCGTTAATCGATTCCACCGCGGGTCTTTCTCTCGGAGAAATTGGAACCAGAATCTTTGTCTTTTACTGGTTTTGTATAACTTTGTAATCATAGATTAAAATCGTTGTAATATAATTCTCATTATTCATGAAGCGGTGGTGGCGTAATGGTAGAACGTCCGCCTCCACGGAAAGGGTCGTGAGTTTAAATCCCAGTACGTAACCACTTCTACAACATTTTTTTTAAAACATATGTTCGTAATTACCAATCGCTTTTCGGTGAAGGAAAACATTTTGAGGAAACCCTTTATTTAGTTTTTTTTTTATATAACTGAGTAACGAGACGTGCAAGTCGTTCGCCTGATGGTAAGCGCAATGCCTGCCCATAACAGTCAGGTAGGTATGTTGTCCACCAATCCAAACCGGGCACCCGTGGTGGATTATGCCCTGATACTTCTCACGAAAGTGAGGAGAGACTCATGCTCAGCAGTGAGCCGACATGGGTTGATGATGATGCCGATGATTATTCTCCTTAAAGCCGTTTAGAATCCAGAAAAGAACTCCTATTTAAGTTCAACCTGTAATTATTGTATTCACTCCCTATTTAAATATTAATGTGGTTGAAATTGAGTCAGAGTATTCTATTGTTACTAAATATTATCATTTGATTGATCTTGTCACAACAATTTCCATTCGCTTATAATTAAGGTACGAAATACGTTGCTTTCTCCCAAAATATGCCTCAAAAGATATTAATCTCCTATTTATTCACCCACATAATAATATATTGTAGAATCTCACAAGTATCTCTTATCTCATTAACATTAATAACTGACTTTAATTACATATTTGCTGTCTCTGAAATTCACAATTTATGTGTCTGTAATATATGAAACCGAATTAATTTGTTCTTCAGAAGATGGTAATCAAGAGTTAGAGGGAGTCCTTGGAGAATGGATTAACTTAATCCTAACTTAATGTAAATATGTCCACACATGAACATTGAGTAGTTTAAAAATATTAAATCTATATTTAAATGCGATGGTAGCCTAGTTGGAGAACGTCCGCCTTCCAAGCAGAAGTTCTTGAGTTCAAATCCCAGACTCCATTATGTTTGTAAAGCTAATGATGAACTTACGTACTAAAGCTAATTACATATAACTGGAATAGTAAACAAATTATATACGTAAATATTACGAGTAAGTAAAATAAGGAGCGAAAATGGTGTCTTTTGTAGAAGGCGACGCAGTATGTTTGCGATGAGGTAGGGTCGGTCTGTTAGCGGCCGGCGTAAAATACAAATGAACAAAAAAGAAATACAGTAATGAAATTACGTACTGTGTTTTAGTAATTTTGATAACATTGTTGGTAATATATTTACAAATAATTTTATAGTAAAGCTTAACTGTATTTTTATTTTTTTAAGTAAGCATGGGCATAAAATAGAAAAAACACAAGTCATTTAACGCAACCCGATCTTTTTATTTCCAGAAACGTTCCTAAAATTATAGTTGCATTCCTTTACAGTTAAGGTTATAAAAATAGGTTTTTACTGTCTTATGCAACGCTTTGATTACTTAATAGCAAAAAAAAACGTTATTTTCGTAGAAAAACTGAGTTAATTTGATGCAAATTAACCATTATTGTCGTTTCTGTTTAATTTTGGTTATATTTAAAAGAGTCATCTAACTTTTATTCCATACGTAGATATTTCTAGTGCGAAGACAATTTTGATTAACGAATTCTCCTTGGTTCCGTCGGTACTCGCCTACAGACGGGGCACACCCCACGGTTTAATATCATAATTAACGTTTTCGTTACGTCGGCAACTTCATTACGTGTAATGAGTACACTTTCAAAGCGGAAAGGAATCTCCCACGATATGTTTTTCTTTTACTTATATTAGAAAAACTAATTTCCTAACTAACGTACTAACATGATTAACTTCTTCGATTCTGGTCTTCTTCTTTCTTTTTCTTCTTCATTGAATGCGTTACTTCTATTGTGTCCATGTTTTCGAGAAGTTTGCATGTTAAAATATCTCTGAATGTTACCCATTTCACTCCTCGCTTCATTAAATTTCGTTTAATTGAAACTCAAACACACACACACACACTAGATACAGTGAATCCTTGTTAAGGGTCAGGTTCTACGTATGTGATCATAACGCGTTATTTTTTTTAAAACACACAATTTAATCGCAAAATATTGCAAAAAGGTTAAAATAATGCGCTTCTACAAACAAAATAGAAATTGATATTGTAAGTGTTATAAAGCCATATAACTGAGAAAATGTATTATTATCGCTAAAATTTACGTAAAAAAAAATTATACCACAATTGGTTTACATAGTTTTACACAGTTTCTGGTGTATCCGTCATATTATAAGAAGCTGTTAGTTTTTCGTGCGAAATAAACAAAATGAAATTAGTTATACCCAATTCGCTTTTTCGTGTAAATAAGAAACTTCCGTAGTATCACGTAACTAGCCCCTTGTGAGGCACTGCCTGTGTGATACTGTGTACGTGGCCTTATTAATAATGGTATTATTCAACTATAGCTATTACGAAATGAATAAAATATGCGAACAAAAGTAGCGCATCGATTTGGAGCTAGCAAAGAAACCTTCCATTAAACTTATGCTAAGGTTTGAACATCACTGAATTTTTAATCGACCGAAAATTGCTTTCACTTCATAAATTCAAGGTCCAAAGTATACCTGACGAGCAGCCAGAGGTCACAGCGACAATTGCTTGAGTACACGATAAATTTTAATTTACCCACTTCTCGCCTTCATTATACGAGCTCCGTAAGGGTCCCACCCTTCCACCGAGGGGTTTACAAAGGGTATTCTTCGAGAAAATTGTACGTCAAGCCTTAATGATAATACTATGGGATGCGAACGCCCCTTTGATTATGATAAATAAGCCCCTCTAAGGGTATGAAATATGAGGGTAGGTATTAAAATTGAGGGCGATTTTAGTTATAAATTTTTGATATTGACAGGAGATGGGTACTTTTGTTGGGAAATTAATGAGCAAAGTTTGTTTAATCAATTTAAATTGGAAAACAATACGGACTGTAGACAATGCCCTTTTATTTGCCTATTTAGATACTAGATATTATATTTTGTACTAGTAAGGTCATACGTATACCTTTATGAATGCCCATGCTTGTAGAATTAGAAAAATAACAAATGGCTTCTTAGGATCTATCTTTATTTTCCTTTCTTCTTCTTGTCTCTATCTTTTTTTCTTTTTTTTTCTAATTTCTGAACTCACATAGGTATTTATAATATAAGTTAGGACTAGCGGCGCCCGCGGTTTTACCCGCAATGCATATTATCCCACAGAAACTGTTAATTATACGGGATAAAAAAGTATCCTATGTGATAATTCAGGCAATAAACTACCTGTGTGCTTCTCATTCTAATCAGTGGTGTAGTTTTTGCGTGGAAGAGTAACAAACATCCATGCATCCTGGCACACTTTCACATGCATAATATAGAAGTAGGAAGTAGGATATGTTTCTTATTATAATATTTGGTTATAACTCCATAGTATAGCGTTCGAGCACAATCTCAACCAGTGCTAACACGTTCACTGCTGAAAACACAACTGTTGTGTTTTCTATAACTGGCCGCGAGTACGGGAAAACACGACTGTGGTGTTAGCGGTACGGGAAAACGCAACGGTGTGTGCAGATTCGTAACCGTGGCTAGACAAGAAAATCGGCTCAGCAGTCAGTCAAGATCATCATCGACTCATACTGTCCCACTGCTGAGCGCGGTTCTCCCCCACTTTCGTGTGTTAAGTGTCAATGTGACCGAATTGCTAAGGACACTCTAACTCTGGAACGAAATAAATTCTTTCAATATCTAAGTTTCGAGGACAGACACCCAGAACAGAATATATTGTCCTAATCGCAAAGTTTTCCCTACCCTTTCAGTTTACTTCCAAAATAACCTAAACTTCGCCAATGTAGAGTGCTGTAGGTAAAGCCTTCGAAACTATTTTTTGGTAAGTTCATTGTGTATATTGTCTGTAAGATTTTTTGTCTTTGTTAGGAATTTTGCCTTTATTTAGCTAAATAGATTATGGTTTTTACAAATTTTTGTGGACTTTTTCAAATAGGTGGTCACTTAATAGGCACACGAAGAACTCAAAATGAACCAAAAAAAGTCGAACTTCAAGGACATGGAAATTCATAATTTTAGTGATTATTCGCATTCTTACACTTATGACAACTCTAGCGTGTGATAAATGTGATACCACATAATTAAAATTAATTGGCCTGATCTTACAAACGACGTACGACGTCACACATTTTTTGTATGTTTCCATTATATTTTTAAACAGACAGTCGCTAATCCGAGTTTAACGTTTAAAAATATACAAAAAAATATATTTTGACAATACAGCTTTTTTTCCTTTAACCTGTTTGATCCCACTTCTGGGCCAAGGTCTCTCCCATCTCCTTCCACTGACTTACCTGTGGCCATTAGCTTAGTGTTTGCTTAAAACTCTAAACTCAAAACGCAAATCTCTTATTGTAAATATGCAAAATAATCCACTTTACACGTCAAAAATATCATTTTATACATAAGTATAGAAAAACAAAAAAAAATAATTAATTAGCTTAACAGCTTAACAGTCGTTTAATTAACGAGCTAAATTATTATGATAAATGTAATGGACTGTAACGGCAGCATTTCTGGAAATAGATAACAATAGAAAAAATATCGAAAATCGCTTAGTACTGCGCAGTACAATACTGTAACTTTGTTCAACGTCAGATCACTTTTTTAGAATAAGAAAGTTAAGCTGTTGTTGAAGTTAACTAGTGTTCCAAAGTCAATTTTCAGTTTTGCCTTGCCTGGGAGAGTCAGTCGCAGGATCCAAATGAAATCACTGCAAAATGGTAACCCTGCTCGCCGGTTTATGGATTGGCGTCGAGGGTTCTGTTTGTTTTGAACTAGCCGTAGAGTATAGGTAAAGCTCCGTAGAGGCGACATGGAAACGTTGCATAGTGGGGTAAACAAACCTTTACGTTTGAATAATAGAAATTTGGTATGAAAACTGGTGGATTTAAATTAAGGATGTCTCCTCACTTTTGTGAGGAGGATTAGGCCATAATCCACCACGGGGGCCAGATCTGAATTGGTAGATCACTTAACTACCTCCGAAATAATTCTCGGGTAGGTATGTGGGTTTCCTCACGATGTTTTAATAACGAACATATGTTTTACAAGAAACACATTAGTACGTACCTGTACTGAGATTTGAATTCACGACATGATTGGAAGGCGGACGTTCTCCTATTAGGCTACCACTGCTTAGGCTATAGTTTACAGAATAATTTAGGTGCAGGCCTCTTCTGCAAGAGTCCGCCTGGGGAAGATATTCACTTGCCAAGTAGTAGTGTGCAAACATCACTGTATTCCGGTTTGAAGGGCACTGTTTCAAGCGAAATTACTCGGCATATGAGACTTTAGAGCCAATGTCTCAGGATGACAGTGACAGTGCAGCGCTGCATAAGATCTTGTAATGCAAAGTTCTGGGAGACATTAGAGCTGTTATGAGCAACGTGGCGCTTACCATCTGGCGAACGACCTGCGAGTCTTGTGACTTAGTAATATAAAAAAGTGTTGAATTAAAGATCATAGATGTAGTTTACACAATATCTTAGGAAAATTAAGGTGTAATTTTTAATCAATATTAAAAAATGCAAAGATTTAAATAATAATATTTTATTTTTCTACATAATCTCCCTCCAATGCAATGCATTTAGAATAACGCGTTTCTAACTTCCTTATTCCTTGTGAAAAAAAATTATTTTCTTGACTCTCGAAAAAGTCCTCTACGGCAGCTATAACCGCGTCATTATCGTGAAATTTTGTTCCACGAATTTCCTCTTTTAATTTTGGAAATAAGTGAAAATCACTTGGGGCTAAGTCCGGAGAATATGGTGGGTGGTCAAGGAGATTGAAGCCAGCACAGCGGATTGCGTTGAGCGCAACTTCCGATCGATGAGCAGGAGCGTTATCTTGAAGGAACAACACGCCCAACGACAGTTTTCCACGACGTTGTTCTTTAATCGCTTCACGCACTTTCGGGATTAAATTTGCATAATAGGGTCCAGTAATCGTCTGGCCTTTTGGCATGTAATCAATAAAAAGGATTCCTTCACTATCCCAGAACACAGAGGCCATAACTTTGCCAGCGGTAGGAGCAACTCGAAATTTCTTAATGGATGGAGAGGATGGTCGTTTCCAAGACATGCTTTGTCTTTTAGTTTCAGGATCAAAATGGTGGACCCACGTTTCATCCATGGTGACAAGACGACGGCAAAAATTATCCGAATCACGCTGGAACATTTCGAGATTACGCTTGGAAATTTCCAAACGTCGCTTTTTGTTTTCGTCGGTTAACATTCGTGGCACCCATCTTGCAGACACTTTTTTGAACCCCAGTGAATCAATTAAAATGGATTGAACGCTACCAAAAGATATCTTTAGGATCTCAGCTATATGTTTTATAGTCATTCTTCTGTCTTCCAAAACCAGATTCTCAACCTTTTAGACATTTTCTTCTGTAACGGAGGTTGAAGGCCGCCCAGAACGCGGGTCATCTTTACAGCTTGATCTACCTCTTTTAAATTCAGCCACCCAGTACGCAACCGTAGAATAGGGTACAGCATCACCCCCTAATGTCTGCTGAATGTCCAAAAAAATTTCCTTCGTAGACATTTTTTTCAAACTGAGATATTTTATCACCGCACGTAACTCACTTTTATCCATAATTTTGACTTTTTAGCAACTCGTTGCACAAAAAAATTTATTACATGCGAACGAACTGACAAAAACAAGTGACAGTCTGCATAAATATAGTGTGATACACACTCTTTAATTTGAATATCGAACTTGATCCAAAAAGGTTTCATATATATGCACTTCTAAGAACTTTTTGATTCACCCTCGTACAGTGTGGATAAAATACATATATGTACCTTACCTACCTTTGTATTTTTTATTCGCCTTCAATAAAAAGGAGAGGGTTCTCAATTTGGTTGAATTTTTATGTTTGCTACCTCACAACTCCGTCATTAATAAGCCGAATTTTATTAAAAATATTACTCTATTTAAAAGGATATACTTTTAGATAAATTTCATAGAAATTTCTTCAAAATCGGTTGAGTTTCTATCTATCTTTTCAACCCGTATCCACCCACTGCTGGGTATAGGCCTCCTCTGTTTCACGCCATTCGTTCCGGTCCCGTGCCAGTCTCATCCAGTCGTCCAGTAGGTTCAGTTTAGTTTTTTAGTAATTTATTTTAAAATAAAATACTCGTACATAGGTAGGTAGATATTATTACACATAAAGCTTTGAGATAACAACCTGCGTATCCGACGTTAAATCTAGAGTAGATAATATTTGAACCTTGAGCGGGTACGAGTGGATATTCTTTTCTGTTTCAACTATGCTATTACTCTTCATTAAAATAACGTTGCTACATCCCCAATTTTAATACAACGTTGCGAAATAACTGTTATAACGGAACTGTTATAATGCTTAATAGTCGCGTAACGAAGCGATACGAGTTAATAACGGTTTTCATGGCTTGCTAAAATTTAAATTTTATTAATCCTTACTATGAGGGGGAAAATTCATGCTATGGGGATGAATTCTATATTATATCACGGGTTGTGATTAATATTTAACTCGGTTATTTTATTATACATGCTAATGACTTTGGGAATGAAATACTTGTTAATGTGAAATCTTTTTTAACTCTTACTGTTTTTAAGGTTAAATGTTCTCTTATATACTTATAATAAGTTAAGCGGTTGGGTATAATACGATTTATTATTGTTATAGTAAAACTCAAATAATTTAATGCAAGTATACAAAAATATTGCACTTTTACAAGTCGAAAATTTTAATCTCTCCTACACAGAGAAAAACAAAAAAAGTCAAAATATAATCTACTAAAGTAACTATTATCTAATTATGGTTTGAGTTTGAAAAAGGACATTTCCCTTTCAAGTGGTGACTTGTGCCTGAATCTCGCACAGGAAAAGGAAACTCCATTAACTATACCAGCGCTTCGGAAATACGCCCGTCAGAGAAGATAGCACCAGGCAACTCTACGGGTATGACATTTTTAAAAATTTTGTCATTTATTAAAAAAAAAATATGGCACAATATCATAACCTACTGACATTATAAATGCGAAAGTTTGTGAGAATGGATGGATGGATGTTTGTTCCTCTTTCACGCAAAAACTACTGAACGGATTCGAATGAAATTTTGAACACAGATAGTTTATAACCAGGATTGAGTAATAGGATACTCTTTATCCCGATAGTATGTTCCCGTGGGACAAAAAAGGAACTACGCGGGTGATACCGCGGAGCGCAGCTAGTACAATATGAAATATTCTATTATTCGATGGCAGGTATGTACCTAGATGTCATTAATTACTGGAAATAAAAAATTGGCACGCTGATAGAAGGGACATGACAAAAGTTTTCTGCCCATTTTCAGTAATCGACAACAAGCCTAAGCAACGTAATGTTAGCAAATTACAAAGCTTAGGTAATCTTCTCTTTCGCCGATCGATTTTCATTACGTGACTCCGAAGCTAGAATTCTGAAACTTTGCGGAGTTTTCACTTGACAACTTGAGCCTTTTCATCAGCTTTAGATACAAGAGAAACAGTAGGAGCGTGACGAAGGAGACGAGATAAATCATTTTACAAGGTTTTGTTTAACTTGCAATGTCTGTATGTATGTATGTATGTATGTATGGTTTAAATCTTGCCAGTCAATTTTGAAATTCTCCTAGTTCCAATGACAATACAATATTATGGTGACAGCGACCTGATCTGATGATAGACTTGGAAGGTAGACACGGAATTCTTCAGTGACTAACACTCACCCACCACCCACCCTACTACCGTAAAATGTTTTTTACTGTCCATCCAAAGGATGTCTGGAGAAATCGCTTTCAGCGATAAGACCGCCCGTTGTACTATCCTTGTTTACCTATTGTAATTTTTATATACTGTGTTTATTTTCGTTTCTGGTGTTCAATAAAGAGTTTTCTATTCTATTCTATTCTATTCTAACAGTAGATTGATGGTGTTTAGACTCATTTTGATCGGTTTGCAGTACTGCTTTTTTGTAAAAGCTTTACTGGGTAAATATATTTTTATCAAAAACTTATTTTAATGGAATATGACTGAAGTGCTGGAATAAGGGGCGATTTGTTAACACTTTGACTGCTGAGCCGATTTTGTTGTCTAGCCAAGGTTACAGATCTGCACATACCGTAATGATTTCCCGTACAGCTAACACAGCAGTTGTGTGTTCCCGCACTCGAGGCAAGTTATAAAAAATACAACAATTTTGTTTTTAGCAGTGAACGGGTTAAGGCGTCTCCTAGGATATCACAGTTTTGGACGTATGTATGTTATTAGCTAAATCTAAAACAATAATAATATGAGCTAATGTCCTTTCCATTCTTATTTTTCAAGTGAAAATTTAGCACGTTTACCGCTGAAAACACACCTGTGGTGTTTTTCATAACTCGCCGCGAGTGCGGAAAAACACAACTGTGGTGTTTGCTATATGAGAAAACACAACGTTAGGCGCGCTGCGCACTTTTTTTTGTGGCTTTTGAATGAGACAGAGCTGTCGCGCTCGGCCATGTAACGCTCGTTCGGGTAAAGTCGGCTCGAGTGGAAGGGAGCGAGATTGTTCCATTTTTAGAGTACATTTTGACAAACAGTCACAGCAACATTTACCAGAGTTATTTATACACAATTATATTTAACTACTGCTAATGTTATTTCTTTATGAATATCATCATCATCATCATCATCATCATCAACCCATAACGTCCCACTGCTGGGCACGGGTCTCTCCTCACTTTCGTGAGGAGGGTTAGGCCATAATCCACCACGGAGGCCCAGCCCGGATCGGTGGATAACATACCTACCTCCGAAATAATTCTCGGGTAGGTATATGGGTTTTCTCACGAGTGTTTTCCTTCACCGAAAAGCGAGTGATAATTACGTACATATGTTTTACAGAAACACATTGATACGTGCCTGCACTGGGATTTGAACTTACGACCTTCTGAAATTTCCACTTGTCTTGTGATCTTAGACACACGCCGTATTCAGTTGTTTAGCCCATTTTCTCAATGACGCAACAGTACGCCCTTGTGAACTACCTTAAAATGTTACCTTCAATCTGCAACATACCTTACTTTCTACCTGAACAACGTAATGGATGTACATTTTCCAAGGCACTGACTTGGCGGCGGAATTCGTTTGATCTCAACACGTCTACTTTGATTCTAGTACAGATGACTTCTGAGCGAACTGTTTTGCCGTTGTAAGGTTTGAGGTAAGTTTGGATTTGGGTCTGTTGGATCAACATTAGGGGTGTATGCGTGTTGGAGAAGAAAGGTTCCTGGCGTGTGCAGTGTTCTAGAACAGTAAAGGTGTAAGGGTTAATTCACAGGCTTAGAACGAGATCTATCTATTCAGCCCGTATCCACCCACTGCTGGGTACAGGCCTCCTCTGCTTCACGCCATTCGTTCAGGTCCTGTGCCAGTCTCATCCAGTCTATCCCGACGTGCTTGGCGATGTCGTCCGACCATCGGGCTGGTGGAGATACGCAACAAAATTTCTCAATCTTCTTTAATATAACTTTGTAGTGAAACTAGCAGGTCGTGATATGATGGTTAGCGCAATGATAGCCCACAAAACCTAAAATGCCAGAAACAATTGCATAAACATGCACGGAACTTTGAAATCTGTGGATTAAATTGTTCCGTGATCCAAAAAAGAAATACCAAGATAAACTTAAGAAATTATTTTTGTAACTAAACAGATAAAAATGATAGCGGAATAAACGTGTTAGGCTCGATATCATACGATATGTTTCGTCCAGGGGTTGATTCAGGGTGAAGGGGATGCGAACGGCTCAATGCCGACGATATACAATATAATGGACATCCAATAAGCTGGCAACCTTGGCTATTTTAGGACATTTTTCGAGTGTTGCTTAAAGCTATTTGTAACGGAAATAATGTCGGAGTAAGAGTTTTGTAGCTGATAATAATAATTGTATTTTTTTTAATTTAAACTGATTTTTTTGTACAAATATTGTAAGAATGTAATGAAATAAAGCGATGATAATAATAATAATGACCAGTATACACATAAAACAAAGATTGCGCCTAGTAGGACGCCATAGTAAAAGATTAGTTTCTCCGGAAGTGTGACCAGGAAAATCAAGTAACGCTGCAGTAGAGGAAAACATTACCATCCACAACACTGTAGCAGAAACATTTGTGCTTATGTACAGCCGTTTCTGGTAGTGTTGCTGGAAATGGCGACCTTCCTTTATACTATCTCGCAAATGAGGCGAAATCGTGACAGTAAGCCGTAATCATGGGAAAATGTGGGTGTTATTGCTTGCACTATGATATGGGATATACACAAGGATATATATAAGGAGATGTGGCTGTCGGTTATTCACTAAGTATTTACAATTCTACATTATTTCCAAAGATACTAATTCATTATCATCAACCCATATCGGCCCACTGCTGGGCACGGATCTCCCCTAACTTTAGTGAGGAGGATTAGGGCATAATCCACCACGGGGGCCCGGTTCGGATGGGTGGATAACATACCTACCAACGGGCTTCCTCACGATGTTTTCCTTCACCGAAAAGCGAGTGATAATTACCTACATATGTTTTACAGAAACACATTGGTACGGTGCCCGCACTGGGATTTCAGAGTGACGGATCCAGCCCTTTATGAATCATGTCCTTAAGGGGCTGGGTCCATGACTCTTAGAACACCAAATTAAACTGGTCCAAATTGA
Organism: Campaea margaritaria; assembly: GCA_912999815.1. Classification (NCBI taxonomy): domain Eukaryota; kingdom Metazoa; phylum Arthropoda; class Insecta; order Lepidoptera; family Geometridae; genus Campaea; species Campaea margaritaria. Next base: position 11,125,872 of record OU538802.1, on the reverse strand, counting down.
TTTCTGGGGAACAAAAAGATACTCGTAATCAAAGCTCGCGCCTCGGGTACGCGTCAGCGCTGAATTTATTAAATTTGTCGCAATTTTGGATTAATGTAATCAGGCTAAGGTCGGATTAGAAGTGTTAGTCCACCTGGCTCAGCTACCGGATATTTAATAAATCATTATTTAAATTTGGAATAGGGATTAGCTATGTTCTAATTTTGGGATTAATTAACAGATGTTTGGTGAAATTCACACAGATATTTTGGAATCTCATTCGTTGTTCAAAACATCATATGGTTATAAAGTTATCAGTAGAGTGAAACGAGGTGCAAGCTTATTATGTTTAACTTCAGAACCCTAATAAACCTTACAAATAATCTTCACATAAATCTAGCTCTTGAATCTATTTCTAAGGGCCCGCCTACACAGCAGCCTGCTCAGAAGTTAGGCATAACTCATTGTAGCCGTTATCTGCAAGGTTGTGGAACCGAGTCACAACCTCTGGCTAGCTCCTACTATCAACGTCTGGGTCGGAATTTATGTTAAATTCTGCAAAAAAGTGTGAAGCTTACTTTTAGGCCCTATTAAGTCTTATCTGGACGGTCAGTTCTGAGCTGCCGGTCGTCCGTAGCTTTCGCTATTTAACGCTACGTCACGGATGAAAATTCAGTGGTTTTTACCAGTACGTAGTGAGTGACGGTTGAAATTTTCTGGAGTTATTAGATAGATACACAAAAAAAAAACATAAAATAAACATTAGGATTTAGTCACGAATTAAAATAAAAAACAAATGAACATCCAAGTTCTTAAGTAAACCTGCTGATACACGCATTTGACCTCGTTTGTCTCCACAACTTTACGCTTTATTAGAATATCAGAGCCTCACCATCCTACCACATTCTCGAGATATTTCCCCAAGATACTTTACAGGCATATAAATTACTCGCAACATCGGCCCGTGTTAGGGGCCACGAACTAAACTTGTGCTCAAAGCAGCGAACGCAACTTTTCGGCAATTATCGCAAAATACGGAAACTTGGGCCAACTTCCTCATCAACTGTAACAAGTTTACCGCGTTATTGGATTATGGCATTTATTGGTAGATGGTAAACATGAATGCGCAGTTTGAAGTGAGGTAAGAAACCTACAGATTATGTGCTCATCTGTTCTCTATAGATACCTTCTTCTATACCTTCTTGTTAGGCCTAATTTTCGTCAGGAAAGTGAGGGGAGACCTATGCTCAGCAGTGGGCCGATATGGGTTGATGATGATTTCTATTTGCTAACACTTTCACTGCACTTGACGATTATTGCATTGGCTGCCCTAAAAAAAAATCCCGGAGGTGAACATGCTGTCTGTACATAAAATCTCAAATACATAGCGAAAAATAAAAAAACAAATCAAATATGATCAACTAAACTAGTGCTTATTGTTTGAGTTTGAAAAAGGAAATTTCCTTTTCAAGTGGTGATTCATTCAAGCCTGAATTTCGCACAGGAAAAGGAAACTGCATTAACTCTACCAGTGCTAAGGAAATACGGCAATAGTCATTCGGTTACATCATTACTGTGTTCCGGTTTGAAGGGCATTGTTTCCAGCGAAATTACTGGGCATTATGAGACTTTAGAGCAGATGTCTCAGGGTGACGAGCGCAGTGCAGCGCAGGATTATGCTATGCATTGTTTTGAGTGATATTGTGACTGTTTTGGGCAGGCGTAGCGCTTACCAGCAGGTGAACGACTTGCTCATCTCGTCACTCAATCAAATAAAAAAAAGAAGTTTGCCTTGTCCTAAAAATTTCGTGACGCCATTTTGTATAACAAGTCCATGCCACCATGCTGGCGGCTATTGGGTAGTTGAGTCCGATAATTGAATCGCTGTCAATGGTGGTATTGAGGTACAGCAGGACAGGTGGTCAGTTATATTGTTTTACGGTTTAATAGTAGCATTAGCTTTCCTTTTACAAGCTTTTATAACAAATTCAAAGTCAAAAATCCTTATTCATATGGGCCCTAAGAGGGTACTCGTCGGGTTCGGAAAACCAACCGAGAAGAACCGGCAAGAAACTGGATGGGCATTCTTTTTTTAATATGTATTCTCAATGTCTAATACATTGATATTATTAAAAATAAATTTATGTACTATAAGTAGTAGCAAGGAGGCCCTTGAGCAGTTTGACTCCTTGAATTTTCATTAATTTTATAATGTGCTGTTTAAGTTACGGTACTTTTTACTTTTGGTGTAAATATTCCTTGTGGTATATTACATATTGGTTTAGGAACGCTATTATAATAATCTAATACTAACAAATACTGGTAATATTAAGGTAATTTAACGTTTATTAGGTGATATTGATATAAGCGGTGATATCCTAGCCGAAGAAAGACCAGCTTCAAAGGAGAGGGTCGTGAGTTCAAATCCTAGTACGTGTCCACGTACCATTGTGTATCTTTTAAAAAACCTCTTAATTGTCACTTGCTTTTCTGTAAAGGTTAACATCGTAAGGAAGCCCACATATACGAGAATTATTTAGGCATGTGATTCACTAATCTGGACCGAGCCCCCGTGGTGGTTTATGGCCTAACGGTTTATTGTATAACAGAAATGAACTATTCCAAACAATTTCCTCGAAACATTTCTATCGAGAAATAGAAACCTTACGTCTGCTATAAAAATTCGAGTCGGTAGGTACAACGTTCATCTGAAAATCAATTAATCAACAAAAACAGGAGCTTTCCGAAATAATTGCGGCTGTGTCCGCGGCCGGCATTCGAATGAGAACCGTAACCCCGCAGATGGCGCGGGGCGCTGGCAGCGATGGTAAATAAAAAACGGGCCGAATTCAGTGAGAATTAATTCCTTTCTGTACCGAGATGTTGAACGAAATAATTTAATTAACTGTGAAAAAAAAATATAAATTTGTCGTCGTTATTAATTCGTTGTTACCGTTATACGTTCACTGCTGAAAACACAGCTGTTGTGTTTTTTTATAACTTTACGCGAGTACGGGAAAACACACCTGTTGTGTTAGCGTAGCTTACATGCCGGCTCTGTGGTGAAACACAGACGTGTGTTTAACGCGGCGCTACTACAGTGCGGCTCACACAGACGGCACGCCATTGCTGGAAAACACACACGGTCCGAACGGTGCCTAAATGTAAAAATCGGTTCAGCAGTCAACGTGTTAATAATAGCTAATGTATGGTGTCAAAATACGCAAAACACATGTCACTCCTATGCGACAAAAGCGTGTTATCTCTTTAACAGTATACTGTGCAGATAATACATTAATGAAGCAAATGAGCGACGTTTCGTGGTAAGTTCTCAATCGTTCTAAGTTATAGTGGTACACTCAGTTAACTTTCATAAGTGTTCTCTTGGGCATGTAAATATGTAGTACGTACTATAATTATACGGAACGGCCACTCTTCACCCCGCGCAATCGCTTCCCCTCACCTCTACCCGCAATCGAGTTAACAATTGGGAGTTCAGTCAATATTACACCCCCAAATAATAGATAAACGGCTTGTATAAACCTTCATACTAGCAGGTGGTCTATCTGTGTTTTTTTTAATTTGACGATGACGAGACGAGCAAGACGTTTACCTGATGGTAAGCGCTACGCCTGCCCGTAACGGTTACAGTGCCACCCAGAACTTTGCATTGCATAACTCTACGCGGCACTGCTCGTGATAGTCACCCTGAGACATCGGCTCTATTAAAGTCTCGTATTATACCCAGTAATTTCGCTGGAAACAGTGCCCTTTAAACTGAAAAACAGTAACGTTTGCACACTACTGCTTGGCGGATGAATATCTGGCAAAGGTACTTCCCCAGGCGGTCTCTTGCAGAAGAGGCCTCCCACTACTAAACCTCTAGGAAACTGCAGCCGATTGATTCCCAACGAACACTTTAATTCTAAAACGAAGTCATCCGTTTTTGCTCACTCACTGATCCCCTTATATTTGTTATTCTGACAGAATACCGCTGACAGTTTGCCCTGACAACTACCAACATATCACCACTAAATAACGATCAGGGATGATGCTCCGGGCGACAGGCAAGGGGTGAAACGACAGCATATCTATAAGGGCTGAACGAAGGGGTGGTGACGGTTATTCAATAATATTTTAGCACCACCCTGACGGACATTTGACCCTTTGTAGATGGGGAGACGCTGCTGAGTTTGATTACTAAGCTAACTATAGTTTTATAGTAATATAAATCTACATATATAAAAATGTTATGTTGGTTTGTGTACGCTTCAAAAACTTAAAAAGTTCTGCTCCGATCGAGCTGAAATTTTAGCATGATATATAATCCGCATCAAGGATTGTTTTTATCTCTTTTTCATCAGTGACATATCAGCGAATGTGCGAATGTGCCACAGCGAAGCGTGCCAGGGTACAGCTAGTATATTATATAATAATAGTAATCTTTTTCTTCTTTTTATAATATAAAAACTTAATAATATAAATGAAGTATATTATTGACCATAACCATCTAAATATCATAAAGTTTTAAAATATTGACGCGTAATTTATCCAGACAGTAACTCCCTGCCTAATAACAGCTTATATTTTAAGCTAGTGTCATAAAACTCTGAAATAACAACAGCGTGGGTTCGCGGATATTCTGAAGCTGTCGTATTTCCGTTATAATTATTTATTAGTACTTTGACCCTTCTTATCTTTCTGCTTTTAAGCGTATAATGTGCCTTATGGCCTTCAAATTAAGCTTTGTTCGCGTTATCAAAGGTATTGTAGTTAGAGACTATCTGCTTACTTATTTCAAATTTTATTGTTATGATTTTCAGGTAAGCAGAAAGTGAGAGATAAGGTATTGTGATTAGTAATTATTTGTTAGAATTACAAAAGTATTAAACCATTTTTTATGGTTACACTGTCAACCGGTAGTGGGCTAGAACAATTTGGTTACCTCTAAGCCTGTAATGGAGGTATTAGATATTTAAAAAAAAAAGTTCCTAGTTCCTAAGCCAGGAATGACATATATAAAGTTTTCAGAGAACTTATAACCATATCGGCAAGCTACGCCAAAGAGGCAAACGCGTCAAAGTGAAAACGCCACGTAGCGCACCGCATGTCGGGCTACAATTTTTTTTGTTTTTACTTAATGCGCAAGACAAATCAATGCAGCGCACCGTAGGTACTTACAGTGTGCTATCATGGAAACATTTTTTATGAAAAAGGTGTCTAGTGACATCATGGCGTCATTCACTTGCCTTACGCTTAACTTTAATGTCAAATTCTTAATAACCCTTTTCATAGTGTTACTATTGCTCTTCTAGATACTCCTCTCCATGCATGGTTGGCCGGAACAGATCGCTCTGAGCGATAAGACTGCCTATAGTACCACTAATGATTAAACTGGTTTTGTTCTAGTTTTTAAGTTTTCATTGTTCCATGGTGTTTCAATAAAGAGTTTATCTATCTATATATCGATTGCTACACTAGTCAGTTTATGCAGATTAAAATGATCCCAACCTTCACACATTATTGAATTGGAAACCGGCGCTTGATACCGGCTCGGCTCGGACACCGTAAATCAGGATTTACAGCTTTATGCAAGCGCTGAAAGCTGGACAGCTTTTGATAACCAAAGTCCAGGTTATGGGTGCTTAATGTTTGTTTGTCGAATGAGGTAGTGGCCGCCACTGGCGTCAGTTTATCAAGCTGCTAGGGCTTGTAACAGCTTTTTTTAATGACTGGCGAACGAGACTAGGGAGTCGTTTACCCGATAGTGCTTGCCAATAACAGTTACAGTGCCACCTAGAACATTAAATTGTATAATCTTGCGCGGCACTGCACTGCGCGTCACCCTGAGACATCGGCTCTAAAGTCTCATTATGCCGAGTAATTTCGCTGGAAACAGTGCCCTTCAAACCGGAACACAGTAATGTTTGCACACTACTGCTTGCTCATTCCGATGAACAAGAACAAAAGTCACCCGGACATCTTATTTCCAAAGCGCAGTTCAACGCTTAAGTTAGGTGCCAATTCTGTTGTTCCAACAACAATTTGAAACTAAACTGAGGATAATTCACCTGAGACTCTAGCATAACAACCGCCAACATAAATACTGACTTAGTTACCACCAACAACAGGTGTAAGCAACATCTTATTTCTTGTATCTATATGTAACAAAATGTCGGTCTGTCCAGTATTAAAAACGAAAGGGAAAATACAAAATATTTTTTTTGTAGTAGGGGGCTCGTCTGCTAGAGACCGCCTGGGGAAATACCACACATATTCAACCACCAAGCAGTAGTGTGCAACATTACTGTGTTCAAGCGCAGTGCAGTGCCGCGCAGGATTATGAAATGCAAAGTTCTGGGTGGCACTGTAACTGTTATGGGTAGGCGTAGCGCTTACCATCATGTAAACGACTTGCTCGCCTCGTCACTCAGTCAAATAAAAAGACAAATGTATATATCATAATATTAGCGAGAATTTTCCGGTTTTTTGCCCGACAGGCCAACCTGCGTCATCATTATTTTGATTGATATAATACAAATGTCTTTTTTTTCTCGATGGTTTTGTTCTGAAATCTACCTAACGGGACAATAATGGATTTTCTTGATATTATTCGGGTTCATTGAAAACTGGAACAATTGTAGAAGGCATTGATATTTTGGTCGTTAAAGTTAAATACACCCAACCCACGATAAACAAAAGGTGTAAGTAAGTAATTTTTTTTTCCAAATTTTTTGCATCGCTCGATTTGTTATTTAGTCAATTTGGTTTATGTATCTAGATAGATGTTATAATTGTCAAGTTTTAATAATTTACAAGTTTAATATATTTCCAAAATAACGTAGTCAAAATGACGATTCAAAATCAGCAGGCTAGTCAAAGTCACGATTCAGTAAACTGGTAACTGTAAATGGAAACTTCTTGGGAGATTTAAAGAGAACACGAAACGGCACGTTTTCTTGGATTTACGAACACTAAAATGTATAATATTCCACCAATATTACACATTGACACACGAGGAAACACAATTTTCCCTCCAAAACTGCCTTTGCCTTTCATTGGTTCTTTAAGTAACAAAGCTAAACTTACAGATAAGAAATATTGATTTAGTATCGTAGTTCAGTGCGAAACACATAGATGGCGCTTTTAAAACATTTTCATACATGGTACTTTAAATAGAGGTCAACAAAGACTCCATAATTTAATCCCTGAAAAGCATCGAACGAGGAAAAGGCGGGTGCTGCCGCGTGCCACAGTTAGTGTTATATAAATCTGCCAGGTTGATTTACAATAGAACTTGGTCCACTAGCCGGAATCTATGGGGATAGTTGGGGCTGTTTTCATTTGTTTTTATCGTTTGGGGAGATAAATATGTCCCAGGTGTAAACTTGCGCCAGACAGATGCAAATGTTAGTGAGTGCTTGAAAGATTTTTCCGAATATGTTCGGAAGATCTTGACAGGTTCATTTTTACAACAAACTATTTTACTAAAATAGGTCCTCAATTAGGAATGAATTTTGAAACAGTTAAGCGGATTGAGCGATCGTGTTAGTTTTATAATTGTTATCTGTTTTATAAATCAAATCAAAAGGCAAAAAAAAAAAAATACAAAAGAAAAACAAGAAAAAAAAGCCAAGTGCGGGTCGGACTCGCGCGAAGGGTTCCGTACCTTGTTGTATTATTGTACTTAATTTTTTTTTTCTGTTATTTAGTATATCTTGTTATAGCGATAACAGACATATATCATCTGTGATAATTTCAACTGTCTTACTATCACGGTTCATGAGATACAGCCTGGTGACTGACGGACGGACACACAGACAGCGAAGCCTTAGTAATAGGGTTCCGTTTTACCCTTTAATTACGTAACCCTAAAAAAAATTCTGAGACGAGATGCTTAAAAATGCTTATAATAATACATATATCTATTTGTAGTAGGTAGTTATTTGTTGTACGATTCGATAGACTGCAAGCAAACCGCTTGAACGTCTGAGATTCACCTAAGTCTGGCGCATTCAACTTATATTTCTTTTCAAATTTTTACTAGCAAACTTCGAGTACCTAGCTTGGTATGCCAAACGTAACTAAAGTGAAGAACACTTTGAAGATTTTTTTCAATACTGACTAGACAGACTGAAAATAGTTTTGAAAGATGTTGTCCTTAAAGTTTTTAAACGATCTTGACATCTTGCGAGGGCGTTTCGTGTCTTTTTGTGATTTGATCAATTAAATCTAGACATGATAAAAACTGAAAGAGATCTAGCTTTTTCATATTTAGATTTCTCCCGAGGCTCTGTAATGTAAAGGTGCGTTTACAAATTTTCTAGATGAAGCAAACATTATAGGTCATTTTCTTTGTTTTTAGATAAACTCAAACTCAAATCATTTATTGTAAACTAGCTGCGCCCCGCGGTTTCACCCGCGTAGTTCCTGTTCCCGCGGGAATATATGGGAATAAAATATAGCCTATGTTACTCGCTGTCAATGCAGCTTTCCATTAAAGAAATTATTTTTTCAAATCGGTGCAGTGGTTTAGCCGAAACCTTACATATTTCCATACAAACTTTCATCCCCTATTCTTACTCTACCGCATCAGGCGTAAAATTTTTACAAACTTTGAATGTCATATTTATTTATAAAAGCCTAAGAAATAAGTTTAAAGCTTCTAGCTAAAAAAATTACAAAATTTCCATACAAAGTTTCATCCCCTATTTCAAACCCTTAAATACTTTTTTCGCATTGAAAAGTACCCTATGTCCTTTCTTAGGCTCTAGACTATCTCTGTACCAAATTTCATTTCAATCGGTTCAGTAGTTTAGGCGTGTAAGAGCAACAGACAGACAGAGTTACTTTCGCATTTATAATATAAAGTAGGGATAGGCAAAATATTGTACTTTTGCACGATGTCTGAATCTGGGTGTTTTTAGGGCCATGGTCCTCGTAGTTCCTGAATCCCTGGGGACCCTAGTTAGGGGTCAGGATCTATGTATGTATTCGGGACGCGTCAAATATGTTTATGTCGTATCTTTAAATTGAAAAAAAAAAGATGTTCTCGAATCTGTTTCAAAATTAATTAACAAATCATCTGTGTCTAACTCAATTATAATTTTTTTCTAACACATCATGGTATGAAATGAAACCTTGATCATAATTTACCACTTAATACCCATGATGTAAAATTTAATCTTGACCTTAATTTACACCACTTAATGTTTATTTTAAAAACCTTGTACCTATGTACGAGTACACACAATATCGATTAATCTATACTTAATCTATAAAGCTGAAGAGTTTGTTTGTTTGAACGCTAGGATCTCAGGAACTACTGGACCGAACTGAACAATTCTTTTTGTGTTGAATAGTCCATTTATCGAGGAAGGTTATAGGCTATATAACATCACGCTACAACCAATAGGAGCGGAGCATTAATGAAGAATGTGGCAAAAACGGGGAAAATATATTGCTTTTAAGAGAGTTATTGCGGGAAAACTTGAATTATGCGGGTGAAACCGCGGGGCACAGCTAGTATTGAATAAACATCGTTTTGAAAATCAGTACAAGTACATAAAAAAGATCAGAGCTCTCAGAATGACTATAAAATGTACGACAGTAAAATATTAACCATAAATTCTCATCTCATAATATCATTTGAACCCCAAAGTTTCAATGCAAACAATAATTTATAATTCTAGTTTATTAGTACAAAAGCTAGACCCCAGCCAGGCCGGGCCTGGGTCCAATCACACAAGTCCGCGTGATGGCCCATGTTGGTTTTGCGAGGTGAAACTTTATACGATGCTTTGAGGCTAACTTGGACTTATTTTCATTATATAATTTAACTATTTACAATTAAGGATTTAATTTTTTTTATTGAAATTAGCTTGGTTTCTATATTAAGGTTACGCGGTGGTTGCCTAGTGAGAGGACGTCCGCCCACCAAGGAGAGGGTCTTGAGTTCTAATCCCAGTGAAGACACGTACTAATGTGTTTCTTGTAAAACATTACGTACGTATTTAGCATTCGCTTTTTGGTTAAGGAAAACATCGTGTGGAAACCCACTGACCTACCCGAGAATTTTCGGAGGTAGGTCTGTTATCCACCAATCCCGACCGGGCCCCTATAGTGGATGGCCTAATCCTCCTCACGAAAGTGTGGGGAGACCTGTGGTCAGCAGTGGGCCGATACATGTTGAATATGATATACTACTTTACGAATCAAATTCTAAGCTACCAAGCAAGGAAAACCGCATCGCAATCGGTTCTATAGTTTTCACGTAATGCGAAAATAAACGGACACATAGGGCTGTCTCCATATTGTAATCTTTGGTTGTGTTTTCTTCATAGATATTATTATAGGGATGGGCGAGTCCGAAATATTTTAATCGATTGATCCAATTGTGCAAGCATCTCGATAGTTCTCGATTAATTATAAAACGCTTATTTCTGTACTTATTAGTATGTAACATATGTTTTGATATTTTGACACTGATGTCAACTAACTGAACCCTATTCCTGCTCACTATCTTATCAATCCAAAGGTTGTCTGGCAGATATCGTTTCAAGCGATAAGACCGCCCTGTTATTAAGATATGTTTTTTTCTCTATGTGTTTTATACATTTTGGTGTCTATAAAGAGTTATTTATCTATCTACCTTATTTCTCTCGCAGTCAATTTTAAACGAATCCGAGTTGTCAATACACATCCAAAAGAAAATAAGCACGGTCGGTACCACCGAGCTACCATCATATTTCTGCCCTGAGTGTTGCAGGTGTCTAAAGGCGATGGTAACCGTTTACCATCAGACGAGCTGTCAGTTTGTTTACCACTCTATCATATAAAAAAAATTAAATATGTAAAATATAACAGACTTCGATACTTTTCACGTTAGACCGCACGCAACACGACACGAGCGGAATAACGCAGCCGCGAGTCAATCGACTCGGAACAATCGAAAAACAGCTCGATTGGGGAGCGAGATATTTATAGTCTCGATTGTATTTTGAAACGAGTGCGATTCTATCGATCGTCTGAACATCTCGAATCTGCCCATTGCTAGGGATTATTATTTCCCGTTTTCCTGGTACTCAAGCGTGGTATCTCGTGAGATATCATTGATTTATGACGGCACATGTTCCTGTTGTACGGATTGTGATGTAATGGCAGCGCCGTATAATGTTTACCTTTATGGTAGGTTGTCGATCGAGTTGAATTAGCGTGGAAAATTATCTCTGGTTCTTTTGTTTTTTTTTTATGTTTCTGAGTGGCCTGTCCGTTTTGGAAAACCTGCTCAAGTTAATTTTTTCTTTTCAATAATCTCCTAAAGCTCTACATTACTCTACACAAACTTTCATAGCCCACCCAATCATAGAAAAGTCTACTGATACTATTATATCTATCTATCTATCTACTACATAGTCATATATATCTATATCTCTCTATATACCTAACAACTACTTCCATGCTACGTTTTAAAAGCTCTACATGGCTCTATACAAAATAGAGGCAAAAAAGTTCCAGCGAAACTGTCAGATCCCGTCCAATAAAAAAAAATCTACTGTCATATTCACTTATTACTGTAATTTTTTAGCTCTAAAACATTACAAAATCTAAAAAATTCCTTACTCTACGTAGAGCTGATAGCTGGTACGAATCCGCGCCATCCACTTGATAATGGAGACCTGTCGATGGAACCGTTGACCTATTTCGTTGGATGTAGAGACAGGCCCTTTGTTAAGCAGAGTTTAGAAGCATGTAGGTTTGTGTTTCAGTTCTATATCTGCTTTGTACCTCATTAATAGTGTTGATTGGAATATTAATTAATGCGTGAATTCGAATTATTATGTTTAGAACCAGCATTATGCTGAGTTTCAACTGTTTTTGAATAATTAGCATTATGAGTATTGTAATTTGGTTATTGTTTTTGTTGTTTGTTGCGGCATTTATTGTGGAAAATATACTTTATTTCTTTCTTTTTAAAAGTTCGAAATTTTGTTTTTTTATTATAAATTGTAAGAGTATAATTTTAGAGACATGTCGTGGTAGGCCTCTTCTGCCACAGACCACCAGGGGAAGTATCACACCTTTGCCAGATATTCATCCGGCAAGCAGTAGTGTGAAAACAATACTGTGTTGAAGGCCATTGTTTCCAGTAAAATTACTGGTCATATGAGACTTTAGAGCCGATGTCTCAGGGTGACGAGCGCAGTGCATTGCCGCGCAAGATTATTCAATGCAAAGTTCTGGGTGGCACTGTAACTGTTATGAGCAGGCGTAGCGCTTGCCATCAAGTGAACGACTTGCTCGTCTCGTCACTCGGTCAAACAAAAAATAAATAAAACTATAGAGAACTAATCTGCAATTAACAACAGTTCACAAAGATGGATGGAAAATAAATTAACGCTAACGTAAAGGTCATTTGTTCAGAGAAAGACGAAAATTTAGCACGTAAGCGAAGATAAAAACTCATTTTGTTGACTCGGGGTGCCTGGGTAAAATGTCGGAGGCGTGATAATACGGAATTAGGGGTAGGCGTATTACTAATGATGGTAATTGCGTAATCCTTGGTAACTGATAGTAATTGCCTTATCTGGGGGAATTATTTCTCAGTTTGGCCGGTATAATTTATAGTAAAACGAACTGCGCTCCGCAGTTTCACCTGCGTTATAACAGGAACCGCTCTCGTCCCACTGCTGAGCACGGGTCTCCCCTCACTTTCACGAGGAGGGTTAAGCTATAATCCACAACGGAGGTCCAGTTCGGATTAGTGGATAACATACCTACCTCCGAAATAATTCTCGGGTAGGTTTCCTCACGATGTTTTCCTTCACCGAAAAGCGAGTAATAATTACGTACATATGCTTTTACAGAAACACATTGGTACGTGCCCGTATTGGGATTTGAGGTCACGGCTTCTCCTTGGAAGGCGGACGTTCTCCCACTAGGCTACCACCGGGGTTATAAATAACCTATATTCAAGTCCAGGACTTTTAAGTGTCATTAGATCACATATAATTGAAATTCGTTGAGCCTATTAGTGAAAATCTTTTAGACAGACAGACAGACCAAAATACAGTAAATTTGTGTATGTTGGGAAATCTTTTTTATAATTGTTATAATTTTCAGGTTAAAAATTCTCCCTCAATTTCATTATCATAATTTACAAGCAATTATAATTTTAATGAGGAAAATTTTATCTCTCTTTTTTATATTTGGTTAAAACCGCTTTCGACGATCATTTTCGTTTCAACGCAAAAAATGAGAGTATGTAAAATGATAGTAGATAATTATTATAGTGATGGTTGCCTACCGTATTATTCAAAAAAAGTTGTGACGTTTGCCAGGTAACCGAGGAATATAATGCTTCCGTACTGACAGTCATTTTGCACAAGCTTTAATTTAGAATAAGCTATGTTTTTCGACAGCAAAACCAGAAAAAAAAAAACGATTTTTTGTCACTGAATCGACGTGACTTTTATTACACGGCCATTTTTGTGTGGCGGGTAGTTTGGTGTATTTTATACCTGGTTTCCGGCACGCTGCCCACCTGGCCTAGGGTTCAGAATCTGTAATTTGAAAGTCTTGGGATTAATGTCTTCTGTCGTATTGCGGACCTTTTTATTAAATGTTTTTTTGCTGGCCACCAAGGACATTTTATATACACCTACCTACCTACTCTGTGTTGATTACTGAGCTCTTTACAGAATGACATGTTTAAGCTGCTTGAAATTAGAAAAGCATGAGAGTTTCGAAATTACATAGATTAGAATACAATGAGAAAGGCATTAGGTATAGTTTTTTTTTTGTATCACCGTTTAAGGAGACGAGCGAGCCTTTCATATGATGGTAAGATGGTAAATCCGTAACAGTTTCAGCGACGACAGAGGATTAGATAGAGAAAAAATTGGATTTTGTATTGGATATTATTAAATTTATTTTTATTTTATTATTTAAATGCTAATAAAGAGCCTACGCGATGAATTTAAATCGCACCTCTGTATAAATTTATATTTCTGCTACAAAATCCAGAAGTGTCACAACGAAAAGGCAGTGTAAATGTTCACCAATAACCTAATTTCATAATCCAGCATTGACAAATCGAAGGCTACGGCCCAATTTCTTAAAGATATTTGTTACAGTCGGATTGCGAAATGAAATGGCAGCTAGCGATGTTTGGAGACGAGGCCGAATTTCCTGTTTACATTTCTGTTTATGTCGGGTGCTCTAAATACCCCTTTCAGACATTAACAGGCATCAGTAACCTAATTAATGTACGCACGAAAAGTCAAATGAAATTAATCTGAATTCTAAAAGTTACTGATTAAAATATTCCGTCTCAAAAACATTGACTAAAAGTAATATTGGACGAAAATGTAAAGGGTTTTAGGAACATGCAAAAAAAAGATTTTATATTTTTAAAAATATTTTAATAATTATGGCCCCTTAGAGGGCACTCATGAAAGCTATCTAACTCTATCGCCGGATTCGGAATACTTTATAAAAATCTAAAAGAAAGCTAAAGCTAAAAAAAATTGTTTAAATATTATTAGGTTATTTTATTACTGACTTAATATATCAATGTTTCTTAAACTAAGGACTAAACTTGTACTAATTATAATAATTAAAGACAAAACTTGTCCATGTTTTCTTATTTTTAAGATTTTCACTCCTGTATTTTTTTTTAAATTTAAGTAAACACCCTTCCGGCGCAGACGAGGAAATGTTCTATTCAATTGCACATAAATATCTGGACTACCCGCAACGTTACAGAATTAATAAATCGCCTAGAATTAAGGAAAAGACAGACTCTGTAATAAAGTCTCGGTAATAAATCAAGCTTGTGGCTTCCATTTTGAACCCCACGTGGAAATGTTGCCATGCCACGGAACTGAACAAATAATAAAGCTGGCCTATATTTAGTAGATCTACTTGTTGAACAGCCGCAATCTCAGTGAAATGAAGATTAAAAAAATGAAAAAAAAAAAAAAAAAAAAAAATTAAAACAGCAAAAAAAATAGAGAATAATTACTTAGGTATTCCATTTTTATTTTTTATTTTATTTAAGTCTAGTTGCCCTCAATTCAGCGATAGGTTCTATAGATTTTAAAAGACAGGTTCCCACCAAATCCCTTGGTGTACGCCATGCCAGCTTGCCGGCTGGTATCAGATTTTTTCCAATTACTCAAATTCTACTTATTCAATTTTGATGCAATCTCTATTGTTTTGAAATTCAATTTTACGCTAACAATCGGTGAATACTGCACTGCAAACAACACTGTGGTTTTTTCCTTATACGAACACAAACAGGAAGAACACTTAAGAATAAGCTTCGATCAAAAATGTTGATCTAAGAGAATAAAACACTCATTCGTATTCAGTACAAAGCTTATTTAGACAATATTTTTTCAATTTATCTTCCCTGTACAGACAACTGTTCTTTGTACTCGTAAGTACACTACCTTATCCTAAGATATATCAAACTTTACGATCACCTACCAGGATAATCCTAAACGCGTCCCCTTCGCAAAGTACGTAACAAGTAACAACCGTCTCATCCGCACTTACTCGGCACTTTAGCACCCTTCGATATCTAAAGATCTTACACGATGCAAGTGTTTTGACGAGATGAAATTCTTATGGACGCGCCCGGACTAAGTACGGTTTTTATGGACGAAATCCTTAGCAATTACGAGGGAAGGTAGCGATGCACGAATGCGAAATATTTAGTCGAATGATTCGATTATTCATATAATTCGAAGGTTCCGAATGATTTCCTCTTGCAGTCGAATAAAGAAAGGAAAGAACTTGAAAAAACATTTATTAACATAACTTTACACAGCAGCAAACACGTATATATCAAAACAACGTATTATGTCGAGCTCAGGGCTTTTCTAATGTTACTGCACGGCAAAACCACAACGCAGATTTTCAGCCGAAGTCAATAGTTAATTCTAGTTGTTTTAAAAAATCCGAAACCAAATAATCGCGGTTTAGGTATCGACTGCAATTCTGTTGACCTTAGACCGACTCAGGTTGAAAGCAAACCAGCAAAGAACGAATCGACGCGACTCAATCGACTCGGAACATCTCGCTTCCTGAATTCGAATGATTCAGTGGTGGACCGAAAGGTTTGTAATATTCGAATGTAATTTAACACCGAATGCGAATGATTCGAAAGTTGAAATAACTCGGAATCGTCCATCACTAGGGGGTATCCAGGGTAGAACCTCTAAGGGATACGAAAATTCTCGAGCGAAGAGATCATTGAAACATGGCCTGTCAGAGGCAATAAAATTTATCTAATAATCCTTTGAGAGAAGCTGTCTTTTGGAGTCGCCGAAACACAAAGGCCTGAAGAATGAATGGTCGATATTCATTTAACGAAATATAGAATTGATGAAAGGTATTTTGATCTAAATACATTTCTGGGAAATAATATCTTCTCTCTTTAATAGGGGTTGAAAAAGTTTTTGATTCGCGAAAAAGATAGAGCGAATGTCTAATTTGAACTTGAAGGAATGTCAGTTTGTAACAGTACTTGGGATTTTAATCAATTCCCAAGGAGCTGTACTTACATTTTACAAAGATAAGTAACTTGAGGGTAATTTTAAACTAACAACGATTAACTGGAACGCTGAAAGTGCTTCTTGAATAGAATTGGATGACAAAGGTCTCAGTCTAAATAATAAGATTGGAGATCCGGCCTTCGTCAGTGTTGGTTTACACTAAAATTTAAACTACGGTTAACCTAGATCTAATAAAGTAAATTAAATCGTTGTTTAACCTAAGATCATAAGATGAGCATCTCCTAATGAGGTTTTATTACTGACTAAGGTGCATCATCCACCAAAATAGAGAGGGGGAGAGAAGAGAAAGACACTTCTCTTGTGTCTCTTCACTCGCACAAACCATGCGCACCGAATACATAGTAAAGACAAGAAACAAAAGAATGCTAGAAATATGTTTTTTCCGTAAATTTTTAATATGATGGATTATAAATCTAAAGATGTTATTGATTTCCCGCATTCCAAAACCACTTAAATTACCCCCAACTGATTTTCAATTTGCAAAGCAAACAGCCACTGTGTGTATGAGTTAAATCGCTCGACTTGTAGAGTTTAATTCAGTTAAAGAACACACAAATTACAGAGTGGCTGTAGTAATAAATGGGGACTTAAACGGTTCTTCTCGCTTCGCTTTTATCGCTGGATGATTTTTAGGGGTGTCGCGTGGTGGGAAGAAATTTCCCGGGAATTTTGTACCTTTGAACTTTGCGGAGACGATCGTGTGGTTTCCTTTGTTGGCTTTTTGAATTTCTTGTTCGTAGAATATTAAATGAGAAGCCGAAATAATGCGCTTAATGGAGTTGGATGTATTTTTTATAAAATATACTATGATGAGATGACATTATAATATGGTGTGCAATCCTTGTTGCCTATTTTGCCATGTTTTATTTGAGTGCAATATACGATAGCATAACCATATAACAATAAAACAGCAAAAACCAATAGCTAGTAATTTTTTTTTCTTAGTTTGGATACTGACTCATCTAGTCTAACGATTTAATGGAAGCTAATAAACAAGCTAGATCTAAAATAGGACAGCCACACAAGTCAGCAACCAGAACGCCCTGAAAGGGGCTTAAAAATAGAAAAACAAATAGATAGTTGCAGCGTGGCAACCCTACAAACTTGCCTCGTCGTCTGCGACATGCCACTCCAGCCCTTTATTTATAGAGTACGCTCCGTGTACTCGTTACAAGTTCCCGCCATTGTCGGTAGACACACCCTCTTGCGAACTAGCAGACAATACACGGAACTTTAATGAACACTCCGTTAATCTTCGGTTACGGTTAATCTTCAGGTTGTAGAACTCGCCGCGGGAGTTCGATTGGATGCATCCTCTATGTTAAAAATTCTACCAGCTTGGTAAATGTTTTGCTGCCAAACAGTAATGAGAAATACACTAAAAACTACTGAGTGTGGATATTAACTTCAACTATTTACCATTTTTCTTTATCTCCGCTGTGTAGATTTATAATAGTCGGTGCGTGTAGCTTCAGAAGTATTAGGTACACCGATTGAGGTCAAATTGACAGAAGCGACCTATTTGTTATGCCAAGACTGAGTATAACATAGCGGAGGTATGCTAGATACTTTGGAAATCAATTATTGAAGCTATTCTAAATTTTAATTCATTACAAAATTTAATATCTGGTGGAAGATGATAATAAACCACGATAACACTAACAATAGGCACGTCTGGGTTATCTAGTAGAGATACCACTATAATCGATGTAGTACAAAAAACTGTTGGTAAAAAATGATTCTTAATTATTTCCTATTTGATTAAGTAAGTTTCTCTGCAAGAAACTGCCTGGGGAATTACTACACTTTTGCCAGAAATTCATTCGCCAAGCAGTAGTGTGCAAACGTTACTGTGTTGCGGTTTGAAGGACACTGTTTTCAGCGAAATTACTGGGCGTATGAGACTTTAGAACCAATGTTCTAGGGTGACAAGCGCAGTGCAGTGCCGCAAGATTTTGTTGTAGTAAATTCTGGGTGATACTGTAGCTGTTTTGAGCAGGCGTGGCGCTTACCATCAGGTGGACGACTTGCTCGTCTCGTTACTTAGTATCGTAAAAAAAGTAAAGCCACGCTGGCTTTAAGTTTATTAGGTTAGTTTTGCATCTTATTGATTTCAATGGCTAATTGGATGACTCTAAGAAAGTTGCGGGTCTGTTAAATTTCTATTACGAGCACTATTGCTTCTCAAAACTCGTTCGAAATACTAAAAAAATATTGCTCTAGGTACATATATCTATTATTCAGCTATTTAAACAAGACGAATGAAAAGAAACCAATATTTATGCCATGATTTTTTTCATGAATATGCTTAAAATAATTTTCACTATCACGATTAGTAGCCAACGGTCTATTTAAAACCTTATTGAACTAATTGGAAACGGAGTACCTTCCCTAGAGATAGCATTCTTTATAGAAAAATTATCGAAAATACACGTGAAAACTAATATTTACCTTGGGCGACTATAAATACGTTCGAAAATCCTTATCAATAAAAAAATCATAACATCACACCTATTGTAAGGACGTCTTGTAAATGTCACGTGCTACATCCTATTTCCGCTTTAGCTCAATAAAATATTCAGCGGTGTACATTCCGATTAGGGAGATAGTTTATGGCACGGCACGGCACGGGACGAGCACGACACGCATCCGGGACGACTGCGTAACGATCCTGCAGCGGCGCGATAAATCCTTTTTATGGCTAAGGGGCTACAATGATGTAGGATCGCTGGATGGGGTCGATTTAGCGAGTGTTTATTTGTGAGGAGGTGCCAACAGGTTGGTGCAAAGTAAAACTATATTCATTCAGATATGACCATACATGCGCAGGCGTAAGTGCGGCTTATACGGTAACGTTATCGGACTTTGTTGTTAGAGTTTTCAGAGCACCGCAAGATATTTGCCATCGCTCAAAAACTGGTATCAATTCACTACAATCGAAACCGATGGTTTAACTTGCTCTCCGAAGCACGGAGCGATGAAAATCAGCACAAAACTTATGAAAGTGTGTCACTGTCGCGGACAGGATGTTACAAAATCAGTGTCGTGTGGTTGTTACAAAAATTACCGCTCAGTCATCGCCGCTCATTGCATCCATACAATATTGCGAGCGTAGCCGAGAGCTATCCCAGAGCGCACCCACGTCCCTGCCGCTTCCAGCTAAAATGACATCCTAGCAGTTATACAGCGAATGTTCTTCTACCCACTCTTACGTGACCATCCTTCCAATGAAGCGGAATGTATAGATACGACGACCGAATCCTATCTGCCATTGTTCTAACGTAATACAACTTTGAATTTGGGAAAAACGCGCGAAAAAGATAAGAGTTATCTCCGGCTCCCCTTAAACGCGGTTTTATGGGCCGAGATGCGTTAAGGGGGAAATCTATGGGACATATAAATGACTTCGTTGGTGGTGAAGCGATGAATTGCAGTTGGATTTTATTGGGCAATGTTTGTTTACTGAAGAAATAGGGAGGGCAGAGCAGCAAATAAGTACCGTTCTCTGCTTCTCTCTCTCTCCCTCTCTTAAGACAAGTCCTGGGTGGTCCTACAATGAAGCATGCATAGAACTTGCTACTAATAAATCTTTCATGAATGTACAGTTTAAAGAAAAATCTTTATCTCAAAAGATAATTATTATCATAGTACCAACCCATTGGCAAGCTTAATATGTTTTTTTTCAGCTTACCTTTGTCCTAATGCAGACTGACTAAGGTTCTTCAGTCACTGAAATAGTCATAGGTATGATACAAATTATAAGGGAACGGATGAACATACATACCGGTCAAAATAATAACCCTCCTTTATGCTTCGCCGTAGTTGGGTAATGAAAAAAAAATTTGTAAAAAATAAATAGACGTACCTGCTTACGTTTCAAAGAAACGAATGTCTTGTCTTGACGAAACGAATGAATTGTCTTTTATCTGCAATCTAAATACTAATTATTTTTACTTAATTACTTCCTTCATCACGCTTGTTTTTAAACGTCAAAGATATATCCCGAAACCGCTTTTTAATGAATCATTTAAAATAAACAAATGATAATTGAACCATGTCAGCGCCAAACGAGGAAAACGTTTAAAGAAATTACTGGAAGTTTTCACCCTCGCGTACGGAATAAGTAATAGTACTTACCGGACGAATGTTTCTTCACCTACCCTCACTTTAGGGGGTTGTTTTTCTGGAGGCTTATTTTTGTGCAACGTTTCCTTTTAAGGAAAAACAGAGGTTTTAACTGGCTGGTGTTTAAATGGCCGTAAATAAACCTCATTCCCTGTTCGGGGTGCCTTTTCAAGTGGCGTTTTAATAAATTGATTACTATAATTCTTAAAACGTTCGCCGCTCGGAATAAAAGTGCTGACTAAAGATAGACGTCTGAGGGTCGCGGCCGATGCGTGTGGCGGATGCGCGCGAGATGTTAACCTATGGCGCCGTGTTCGAGCGACTTTGTATTGTCATTGCCGACTTGCAATTTTGAGCTTTGAAGTTTTGAGCTTTATAACACACCTCTTTTTTCGTCGGGGGTCGAAAATATATTTTGATCATCCTTAGACACTGCGCGTCACTATGTGAGATGGCCGATCGCATCAGGCCGCTGATCCGTACACTATAACCGCTATCAAGGTACACCAGAATTGCTCGTTCAATTGTCTGTTTCCCCACACCCCACCCCGTTGAGTACCTGCCTTCCTCGGTAAAATGAAGTGTGCAAAGTGAGGAAATATGGTCCATCGATTAACAGATTAGTGCAGGGCCAGTGCGTCCCAGTAGAGCCTTTGAACGTCCCTGCTCGTTGTGCGGATGTTTTTACATCGCGGATTATTTATATCTATGGGCGTACGAGGAAAATCCATCATCGGAAATGTTTAGTCATATTTTTTTACCTGAGATTTGGGCGTGTACTGACTGCTGTCCCGATTGCGTGCAGAGGTGTGGGGAAGCGGATTGCGCGGGGTGGAGAATGTCCATTCTGTATGTAGTCATTTGCCAGATATTCATCCACCAAGCAACAGTGTGTCTGTTTCGGTTTGAAAGGCATTGTCTCCAGCGAAATTACTGAGCGTATGAGACTTTAGAGCCGATGTCTCAGGGTGACGAGCGCAGTGCGGTTCCGCGCAGAAATATGCAATACAGGGTACTGGGTAGTGCTGCGACTGTTATGGGTAAGCGTAGCGCTTACCATCAGGCGAACGACTTGCTCATCTCGTCACTCAGACAAAAACATAGGTACTATTTGTCATCTGTGATATTGGTTGAATGTCTTGTGACTCCATGTACAAGTTGATGAAGAGTTCATGTCCAAGCGTTGCCGTCAGCCATCCATCAGAGCATTTCTGGCGGCTTCCATTTAATACCCCGTCAGGGCTGCACCGGTGTGATGGATTGCTTCGTCGCTGTCAACTCGCGACTGTGAGCGATGACTGACAACGTGACAACCCTGCGGATAAATGCATTAGTAAAGTTAGGAGTGTTGTGATTTGGTTTACGCGTATGCTAATCTGCTGGATATTGTACAAAATTTTCGGACTGAATGAGCCGTCTATTTAATGAATTCCGTTTGGCTTTTATTATTTTTATTTACTAAATACGAACGGGTCTAATTCGCTGAAGTTCGGTGTGAAGGGCACTGCTTCCAGCGGCATATGAGACTTTAGAACCAATGTTTCAGGGTGACGAGGACAGTGCAGTGCACCGTAATTGTTATGGGCAGGCGTAGCGCTTACCAATCAGGTCACGCCTATCAGGATACCAGGATACCATCAGAACTCGTCCCGAATTTGCTAAAATTAAAAAAAAAGCATTTAAAAGAGTATGCTATCCGGGAACATTATTTTGCATTTATATTTCTCTCTGCTAAAATAAAGAAACACGAAAATATACAGAAAATAAAAGAAAACTAGCACCTAATGTTACAGAAGCACAATATTATGCAGAGCCGCTAACAGCGTTCTACAGCTATACTACAGCCATTGTAAAGGTAATGTCCCGAAAGGCTCCGAATGCAAGTAGAGCGGTAGAGTAGGTGTAATGGGAAGAAAACCACTTCCCAACAGCCCCAACAGGTGGTCGTTTGCATGTACAGTACACCACTATTTGCAAACTATTATTTTTCCTTTACTCTACATTTTCGAAACATTCAGACAAACATTTGGTTTTCTTTTCTCTACCTTTTTGAAATGGAAATGGAATTTGTTGGTATTTGATTGTCCTTTCTCATAGGGTTTTGTTGTTTTCTATTTCAGTTCGTAGACGGATACGCGTTTTACGTTGCGTACATTTTACCGATGTTAGGGACACTATGTCGAAATTACGTGGCATAATTTTAATTAGTTTTTTTTTTCGTAGCGGTGGTAGCCTAGTGGGAGAACGTCCGCCTTCCAATCAGAAGGTCGTGAGTTCAAATCCCAGTGCGGGCACGTACCAATGTGTTTCTGTAAAAACATATGTACGTTATTATCACTCGCTTTTCGGTGAAGGAAAACATCGTGAGGAAACCCACATACCTACCCGAGAATTATTTCGGAGGTAGGTATGTTATCCACCAATTCGGACTGGGCCCCCGTGGTGGAATATGGCCTAACCCTCCTCACGAAAGTGAGGAGAGACCCGTGCCCAGCAGTGGGACGTTATGGGTTGATGATGATGATGATGAATTTTAATTATTTCGGAATTAGGCGTGTATCCGCTAATCCAGACCGGGCCCCCGTGCCGGATAGATACGAAACTTCCCATCTTGAAACAAACCATCTTAATAATCCATGCTTTAAGTGCTCATATTTGTAGTTGGCCAACCAAGACTATTCCAAAGTTGCATTGGCTTGACAACTTTACCTCTGGCCAGGGATTGCAACTGTGCGGCGTCGTGGTTCCAGCCAGCTCACGTTGCAAGTTACAACTCTAGAATTGTTGCAACTTGCGAATTGTTGCAATTAAACTTTTACTTTTAATGAACATTTTGTGGTGACTAAAGTCCAACTTACAAACTTAATTTGCAGTTTACTTTTAGGTATCTTTTTAATTTTGTTTGGAATTCTGGACCAATTTCTATGGCATCTTAGTAAAGCTAAGATTAGTTGCTGATAACGAGTTGGCTGACCTCCCGCATTTGTTTAGAAGTAAGGCGTTGCTTTGTTATTATTTACAAACAAACAGTATATGAAATATCTAGAACTTCTAGATTACATAAATAAAATAACCAATACTTGTTTCAAAGATTTACGATGAAACAAAAGCGTTCTGATAAAAATTCTTATCATCATCATCATCATCAACCCATATTGTCCCACTGCTGAGCATGAATCTCCCCTCACTTTCGTGAGGAGCTTTAGTCCATAATCCACCACGGGGCCCGGTCCAGATTGGTGGATAACATACCTACCTCCGAAACCATTCTCGGGATGTGGGCTTCCTCACGATATTTCCCTTCACCGAAAAGCGAGTGATAATTATGTACATATGTTTTACAGAAACACATTGGTACGTGCCTGCACTCACCTGGATTTGAACTCACGACCTCCTGATTGGAAAGCGGCGAAAATTCTTATACAGCTCCAAAATTTGAATGGACTAATTTATGTTAAACCCACGCATTAACAGATTTGTAGCAATTGAAACGCAGCTGTAGTCACAATCGTTCCTCCACGTTCAACCAACATAACCATGTCATCAAAATTTTAATGATCTTCCTTCCGTAATTACATAATGTCTCTCAGTGCCAGCCCTAATTCGCTGACAGAGAAGAAGTCACGACCACCGACAGCAGCCATATGTCGCAGAAAATTAGAGGCAACCCTACGTGACCGAAATTGTATATCACCGGGTTCCCTTCGCGTTATTTTGTTTAAATTTGAATGTTCCCGGTTTAAGGGCTATCGCACTCGTTCACGCGCTCTTTGTAACGAATCTGCTGTTTTTGTATGAGTTAAATGTAGACAGAGGATTGTAGGTGAAACGCGAGGGGTTTTAGTTAATTACGTTGAGGAAATAAACGTTTGAAGTTGAAGCGTGGACAGCGGGATTTGAGTTGATTTGTAGATAGAACTTTGGGGAAAAATTGAGTAAGGTGGACGCTTTTTAGGAATTAGAGAGGCCGTGGGCGAGCTGAATAAAAATTGGCACTTTCTTTCAATAAACAATTTTTCTGATTTGATATACAAGTGTGCTAGACATTTTGTGTTGTTGCTGCGAAATAATCAACGTTAATAAAAACAGCACATCTTAAACCCAATAAAAATAAACTATGTAAAACTTTAGCCCATAACATCGAAAAGTTTTGACTGGCTCACAGCCAAGGTATATAATATAACAAATTTCTTGGAAACAAATTCACGCTCTAAACTTAAATAAAGTATTATTGCATACCGTCAAAAATTGGCAGGACCGTGTCTTTGTTTCGAAGAAAAATAAACATAATAGAAGATAATATTTAACATCGTTTTTTGCGATTACCAGTTATTCTTTTATATTTCTAAAAGGTTACAGTTTAACCATTGACTCACATTCTGCCCCTTAATAGTTTTCTTATTGTTGAATACTCCTATAAACTGCGTTCACGAGTTGTCTATCAAACACTGCTGCTTGGAGACAGATTTTCTGCTTGAGGGCGTAACTAGGCGACAGCTGCTATACTATCAAAGTAAGGAGTGAAATGCACTTCCAGCGTCATGGAAGTCTAAGGAATATATTCTGAAACCGTTTGCATCAAAACTGAATTGGCATCTCAGAGGCAAAACTCTCTACTTCAGATTGCATCATCACTTACCATCAGCTGAGACGTTATCAAACACTAGCCCAATTCAAAGTAAAAAGCAAGCACGTACGGAACCTTATTCTCATTTACATGCATAGAATTCTAAAAACTTTGTCTCTCGCGTCTTGAACTTTTAGTTGGTAGGTGCTACTTAGAGCTTTCTCCCTAATTTCCCTACAAAAGCACTGAACTCACCCTCTACAACTACAAGTAACGCTTTCGAATGTGCGTGTGCCAAGATAAGGTTGTGAAGGGAGACACTTGACGCGGCGTCTTGAAAAATGGGGTCAAATGTAAGAGGTACAGCTGTCTCTGTGTACCGCTAGGAAATGTTACGTGTCGTAAATCTTATTAGGTTTTTGTGTGTTTACCTCAAGGGCTCTGCCGCAGACAGTAGTAAATAGAACAGAAGATGTCAATCTTCCTTATTGTAAGTGGAGACAATGACGCAGATGACGATTGGAGACGACAGTGATACACTATTCGTATTCAAATTAAACTATAAGTATTTCTAGAAATGTTACGTCAACTATAATAACCTTTCTAAGTTGACCCCATTTGGCACAATGAAAACAGGTAAATAGGTAAATTATCATTTCTGAGTACCAAGACGCTGGTCGGTCACAAGCCGCCAAATCAATCAATAATTTACTACTAGCTGCGCCCCGCGGTTTCACCCGCGTAGTTCCTGTTCCCGTGGAAATATGGGGATAAAACATAACCTATGTTACTCGCTGTCAATGTAGCTTTACATTAGTGAAAGAATTTTTTAAATCGGCCCACTGGTTTAGCCGAAACCTTACATATTTCCAAACATACTTTCATCCCCTATATTTATTTTAACCCCCCCTCAATGGTAATTTTTTACAAACTTTGAATTTTATATTTATTTATATCTAATCAAAAGCCTAAAAACTAAATTTCAAGCTTCTTACTTCAAAAATGACGAAACTTCCATACAAACTTTCATCCCCTATTTCAAACCCTTACAATGCATTTTTTGCAATAAAAAGTAGCCTATGTCCTTCCCTAGGCTCTAGACTATTTCTGTACCAAATTTCATTTCAATGGGTTCAGTAGTTGAGGCGTGAAAGAGCAACAGACAGAGTTACTTTCGCATTTATAATATAAAGTAAGGAAGTAAGGATAAGTAGGGATAGGGATTACTTACAACTCCATCAAAATCAAATTGTCAAGTTCAAATTAACCATCTAGCAGATCACTGGAAGCGTAAAGCCATTAATCTCGCAAATCTGCTAATAAGCTGTTCTAACTTTAGCTAGCTGATCTTGCGGACACCCGCCGGCTATAAGAAAATCGTCCAGATACACTAAAATCTATCAATTTTTATATGACTTTTTCACCACTCTACTGATATCAAATGACTAATTCTAAATGAGCTTTAGTCACCGGCGGTAGATGATCGATCACTGTATCATTAAGCCTGGCGCTACCGAGCAATCCAGAGGCGTAAACTCATTTATCTGGGCAATCTGCCGATAGTCTCGTGTAACTTCCACTTAACTCTTTAGCTGGCCGGAGTTGCGGGTAGTTTGTAAGTGGATGCTTGTATACTTTCAGCTGGGAAACTTTAGTAATGCTCGTAGTTTTGTAATAAATAGCCTTTGCCTGACCTTTTACTATTTATATTCCTGTCCCTATACAATTTTGGTTGGGGACGAAACCGAATTTCGCTACATTCCCAATTTTTTAAACAACAGTTTCTGGAAAAAAGTATTCTTGTTAAGTATTACTCAAGAATTATTAATTTATGCGGGTACAATCGTGTGCAACGTCACAAAAAAAGCAACTGAAAGCCGGTGATATCTGTAATAATTATGCTGACAGATATAATATTATATAAACAGATAATGTTCCTACAGTAAATCATGAGTACAACCCCTAAAATCTTAATCCGCTCAGTCCTAAAAGCACTCCTATTAATTTTATTTTCACTTGGCGGGGCGTGTCTCACAAATCGTTCAGCTGATAATACCACTTCGACTCGCTTCGCTTTTCACTGAATGAGCTGAGTGGCCTCTCAAGAGTCGCCTGTCCACTTAATGAACCCCAATAATGCGATCACAGCTTGTTTAGACGAATTGAGGAAAATCTTGATCGGCCTTCATCAGACGATATTGGCGACTCCTTTTTTGTCTCACTTCTTTCTTCTGAGTCATAATTCAATCGATAGAAACACAGTATCGTACCAATTATGACCTAAACTATCTAGGAAGTGACCATGAAGTTACTCTTTTAGCTGACCTATTCTTTCTAAATCTAACACAATAAGGATACGCTAGTGAATTTATTGCAATAGGTCTTAATTTTGATCCTTTGAAAATGGAATTCGCAAAAACCAACGGGCAGCTAGGTTTACAGAAAAACTGCTACATCGTTGGTCGCTACTGCACTGGATTTTGGGAACATTGAATTACCAACTTAATAATATTCTACCCGTTCATCACCTTTAGCAGTTCAAAACCCTAATCCAATTGGGGGCAGACTAGTCTAGGTTCCCTAACTTAATCATCACATTACCAACTTAGCTGGATTGTAAACAACAACAACAACAACAGCGATTCTCCTCCTAAACTGAGTATCATCAACAGAAACACGGAGCCATAAGCTGTTGCCTCGAATCCGTCGGGTTTCAGTGTATTCCATCAAACTCCAGCTTTATGGTGAAGTAATAGAAGCAGTACATAAGCTTGGGATTTTGAGAGCGATGATTGACTGATTCTGCCCCTCTATAATTCCTTCTGTATGTGTGGTGTAACGTCAGCTTTTAAAGTAATTGCTTGTTTAAAACTCGTCCAGTTTGTGGTTTTCTTGGCCCTACACCTTTGTGAAAAGGCGTGTGATGTAACCAAAAAATTTTGCAGTTAACTTACGCTTATCCTTGTTGCCTGTTAAAAGTTTACCAAAGCTTATATATTACTCTTCTGTTGTTCTTTTCTACTCGTCTCTACGTTCTGCGGGTAGTTTTTAAGCAATTAACAATTTGCAGTGATAAATATTTGTCATTCAACAGCATAATATCTAAAGTACGAGTAATACACTCTCTGATGTAGATTCTCAAGTGGTGACCACCGACTAGAAAACGTAGCGTAGGACGGCCCCCACGAGGTGGACCGACGACCTGAGCGAGTCGCGGGGAGCCGCTGGATGCAAACAGCTAGCAACCGCTCGTTGTGGCGTTTGATGGCAGAGGCTTATGGTCAACAAAGGATGTCTTCCGACTGATGATGATGATGATGATATAATGTAATCCTTTTGTTGTAATTTGACGTACTGCGCAATACAGTGAGGACGGCCGTATTAACATAATTCCCTCGGCCCGCCAAAAGTGATGCGCAACTCGATTTGCATAATGCGAGCCATACTTCCGATATAGATTCCTTCCTGGTGAATTCCCATTTGATTTTCAATTGGTGATTAATGATCCATTTTGTATGGGGATTATATGGAATTTAAAATATTGTAGGAAATACACGTTAAGGTAAATTTGTGAGAGTGTTGCGTGTTGTCTGACATCTTCTTTCAACTATTTATATTCAGCTAGTGGGAGGTAAGATTATTATTATTGGTGACTAGGGAGCGAAGGTGGTTGAGCGCTTGTCTTCGGTCTTTGCGACTGATCGGCATGCAGCATAGGAGTTAGACGACGGTGAAGCTGGTCCAGTTGGAAATGAATAAGGCCTTCTACTGCAATAAATGAACTCAGAAAGTAATAAGGCTTCTGTCGGTGGTGAACCGAATCCAAGGCTTGAGTTTGTAAGTTCAACTGTGTAAACCCAAGCTTACAACAGATTTGAAGAATTAATTTCGATGCTATTTGGTATTGAGATAGTTTAAACTTTGGAAAAGGACGTAGTCATAGTGTCTGTATAGTTGGGATCATAGTAGTTTAGGTAACAGTATCGCTACAAACTGTAGACTACGTGGACAAAATCACAGGCAAAAGCTAGCTCACAATAAGAGGGAATAGGCGGTAAGGGCCCTTACCCCGTGGGACAAAGTGGCTACTAAAAGTTCCATTATAATGGCTTTGAAACATCAAAAGGCTCCATTGAGTAACTCCAGCTAATGTTAACATCAAACATCAAAATACATTTTCCGAATCACTTAACAGAAATCTAATTACTTCCCCAAAATATCAGCATCCTACCTACATCTGCGTCTGTATTTACGCAATTCCAAAATTAGGGTCACACACACACATTGGGGCAGGGGCGTTAGGGTCTACATTCTAACTATTGAGAGTATATCAATATATTTAAAAGTCCTGTGTTCTACTAGTGCATGATATTAATGATGATGATAATGATTTTGATGAGAAAATTTACGGTCTCATGATACCTGTAAAGTAAATTCTGTAAATGTAGTAAGTAAAGCCCTAGTTATAGAAGGCACTTTGGGCGTTTTCAAGTCGCTGCGCCGCTGCAGGCATCTCAGGCACTCAACAAAATTGAATGAATTTGTACTCAACGTTGACATAAATATGGTACGAATTTCTTTGAAACAAAATGCGGAACAAAATATGAACTGAGAGCGTCATATCAGCATTGCCGACGCTATGTACTGCAACCGTCCACCGCAATGCTGAAGAGTGTCAGCAGCATGTGAGTAATTAGGGCGTAACATGGCTAATAATTATAGTTGTGTAACATCTAATCTAACATAGTGATGATCACCGAGCAAAGTGTCTAACGAAGAACTGTCAAAATCTATTTTTGTATTGTCTAACCAACATGTTTATGACGTCATTTCCGTGTTGGCCCAGTTGGTAACCGTAATTTCCAAATAAGACTGGTGGAATCGCGGGAGCCGCTGGATGCAAACAGCTAGCAACCGCTCGTTGTGGCGTTCTATGGGGGAGGCCTATGTTCAGCAGTGGACGTCTTCCGGCTGATGATGATGATGATGAAAAAACTCGTTGCAAAAACTTCACCAGCAATTTCGCAAAAAAATACTTTAATTGCATGCTTTTATTGATAAACCGCAGCAATTAAGATACAGCCTCGGTAATTAAGACCCGAGTGAAGATGATTTATTATCTGAACGGAGCCCTGATCAATTAGGGAATAAAAAGCTGAGCTAACTATGATCAAGCGTTAGAAACTTGTAATAGAGTAATAATAGTTTAGTTAGAAGATTTCTGTTCGCCACATCGTTAGGAACCGTGTTAAAAATTCAGACATTAACGAGAAAACTCCAAAGTTTTCGCGAAAAAATATCGAAGAAAGCTTAAACTAGGCTCTATCGATCGTGGGATGAGGTAAAAAGTGGCCAAGTAGATAGAAGTTTCGGCATAAAGAGGCCGAAATGAGCCTATTAAAAAACTTTGGCGATTTATTTCGCGCTTTGAGGATAAGTGGTGAATCTATTGAAAAAACTGAGTTAAGTGGAGTGTGAGGACTTATTTGAGCTGGGCTATGAATAATCTCACTCAGCTGTGACAAGGATTCGGTGTATTTTATAACCCCCATAGATACAGTATAAATATTACTATATCTGGTCATCCAGGACATAAAATAGGTACATAGTAAACTGCATCAAAATCGTTAGAGCCGTGACTCTTTTTTCCTGGACTGGAGATCAAACCCAATGTCATTGGGTTGGAAAGAGCATAAGTTACCGCTACACCATCAACGTCTCTGTCAAAATGAGAAAATTCTCCTTTCTGACGTCCGTCATAAAATTCTTCGATTTAGTAAATTTTGGATACGTAATTGTGATAAAAAATTAATGGGTCTACCTATTTGGTTACTTTTCTTCCAAAATTTTGATTTTGCTGGATGTTCGGAGTGTCATATCTGTCATGAGGATAAAGCTTTGATTGATGGGATCGAATATGATTGGAAACGAGTCGGATATCACAATCAGATTGGAATAGAAACTAACCAAATGACTTTTGTAACTAATCATTGACTTAAAGGAGATTTTCACATTTGTATATCCAGCCAAGATTGTAATCAATTAGGTAATGCGTCTTGTAATTTCATTGCCGTTCAAGTTTCGATTTTCCAATAGTCACATAATAATATCATATTATTATGCTTATGGAAAACCATTCTTAAATGATACAAATCAAAACTCAAAACTCAAACCATCTATTGCAAGTAGGCAAAAATGAAGCACTATTACAAGTCAGAAAAAAATAAAAAAAAGATCCATTACAAATACAAATTTTCGCCAATAATATAGATATTTTTGCCTAATATTAAATTTGTAGGATAGAATTACGTATTAGGTAACTAGATGTTGCCCGTCATTTGGAATTGCAATGTATGATAATCATGATATTAAATAATTATATTATAATTGCTAGCCATCTGCGCTCTCACCTTCGGAGCTAACAAGGCTCACCGTTGACGGATACGTCAAGGACATGACCACAATCGTCATCATCATCATCATGATATCATAATAAAAAGTGACTTAAGTACAGTTTTTAGAATTTAGGCCGTATTTAGTCTTATCCCGACGGTCGTCAATAGCTAACGCTATTAAAACCGCGCGCGCATTTAGCAGCGCACTGACCGCGTCTGCACGGTTTTTATTGCGATAGCTACGGACAATATCGACATGAGTTCTTACCGTTAGAACAAAACTAATTACAGCCAGTGCACAGTGCAATAAAAACTAAAACAAATTATTCCTCTTGTTCCAGGTCCGGTGAAGCCAAAATGAAGACCAGAAAAAGAAGATCGTGACCGAAAATGGACTTAAAACCGTCCCAAACATGACCAAAGTCCTAAACAGAGCTATGGTCACACCTATATCAAACCCAGACGATAACGCACTAACTTCAACTCCTCACTTATATCCCACTAAAAAGCCTCCAGATGATAAAATAGTTCTTAAAGTAAGAGATATTTACGACATAGATTTAAAGAATGCCACTACCAAAAATGACACAAGTGATTTTTTAAAACTGGTAGAGGATTTCAGTGACTATTTCTATGGCAATACCAGCAATGCATTTCCGAACAATGCTAGTACAGATGTACTAAGTGACGTGTATGATTTTGCGAACTGTAGCTCCAATGGGACGTTCAACGTTTCTTGCTTTAGTAAACTTGAAGAGCCGGAGTATAACTATTGGGCACTGCTGTTGTTAATATTTCCTTTTTTTACATTATTCGGGAATGTGTTGGTGATAATGAGTGTGGTAAGGGAAAGGGCACTGCAGACGGTGACCAATTACTTTATTGTGAGCCTGGCGGTGGCTGATCTGTTGGTGGCAGTGGTCGTGATGCCGTTTGGAGTTTATTATTTGGTGAGTGGTAGAATATATTGTATTTTGTAGTGGATAATCTTAATGTGCTAATTGAAGACCAAGCAGGATTAAAAGACACGCTCCAAATAAAAGTGTCTGTTATTGCAACTAAGATTCTTTGGCGTTACGTTGGATTACGTAATGGCTACTTGCAACGCGGTTGTTCCCCAAACATATTCGTACAATTGGTTGACAAAATTACCACTAGTAATTTGCTTAATTTAGTGGATAAATGAAATAGCAATGAGTTCCATTTGGAATCTGACGGTTGAATTCCCATTTATAACATTAATGAATACATCGCTTTTCTCAATAGTTTAAAGAGCAGACACATTGGAACATTTTAATAAAGGCTGATTTTCACATTTATTAGTTAATTAGCGAATTAACTTACAAAGCTGGCTAGTGAAATCCGTCGCTTGGACAAGTTTTCTGTCCGAGCGACGATAAAGGACTTAACTCGCTATTCTCGCAATTTAACTCTCTACTTAACTAATTGATGTGTATATCAGCGTTCAGCGTTTATCAGCGTTTAGATACCATGACGCTATTTTCCGGTCCCGTAGACACTATTACAGTGTAAACACTTTATAAAGAAACTCAAGGGACTGAGCATTTTTTGTCGTTATAGAGAGTTATCGTTAGGAGTGAGTGTTTCAATATGTGGGTTTTAACGCAAACCAACCAAGTTGGGCTCACTTCAATATTATAGGGAGTTTATCGTTATAAAGGATAACGTTATAAGGAGTTTACACTGTATAGATTATTATTATTTATCTGACAAGGTACTTCCCCGGCGGCCTCTTGCAGAAGAGGCCTCACAGACCAAACTACCTACGATGCTAATTATGTAAACAACGTTTCGTTTATTTCTGAGTGAAGCTCCTAAACCCCTTATTGTTTTAAGCCTGTTTTTCACCGGTTCGTTAAACTCTGTTTATCTTACTGTCCAGCTGTTTATCACTCGCCTCCAAGCGTCTTAATGTTGCGAATTAGAGTTACTTCGCAAACAGTCACTTCCGTTTCCTGTTTTAATCTCGGAAAGATCGGTGGCTGAAGTTTTGTTCTAACGTGGATGTTGTTTTGAATTATTTATTCAGTTGGGAATATTTTGTTGTTGAATTATATTTTTTAACGGACTCTTTTCCTAATCATTTTTGGGTTGATATTTCTTAAAGTCTTTTCTATTTTCTCTTAGTAAGGGCGCATTCACACGGGATACGTCATTGACGATTTGTCAAAAAACACGATACGTCGTGACGCATGGACGTTCACATTATACACGGAAAGGTGTTTTTTCACGATTAGTCAAAAAACATGAAATGATTTTCACATTTGTTTCGTGATTGAGTTCAATCCAAAGAGTATTATAATAAATATAGAGGAAAATAGCGGATCCGACACAAAATATTCACGATTCGTGTTTTTAACGTACCTAAGTGATTTTTAAAAGACGACTGGTGTTAGGTGAAGCGTGAAGAAGTGTGAAGAACATTGGTGAACCGTGTGAACATGGGAATTTAAAAAGTCTTACGTCCGTGAAAAAAAACTAATCGTCCTGGTGTGAACGGGCCCTAACACGCACACAAACACATCCAAATATAGTCTACAATTATAGTATATAGGGCGCAGAATAAATAGTTCTCAAACTAAAGTTCGTAATTTATGACCATCTGCTAGAGAACGCGGGAAAAGCGACCATAAAACACCTTTAGATTTTCCTTGGCTTTCCAAGCGTTGTTTGAAGACAGTTTTCAGAGCCGCAATTGTGATATTTTTTGAATGAAATATTGTGTTGAAACTGGCATGTCCTAGAACTTCAAATTTTAAGGATATTACATCTACCCGCGCTAGGTACTGGGCTAGCATGATGGATTTTGTTTCATTGTCATCATCATCATCAGCTGGTAGGCGTCAACTGCTGACCATAGGCCTCCCCCATAGAACGCCACAACGAGCAGTTGCTAGCTGTTCGCATTCAGCGGCTTCGGGCCACCTTGTGGGGGGCCGACCTACGCTACCTAAGACTGTATTTTATTTGAATTGGTATGTATTTCTTTACAATTTACAGTATTCTTACAAATATTTCTAACGTGACAGTGCAATTAAATGCACAACAATTTAAGGAACAAAATCTAGGCTAAGTCTTATTTCGTAGACTCAACTTTCCATAATTTTTTAATTTCACATAAAAGTTCCAAGATGCGTTAGAAGATTTAAAAAAAATCGTCTCCCTCTAAAAGAAGGCCAGTGTCCCAGCAGTGGAAACATAAAAAGCTGATGATAAATCCTGTCATTTTGATATTTATATTCTTACCATAATTTCTTTATTAAAAAAAGAACCCATTTGATGCCGCAGCTCAAAACACAATAGATTTTCACGCGACGTAAAGGCCAAAATAGACAATATCTGTCGTACAGATTACTCTAAAAGCGGAGAACAGCTCCGTGAAACATTTCCACCTCACCTTGAGATGGAAGGTAGGTGACTAATAAGCCAATAATGGCATTCGGACTCCGACACATGGAGCTGCCGTTCCATTAGCGAGCACCTTAGACGATCTAACTGAAGGACAACGCATGCACGCTTACCCTCTGCCAAAAATATATGATCGACTGTTCGTATAGCGGTCATAAATTTGCAAACTACGATCATTTTAACGATGATAATAATTTATTTAAAATCAAGGTAAAGCTTTATATACGTGGGTAATAAAAGGGTTGTAGTTATATAAATATTATGTACTACATACTAAATACACAGAACACACAAATCATAACATTGTTTTTATTTTGCTGGTTACAAGGTGGGTTTATCTATATTTTGATAACCAGTTTCTCTAGTAAAATTCAAGGAAAAATAAAACTTAAATATATATACAACGTAAAAATCTAAAAATCCCTTATTGAAGGGGAAAGTGCCCAGAATGCTGGCTGCATTGCCACGCTGAATAGCAATGCTTCTCTAGTTGAGTTGATCACGCTTTTTTTAATCATATTTACTTAATACTTTTAAACAATAAATTGGTTTTATTATTTCGCAATAAGTAGCGTAATGTCTAAGGCCTAAAACTGCGATACGCGGGAGTTCGCGCGGTTACATACAAAGTGCTCGGTCACGGGGACACGCGTGGGCGTCTTTTGTATGAACCGCGCAGGCGTCTGTGTAACGGAGTTTCAGGCCTAACTCGCCCCCCACGACCCCTGCCAAAACTGATAGAATATTTTGTTTGCAGAATTAGACGCGTGCCGGGTCCATTGAGTCTAGAGTAAACGTCCTAGGCAGACGCTGATCAAATTATCCACGAATCGAGGGTCGGAGCGTTTAATGGACAATGCTTGTATGCGTCTCTTCAGTTGATTTCATCATTATTATATAGAAACTGGCTGCAACCACGTCTTCTCTTCCAGATGAAAATTTTATGTCGTGATTGTCCTGAACGAATGGTTTCAGGACTTTTAACCTCCGTAAATATATTGCCACTTTTTCGAGTCCGAGGAACATTAGCCTACTGTTAGTCACTGAGGAGTTCCGTTGGCTACCTTCCGTCTCTATAATATTGTATTGTATTGTCTTCAGAACTTGAGAGGCCTGCAAAATCTATACCCATTTCAGCAACGAGAACAAGCCAAATTGACTTGCAAAATTTCACTTTGTACGCGTATAATATAAATCATTGCTTTATTTGCATTAATGTTTTTCAATTTCTATCGAGAATTAAACTGAAAATGAAGCTGCAATATAAATACTACCAATTTCAGGAGCTGCAGCTGAAGTCACCTTTTAACAAAAGTTATTGTGACAAGGTCCGCCTTACCTACTCAAAGACAAAGCCTGCGCTTAAATCACCAAGTTATTTTAGGAACGGGACCAAAGCGAAATGAAAAGGTTGAAGGCGCCTGTAAAAACAAATGGAGCTAAAAATATCGCGCTTCATTACCAGAGGTCCGAAAGGGGTCCGATCCTCAAAGCACGTCCATTCATTAACGCTTCAACAACGTAATTTCGCGTCAACAAAACGGATTCCGTGGTTGACCTCTGACACCGAACGGACATACCATTCGACCACATATCACCTATAGAATGCTGAGCTTAACACGCGCCATTCAAAACTCAACCTAGTCCCAGAGCAATAAGATCACATTTTCACGTACACGGAATCCGCAACCAAAATTCATTACCCTAATTGATGATTCGCTCGTTCGATTTTCAATCGTCCATTTTAGAAGTTAAGGTTTATTTTGGTTCAGTAAGCGGTAATTGGATGAGCTTAGGTAATTAAGTGTTTGCAAGCGCAAACAGCGCTTTGTTAGTTTTTTATTGCAGCGCTCGCTGGCGATACGTAAATTGAATCGGTAATTATTTTCAATTTGCTGGTACAATCAGTTGAGATTGAAAGGTGCCTTGGAGCAATAGAGACGATCTAAATTAAACGCGGCACCAAATTGAAAGTGCAAAATAATGTATCCATGTCGCGTAACGTTTTTCTTTCCTTGTTTCATGGAAAGGTTTTAAGAATTGGCACGGGTACAGTCAGTGCAACGAACATAAGCTTAAATTATCTAAGTATATCATATTAATACGTGAAGCAAAGATTTGTAATCCCTTATTACGTTAAATTGCGTGGATGGAGGAGTATGAAATTCTGCACAGTTATAGTTTACTAGCTGCGCCCCGCGGTTTCACCCGCGTAGTTCCTGTTCCCGCGGGAATATGGGAATAAAAATAGCCTATGTTACTCGCTGTCAGTGTAGCTTTCCATTTGTGAAATAATTTTTTTAATCGTTGCAGTGGCTTAGCCGAAACCTTACCTATTTCCATACAAACTTTCATCCCCTATTTCATACCCTTACAATGCTTTTATCGCATTAAAAAGTACCCTATGTCCTTTCTTAGGCTCTAGACTACTCTGTACCAAATTTCATTTCAATCGGTTCAGTAGTTTAGGCGTGAAAGAGCAACAGACAGACAGAGTTACTTTCGCATTTATAATATAAGTAAGGATATGTAAAAAAGTGCATAAAGCTAATATTTCGAAAACTTCAGACATAAATCGATAATTTTTTTTACTTAGTTTTAAACAAAGGTAACGTCAGCAACGAAAGTTTTTAACAATATAATAATAATAAGGCGTCACGATCACATTCTGAAGCATAACTAGGGTTCCCTGTAACAAAAACAAATAAAATAAATGAAAAGTGAAATAAATCATTTGATTCAGCAACTACGAGGACCACGGAACGATTATTTGATACAATTGATTTTTAACGACTTAGTCCTGCTGGGTTTCCTAGAAATATCAGTTCATTCTTGAAGCTGGCATTAGCTAATAACATTTTTATAAAGGTTTGCAAATCATCAACCCATAACGTCCCGCTGCTGAGCACGGGTCTCCCCCCACTTTCGTGAGGGGGGAAAACTTTCGTTTGCAAATAATCAGAAATATTTTCTACGTGCTTTATTTCGTCGGATATTTTGTTGAACACTTTTGTGCCTGAGTGTACATTTTGCGAAACTAGATACTTTAACGTCCAAAGACTGATCTAATAAGGCAGCCGATTTACCTTACATCTTACATCCAATCGGCATCATCGAATCGAGAGTAAATAAAACGTTATATCCAATAGCTCAAACATTCTCAAAGGGCGTCCCGTTTTCATATCGAAAAGATCAAAGCTGCCGAAACGTGAACAGCCATAAAACAAATTCGACCAAATTCTATCACTCGACGCAATAAAACCGGCTAAATTTAGATATAAACCTATAAAAAAAAGTATCCGAAAATTCCCGTACGTCCGGTAGGTACATCTTTTCAGCAAATATAATTTTATTAGATATTTTATGGCATGAAATTCATGTGGGACCCTTAAAGTTTAACGGTTTCGGCTCGGCCGGTATCGATGGGATTTTTCACGTAAAACGCATGAACCGTAAGGGTAGTAAAATTGTTGGTTTTATTGGTAATGTCTGTATAGCGAAGTCATTACGCGTCTTTAGGGAGGTTAAGATGTGATAAAAATATTTAGAGGATGTGGTAACAAAGAAAGATTTTTCATATAAAAAGTTTAACGATAAAGTTTGCCATATTATTATTTTTAGCCGTGATCATCTCGCTGTAGGGCAAAGACCTCTCTTCGCTCTTTCCATTCCTTGCAGTTGAGAGCGTCCGTGGTCCAGTCGTCGCAAAAATCGTCAAGCCAAAAAAAAATTACCATATTTTATGTAAATAATACAGAGTAGCCCTGTGTAAAAAGCGGTGGTAGCCTAGTGGGAGAACGTCCGCCTTCCAATGAAAAGGTTGTGAGTTCAAATCCCAATGCGGGCACGTACCAATGTGTTTCTGTAAAACATATATACGTAATTATCACTCGCTTTTCGGTGAAGGAAAACATCGTGAGGAAACCCACATACCTATCCGAGAATTATTTCGGAGGTAGGTATGTTATCCACCAATCCGGACTGGGCCTCCGTGGTGGATTATGGCCTAACCCTCCTCACGAAAGTGACGAGAGACCCGTGCCCAGCAGTGGGACGTTATGGGTTGATGATGATGAACCCTGTATAAAGTGCCGGAAATGGCTGACACCGCACCAAAAACAATCGCAATAAAATTGTGTAATCCATATCGATTTTTCTATCGTCTAAGTATCCTAATCACAATTGAATTATAAGTTTTTGAATTATTTTATAACTGCTGACTGACATTATGACTTTTTATTCTTCATGTCATTGGCTTTCAATCAATATAATCATCATCAACTCTTCTCGGCCCACTGCTCAGCACGAGTTTTCCCTCACCTTTGTGACAAGGACCAGGCAAATGGTCACTAAAAATTCAGACTTCTAGCTCTACCCACAATGAAGTTACAGGGGTTGAAACTGGCCTGAATGTCTTCGACAAAAGGATGGCACAGCTGCACCTTTGTTTCTTCGACTTGGTGGGTCACTGCCGTGCCCTCAGATAAAACGTTCATATTTGCACTCAAACATACGGTAACCACGAACTGTTTTCACATTACCAATTACCAGCGACTATTTGGACATTCCAGTTACGACTTTTTAACATTTCCGGTGACTATTTAATGACTATTTTACATTTTAGGCTACTATTTAACAACTAAGCTCAACTGTAAAGGGCAATTTATATTAAATATATTCCAAAAGAAAAATA
Organism: Campaea margaritaria; assembly: GCA_912999815.1. NCBI lineage: Eukaryota > Metazoa > Arthropoda > Insecta > Lepidoptera > Geometridae > Campaea > Campaea margaritaria. Next base: position 11,086,101 of record OU538802.1, on the reverse strand, counting down.
TATTTCCCGAACATGTTTGAGAAAAAATACTTTATAAAGCCATTGTAAAAGCGAATTGCCTGAACGCGATACCTTTACAAAAACGAAAATAACTGAACACAAGTTAACAGAGCATTTTCTCACCTAAGCAGGCGGGATTACGTAAAACTTGGCAGCAGCAAAACGACAGCTATCACTGTGCGATAGGTTGCAAAATGTCACTAGTCAAATTGTACCTAACTACGTAAAAATTTGCAGTAGCGACAGGAGTAGCAAAGCGACGCGAAATAAAACGCGATCGGTCGCAAAATGTCACTAGAAATCAAATTAAGGAAACAAATTGCCTACCTATTTGTCCCGTTTGTCACTGAATGCATTTTGAGCAATAGATACTAACGCCACTAGCGACCGAATTGCAATAAAGGAAACACAAATTGTAACGCAGTTTCTGTTTGGCCATTTTTAAACGTGACGTTCGACCTCTATGATTGCGAGATTCACGTCAGTCGCAAGATAGTCGTGATATTCGTAATAAGGCAGCCGCTTATCGATCGCACCCTACCATTATTTATACAGGGTGTTCCACCAACGTAACGACAACGACATTTTCCCCGGTACAGGGTGTTCAAAATTTGCATTGTGTTCTACATCTTTATCCTCAGTGTTTGTAGGTTGAATTGCAAATTTTTCGCGTATAAATAAAAAGTTGGTTCTTTCTTACCGTGAAGATTACAATATACTTTTTTATTAAATTTGAAGCGCAAGGAGTTTTTATGGTCCGTAAAAGAGTAGTAAAATATAATCACGAAACTATATTAATTTCGAGAGATATAGCTAGGTAGCGAAATAAATTCCGACATCATAATTTTTTAAGTCATATGTACATGGCGGGGCCGAGGTTTGGAAGATGGTGTTGTTGTTTAACAATTATTTAATATGTTCGTAACTATTATTTAATATATGACCTAGTGTCTAATAAAATTTTGAGAAAGGGTGTATGTAATGGCGCTCGTGTTGGATTATGGCCTAACCCTCCTCACGAAAGTGAGGGGAGACCCGTGCTCAGCAGTGGGACGTTATGTGAGATGATGATTTTTCAGTTCCCGCTATTTCGGCACTATTTAGATCTTTCCCGTTTTATTAAAAAGTACCTGGATACTGGACCTGCTCGGGATTTTATTTTTATGACATTTTCTAAAAATGCTTCCTAGCTAGATCGATTTATCGCCCCCGAAACCCCCTATGTAATAAATTTCATGAAAATCGTTGGAGCCGATTCCGAGATTCCAATTATTATATATATATATAAGAATTGCTCATTTAAAGATATAAGATAATAAGATACCTTTCAATAAAAATACCTTTATTTGTGATCATGTTACTTTGAAAACTTACTCTTTATCTATGTATATAAGGTACATACTCCTAGGTACTCGTATTTGTCAAAATTAAATACCGTTTTGACACTAAGCTCAGCAAACTACGAACATTTCCGGTAGGTAAGCTTCTGTTAGTTTGCCGAGACCCAGTTAGGCCGACCCGAACCGAGTTAGGCCGTCGGGCTGGTCTAGACTGACAGGCTGAAAGTTTCAGCGGTCTAAACTAGGGGTAACTTGGTACCGTGTGTCGAAATCAGGTTTTCGACTGTTGTCTCTGAATAGGATTAAAAATAACTTTCCTTTTTAGAGTAGTGGGAGGCCGGTTCTGTAAGAGACCGCCTGGGGAAGTACCATACCTTAGCCAGATATTCATCCGCCAAGCAGTAGTGTGCAAACACCACTGTGTTCCGGTGGGCATTGTTTCCAGCGAGATTACTGGGCATATGAGACCTTGGAGCCGATGTCTCAGGGCGACGAGCGCAGTGCAGTGCCGCGCAGGATTATGTAATACAGAGTTCTGGGTGGTGCTGCGACTGTTATGGGCAGGCGTAGCGCTTACTATCAGGTGAATAAGGTGTTCGGCCCATTTCTCAGTCTAATAAAAAAAAATGTTCTCTATTAAACAACGGAAGGAAATATCGGAGGAAATATCCAAAATAAAATAAAAAAAATAAAAATCAATAAAATAAGAAAAAAGCATAAGAAAACTAGTTTCAGAAACATTTCTGAAACAAGTTTTCTTATACTTATTTTGTTTGTATCTGTAATAAGTGTCCATTTGGGCTGTCAGGTGTCGAGTGCAGTGCAGTGGGAAAGAATTTGCAACGTAGTTCAAAGCCATATGTAACACTGCAACTGTTACGAACAGCCACGGCTGTAGACCATCATGTGAAAGAACTCTACTTTGCCGTGATTTCAGATTCATTATTAAAATTTTAAAATATCTGACACTGCAGTTCTTTCTGTATTTGATGCTGCAATTGTTACGGACGATCATGGTGCTTGTGCTTATCAGATGGAGACCTACTCAGCTGTAATTTCAGAGTAATATGTTAGTTGTTGGTCCACAATTCCGAAGGTCCTTGTAAGATTCTCGTCAAACTTAGAAAAGTCCTCGCCTTGTTACCTCAAGATTAGCCTGACCTTTACGTCTTGGCATAACACAAATATTTTGACACATTTTACATTTCTCAGGAAAGTGGGGCAAAAATCTGTTATTTATATGCTAGTATAGATATAGAGAGATTCTACAGATTCTATAGATATAGAATAGAGTATAGAAATAGTATTAGCTGCTGGTGGACTTAAGTACAATAAATATCGAGGAAGGTGGAGTTAGATGTAGTTAAATATAGTTTGATATGGAGTTATTTAGAGTTAGGAACATAGAGAATTACAGATAGCTCACTCTTGCACTGAACACTCAATGCAAAACATAGCAAATCAAAGTTAAATTATAGATACAATGGGCGATCTTATTGTTTAAAGCTATTTTTACCAGACAACCTTTGGATGGAAAATATAGAGACCAGGAATAGGGTTGGGTCGGTTGAGATCAGCGTCAAAATATCAATAGGTATATACATATTAATCAAGTTTTATGTGGAGTTAGCGAGAATTCTAGGTGGAGTTAAATAGAATTCCAGATGGAGCTTTGGATGAAATTAAAATGAAGACAGGGGAAGTGGTGGAATTAATTAGGTGAAGATAGGTGGACACGACCTATCTTTGCCTAATTAATAGTAGAGTTAAGCAGAGCTACACAGAGTTTCACCATTATTTTCACCTAATTCCACATTAAATTGTTTAGTAAAGTTTGGTGGAGTTGGGTAAATTAAGCAGAGTTAATTTAGAATTAAGTGAAGACAGGTGGACTTGTGGAATTAATTAGGCGAAGATAGGTGGTATTTGGAGGAGTGAGGTAAAGTTAGGGGGAGTTGAATAGAGTTTGAGGTGGAGTGAGGAAAATTTTGGTCAAGTTAGATAAGTACTTTTCAGCCATTGCCACTCTTCAGATCGTATTCGAATCAGATATCACTGAAACTCATTTCGGTATCTAATCTAAAAACTTCTGTAGGTACATTATTTCGGGCGGCACAACCGACACTTTATTAAGAGGCATAATTAAATTTTTGAGCAGTAGCGATGGAAAATAACGACAAACTTACTTTTAACAAGCACCTCGAGTGTTTTTGGGATGGTTTATGAAATACTTAGTGCCTGCTTGAAATGTTTGTTTGTTTTTGTTGTTGCTGAATGAAAATGTTTTTGTATTTTATAACAGTTATATTGTTTTTTGTCATTTTTTTTGTTTCATGATATTGTTCCATTGTGATTTTACAAGATTTATTTCAATTGCAATGTTTGTATGTATGGAGTTAATTTTGTTCTAGTTTCCTTTGATGAATTGAGTTGAAATTTTGCATAGCTGTCAAGTTCCGATGACAATACTGTATTATGGTGACAGTGATCTGATGATAGAGACGGAAGACACAGAACCATAGTAGACTGATGGTGTTAGGACTCATTCTGATCAGCTTGCGGTACGTATTTTATAAAAGCTTGTCCGGGAAAATAAAATATGGTAACTAGTAACATTTTTCTTAAAAATATATTTTATTTTTTAAATCAGACATGTTCCTTTATGGCTTGTTTATTGCAATATGCTGCCCAAGGCCCATGTTATTGCCATGCTAGAGGTCATTCTTCTAGCATGGCAATAACAACCGGGTTCAACGAATAACTGAGGTTTCAAACTCAATGCCTAGTTGGTTACAAAGCGCACAGATAACCACTCAGCCACTACCCTATTGATGATCTTGAAGATCTAAAACCAACCCCCACAAGAGGATAAAATATCCACGTTATGGTGGTTGGGTGATCCCATAAATACAACAGGACTTTAACGCCTTTTCTATTCCTATACTGATGGATGCGGTTAACACTGGTCCAAGTTACAAACGAATTGTGTTGCGACCAGACGAGCGAATTCAACGAATTGGCACTTCTATGTAGGTTCAAGTTCATGTAATGGCTGGTGCATAAGTCTACTCATGAACGGGGGTTTTTTGGGGGGACTGGTCCAGTCTGGTTCTTCATAAGTTATGATCAATACAGCTTTCGTTTGTTTTTATACTGTTGTTAAATTATGTCATTTTATTGATGTTACAATATTATCATTAGATTAGATTATTCTCGTAGTACATGTAGTGGCATAAAAAATTACAATAATTAAAAAAATATTTATCCCCGTAGAGTTTCTTGGTGCTATCTTCGCTTACGTGCGTATTTCCGAAGCACCGGTAGAGATAATGGAGTTTCCTATTCTTACGCGAGATTCAGCGATGAATGAAAAGGAAATTTACTTTTTCCAACTCAAACCATAATCAGTTACTTATATTTGATTTATTTTTATTTATCTCTATGTACCTATATGTTTTATGTCTATGTGTATGTGTTATGTTTGTATGTATGTGTGTTTAAGTCGTTTTTGTGTGTGTATGTGAGAATTGAGTGTTTGACTTGTAAAAGTGACTTGACGTTGACTTTTTGCTCAATTACGATAATTGATTTTGAGCTTTGAGAATAAAGATTCCCATCCACGATACATCTTACAACTTAAACCACAATCCGAATCCATAGCCTACTTCCCGACAAATGGAAATGACCAATCGTATTTATAGTCCGACCGCGTATGGCATCGCTTCTGAGATCTCTCAGATTGTGCGATAGGGCACGTTTACACGATGCCATCGTGCCATAAATACGGAGAGAAACACTATGTAAACAACTGATACAGATTTCAAGTACCTTGTCTTGTTAGCAATCACTTATAACTGAACATGGCACTAATTAATTTTGTGTGTTTGTTAAACTGAGCTTTGAAAATAAATATATACTTACTAAGGAAGCTCCGAAGCAACTTTTATATTTAAATTGTAACATCCTGTTGAATAAGAACTAGATTTGTTGTCTATTAGATAATAATCTTATATTGAACAAAATTAATTAATTAATATATTACGTGTCACAATCACATACATAGAACCTGACCTCAGGGAATCAGAAACTACGAAGACCATGGTCTCACAAACACCGAGACTCACAGCAAACACCTCTAATACACAATTTTTGCCTTGTGCGGGAATTAAAATAAAAGAAAAACTTTGAAAGCAAATCTCGACAAATCCAAAATTTCAAAACTAAACGTTGTAAGAATATAAGAATAAGAATAAGAATAATAATAAGAAAGAAAGAATAAGAATTGATACAATATTACATCGCGCCGTCTGAATTCTGCCTTAGAAGATGTCTCGGTCGATTTGTCGCTAAAGATTATTAGCTTTACCGATTTGCTCTGAACCGAACACTGCCTGAATCGAGATGACCTGCGGCAGACGATAAAATTAGAGACCGTTTGCGATCACTATCGCGTTTTCATTCGGAACAACAGTTTTCTTATACTTAATACTTTGAGTAGCGATGAACGAGTCCTAAATGTTAAAATATCGATTCGATTGTCAATTGTTTCGATTGTTCAAACATCTCGTTGTGTCTCGATGATTTTCTCTCGCAGTTGAATTAATTCCGAGTGGTTTTTAAACATTCGAAAGGAAATAGTCGTAGTTGGTGGCACCGACTGCGATTGGTTTGAGTTTAGACAGACTCGAGAGAGAGTCAGTCGGCTCGGAACAATCGAATAACATCTCGATAGTTCAGTTGGCGAGCGAGATGTTTATTGATTGTAATCGCACATCACTAACTGTGAGTTATTCCAATTTGAAACTTTTATACCTTTTATTATCCGTTAGAAAAGAGTTGAGAACTTTTCTAAAAACTTTTTGTATATTTATACTTTCTCGGTAACTACTTCAAAATGCATTGAAATATAATAGCCACTGTCGTAGGTTTTAAATTGTAAAATGGTAGGGTTTGAGAAAAACTTCGTATAAACGCGTCTTTTAAATTATAAATTATCTCAAAGATAGGGATAAGTTGTTTGAAATAATAAATCGACGTAAGTTTTTACGTAGATCTATATTTATTATTTATAGTAGAATAAAATGGAATAGGAAACTCTTTACTGTTTGCAGTCGGCTTATTGCCCACTAGACCATGGAGGCCGTTAAAAAGTAACATTTAAGTTACATTATGAATAGATAGTATCCATGAGAGCGAAGGCATCAAAATTATTCAAAAAAATTTTGTTCCACCTTTCATGAAAGAAATCTCTTTTGCCTCCTTGACAAATAAATCACATTTTAGGGTTCCACAAGTGGCAAAAACGGAACCCTTTTCAATTCGTTGTGTCCATCCATCCGTTTGTCACAGTCAATTATTTTTTATACTATTATTAGTATTAATGGCAATCCATACATAAAACTGAGAGATGTTATTAAATTTACTGTCAATATCATTGCGTACAACTTTAAAATTACATGAATATTCAAAATAAGTTTTGATGTAGGTACATGGGAATATAACTAAAAGCTCGACACCAATCTCCAACCAAGTCTCGGTTAAAATCTGATAAAATCAAGTAGGTATGTAGCACCACGTTGACGGCTAAAAACACACACGTAATGTGTTTTTTATAATGTTACGGCAAGCGAAAACACGCCTGGCGTGTGAACCCGCACTGCTGTATTAACAATTTTGTCACACCAGTTGTGCGCGCTCACGCTGCTGATTGAGTTTAGTTACGACGCAACGCCAGTGCTAGTGAACAAACACGTTGCCTGAAGATTAGTAAAAGTGCCAAAAAATAAACCGGAACAGCTGTCAACGTGTTTAAGACACTTTCAACGAAAATATCTCTTAGCTACATTCGTAAGTTCTGAAACTCGCTGTGTACGGAACAGTACACTGCGCAGCCCGATACGCACTTGGCTGGTTTTTTCGTTTATCGCAAGCTTTATTTCCACCCTAGCAACCAAACACAATGCCAAATTCATTGGAACAAAAATATCACGAACATTAATTATTATTATCTATCTACAAAGACTAAATATTATACATTTTCAATTTTTCAGAGGCCATTACTCGCGCTTCAAAAACCACGTTTCGAATTTTGAGCCCCGATAAAGAATTTCGCCTCATCATTAAAATCCCTGGCGGTATTTTAGCACCAACCTTTTCCCATAAAATTGATTTATTTACGCGTTCATTTTGTTCTGGGATTTCGTTCCTTCCCGGGCACATTCGGGAATTATTGTCTTCCACTTCCTGGTGTGGTATGTTCATTTACTGTTTACGAATTTGGATTTATGAAATTTATTGGCATTCATTAGTAATTCAAGTGTAAATGACAATTATGATTTGGTTTGACGTTATAATATTTAGAAATTCAACAAAAAGATTCGGGCTCGTCCGGGATTTGAACCCGGGACCTCTCGCACCCTAAGCGAAAATCATACCCCTAGACCAACGAGCCGCATGTAGTGCGAGCCAAAATTAACAATCACACAGTTGTAAAACCAGTCATGTCTCTTGAAAGTGAAAGGAGTTGACCGTCCAGTGTGCGTATATCTACGTCACACTTCAAAAACGTGTTATCTATACATACATAATATATGCCGCGGCAGGCGTACTTTCACAATGAGTAATACACAGTGATGCCAGCTTCAAGTATATATATATCTAACTACAAATAATATTAACTTTAGTTCTTTTTAAAAGGGTCCATGTTTGTTTTTTTTTAATAACTTACTAGGCGAGCGTTTGACCACAATCTTACCTGATGGAAAGTGACGATGTAACGAAGGTGAAGCACGCTTTTGTTCAATTGTTTTCTAATATAGGAAAAAAAATGGAAAAACATTAGTATAACTCATCTCACTAATTGTAAAATTTGTTTTGTTCTAGTTTTAAGTTTTCTTTGTTCTGTGGTGTTTCAATAAAGAATTTATCTATCTATGTATCTATTTATCAAAGACCGCCAAGTTCAAAACACAATCAATTGGAGATTTTTTTATTTAAGCTTGAGGAAACCCTCATACCTACCCGAGAATTATTTCGGAGGTAGGTATGTTATCCACCAATCCGGACCGGGCCCCCGTCGTGGATTATGGCCTAACCCTCATCAAGAAAGTAAGGGGAGACCCGTGCCCAGCAGTGGGACGATATGGGTTGATGATGATGATTATGAATTAGGATGTACCACTAATAGCGCACAGTACTGAAAGGGGAGAGCGGGGATCTAGGGGACACATCTCTTTGATAACCGTAAATATGTCAAAGTGATAGCACCGGAGATGGAAACTCGAGGTCTGTTATAGAATTTGTAAGATTTGCATGCAAAAGGCATGCTGGCGATGGACTAGTCGTGTCTAAGAGGTCAGTCTAGATTCTAGCCACCATTTAGGATGTTCTAGACTTTAGAGATAGACTTTCACTATGGTTAGTAAAATATGTAGATAAGCGTCGTGTGCCATTAATCTATTAGCCTTGCTTCATACAACTGGAATATCTTTCTGAATTTATATCTCGATAATCCTACTATTATAAATGTGAAAGTTTGTGAGGATGGATGTATTTTTGTTACTCTTTCACGCAAAAACTACTGAACGGATTTGGAAAACAAATAGTTTATTAATATAATACTTTATATCTCTTAAAAATGAATGGTTTCTGTGATATTTGAGTTAATACGAGTGAAACTGCAGGGTGCAGCTAGTTTTCAATAACACAAGATACGCCTCTCAGTTTTCATACAGTATAGTTTCTAAACGCACCCGGAAAATTAAAATGAAACCTAATAATTGTTTTTTTTTTAGTATTGCCTGGCTTAGCCTTCTAACCTACCACGTGAAAGTTCGGCTTAGCCTAGACTCAGAGTAATAGACATAGCTTTGACTATATAATCGAAATAAAATGATAACGTAACAAGTTGCTGACGAACTGTCCTATTAATTTACTCACGTATCATTTTACGGATAAACCACGTGCATATTACGTAGCCGTCCGAGGTCCAAAATGATGACAACGCATTCCACAGCACGCCACGCAACCGGCGCGCGGCGCGGCGCGGCGTCGGCGATAACGCTAAACGCAGACGCAGCAAAGTGTCCCATATCTCTATAAACTGTAACACTCGTAATTTTAGATGACTTTGGTACCCCACTTCAAGCTTTATTTTGTATTTTTTTAACCATAGTTAACTTATATTATTACATAGGGTTTCTTTGCATCCTCCGGCTGCGACCTCCGTAATATGCACAAAAAAATTCGCTAGAAAATATTTTCAATATTTTAATTTCACGCCAATTTCCATATAAGTAACTTTCTCGGCGGCTTCTTTTGAAGTAAACGTCAAAGAAATAGCGGCAAGTTCCTTGCATGAAATAAACGGTTGCATCGTAAATGTATTTCCAAGGCACGGTTTCATGGATACACTAATATAAGTATTGATATGACTGGTTTATTTTGAGAGGTTCGTAGCCAAATTGCAAATAAATGGAACCTTTGTAAATATTTTGTTTTTGTCTACCTGTTTGCCTGTCTGTCTGTTGTTGAATGTGAAGTAGGTGTCTTTTCTACATAATTATCATACAGTCGCGTAATAAAATTACGAAATATAACAATTTCTAGAGCTCTGCAAATAAATTAATTTGATATTATGGTAGTTTTGAATACTTCTAAAAATCATAGAAAGCTATAAAAAAGATTTGGGCTCGTCCGGGATTTGAACCCGGGACCTCTCGCACCCTAAGCGAAAATCATACCCCTAGACCAACGAGCCGACTGAGGCACAGAATCAAAATATTAACAAGTCTTTATTATGCGTGTAATTATGTAATGCCCACGCGCAATCTTTATCAACTATTAGATAATTATTTCAAAATGTATTGAGGTAATAAAGCATGATATCGCTTTGTCGCCCTTTATAGTTACGAGAATTGAAAATGTAAACTTATTTTGTATTAGGCATAGAACTTAAGCCTTCTAAAGAAGGTCGCGAGATAAAATCCTAGTGATTGAATCCTAAAATTTTAGCAAAAACACTATCACTCTCACTTCGGTGAAAGAAAACATCCTGAGGAAACCTATATGTCCGAGAATAATTCCGGAGCTATGTGACCCACCTCTCCGAACTGGGCCCCCATAATGGATAATGACATACTCTTCATGAAAGTAAGGGGAAACCTGTGCTCAGCAGTGGGCCGGTTGAAGCTGATAGTTTTCTAAGTACATTATTTATAAAATATAGAGTAGCTGATGTATTTCTATTTTTTTTTTTAGAAAAAAAACTGAAATAACAGGAAAAATCAGAAACAGTTAGAGGCGTTGCCGATGCGTTGCCTGCTCTCTAGAGCTGTTACGATAGTAATATTGATACAAATAAAAATACCATCGAGAACAAAGTCGCGGACTTCAAAGAAAATGCAGTCCCTTTATAGAAAAATATGCGTCCCCTTACCCATTCCAAGAAAAAAGCCCGTCCAAAAACTATAAAACAAGCAAAACTCGGAAACAACGAGCCGAAAGTTGCCGCAATTTCGCAAATATTATCCCGGAAAGCGTTGCCGAAGTTGTCAAAAGTAGTTACATGGCAAGTTAATAGTTTTGGAAGTATCGTAAATAACTAGTTGGCGGGAAGAAGCGATTCGAATGGAGGCCGATAGTTTACTGCTTGTATGTGGGTAGGCACGTTTGTTTATTGACTTAAAGGTAGGGATGTAGTGGGTTAAGGTGTTGATCGGGAAACCAATCGGGCCTACAGCCGGGGCAAGATGGTGACTGATAGGAAGAGTAGTGGTTTGAAGATACGCTAAATTTCATCAAAATTCGTTCAGCTGTTTTGGCATGGAGAGGAAACAAACACACACACTCATACACTATTTTGCATTTACAGTCAGTGAGATGAGTAAGATAATTGTCAGCTAAAATTCGTTATGAAAGTCATTTGTAATTTATTTTGCTCATTTTGATTTTTAACCAATTTCAAAAAAGAGCAAGGATTTTTTTAATTTAAAATAATATCCTTTCAGTTTGGTCCTCCAAAAAATTCATCAAAATCAGTGCAGCAAGTTGGTTTTAATTTGTATGTCCAAAGCCGACGACACATTTGTCTGACGTGTCGTGTCGTGATGCATCAGAAAGGTCATCGTTTTCATAGATTTAGTATGGTAGCGTTCACATTTCTCTGATGCACTGTGTTCTGACAGTAAAATGAAACCGATACCTATCTGATGCATCACGACACGATACGTCAGACAAATGTGAATCTAGCTTAATTGAAGTTGGTTTTAGATTTTTTTCATTCACTTTTGTTCCCAGTATACACCAGACCTCCCTACACAGAGGCAGAGGTTCACAACATGTTCACAACTAGGTCAATCTGAACAACTTAAGCAACGACATCTGCGTAACCGCCTCCTTCACGTGCAATGCCGAGCCTTGAAAACAATAATAAAGAACTGTTTGTTTTTCTTGGTCCAATGGGGATAATAGAAAATTTAGGGTTTTATAGGAATTCACTCGCCCCCGATGGCTAACACCTCTAGTGTATTAACTTATTTAAGTATGAAAGAAAATAATTTTATGTACAGAACTAGACGATAATTAGATTAAATAGAAAAATTAAAAGTTAAAACTTATGAATCTAACAAAATTGAGTGTATGGCATTGTGCCAAGAACACTGACTGCATAGCCACGTTGAATAGCAATAGCTATTCTCTGTGCGAGAAATGAGCCAGCCCTCTTGTCACCAGCGCCGTCGACTAATCGAGGAAATAATAGCTTAAAATTATTTTTACTGGGACCCCTTTTTACTGGGACCCCATGGACCAAAAGTTGCGAAGCCAAGTCGCATAAATACATTATAATATGTAGTCACTACATAACGTTATGTATTTGCGTTGCTTGGCCTCTTTTTCTTCGTAGATATTTGGAAATATGTATGTACCTATGTACTTGTAACGGCGTTAATTTATGCTATGTATAGAATTTTTGAAAAAAAATAAATGGCCATACTTTTTTTTTTAATATTTGCTACTGTTCGAATTTCTCTTGGTCTGTGCGCATTGGTCCACAGATCAAACAAATTATAAAAAAAAATACCCTGAAAAAAATGAGTACTAAAAATGATTCCGAAATAAAAAAAAACGATCACCGACGAAACCATCGATAGTATAAACCGTCGGTCGTCGCGATCATTCGACGATTTTCTATTCTATTTGTTTCTTTTTTTATTTCGATTCGATTTTTCGGAAAATTCCACAACTAATAAAATATAAATTGTCATATATTGTTCGTACGACATTTATGCATGAGTTCCATAGATGTTATGGTGTAAATTTAGAATTGAATTTTCAGCACTAGATTTGTAATTGTTTTGTAACATTTCGACGGCGTTCTTTTTTATAATATCTTTATTGCACTGATAAATAATAAGCCACTGCTATTACACAATCATAATAATAAATTATTTAACTTATGTTTAGATTAAGATAAGCGAAAGGCGGTAGATAAAAGAACAAAGCGAGGTAGCCGACAATCAAGAGCCGGTTTTAGGCTCATTGCCTCTCTGTAATTCATTTTAGTTAATTTTGACGCCACAGTAAGTCGGCTCGTTGGTCTAGGGGTATGATTTTCGCTTAGGGTGCGAGAGGTCCCGGGTTCAAATCCCAGACGAGCCCAAATTTTTTGCAATTTGTTTCTTGACATTGTGACCTCTTTCCTTTCCTCTAGTCCTAAATACTGAAACTTGTTAAACATATTTGCTGTGTAAATAACAGCGAATCATAAATCAATTAACGTAAATAATGCGTGTGAGTGATGTGTGTGTGTATGTGTGTATGTATGTCTTGTTATTGACCTTGACTTGATAAAATTTTCATTTCTGTCGTGAGGTCCTTAGCACTTATTTTTAAATTTCTAGACCAAAATATTAGTTTAATTAAAAATAATGTTGACTGTCCGTCTTATAGACATCACCTCACTATATCACCAGATACACTTTCAAATGAATGCGTAGAAGCAAACACTTCCATGTGACGCAACGATAGCATTCTCTAGTGAAAGGCGTCGCATACCTACGTGTTTTAAAAATTCATGCGTTACATCAATTGGCTCGTTGGTCTAGGGGTATGATTTTCGCTTAGGGTGCGAGAGGTCCCGGGTTCAAATCCCGGACGAGCCCAAAATTTTTTGTATTTCATTTGATTTACCCACACTTCAGAATGACATAGAAAAATTTGTGATAAGTAGGTTAGACTGGTGTCAAGTTACCAATACCAAGATACGTTTACAGATACGTTCCGGGTTTTTTTTTACAAATAAAAAAAACCTCAAGAAACCCAACTGCAAACAGTACTGAAAAGTGAAATGCAGTCGGAGGCATCTCCGTTGCGTTTCAACTTTTGATTTCAATACCTTAACTGCATAATTATGCTTATTGTTTTTAGGATTCCGTAGGCACCTCAAAAGGAAAAGGGAACCCGTATAGGGTCACTTTGTTGTCCGTCTGTCTGTCTGTTTTTATTTTTTCTGCTTCAATAAGAGTTATTTAGGTACAATTGTGTTTTATTATTGGAATGGCATTTTAAACACCTGTATGTTGATTTAATATCTCACTGTATAGGTATTTTTCGTGTCATTGGAAATCCAATATGGCTGCTAAGAGCCGCCATTTTCATTTTATGAGACTTTTGACATAAAACCTATTATAACACTCGCGTAATATAATGATACCTTATTTATCAAAATCCATTCAGTCGTTTAGGCTTTAGAGTGTAGATCATACATACATACGCCCAAAAAACATAACTTTCCCTTTGGCAGTCGGGTAATAAAAAGGTGTGACATAGGCAATGTTTTATTCCGGGAATATACAGAGTTCTTGCGGGATAACTAGAATTCCGAGTGTGAAAAGGTAATATCTCTGGAAGTACTAATTCGATTCGGAAAATTCTTTCATCGATAGACAGTTACACATTTCCCAAGTAGCGTAGGCTATGTTTATTCCGGGAAAGAGCAGAGTTCTTACGGGATTACGGGAATTTCATGGGTGAAAAGGTCACAGATCCGAATCTAAGATCTTCTTTCCTTTATAGAAAGCTACAATATTCTCAAAAGAGATATTATATTATATTTTATTCCGGGAATATGTAAAGTTCCTGCAAAAAAAACGAAAATCACGCGAGTGTAATGGCAGGGCGCAACTAGTCTTAGCAAGAGTGCTTAGTGTTTCTACACTTGTTTATTACATTTTACATCCTGTCGAATTGTGACGTCATTGTAATGTGTGTGTGTGTGTGTGTGTGTGTGTGTGTATGTGTGTGTGTATGTGTTGTATAGTGCCTATTGAGGGCCTCCGTGGCGTAAGTGTGTGCTGAGCCGACTGTGAAGCGTGAGGCTGTGGGTCCGTTTCCCGGGCAAAGGTTTGTGTAAACCACAAGTATTTGCTCTGAGTCTGGGTGTTTGTGGGACCATGGTCCTCTTCGTCGATAGGATGATTCAGTTGGGTTAGGCAGCATTTGAAAAACTTTGCCAGGTCTTCTGATCGTCCATATTGCAGTACCTAAAGACAAAAATCTCCGCGTGAGTCCTATCAGTCATGACTTACGGAGCCGAAACGTGGGCACTCACGGTGGGACTGGTCCACAAGCTTAAAGTCGCTCAGCGAGCTAGCGAGCTATGCTCGGAATATCTCTGAAGGACAGGATCCGTAATGAAGTGATCCCACAGAAAACCAAAGTAACCGACACAGCTCAAAGGATTAGCGAGTTAAAGAGGCAGTGAGTCAGTCACATCTCTAGAAGAACCGACAACTGATGGGGTAGACGAATTCTAGGGTGGAGACCGCGTGTAGGCAAACGTAGTGTAGGACGTCCGCTGGCTGGTGGAGTGGCGACTTGCGGAAAACGGCTCGCGGAGACTGGATGAGGAGAGCCGAAGATCGGGCTCAGTGGCGTTCACTGGGAGAGGCCTACGTCCAGCAGTGGATGAATATAGGCCGATGATCATGATCATGGCCCTCTTAGTTCCTGATTCCCTAGATTCAAGGAATCAGAGTTAGGGGTCAGAATCTATGTACCTTTTTTTTTTTTTTTTTTTTTTTTTTTTTTTCCCCGGGGAAATGCATTAGGCATACCACCCGGCCCCCGGGGGCGGGGGGGTGGTTATGTGGGACTCCCCCGCCAGCTGGTCTGGCGGGGTTTACCCACTAAAACCCCGGGGTGTTCTCCTCTCCACATTATGGAGGTGGTCACGGGTTCGCACGGCGCTTCCGTGACCACCTCTGCGGGCGCCCTCCCGGGCTCGCCACGTGAGGCTTGGGCCTCTTTCTCCGCTGGGTGCGTCCCGGAACACACGGGCCGCACCTCAGCTCGGGACTTCTAACTTGGGCGTTGGACCCCCGATCCGCGGCCCAAAAGTCCCCGTTATTGGTCCCTCGCTGTGCCCTCTGCTGATCAGAGGGACACGCGAAGGACCTCTTCTCGCCAGGTTATTTGCTACGGCCACCAATTCCCCTAGGAGAATTGCTGACCGAACCCCAGGGTGCACCGTCCCAGCTGCTGCCCTTCCCTCCGGATGCAACGCATCAAGAGGGACGAACAACAGCCGGGCACTCGTGGAGGTTACCTGGCCCGCAGAATCTATGTACCTATTGTAAGACTAGGTATCACTATTCTAGGCCCCGCCGGAGTAAGTTTATTAAAAGATAAAACATTACTTAACACGTTCACTGTTTTTATTTCTTTTTCTCAAGACAATCATATATTTTTTTAAATAACAAAGTCGTTCGCTCAATTTCAATTTTCGAATGCCGCACTGACATACATTCCTCCTTTTTTCCCTTTTTCTTTTCGTCCGACTAAGGTCCGACTACTCAACCAAATAGACCTCAACCAAAAAGTTGTCAGCATAAAGAGGTATTAAGTAACTATTTAGTTAATTGATATCGATTAATTGTTACAAATTTACAAACCCTAACAATATATAACCTTAACGCGTGATTTATTTGTTTTGTTGTTAGTTGATAGGTAAGTGCAAGTACAAACTACATTATGGTGGTGCTCCTTACCCGTCTAACGAGTGAAGTTGCGTGTTCCCCCAACGTTAATAGGGTAAACTGGGAAAGCATTGTTGATGTACGGGTAATCGCAGGTAGCCTGTCTAGCTTTCTAGGTCTTAATAGCTGATCGTTATTCTAGATTGGTAGAGTTAGGAATGAATAGAGCTCGATGGGGTTTTTGTTTTGCACATGATCTAGCAAAGTTTTTCTTAGTTGTTTTTTTTAAGACAACGTTTGATCGTACGTATGTTATATTTAGTAGTAGTAATCCTCATCTGCAAAAGGCCGCCTGGGGAATTACTACATCTTAACCAGATATTCACCCGCTAATCCACCAATCCGGACCGGGCCCCCGTGGTGGAATATGGCCTAGCACTCCTCACGAAAGTGAGGGGAGATCCGTGCTCAGCAGTGGGACGGGGTTGATGATGGTTGACCTCTCCTAGGAAAGTGGTCGTTCGTCCACTAGGCTGCCACCGCTTAGAAGATAGATATATTTAATTTACTTTGTTAGTTTCCGCTTACGGCTACTGCATTTTTTAATGAATCCCCTTATTAACTGAATTCACGACGTAGATTTTCATTACTCTCTGGCGTGAAGGTAGATTTCGCTAAACTTTTTTCAAAAAGTCTTTTTTTAATTTCCGCTTTATATTTCCAACCTTTCAAGACTTTTTAAAAGACAATTCGGAGAGAACTAAGGCTTTTTCTAAATAAAACGGCCAGTTAGTTAGGGACAATTTGATTGCCATAATTTTTTAGCTACAGCATTTTAATAAACAAAAGAAAATAGGTCCAATTCTCACTCTATAAAATAATAGTATTTTTATTTTATTGTAAAAATAATAAGATTGGTAAGTCCGCCTATTGTAACAATCGCAATTTTTTTAAGTTGTGTTTGTTCTAGGTTTTGTTAGTGTACCTTATTTTGAGGTTTTTTAATAAAGAGTTTTTATTCTGTATATCTATTTTAGTTATTAACATAGTATCTTAGTTGTCAGGATATCCTAGTTACGGGTCAGGATGTATGCATGTGATAGTGACGCGTAATTTTATTTATTATTATTTTTTTTTTTTTTTATTTATTTGCATAAATTATTTATTCAACCACATGGTTCAAATTAATGTTTTTATGGATACCCTATTTAGGTCATCGGGTAGAAATCCTTTCGAAGTCTACCATCTCCTATAAAAAGGTTCTTTGCAAGAAAAACGGAATGAGATTTTATTCGGTGCCTCACAAGCCACGCTAATGAAGAATAAAGCTGTTAGTCATGTATCTAGATTACCTAGATATTTATGATAGATAGATAGATAGATAAACTCTTTATTGAAACACCACAGAACAAAGAAAACTTAAAACTAGAACAAAACAAATTTTACAATTAGTGTCACTGTTTCGTACTGAAACAGATTTCTTTTCTTTTTATTTTGAGTGTTTTCGAACGTAACTACACAAAGACTATTCCGCTTAATATTTTGTGTTGGTACGAGATTATTATGGCCCACGACTTTGGGTGGGCCAACCTGAAAGTCAGTCGTCCTTCAAATGCGCGTGCGAGCACTTGTCGCGTCGCGGTGTTTTGAGCTTTCACCGGTAGCTCCATTTCGTGGACGCCATTCCCATCCTCGGAGACGAGCTCCAGGATTAAGTGTAGTGTGGATTGCCTGATCACACCTCTATCCCGGAGGAAGGTGATACGGGATCAGAAGAAACCGCCCCATCGGCGTCCTATGGATATATCTCTGTGCACCATCATCCCCCATCTAACCCGAAGACAGCGCTGATTACACACCCGAGAGGCCATCGACGGATTTCCCAAGTAAGTTCGTAGGCCATAATATCTCCCCGTAACATTTTTGATCCGTTCGAGCCGGATCTGCGGATTTTCTTTGCTGTAGTCACGTTGTCCAAATCCCGTTATTAGTGCATATTTTCCCATTTTTGGAAACCATCCGAGTATATTTTAGTGTTTGTCGTAGCGGCGTTACGCGTCCCGACAATATTTCCCAGTTTTTCATCTTGATTTTGCCGATTTTTGATTTTTTGTGTGCGACATTACGTGTCCATTAAAAATGGCGGAACAAGATATTTTCGAAAGAGAAGTTATACTTGACGAAGTCAAACGTACTTTAGAGTTTTACGAACTCAATGAACAGCAATTTAAAGCGCGAGCAAAAGATATTCTTTCTATTCAGAGAAAATTCCTTAAATTGCAAACTAAAATTGAAAAGTCACAAATGAAATTGTCGACATTTGACCGAGAGGAACAGTTACGTATTCGAACTCAATTCAATGATATTTATTACGCAATTGTTAGCCATGTCGAAGTTCTGAAGAAAAACGATGAGGAGTGTAGGCGCATGAGTCGAGTTTCCTTTAACAATACAATACAACCGACTCACGGGGGTTGTAGTAGTAGGTTACCGAATCTTCCGTTGCCGTCATTCGGGGGCGAATTGACCGATTGGCCACCATTTTATGACCTATTTCGCTCCATGGTTGATAATAATGACGCCTACACAGATAACGAGAAGTTTAGGTATCTCCTTCTTACCTTGAAAAACGAGCCCTATAACTTAATAAAATCGATACCTATCACGGACGAAAATTATACCGTCGCGTTAGATATTTTAATTTCAAGATATGAGAACAAACGAGTCATAGCTTCTCAACATATTGATCGTATTCTGGATATTCAATCCTGTGCCGAGAAATCAAATCAAAGTGTGCGTAATTTGTTGAATATTTACCATGAGAATATAAAAGCGTTACAAGTAATGCATTTTCCTACAAATCAGTGGAGTTTTTTGTTGTTGAATATTTTACTACGTAAAATACCTACTTCCATTCGTATGCGATTCGAGTTAACATTGCATAAACCATCCGATGTACCCAACGTCGACTTGTTAATCGAGTTTTTAGAACGAGAATTAACCGCCAGCGAAATAGTTGAATCTGGCAGTAGAAAGATTCAAAATGTAGGTAGTCAGAGGAAAGAGTACGTCGCTCCAACGTTCCGTCGAACGTTGGCTGCCGGCGTGGCCAGCCACACTTCGACTCAGGGTGCGAGCGATTCTCAACCTTCTGTCAATACGCGCAAGAATCAGAATTGTGTATGTTGCGATGCTCAACATCCATTAACAAAATGTAATAAGTTTTTGAATTTGTCACCAAGCAATAGGTATGCGTTTATCAAAAATAAAGATGTTTGCTTCAATTGTTTAGGCAAAGGTCATAACGTTTCTCAATGCAAGTCGAGTTTTGTTTGTCGTTCGTGTGAAAAACGTCATCATACATTGATTCACTTTACTTCTGAAGGTGATACTAGCCGTGCGAGTGAGAGAAGTGTTTCTTTACCGCTCACGGAGGAACGGGAAGAGAACATTCCGAGCACCTGTACTCAGCACGCTATGTCCGCGAGTCAAGCGACACAAATTAATTGCGCGTCGTCCAATGCTCCTTTTAGCACGACAAATACTGTGTTGCTTTCGACCGCACTCATCGATGTATGTGTAGGTAATGAAAAGCGTTCGACTGTCCAGTGTCTTATCGATACGGGAAGCCAGGCTTCGTTCATGACGGAATCGTGCGCACAGCGGCTAGGTATAAAGCGTTGTTATGCGAATGTACCTGTTTACGGGATAGGTGACACCAAACCGGTACGACCAAAAGGAAAGATTTCGTGTTGCATAACCCCGAGAAATGAACTTCAACCTTCTATACCTATTGAAGTTTTAGTATTGCCGAAACTTATTCCTAAAATGCCTAGTGTACCACTGCCTCATATGGGGTGGGCACACATTCAAAATTTAAATTTAGCCGATCCTTTGTTTCACACTCCACAGCCGGTGGAGATGTTGTTAGGTGCAGATGTACTATCTCACATAATTTTAGGAAACGTAATAACGGGTTCGCCCGGTTCGCCGATCGCTATGAACAGCGTTTTCGGTTATTTGTTGTTGGGAAAAATAGCGTTCAACTCTTTGACTCCATCCTCAGTTCAAGCTTGTTTTAGCTCATTATCCGATGACGGCGACTTGAAACGATTCTGGGAACTGGAGTCAGTGCCTGAGGTGAAGGCACTCACCCCCGAGGAACGTCTATGTGAATCCATATTTGAACGTTCGCACTATCGTGACGTCACGGGACGATACACAGTAGCTTTACCACGTAAACCGGATGCTACGCCCCTAGGTGAATCTCGAGATATTGTCCTCGCTCGGTTCCATAAATTAGAGCAACGTTTACAACGGAACCCGAGTCTTAAAATTGAGTCTCACGCGTGCTTGCAGGACTATATTAAACAAATGTATAGAAATATACTAGTACAAGAATCTGATAGGGACTTGCAACGCATTCTGTGGCGTACGTCGCCCGATGAACCCCTCCGTGATTATCGTCTGCGGACGGTAACGTTTGGTGTGAGCACTTCCCCTTACTTAGCTCTTCGTACCATTAAGCAATTGGCTTGTGACGAAGCATCTAATTTTCCCCTAGCGGCAAAGGTTTTAACCGACCAAGTGTTCGTCGACGATGTGGTCGCGGGCGCGAGCGATGAATCACACGCTCTGGTACTACAACAGCAATTGTTAGGTATTTGCAAATCACTTGGGTTTGAACTACGTAAATGGCACAGTAACTCGCCGGCGATACTCGCCGCGGTTCAGGCGCCAGAGGTTCATGGTGAGCGGCGGGAAGAGGTGCCCTTTGCTCCCATGGAACATGACCATCAAACCAAAATAAGGGACTCAAGGGGACTTTTACCCTCCACATTCTTACAGAACGACATGTGGTTTCACGGCCCAGCATGGCTCCATGAGGATCCTACTGCGTGGCCAGTATTTAAAAGTATCCCTAGCACTGGTGAGGAGAAACGTAATCCACCGGTCGCGTCTGCATCAGCTACGCTGATCGACGATGTTGAGGTCATAAACCAGTTTTCCACCTTGAGTAAACTATTGAGAAATACTTCTTATATTTTTCGCTTTTACTATATTCTTAAATCGCGCGTCAACAAGGAAAAGAGTTCCTATCTTAGTTACATCACAGTCCACGAGTATAAACTCACGTTTAATCGTTTCATTTATTTAGTGCAACACCAAGTGTTTCATAAAGATTTTGAAAACATTTCACAGGGTATACCGCCCTCAAACCAATTGAGACGTCTTAATCCGTTTATCGATGATTCGAGTTTTTTGCGAGTCTCCGGACGTCTACATAAATCCCTTTTGTCGTACGAGTCAAAACATCAATTAATTTTACCCAAAAAACACCCTCTTACGATTTTAATAATTGACGATGCCCATATTACGCATCTTCATGCGGGCACTCAAGCCGTTCAATATTTACTTTTACAAAATTATGCGATTTTATCTAGCCGAGATATAATACGTAAACAAATCTTTCGTTGTGTGCGCCGCTTCCGTGTGCGTCCGGTACGTCTACAGCCTGCGATGGCGCCGCTCCCAGCGGTCCGGCTGCGACCCGAGCGCCCATTCATGAAAACAGCTGTTGATTACGCGGGCCCGTTTTACATGCGAGCTAATAGGGTTCGTAATGCTAAAATCATCAAATGTTATGTCGCCGTGTTCGTGTGTATGAGTGTGAAGGCTATACACTTGGAGCTCGTATCGGAGCTATCTACTGAGGCGTTCTTAGCAGCCCTGCGCCGATTTACATCGCGCAGAGGTTTATGCAGCGACATTTACTCTGATTGCGGAAACTTCCAGGGTTGTCATAACTATTTGAGAGATTCGTACGAGTTTTTAAAAAATGACTCTGTTCAATGTGCTTTGAATTATCAAACCTTGAAACAGGGCAAATGGTATAAGGACCGCGGTGCTCCTATCTGTGTAGGCGACATTGTTGTGGTATGCGACGATAATCTTCCACCACTCCAATGGAAACTTGCTCGTGTTCATACACTCCATCCGGGTTGTGACTTTGCAAACGGGCAAGAGTCTATTCAAACGAGCGATCGTAAAAATTTGTAAACTTCCTTTAGAATGATTATTGTTTACGAATTCGTAAAATTAGTTCCTAAGTTTTAATTACCTATACTAGTTGTTTACAACAACCTTAGATCAAGTTTAAGTTTATAGATTGAATGGCTTTCTGTTCATTGGTTTTCGTGTTAAAAGAACTTACAGTCTTTTAAGGTGAGCGGCATGTTTCGTACTGAAACAGATTTCTTTTCTTTTTATTTTGAGTGTTTTCGAACGTAACTACACAAAGACTATTCCGCTTAATATTTTGTGTTGGTACGAGATTATTATGGCCCACGACTTTGGGTGGGCCAACCTGAAAGTCAGTCGTCCTTCAAATGCGCGTGCGAGCACTTGTCGCGTCGCGGTGTTTTGAGCTTTCACCGGTAGCTCCATTTCGTGGACGCCATTCCCATCCTCGGAGACGAGCTCCAGGATTAAGTGTAGTGTGGATTGCCTGATCACACCTCTATCCCAGAGGAAGGTGATACGGGATCAGAAGAAACCGCCCCATCGGCGTCCTATGGATATATCTCTGTGCACCATCATCCCCCATCTAACCCGAAGACAGCGCTGATTACACACCCGAGAGGCCATCGACGGATTTCCCAAGTAAGTTCGTAGGCCATAATATCTCCCCGTAACAGTCACAATGGGCGGTCTTATCGCTCAGAGCGATCTCTTCCAGACAACCATGCACGGAGAGGAGTAATTAAGACATCGGACGGTGGCTTTCCTTATATACATAGAATAAAATAAATAAATATGATACTTAGATAGCTTTTAAAGCTAGTTTTTGAGCATAGATTTAATTCGTTTCAAAAGCAAATCAATTTAAATAACGAAATGTGTGGTGCTGGGATGCATAGTATAAGTAAAATATCAACTAAAAAAATATTTAAAAATGAAATATAACATATATAATATTTAAAAAAATATACGAAATATCTCTTCTATCTACATTAACTTATATCTCCCTCTCAACTTCCCTTCTCATCGCCCAATCACACTTTTCGTAACGCATTTACCAGCTTACTCCCCAAGTCAAGCGTGCGTAAAGAAGTTTTACTTCAAAATCGATTAAATGTGTAATTGTAAAGGCAATTCTGTAGAAAACGACCGGATCAAAACAAAATGACGAAAAATAAAATAGTTTTCAATAATTTTTCTTCTAAGTCCTGTGTCCAGACCAGTAAAGTGAGAAGTATTCCTGCGGGAAAACGGGAAATCGCAGAACAAACCACGGGGTGATGTATATGGAATCCTGTCAAAATCAACACACAATCAAATTTAAAGCAGGCTCGTTTACACGGAAACCTATAACACTAGCTCCTTAAATCCATTAAGCGCCCGAACTCCCCCGAACTATCCCGATTGAATCCCGAAGTTGCGCGTGAAGCGACTGTCACTCAAACTACCCGTAAATTGTAAACTGGATTTAGGTGTCACGTGTCTTGTTTGAGAGACAGTTCGGGTACACACAGTTGAATATTATGAGAGTTTACTTCACAGGTGCGATGCTATTGGTCAATGATATCGCAGCTTTATTAAGGTAACAGATGTAGTGACAAAAATGGAAAGGGATACTTAGATGGTTTGGACCTTTAGAGAGGATGGACGATGGAAGATTGACGAAACAGATTTATGGATTTAGTAACTTGATAACATAATAGCCTACGTTAGTTGCTAATAAAGTAGCTTTCTATTTGTGAGAGAATGTTCAAAAGCGGGTCAGTGGTTTAGGCATGAAAGCGTAACAAACAAACAAACTCACATTCGCATTTATAATAATGTATTCAAATAATTAATCACTCGCTTTTCGGTGAAGGAAAACATCGTGAGGAAATCCACATGCCTACTCGAGAATTATTTCGGAGGTAGGCTGTGATTCACCTATCCGGACCGGGCCTCCGTGATGGATTAAGGCCTAACTCTCCTTACGAAAGTGAGGGGAGACTGATGATGATGACTAAAATGAAGATCGCCAGAACACGATATTAGCGAGTGATGATATCAGATAATATTTGCCAGATATTCACCCGCCAAGCAGTAGTGTGCAAATATTACTGTGTTCCGGTTCGAAGGGCACTGTTTCCAGAGAAATTACTGGGCGTATAAGATTATAGAGCCGGGTGCCGAGCGCAGTGCGGTGCCGCGTAAGATTATGCAATGCAAAGTTCAGACACTGTAACTGTTCTGTGCAGGCGTAGCGCTTACCAATACGTGAACGACTTGCTCGTGTCATCACTCAGTAAAAAAAATAATAATACCAGCTGTGTAGAGTAGGCTTAACTCGTACAAGTTAGAAGCAAGAAATCAATTTTGTCAAGCATATGTCATCTCATGGAAGCCTTAATAGGAACACTTATGGAAGTTTGGTGTTTTGGGCTCATAATAGTTTGACAAGTCGAGGGATGCCCAAGTTAGGGGCTAACTTAGGGGATGTTGCGATAGTTTAGAGAAAAGAAAGGCGTTAAGGTGCCTATTCGTTTTTGTATTTGTGTAAAAGGGAATGTTCATTAAAGCTGGAACGTTGCGTTTCAAAACAAAATAAAAACATAAAAAAATAATGAAAAATCAAATGTTGGATTTTAAAATTTTAAGCAGTTTTTTGGGCCCTAGGTTAGGTAACTAATTTAAAAGATAATAGAATTTCCGACAATAACATTAGATATATCTTTATTTACGATTTATGGGAAAAAAGGATTTTTTATTATTGTCGTGGGGGTCAGGGGAATGGATGAATGAAATGTTTAAGTTTCGAAAATGTGAGTGAATGTCTGGAACAACCTATTAAAACTAGCTTTAAAATAACGCACTATAAATCTACAAAAAGTACAGAAAATAAATTTCCAATTTCTATATTGAAACCATGAATCAACGTCAAGTTTAAATCGTTGTAAAAAAGTACATTCTATTTTACGCTAGAACTTTTTCCATCGCGCCGCATCGACGTATATCAAGTCAAAAATCAAACGTGAAATACGTGGAAAGTTAACGTTTACGCTAAAAGTCCCGTATTTTAATCCCTTTTCAGCTATATCTGGAAGTTTAGATTTACGATCGTTGCGCCACCTGCCGCGGTTTAGTAAAATATAACCGTAGAGTAGCGTGCGCTATAGAGACTTCAAGTTTTTACATACTACATATACACACACACATACGCATTTTATGCTCTAAATCTGGCTGTTTGTGGGACCATGGTCCTCGTAGTTCCTAATTACCTTGACACAGAAAATATTGTAAGGGGTCATGTTTCATATTTGTGAACGTAACGCGTACGTTACTACGGAAGCGTTAGCGTGCGTTATTACGGAAACAAAATAAGTTTTTGTAAAGCATGTATTTTTTTAGACTTTGTTCGTTACTGCATGATGTTAAGAATGAGTCGAAACACCATCAATCTACTTAAGTGTTTGTTTTGGGTATTTTCTGTCCCATCATCAGATCAGCTCGCTGTCACCATAACATTGTATTGTCATCGGAACTTGACAGGCATGCAAAATTTCAACTCAAATTAACAACGGGAATTTTAAAATTGCCTTGCGAAATTCCAGTATATACCAATGAAGTTAAATAAAAGCTTTTACAAATAGAATATCAGTGACCATTAAAATCGTAGCTCTACGTAAATTACGCATAAAACGATTCTTAATTTTGCCTTATATTTTTTCCAGTATAATAATTTTCTATTTATCTTACAGTCTCTGAATCTCATTGCTCTGCAAACAGATAGAACTCGCGCATCGATGGCAAATTACACAGAGTGGAATTGTGCAAATAAAAAATCAAATTGGTTTTCGCACTTCGCGTTAAAAGTGGATACTTCATTATTATGCCGCTGCTTTTTTATTTCAGTAACAGACATATCTTTATTGGTTTTTCAGTTAAATGAGCACACAATCAAATATGATGGCACACCCTCGACACTTCGTATTATAATGAATGATTTATTCACGAAACACTCAGATATCTTATTCCTTATGCCACATAAAATTCCTTGACGAAGCTTATCACCACATAAAGAACTGACACTTAAGCTAGGTTCACATTTGTCTGACGTGCCGTGTCATGATGCATCAGAAAGGTATCGGTTCCGGTGGAAAGGTTTAGATTGGAATGCTGATTTGTTGGCCTAAATATGAGTTATAACAAAATTACGCTTTTATTTCAAGAACCGGAAATGAAAATGCACAATAAACAATAATTTATGTCATTTGCCTTCACTCGGTTCTAATGTGTCAGCATTTCCGTTTTTTCGCAGGTAAATACGAAAAGCGTGACATATGGCGCACAATAAAAATAACTCATACTCAGCGACTTAGAGGCTGAGGCTTACGCGTAAAATAAATCGATTTATGCTTACTTTAGGAATATAATCTGGCGACGTTCTGAAAAAACATAAATCACTAATCATTTATTCTTAACAAGCAATCGTATATTATCACTTTAATAACTTAAATACTTAAGTCTCATTAACAAAGAGAAAGATGAATACATGAAATAATACAATAAACTCAATTAATGAGTAATTAATTATGGTTTACCGGAATTAATAAGCAATTGATAGAGTTTATTAGACAGGTTATCGAGTGGCGACCATGGGCCGGAAGACGCAGTTTAGGATTGCGCGACCTGGTGAGAATCGCGGGAGCCGTTGGATGCGAACAGCTAGCAACCGCTCGTTGTGGCATTATATGGGTAAGTTCAGCAATGGATATCTTCCGGGTGATGACGATTCTAGTTTGGGTATATTCCCAGCTCGTTGTCCACTAACTGGAACTGGGAAAAATTATTGCCAGCGTCTCCACTAACACACGAGTATACCAAAGTAAAAGTTTTAAAAAGGAAATTTACTTTTTAAGTGCTGATACATGGCTAAGTCGCGTACAGGAAAAGGAAACTCCAGTTTTAGCCTTCGTTAAACATGCAGTATCTCTCTCTCTCAGACAAATCAGTTTCTCTTCATTATTGTGGACAATTATACAGATATAATAACCAAAAACCAATCTTAAAATGAACTCGAAAATGTCAAAAGAAAAACGAGAACAAAAGAATCAAGAAGCTCATGTGTGTAATGAAACCTTGTGACAGATTTACGGCGTAACTTTTGGCTATCCTCGACATTGACCCCTGGACTACGGCTTTTTATTATAAAAGAAGACCAAGGTTAGAAGTGAGCTTGTTTGGCAGTAATGCTATTTTGTTGAACTAGTTTGCTGTCTTTTTATTGACTGAGTTACGAGACTTGCAAGTCGTGCACCCGATGGTAAGCGCTACGCCTGCCCATGACAGTTACAGTGCTATCCAGAACTTTGCATTGCATAATCTTGGGCGGCACTGCGCTGCGCTGGTCACCCTGAGACATCAGATCTAAAGTCTCATATGCCCGGTAATTTCACTGGAAACAGTGACCTTCAAACGGGAATACAGTAATGTTTGCACACTACTGCTAGGCGGATGAATATCTAATAATAGGTGTGGTACTTCCCCAGGCGGTCTCTTGCAGAAGAGGCCTCCCACTATAGAGTCTTTGTCCAGCACTAACAGAATGACAAAGGCAGCACTATTATTTAAATCGGTAGTCCAACACTTTAGAGCCGATGTCTCAGGGTGACGAGCGCAGTGCAGCGTCGCGCAGGATAATGCAATGTAAAGTTCCGAGTGGCACTGTAATTGTCATGGGCAGGCGCAGCGCTTACGGCAATGTCTATCGTAAGAATGTCGTGAGATGCCTAATAAGGCAGCAGAACCGGCGGCTTCACGGTTTATTCCCATATATCCACAGCTCATTGTTCTAGGACGATTTTCCTCTTCTGAAATGAACTTCTAGGAATTAGGAATAGTCTATTGCAGCCAACACGTCTTAGCACGTGCAGTAACAACTAAACACGTGGAGATGGCAGCACGGGCGTGTAAGTGTTGTCCAAGTAGCTATTACCTACAGTTTTGTTACTCTACAAGAATACTGAGTTGTAGTGCAGGAGGTAGTGGCAGAAAAGTACAAGGTCGCGTATCCAAAAGTCTATAGCCTTAATTCCCAAAGTGGCCCAGGTGGACCCCCAGGGGTCTACGGGAGACTCGACGGGGGAGTGGCGTGACAAAAAACAATATATCGTAGGAAATTAATAAAAATATTGTAGAAATGTAGCAGCAGCGGGTCCACCGGAACCAGCTAAATTTTGAAAGTGGTCTGTCTATGAGAAAAATAATATGGGAACCTCTGGTCTATAGCATTGACCCATTACTCGAAGTGGGGTGAAGTGCTTCTAGAGTTTCTTAACATTTTTGGTTCGCAAGCCGTGGCTCAGCCTCTCAAACTTAGTGACATTAAGGTCCCAGACCCCATTTACCTGAACTGACATGTAAATACGACAAATAAAAGTATTTGGGGCAATTTGACATCAAAAGAGAAGAACATCAATAAGGCGTAAGACAGATTAATCGCTGTCACTCACTGATTTTCTATAAAAAATGGCTCGAGTGACGCGCCGCATTGATCTGTCATTACCCTGGGAGATCAATACATAGACAGCAAAAAAAGGACACTAAAACAGAAAAGACTTTTTGATTTTACTAAATAACGGTACGAGCAAGTCGTTAATCTGATGGTAAGCGGCACGCCAGCCCATAACAGACATAATTTAATAGTAGTTACAGTTGGTGGTCCTATCGCTTACATCAGTCTCAATAGCACACTCCTGAGAAGGAATGTATGAGATCACATTTATCTAACCTCACCTCACATTTGGCAACACTCAACACCAACCTATATTACGGAGACCGTCACTCTCCGAGACTACTTATGAAGTAAAGCCGAGTTAGTTAAACGTCACCCAGCTCCTGAACCACTTTTGTACGTGTGCCAAGTGCAGAGACCACAGTAGCCGGGTCTTAGCCCCGTCATTTCGCGTTCATGTTTGCGCGCTATTTTACACTGAAATGGGTTTCCACTAAAAATATGTGGAAATAGGCAATGTCACATGTTTACAATGTCTCTAATATTATAAACTAGCTACGCCTCTCGGTTTTATCGGGCTAATTCGGGTTTTCTCGCAAGAACTGCATTTACTACATTAAAACAGCCCATGTCAAATATGGAAATAAACAACAGAAGGTCGCAAAAAAAAAAAAACAAATGTCAAATCGTGAGTTGATACAAACATCACACGTAGAAATAAGCGTTTCCAATTTTCCGGGCAATGTTTCCAATTTTTTTTCTACTAATTACTTGATCAAAGCCATTACGACCACATTTAAACAAAAATGACCGCATTGATCCAGCCGTTCTTGAGTTTTGTGCTTAGCAATACATTTAGCTACTCGTTTTTATTTACATAGATAGATGCGAAAGTTTGTGTGTCTGTTTGTTCCCTCGTCACTGAAATGGCTGAACGGATTTTAATAAAATTTACTATAGATACATATACTTTAGGTCCTGGAAAAGAACAAAGCATACTTTTTATACCGTATATTATATTGTCGGTCCTTAAGGGATACTAGTTTATGCGGGTGAAACCGCGGGCCACAGCAAGTGTGACATAAAAGTTAAGTGCGGCACTGGATGTGCTGTTAACTTTGGTTTATAGTGGGCTATGGATAGTTTGGGTGTTGGATAAAAATCGTGGTTACTTCGCGTTAAAATAATTTATATACATGTAACAATGTTTTGATAGTGTGTGGTGTGTATCGTAAATGATACACAGTCATCATGCTAAGGGTGTTAAACTTTTAACTTTGATGTTACAAAACTTTGTTTTTTTTTTTTTTATAAACTTTATTTGGAACATTATAAAGTTTGAATAAGTATTCAAACATTTAAAAACTATAGGATTAGTGTGGATCTTATAAATAAATTGAGCATTATAGTTGTTTTGTTGTATTGTATTCTTAACTTTTATTTAGGTTACATTTTGAAAAGTGTGCGATCCTTAATTCTAAATTCCTCCATCTCTTTTCCACCAAGGGACAACAAGATGAACGGAAACAAGGCATCCGTATACGGTTGGCGTTCTTTTATATAACTCACTTTTATAATTCGAACAGCAAAGGAATGGAAGACCCTTCCAGATTCTTTGTTTCCCGAGAGCTATAATCTGGAAGTTATCAAGTCAAGAGTGAATAGGAATCTTCTAGGCGAGCATGCGTCACCGTCGGCGGAATCGTCGCTTACCATCAGGTGAGACTGGGAACAAATGCTTGCCTATTCACCATACGAAAAATAGGGTAATTCCCAGTTGTGACCATATCCATTTGCATGTTTCATTATTTTTATAAAACGGCTCAGTTGTCGCCACTGGGGACATGGACGGTGTTGACAACTGGGAATGACCCAATGTGTATTTAGATATCGGTAGACATGATAAAATACCAAAATACCACCTATAAGTGTAATTCATTATCAGCGAGAAATATTACTTATTTTCAAAGCATAAAGGCCGAAGACCCGCTCAAACAAATGAACAACAGTAATTTCGCTAACATTTTCGATGTTAAAGAACAAAATTGTGTGCTGATTACCAAACCGTGTCCACTTAGAGTAATTATTGGCAAAATTGGCGAGGTACAGTCGGCCTCAAAGAAGGTGAACATCTTCTTTAACTTTCCTATTCGGCTAAAACGAAATCCTGCGTGCGTAAAATGAAATTGGAAATTAAGAAATGTCCGGATACTTCTAAGGCTGACTGTACTGAGCAGGAAGTTAATAGATTCTATATTTGGTGGCTTTGTTCGTAATAGAACTGGCGCAGAAAGAAAATCTCTGAGACAATGGTTCTGCATAAGTCTTAAGTCAGATGGGGTCATCGCACCTGAAGTTTTATGACACAAATGCTTCGATGCTACTTACATAACACTATCGCATATAAATTTCAATGGGAAATTGTTTGAATATTGTAAACTGTACGGGTATAATCGACGATATCATAAATATTTATTCGGTCGAGAATTGCTAGAAAGCTGATATTTTGTTATACTCGTAAAACTAGCTTTGTAGAGTTTATAGATTTTTAGGGTAACACTCTACAATCATCATCATCATCAACCACTGCTGAGCCGGGTCTCCCCTCACTTTCGTGAGGAGGGTTAGGCCATAATCCACCACGGGGGCCCGGTCCGGATAGGTCTACAATAATACTCACCAGTCGGCCCAACTTTACAATAATGCTCGCAAATTGCATTCTTACGTAGTGTTAGGGTGTTATCACAACTATCGATTGATCGACGGTCGATAGTATCGAATGACGTAGATCGATCGATGTCACAAACTTGGCTGATCGACGGAGACCGGTCGATCAAACATGAACATTGAGCGGCGTCTGGACATCGATGTGATAAACCAGGCTGATGAAACAGTTGATCGATTATGGATCGACAGTCATCGATCGGTCGTCGTTCTATTTTCATACAGTTTGTATAGTAATATTTTATGAGCATAATTATTAATAGCAGGTAATTCGTTGTTCAATTTAAGCACGTATCCGATTGAATTTTGCGTGTTCACGTCACTAATTAGATATTTAATATTGTAATGAAGTATCCGATATCCTAATTATCGTTATAATACAGCACCGGGTAAATCCGGTAGTAGCGTGGTTCCGTATAAACTGATATTAATAACCGCTCCGTTTAGTTTTCCGTAGATTTGTGTTGATATTTATAGATTTAATTGGGTTTTGCGGCTGCAGGTGTGAAATACAGTTTTGGTTGAGGACGTTTATTTGTTCATCGATTTGGTGTATTTCGGCCGTAATTCTCAAAATCCAGTTCTATTCAAAATTTAGAGTGTTTATCACCTTCGACCGCATTGTTAACTCCTGGTTAGGTAGCAAACTTTAGCCTGTCACAAAATATGTGGGTCAATTATGACCTGACAATGGTAATGTTTTTTGTAGTGGAAGGCCTCTTCTGCAGGAGACCACCTGGTGAAGTACCACCTTTGTCAGATATTCATCCGCCAAGCAGTAGTGTGCAAACATTACTGTGTTCCGGTTTGAAGGGCATTGTTTTCAGCGAAATTGCTGGGCATATTATGAAACTTTAGAGCCGATGTCTCAGGTTGACGAGCGCAGGATTATGCAATTCAGGGTTCTGGCTGGCACTGAAACTGTTATGGACAGGATTACCATCAGGTGAACTGCTTGCTCATCTCGTCACACAATCCAATAAAAAAAAACAACAAGTACTCTGAGTCTGGGTGTTTGTGGGACCATGGTCCTCGTAGTTCCTGATTCTCTAGATACAGGGAATCCTAGTTAAGGGTCAGGATCTAGGTATGTGATCGTGACGTATTACTATTATTACTATTAATAAATGAACATCTATATATATATATATAAATGTTATATTGGTTTGTGTACGCTTCAAAAACTCAAAAAGTTCTGCACCGATCGAGCTGAAATTTTAGCATGATATATAATCCGCATCAAGGATTGTTTTCATCTCTTTTTTTCATCAGTGACATATCAGCGAATGTGCGAATGTGCCACAGCGAATCGTGGCAGGGTACAGCTAGTTTCTCATAAAAAATACAGTGATAAGAAACAGCCGCAGATAGTGTAGATATTAACAATGACCTGCCTTTAAAAATACTTTCCCAATTAGTAACGACACCGCTCAGCAAACGACCCAAAAAACGAAAGCAAAAATATTCACTGACATATTTTCCGTGTCAACAGACATTGTTATCTCGTACGCGAAAATAAGACTCCAGAAATAAAACAGGCGCAGCGAATGGAAACAATCATAAAACGATGGTCCTATTAGCTTTCAAAGGGATGGAAGCGAAGAGAGGCGTCATCCAATTAAGCTTTACGCACTCTCAAAGACCTTCGTTCGAGCAAAAAACGTGAAAAAAGTTCGGGCTCGTCCGGGATTTGAACCCGGGACCTCTCGCACCCTAAGCGAAAATCATACCCCTAGACCAACGAGCCGACTGGAGTTTCATTTTAAACGTAACAACGCGTTTGTTTTACCTTTCACTTCTTTGAGTGTAACTTCGCCTTTGATCACGTTCGAATGTAATAAATTAAAGATAAATGTTCTGATGATTGTTTTCTAAATGTTAACATAACTTGCTTTTGTCCGCGTCTTCGTCCGCGCTGACTACAGTTCATAACGTATCCTATGTCGCTAATACGTTGTATATCCTATGTGACCGCTGCTTAGCCCCCGCGGTTTCACCCGCGTAGTTCCCATTACCATGGAAATTAAGTGATTAAATATACCTAATGTTACTCGCTGATAATATAGCTTTATATTGGTGCAAGAATTTTTAATATCGGTTTAGTGGTTTAGGCGTGAAAGCGTAACAAACAAACAAACTCACATTCACATTTACGAGTTTAATATTAGTTACGAAGGATTGTTGTCTTAAGTTAATAATGATACAGCAATAACTTTTGTCATATTAAAGAGATATAAGAATTTGTATATCGAAATAGCTTTGTCTAGCCAATTTTTTAATAGTGAAGATAACCTAAGATTACCTACGCATAGAATCTGGGGCACCTTTCACCATGACGCTACGCGCCACATGCATTTTTTTGACAATACGTTCAGTCGGCTCGTTGGTCTAGGGGTATGATTTTCGCTTAGGGTGCGAGAGGTCCCGGGTTCAAATCCCGGACGAGCCCAAATTATTTTTATTAACCTTTTAACTAAGAGTACTTCATTTAAAAAAATATATCCAGAGGTTCATCAGAGGTAGCTGCACCCAAATACTGTCAGGAATATTTCAGATAAAAAAGGAATATTTTTTTTAATATTTCTGACAGTATTGCTGGCAACAATAAAAGTTATGTTAAAGGTTTGGTTAAAACTATATTCTTGCTTGCTTTACACATTGTTAAATAACTACTTTTGTAGATATCTTGATAAAGAGTCTTCAGTATAACATGTAATAAATACTTTATTGATTGATAGATACCGCTCTTAGATATTGGTGACTCATCTATATTTGTTATCAATGAAAGTTTTTTTAACTGACAAGAAGATACTACAACAGTAATCTGAAAGTCATTAAAGGCTTATAGGCAATGATAGTGGTGATAGCTTAGTGGGAGAACGTCCGCCTTCCAAAAAGAGGGTCGCGAGTTCACATCCCAGTGCGGGCACGTACCAATGTGTTTCTTCTAAAACATATGTACGTAATTATCACTCGCTTTTCGGTAAAGGAAAACATCGTGAGGAAACAACACCCGAGAATTATTTCGGAGGTATTTGATCCGTTAATCCGGACCGGGCCCTCGTGGTGGGTTATATAGGAAGAAAAAAAAACGGACTTTTTTATCCCGTAAAAATTGACTGTTCCCATAATACTCAACGTGGATGAAACCGCGGGGTGCAGCTAGTATTACCATATTAAGGGAACAATTATAAATTACTAGCTGTGCCCTGCCACGCTTCGCTGTGGCACATTCGCACATTCGCTGATATGTCACTGATGAAAAAAATAGATAAAAACAATCCTTGATGCGGATTATATATCATGATAAAATTTCAGCTCGATCGGTGCAGAACTTTTTGAGTTTTTGAAACGTACACAAACCAACATAACATTTTTATAAATATAGATAAATGTAGTAAATGGGAGTTAGCTCGTTTGTCTATGCGTGTGATTTTCGCTTACGGTGCGTGAGGTCCCGGGTTCAAATGACAACCGAGCCCAAATCTATTTCAAATAGATTGAAAAAGTATATTTTGCCATAAACTATGCTCTCAAGTTTCAAAAATGCGTGAGATTTTAATTACCTCATTACTTTCTCATTACTCACCTACCAATGATTTATCCCAATTAGACCTAACGGCGGTTCGAAGCACCATCGAGTTTTATTGCACCTTATTAATTAAGCCAAAACACGTTTTCATGGCAAATTAAGTTCCAAACCAAATCCTTTGCCCGAAGAACGTTCAAGGAGGGAAATAATTAATTTGAAGGCAAGGTGTGGAAATTTTGTAATTGTGTGTGTGTTTTCAGATTTATTTTCATAAGTTCATACATTTGCTCCAATCAAATAATGCACTTTAACATGTTAAGCACTTAAAAAAACAAATATCTATAAAAAATCAACAAAACTAATGAGTAACTGATTATGCTTTGAGTTTAAAAGGGAATTTTTTCTTTCAAGTAGTGTCTGAGGACTGAATCTCGCACAGGAAAAGGAAACTTCATTAACTCTACCAGTGCTTCGGAAATAAGCCCGTCAGAGAAGATAGCACTAAGAAACTCTACGGTGATGTCATAATTTTAATTTACGCCATTCCTTTTTTATGCCACATAAGATTTAATATTATTTGGAAATAATCTAATATAATTACATTATTATAACATTTCGTCTTTTTATTATTCCCAGCAGGCGCATTGTTAAATTTATCGCTTATCATCTTGTTTGGTGTCAAACGTACGCCTTAGTTCTAGGCGTAAAGGTTATGTCTCTTTGTTTGACATCCACTGATTGGCCAGTTAGTAAGGCTGTTGGGAATATACCAATAAAATAATTTGTGTGTAACTAGGTCACTGGGTTCAAATACACTGTACCTACCCAACGCCCCGCAGCTAATCAGACGGACTTGCGCTAAAAAGGAAAATTGATTTTAACCTTTCGAGTGTCGCTCGAATCGAATAAACAAAAAAAACTTAACTTTCCATTAAATGCAATACGCGACTGGTTTTTAAATAAAAACAACTCGCTACGCCCCGCGGTTTCACCCGCGCAGTTCCCGATTCCTTAGGGGTGCGCAGATAAAACATAGTCTATGTTACTTGCTGATAATGTGGCTTTCCATTGGTGAAAGAATTTTTAAAATCGGTTTAGTGGTTTAGGCGTGAAAGCGTAACAACAAAACCAACTCACAATCACATTTATAATGTTAGTTAATTTAGTAGCAAGTATGACTAATAGAATAGGAATGATAATAGGAATTAGTAGGATGGACATAATAATAGTAAGGTATTTCTGTACCAAGTAAGAGGTTTTCAAGAGTCTCAAGTTGTCGCTAAGATTTTTGATTTAACGTAAACTTAATAATTCCATACGCCACAAGTCAGAGCGAAGCGAATCTTACACCTTCGCAATAAAGACTAAAATAAAGGAAATATGTTTTGCCAAGTGGAATATCAAGATGTTAAAATATTCCGATCACAGATGTATATATTACTGTTTGTCCCAGTGGCGGTTCGTTAAGCGATTTTCTGTTTCAAGCGATATTTATTGCTTTCTCCAACAATTAATCTTTGTAGTGGTTTTAATTTCGCTTTGTTTTAGAATTCGCTTAGATTTTGTATTTTATCTGCAATAAATCTCTTGTATACGGTTCCATCGTGATAGAAAGAAAAGCCGAGTGGTTGATGGAAGAGTCCAATTAACGAAAGTGCTGCGCAGTGGTGCAAAGTCAAAGTGAAGGTTTAACTTAAAAATATTAAATAAAAAAATGCGGTCAAATGCTTGCCTATTCTGCAATAAAAAAAATAGTAATAATTTTATTATGCAGGTTAAAAATTGGTAATCTGACAAAGAATCATAAGTATAATCCATTAAAAATAATATATCAACAGTAAGCAACGTTAAATGATTTAGCTAGAAATTGGACGAATAGATTTAGTAAAAAAATATTATAATTTATGCATAAACAACCTCAAAAGACGTTCTCCTGAAACGAGCGTTTAATATCGTCCAAAAAGGTTAAATACCTTATGAACACTGACTGAAAAAAAAAACTCTAGAATTCGATCGCACCACTATTACTACTGAATCCAAGTAAGAAATTACCGGGTCCAAATGTAAATTCTAAACCATCCACTCAATATCTTACAAAATTTCATGGAAATCAGTTCAACAGCCGTTAAGAAGAAGTTCAATTTGATATACACGGACAGAAGCAATATGATTATAGGACAAAAGATCCATACTGAAAAAACTACTGAACGAATTTAGAAATAATTTGGCACACATATAGTTCATTACGTGGTTTAACACACAGGGTACTTTTTATCCCGTAAAAGTGAACAGTTCTTGCGGTATAATAATTAACGCGGGTGAAACCGCAGGGCGCATCTAGTTTTCACTATAATATGATTTGTAACACCATTTTTTTCCCGTCTATTCAAAAGTTGATCACAAATCAGTTAATAGACTCAACAACAACAACAATCAACAGGATTCAGTGAAGGACAGGGAGTTTACATTTTTAACGAATCAGATTACATTGTAATAATTATGACAATGACGAAATGATGTTTAATGCACTAAATTACGGTCATAGTTTTGAAACTGTCAGAACATCATTTACTTTTGCTGTCGAATGTACAACGCCACCGCATCACAATTGTAATTGCAATGCCCCAACCACGTAAACGGAATTGCATCCTAACGACCGTTCCGAACGCAACGACCGTTCCGAACGCAACAACCGCTCCTATCGCAACGTGAATCACGTACCGACCTGATTACACTCGTAAACAAGGGTAAAGCCAGATCCGAATTGGTAATTGTATCTGGGCTTGAATTATTCATTTTTGGTTCATCTCAAAAGTCAGCTTTCGTGGAATTCGCTTCTTTACGCGTAAACGAATTAAGTGTAAATAGATCTGACAGGTACTACGTTTAACTGTGTCAGAATCTGAATTAATATTTTCTATTTCGTAAAATAGTAATGAGTAAAAATTATGTACTTACTTAGAAGATAATTATGTTTAAAAGAAATGGTCTACAAGACTTAAAAAAACAACTGAACGAGTTTTTTTTTAATTATATCTATCTGTTTTTAGTTACACTACGTTAAACCTCTGTAATCTGTAACCTTTGTAAAACTGAAATTTTGAAAATAATTTTTAAGCTACTGTGATGAAAGATTTTTGATTTATTTGGCTCCTAGCATGTTCGAATCTCACGTCATCTTGACACTGTCAGTCTGACATTGACATCCGTTCGCTCAACCAAACATCACTCCATTTTATCTGTCATTCAGGTGACAGAAAACATAACGCTTTTGATTTTCATCATCATCATCAACTCATATCTATCTATTCTGTGCCCATATCGTCCCACTGCTGAGCACGGGTCTCCCCTCACTTTCATGAGGAGGGTTAAGCCACCATGGGGGCCTGTTTCGGATTGGTGGATAACATACCTACCTCCGAAATAATTTTCGGGTAGGTATGTGGGTTTGCTCACGATGTTTTTCTTTACAGAAAAGCGAGTGACAATTACGTACATATGTTTTACAAGAACACATTGAACTCACGACCTTCTCCTTGGAAGGCTTGGTCTCCAAAAAAGTAATGTAAAGAAAACTGTGTTATGTTAACTAACCATATCTTCGTATGGTTCACACAACACAGCCTCACCTCCAAATTCCCGCTGCTCCTTCTGCGTCGGCATGTTCAGACCGATACGTCACAAGTCTTAAATGGATATGGCGGGGATCGATCTGGGATCCATTACCCACACTCCGGGTGAAACCGCTACGTGTACATACGGAGGGCAATAATGGACGTTTTTTTTAGGGTTCCGTATCTCAAAAGGAAAAAGGAACCCTTACAGGATGACTTTATTGTTCGTCTGTCTGTGTATCAAATACGCGAGTCCATAGTATTTTTCAGCTGTGAAAAAAAAATAAACTTGTACACAAGGGTATCAAAACCTATAAGGGACTTTCGGATGACCTAGATTCCTAGAATCGTGAAATTTGGCAAAAAGCAATGTCTTAAAACCGTAAATATGTAGTGTCATAACAAAAAAAAGACCATTTACAATTAAAAGTTTATTATCAGTGGATCATAAAAGCTAAAAATATTACATAATTATTGCTAGGTTTTGAGGTGAGGTGTCCACAGCAATCTAATTTCATTTAGAACCGTTCAACACACCACCGGTACTAATATAGAACATTTTGTGGCGTTTAAAATAGAGACTGACTTTTTTACCATCGGCCAGTCCAAAATACAGGCCCGTATGTTTTCAGGTGGGGCTATGAAAACCGTAATAAGGATACGGCCCAACCTTCGGTATGACAAATTTTCTGGAATTTATAATTTGTTCACAGTTCCCGAGTACGAGATTTTAATATAACCTTTTTATTATATTCCAATGCTCGAGATTGGAGGTCCCGCGATTTATAAAAATCTCGCTTTTAGGAACATGATATTTTTTAGGTTTTCTATTATAATGGAAAAAGGATCTTAGGTTTGGCAAATTAAATGGCTGTTTTTATTAATAGAGAAATATTCTGACTTTTATCAAACATTCTTCGGAAACTTCACAAATGAGATACTTTCTGGAAAATTACTTATCATAAAACCAATAAAAATAACAGTAAATATATTTCTTTGACTAAATAGGATAATGTTTAAGCATACCAATAAAGGAACGGAATAATATCTATCGTTTTAATAAAGCTGGTGGTAAACGTGGAATGTTCCTCTTTACAATTGACCAGATTAAAAACATTCTAAATCACCCAGAAAACTTTAGTGAAGGCGAACAGGTCATTTACTCGGACTTTGAATCGCTGAATCAATCAATGTGTCATACATAGCAGGCAGATGGTTATTCGAAGTTTTATTCCAATGCATGCAACCTCAAACAAACTAACTGATCGTTACCTCACGAGTTAGACGAAGTCATATAATATAGATACAGGTTTCTTTTTTTATTTCAGCCACTGTCATGATATATAACTTTTTTAAAATCGATCAAATGTAATAAAGCTTATCATAAGCATGAAGAAGCTGATAAATTCATTCCTCAGGTAAAGGTTTTATTCCGTAGAATACTCTATCTGACTGTTGAATAATTCAAAATCTTACTACCAATAGAATAGACCTTTATCTGAGGAATGTAAAATTGGTCATAAATAAAATTAATCGTGAAACACCGTCAATTATTCTCAAAATAATAATATACACGTTTACGTAGTTAGTACAACAAATAATTAAGTAAGCCTACTAGACATGTACATAGATAATACAGTGTTACAAAGCAAGATTATACGCCTTTTCTCTTAAAATTCAATTGCGTTTCGTCAATCGAAGAATATAAGACATATTGACGTATATTGCCTTCAATTGTGAAGGGTAGAGGGTAGAAACAGGGTCGGCAATGAGAGACAGGCAGTGGTGAATTTGCCCTACTGATGCCTATACAATTTGTTTAACAAGCGCAAATGCGGGTTGAGCTCGATGTAACGTAATTTTCCTTTTCAAATTATTTTTGAAGTGTAACTTTTTCATCGACGTATGGGAGAAATTGTAGAGCAATCGTCACATTTTTCTGTTACGCTCCACCATCACATAAGAGTTGACACTTTGACATGAAGGTTTATGGAAAGAAGTTCGAAATAAGACAAAGAGTTCGACATGTTTTGTGTTGATATCTCTTCTCAATTCTTAGTTTGACCACAGGCTTTGACCATAATCAAAAGAGTGTTTCATGAAAGTTTATTCTACTTTAATTATGCTTGGACAAGGCCTTGACATAGATCCTTGACGGGTCGGAATAAGTGACAAATAAGAAGGATAGTTTCATTTCTTAAAATTCTGATCTCAATTTTGCCATGTGGCAATGCCGCCAGCATTTTAGGAACGCTGCCACCTGTTAGCGGTTTATTAAATTAGTATAGATTTATTTTAGGTTCAAATTTTGATATTTTTCTTTTAATTCAATTTGTTTTTTTTTTTAGGTAGATTACCTCAAATATACTAAGAAGGTAAAATGTTTTTTCTAAACATAAAACCAACATCCGTTATATAATAGACACCCATAACTTCAGTTTACTTGTGCGTGAACAAAGCGTTCGCAATAGTATCAAAACGTGAGAATTTCTTTTCAGAGACTATTCATGGTAAATGTACTGTAGGAAATAAGTAAGTGAAAGGAAAGATGGCTAGGATATTTTTAAACTTAGTCAAAATTTGAACTACATAACTCATTGACCATTACTGAAGAAATTGGATTCATTAGTTTGAAAGTATGGAATAAATAAGTAACTATAGAAATAAAATAAATATTATTACGATTAAATAAAGTGTAACAAGATATTCCAACTAATTCCAAAAATCTCTCATCTTCATTCAATGAGATATAAATAATCTACTTCCTACTATCAAAAGCTAAGGAACCGAAGACTAATCCGATTAGATATTTTCAATATGGCAGGAAAAAATTCAAATGTCAATTTATTTCCGGATATAATGATGATGAAAAGGGAACCGGATTACAAAGAACCCGAAAAGGTCATGTAAAAATAACACAAACCTCCTTCATAAGCGTATCCTAATATTCAACAATAGGACATATACCGTAAAATATTTGATATTCGGGCCGCTTCAACAATTTTTTTATTTGCTTGAGTGACGAGACTAACAAGTTGTTCACGCCACTCCTGCCTAAGTTTAACCATCAGTGCTGTGGGCATCATCTCAAGCCGTAGTGCCCTGCAATGCTACCGCTCCAGTTGTCCTGCAGCATGGCTTATCTCAAGCAAACAGCTGGCTCCACGCCAGCTCTATTGTCGGCTGCCTTTTGACGATGATATTGAAACGGTTGCCTAGGAAAGTGTATTGCTTATTAAACACACTCGTATTTTTGTTCTCAGTGTAATTTTTAGATACTAGAGTTTGATAGATAATTGTTTTTTATTGAAATACCAAACAAATTTAAACGAGAACAATATGTCACAATGGTCTTATCCCTCGAAATTATCTATAGATACTATAATTATTGGAGAGGAATATGAGGTTATGAACGGTATCTTTTGAAGTACTTAATTGAAATAGTAGGTACCTTTTAACTTACATTACAATACAATACAATAATAATTTATTGTCACCATACTAACTAGTAAGTAACAATAAAAAAAAAAGTTGTACAATGGGCGGCCTTATCGCTTAGTACTTAGTACTTAATAAGTAATTTATCTGAAAAACACATTTTAAGACAATCTTTTATAAAATACCTATTCAGTACTACAAGCTGATTAAAATGAGTTCAAACACCATCAATCTCTTACCAGTCACTAAGTAATTTTTTTTTGTTTACCTTTCGTTTCTATCATCAAAATTAAATCAGCTTTCCATAATCATCATTTTTGTGCTACTAGTGCCATCGAAACTTTCACTGATTTGATTTTCAACTCAATTGATAACGAAACTGGTTCAATACATATCCATCCATCCATAAATGATGTATTGGTGTTATGTTTAGTACAGTCAACATCAAAAGTAAATTATGACCAGACAAATTTCAAAAACCATGACTGGTAAAACTCAAATTATTTATTGTAAGTAGACAAAAATAATGCACTTTTAAAAGTCAAACACTTGAGTCTCATAGAAAATATATGGCAAAAAACAACTATGATTTACCAAACTAATGATTAACTGATTGTGGCTTAAATTTGGAAAAGGAAATTTCCCTTTCAAGTGGTGTTTCATGCGTGAATCTCGCACAGGAAAAGGAAACCACAATAACTCTACCAGTGCTTCGGGAATACGCTCGTCAGAGAAGTTAGCACCAAGAAACTCTACGGGAGTGTAATTTTTTTTCAATTTTCGATTTTTTTTATAATTTAATATTTAATCTATTATAATAACAACTATGTATAATTTTATAATATTTTCTTTAATAAACATAAATGCAATAAAAACCTAATAGGTGGTAGCCTAGTGGGAGAACGTCCGCCTTCCAATCAGAAGGTCGTGAGTTCAAATCCCAGTGCAGGCACGTACCAATGTGTTTCTGTAAAACATATGCGCGTAATTATCACTCGCTTTTCGTGAGGAAACCCACGTACCTACCCGAGAACTATTTCGGAGGTAGGTATGTTATCCACCAATCCGGACTGGGCCCCCGTGGTGGATTATGGCCTAACCCCTCTTCACGAAAGTGAGGAGAGACCCGTGCCCAGCAGTGGGACGTTATGGGTTGATGATGATAATTGCATTTATTATTATTTTTATTATGGTGTTCAGTAAAAAAATATTGTATTGTATGCGTTTAATGCAATAAATACCGGTCGTGGTTTTTGAAAATTGTCATATCGTTATTTACTTTTGATGTTGACTGTACAGTGTGTAAGTCAACAAAGGTAAGGACGCCATTATGCATACATATTTCGATAACTCTCCCATAGAAAGCTCCACCGTTCATCATTTCCAATTTCTATAGAAACTCAACGAGAGTATGTCAACACCCGAGATGTGGAGATGGCAAGGACGTTTTATATTCTCTATGGACCCAGCACGCATTATGCTAGTCTT
Organism: Campaea margaritaria; assembly: GCA_912999815.1. Taxonomy (NCBI): domain Eukaryota; kingdom Metazoa; phylum Arthropoda; class Insecta; order Lepidoptera; family Geometridae; genus Campaea; species Campaea margaritaria. The sequence continues at coordinate 11,042,479 of OU538802.1, read as the reverse complement.
TAGTAGAGTTTTCATTGAAACTCGTAAACGCTGTGACGGAGGGGACAGCCTACACTAGTGATTGAGAAACAAAAACCCATTAAAATAGTCTAGGGTCGCGATTTTTGTGTCGTTAGTCAAATTTTTCAAATCTTTTTTCACATAATTCGAAGAGAGTTTGCATGAAAGTTAATAGACTTTACCACCGGATTCGGAATACATCCATTCCAGAACCGGTATTAAACTCGAGGGTAATTTGTTTTAATTAAAAGTATATATTCGTGGTAGTCGCCAGGAGTCGCTTAAGCAACTTAAACGAACGATCGATCATGTAACTTTGGCAGTGGGTGGCAAAGAGCGTGCGTGGTCCTTGGTTAGATTGTTTAAGGGAGACGTCAAACGGCGAAAAGATTTCCCTCTCAAATATTCCGTAAACTCAACTTCCGCTATAAATTTCGAGCAATTTATTGAGTTGTGACGTAAACAACTTGTCAACTAGGGCCCGTTGTCCCTAGAGGGGGACCCCAGAGGCCTAAAGACGTTTTAACTGGAGGGTCTGGAACAACTTGTAGATAATTTATGAAGCGACAAAACATTGGAAATAACTTTAAATCTTTGCGGTTTTGTATTTTGAAGTCGGGAATCCGGGTCGGATTCAAACTCAAATTATGTGGAGGTTGTTTTTTTATAGCACTGCAGTGCGCTCGTACTAAGGTGCGGACCATTTAATAAAATAAAAGTGAAATATTTGCAATATTTTGTTGATTAAATAACTAATACAATCTATTTCCTGAAGAAGGAAATGGGATATACGCGGGTAAAATCACGGCGTGCATTGTTGTTCTCCAGAGCGCATCCAACCTAGGCGAGGCCGAGTGCCCCTAGAGGAGGGTCCGAGGCAGCCGCCCGGACGTCCGCAGGGGTGGTCGCGGAAGCGCAATCGTGAGCCCGCGTCCACCCCAACATGCGGAGAGGAGAACACCCCGGGGTTTTTAGTGGGTACACCCAGTCAGGCGCATCCCTAGGATGCGCACTGGCGGGGGAGCCCCACATAACCAACCGGCCTCCCCCGAGGTCGAGGTATGAATAAGGATCATTCCCCCGGGTTAAAAAAAAAAAAAAAAAAAAAACGGCGTGCATTGTAAAAATAAATAATTATTTTTTCTTTTCTTTCTCTCTATTTTTCCAATATCTAAACTAACCTTTCTGCGTGTCTGCACTAACATTATAATAATAATAATAATAAATCATTTATTTCAGATTTAAAATCCATACAAACATAAATAAATCATACAATAAAAATCAAATAAAATTACATAAAAAAAAAAAAATAAAGAAAATCACAAAAATTACAAAATTAAAATTAAAAATTTAAATTTAAAAATTATAACTAGTACCTAAATTTTACCCCCTATCAGAGTCCGCATCCATCGGCTCTGCATGGGACAGTCCTGACGCGACACAACCATCTGCAGGATGCTATTGCGGCTGCCTCGCACCCGCTGCAGTAGGGAAGCGACTTTCTTGCGAATGATCGCATGAAAGTCGTCCGTACGTGCTTCAGCGAACATCGTAGATGCACTGCAATAACGAGGCAGCCGCACCAACATCCTGAAGATGTCATTATATTGGACTCGTAGGTCACTGGCAGCCCGGCGAGTATGGTTTACCCAGAGGCTGCTCGAGTAAAACGACTGGCAGTATGCCTTGAAAAGAGTGATTTTCACGTCCCTCGAGCAGCGTGCAAACCTGCGTGCGATCATATTTCCCCGAACTGCCAGCGCCCTACGTTCCCTTTCAATATCCGCGTCATCCTTAAGGTCCTCGGTAACAATGTGCCCTAAGTACTTGAACCTAGTCACCACTTGCAGAGCCACACCATTAAGCATAATAGGCGGAACACGTACTGGCTTAATTCTCCCACTCTTAAATAGGAGTACCTCACTCTTTTTCGAATTATAGCTCAGTCCATGCTCCGCCGCATATGCCTCACAAATTGCAATTAGCTTGCGTATCGACCCAACCGACGGGCCTAGCAGAACCATGTCATCGGCATAGCTGATGTTATTGACACTTACGCCGTCTATAATACAACCTGTATGAGTACTGCTGAGCTCGCCGATGAGGCCGTTTACATACAGGTTGAACAGCAGAGGAGAGGTGATCCCACCCTGCCGCACGCCACACTCCATGCCATACGCATCAGATAGCATCCCTGCCCACCTAACCTGATTCCGCTGACAACCATACCAATGCCTTAATAAAGAAACTACTTCCCCTGGCACACCCGAAACCTGTAACTTGTCCCAAAGCTTACCATAGAGTACGGTATCAAAAGCCCTGGACAAATCAAGGAAGCAGGCGTAAACCGGTGTATCTCTGTTCGTGTAGTACCCGACAGCCCGCTTAAGACACACGATCGCAGCTTCCGTTGAAAGTCCTGCTCGAAAGCCAAACTGAGCATCATGCAGTTCAACGTGCTGCAGCATAATATCGTTAAGCAAGCTGTCAAGTACCTTAGCCAGTATAGTTGCCAACGAGATAGGCCGGTAGTTGCTCTTATTCGACGCGTCCCCAGTCTTACACTTAATGATCGGAACAACAATTGTCTTGGTCAATTCGTCTGGTAAATAACTATGGCACAGGCACAAGCTGTAAAACATGGAGAGCACGCGCGGCAGATGACCCCCAGCATACATGAGATGCTCAATGCTGAGACCGTCATGCCCAGGAGATTTACCTCTGTGCATAGCACCAATTACCTTTCGCACTTGCATCGCACTGAAGCATACCGTTCGCTCTGAACTGACAGTCCTAGCACCGAGCGACCCACAGATGGTGGACTTGACACCCTGCGGCACCTTGAAGTGATCTTTAAAGAGATTAGCGATCATTTTATGATCACTTACCTCATTCACGCTCACAGGGAGGCCAGGCCTAACATTCATTTTACCAGTACCCTTCCAAAAATGTTTGAAGTTTTTGGCGGAGTGATGTGAGGCCAGAATATCCATCTTAATCTGGTCTTGTTGATTGAGACACCACTTTAATTTCTTTTTGAAGGATTTCCTGCTCTCACACATCTGTACATACATATTCCCCCAATTTTATAAAGAGGTGATTTTTTTCTGTGAGTTTGTAGAATATAATCTCCGGAACTAATGATATTATTCTGAAATTTCTATAAAGGAAGTCAATAAAAGATAATAATACTAATTTAAAAAAAACACCACAATCGGATAATGTAAAAATTAAATAAATTAATAAATTAAATTAGAGAAAAAAAATATTAAATTGTTCGCGCCACTTACATTGGCACTCATAATACCTTCCTACCTTCCTATTCCTATCATTTCTTGGCGACTATCTCTGTCGCTCATATCGTGGTATCCACGAGAAAACTGCTTGCCGCCGCAAGTAGTCTGCGATCGACCCTCGTCCTTCGCGGCTGCCGCTCTCGCCGAATCCAAAGTACTGGATCTGCTGCTCCTCTGTGGTGGTCCACGTGAATTCGACGCGAAAATATAAACAAAACCCGCTATAAACCCGCCGCGTAAACGCTCCTTGCCGACACGCACCAACCGCCAAAAATACAGTCCACTACATCGAACGTCATAACATCCTGAAGGAACAAGCAGCTTGGAGACGGACCCGAACCGAGGTGATTGCAGTTGCATGGAGACCAGGTTAGTCGCCAAGTTCCTTTGTACTACTCTTCTACCAGCCATCCTTCCCCCGCCATTGGAGGCGCGCTCAGCCTATACAGCTTAGCTGCCGCGCTAACATATTGTTGGTCCTCCGCCGCCGGATCTTCTCTGGTCCTCCCGCTATTCTCTGGCCCCTCTTAGGCCTCATATAGTCCTCTTTATAACCGCCCGCAATTTTATATTGGTATTTTTACCAACGATAATTTCCTATAATTATCGTGTTCCCGCCCGCAATTACAGTTCAGATAGTACCCTGTACTATCCTACTACGCTCTTATATACTTATTTCGTGTATTCCGCATTCCTAAATAGTAAAAATAACGATTTTTCCGTAATTCTTAATTTTTATTAAAAAGTGAAGGTATTCCTAACGACCGCCCGTGCGTCTCCACGTGGGTATTCAATACGCCGCGCACGCGGCAGGTAAATGCTGTAGGCAGTTGCAGTAAATTAGGAATTTCATACTTTATCTAGTTTTTTATACTTTGTTAAGATGGCTATGGCTACTCGTTCAAAAGACAAAGATAGTGAAGTATACGAGGACGCAAAAGCGCTCGATACGTTACAGATCGAACGTTTGACCTTGATAGGTAAACGCGACATTATATTTTCTCGCTTACAAGATATTTTTAACCGATCTTTAAAGGCTTTCACTGATGATACTGAGAAAGATTTATTTCTATGTGGAATGATCTCGTTAGACCGTTTACGCTCCGATTTCAATGAAATTGTGAACAAATTAAATGTCACCGAGTTGACTCTCAACGCTTCGTACACGGTAAACTACCAATCTATAAACGTCTTCGAAGATATGTTTTGCCGTTGTCAGTTTGTTTATAATAAACTTAACCCGCCTTTAAAAACCGCTGATTTCAATGTTGCCCCGCAACGTAAATCTATCAGAATTCCTGAACTCGATTTGATGGTCTTCAATGGAGATCCGATGACCTGGAGGATATTTTATGAGTCATTCAAACGCACGATTCACGAAAATCCCGATCTCACTGATCACGAACGCGTCCAATATTTAATTAATAAATTGTCAGGCCGGGCCCTTGCAGTTTGTTCTGGTATCGTACCTAACGCTGATAATTATCCGATCATATGGCAGACGCTCGTCGATAAGTATAACGACAAACGTAACCTAGCCTCCGCTTATCTTGATCAAATGCTTGATTTTAAATCTTTTAACACCGCGACGAATAAAAACTTAGAATTATTCCTAGATAAATTCTGCACGGCTGTGTCAAGTTTGAAGTCTCTCAAGCTCGATAACATGTCTGATTTTATTTTACTATCGCTCGCTTTGAAGAAAATAGATTCAAGTACTGCACGGTCGTTTGAAATGCACATGCGAGGTAAATCTATGCCTACATACAATGAACTTTTAAAATTCATCCGCGAACAAAGCAAAATATTGGAACGCACTACGACCGATTCTCTTAGCCGCCGTGATAACAGGCCGGGTACTGCAAGGTCTACGCAGTCTTTTGCAGCATCATGCGTCACTCACTGTCCGCTTTGCAAACAAGCCGATCACGCTAACTTATATAGATGCCCTGCATTTGATAAGCTTTCTATCGACGACAGGTACACTTTTGTAAAACAAAGCAAAGGTTGCACTAATTGTCTAAGCACTACGCATATAAATATCGCTTGCAATTCTAAATTTAATTGCCGTTATTGTGGATGTAAACATCATTCTATGTTATGCCGCAAAGTATCATTTTCCCGTGAAGACAATCGCCCGTACCCTAGCGCTCCGTCACAGGCGCACGCGCCGCCTCCGCGCGCGCGAACTGGCAACTTCTCCGCCGCCGGGGATCACATGCCGCCTTCGGCATCGCCGCCGCCCGTCGCGGGCTCCGCTAGCGCTCAGCTGACGAACTTACCTACAACTGCTTATCAGTCATCACAACAACAGGTGTCGCTGTGTAATATACGCCCCGCTTCGCAGCCTAATGACACTACTTGTTTACTGGGAACCGTACAAGTTTATGCTACGGATTTAAATGGTCGCCGCCATGTAGTACGCGCCTTAATTGATTCGGCTTCCCAAAGTAACTTTTTAACTTCAAAATGTTGCGCTAAATTAAATTTAAAATGCAATAAGGTGACGAACACCGTTGTTAAAGGGATAGGTTCCGCATCTAACCCAATCAAGGGAGCAGTTTCTGCTACTTTATCTTCCCGCCTAAATGATAATTTTATTGCAATTGACGCCTATGTTATCGACCGCATAACAGACAATTTACCGGCAGTGAAAATTGACGTATCCTGCCTTTCATACCTGAACTGCCTGCCTCTGGCAGACGACAGTTTCGCTTCGCCTTCCGAGATCGACATACTTATAGGCGCGCCGCTCTTTTCTGAAATATTGCTATCAGGCCGCGCCGCTGGTCCGCCTGGTACTCCAACCGCTTTTGAAACCATTTTTGGTTTTATCGTAATCGGGACCGCTCCCGTTACTCCCGCTCATGTTACTCCCGCTCATGTTACGCCCGCTCATATTGAAACCGTTGTTTCTATCACTGACCCCTTGGTTGAAGATAGATGCCGCTCTCATATTTCCCTTTGTACCTTTACGGAAGGACCACGTTTAGATAATCTTGTCCAACGCTTCTGGCAGCTTGAAGAGGTGCAATGCACGCCGACTTTGAGCCCAGACGCTATAGAATGTGAACGCATTTTTACAAATAACGTTTCCCGCGATCCTACGGGACGCTATTCTGTAGCGTTGCCTTTCTCCCGCGATCCCGCGACCTCTCTGGGTAATTCTTACCCTATCGCTAAAAAACGCTTCATGTATCTCGAACGTAAGCTCGCCGCGACACCTGCTCTGCGCTTAGAGTACGATGCTATAATCAAAGAGTACATTCAGAAGGGTTACATTTCACTGATCGACAATGATAGTCCTTTTACTGGATATTACGTGCCACACCACGCCATTGCGAGACTACAAAAAACAACAACTCGATGGCGTATGGTGATGGACGCCAGTGCTGAAACTGACTCAGGCCTCTCCTTGAATCAAGTTTTATATACCGGGGATAATTTACAAAACGATCTTTTTACAATCCTCTTGGATTTCCGCCTCTACCCAATCGCTTTTACATCCGATATTAAACAGATGTACCTACAAATTTTGATAAATAAGGACCACCGCAAATATCAAAAATTCCTGTATCGATTCGATCCCGTTTTTCCGCTTGATACCTACCAATTCAACCGCGTTTGTTTTGGTCTACGTAGCAGTCCGTTCCTTGCGATGCGAGTGTTGCGACAGCTGTGCGCCGCCGACGGTGCCCGCTTCCCACTCGCAGCATCTCTTATCAGCGACAACACATACATGGACGACGTGTGCTACTCCATGCCTACTCTGTCTGCTTGTTTACAACTCAGAGACGATCTCTGCGAGTTGCTCAAGGCCGGGGGCTTCGATCTCGTCAAATGGGCTAGTAACTCACCCGCGCTCCTTGACTCCCTTCCCGTCTCTGCGTTAACGGAATGCGTTAAAAATGCGAAAAATGCGTTAACGGATCTTTTAAATTCCGACGAATATAATAAGTCTATCTCAGATGAGTTATCAGCTAATCGCATACACTGGAAATTCAATCCACCGCGAAGTCCTCACTTCGGGGGGAATTATGAAATATATGTGAAAGCGTTTAAAAGTCATCTTCATAAAACGATCGGTTCACAGTTACTCACCTATGAAAAAATGTTAACCGTACTCACACAGATAGAATGCGTTATCAATTCTCGTCCTATAACGTTATTGAGCGAAGATCCGTCTGAGCCGACCGCGCTGAGTGCTTCACATTTCTTAATGACCGCACCGCTGAAGCATTTGCCCGCTTGCACGGTTCCCGATGAACCTGGACACTTATTGAAACGGTACGCTTTATTGGATCCAATGGTACAATCATTTTCCAAACGGTGGAAGTTGGAATATCTTCACTTACTTCAATCTAGAGGAAAATGGAATACACCTTCGAATCCCATTACAATAGGTTCTATTGTTCTTATTATCACTGATAATATTCCCCCGCTATCCTGGCCTCTCGGCGTCGTCGTGGCCACTCATGTCGGCGGCGATGGCATCTGTCGAATAGCGTCAGTAAAAACGGCGACCGGCGTCTACCAGAGACCCGTCGTCCGTTTATGTATCTTACCTACCCAATAATTTAACCCCTTGCTCCCCGGTCAACCGCTATGTTATATTTAACCCGTTGACGGCTTAAGAGTTTAACTCTTATTTTTATATTTTTATTTCCCGCTTTCTTTTAAAAACCAATGGTTTTTAGGCCGGGGGCAAATGTTCGCGCCACTTACATTGGCACTCATAATACCTTCCTACCTTCCTATTCCTATCATTTCTTGGCGACTATCTCTGTCGCTCATATCGTGGTATCCACGAGAAAACTGCTTGCCGCCGCAAGTAGTCTGCGATCGACCCTCGTCCTTCGCGGCTGCCGCTCTCGCCGAATCCAAAGTACTGGATCTGCTGCTCCTCTGTGGTGGTCCACGTGAATTCGACGCGAAAATATAAACAAAACCCGCTATAAACCCGCCGCGTAAACGCTCCTTGCCGACACGCACCAACCGCCAAAAATACAGTCCACTACATCGAACGTCATAACATCCTGAAGGAACAAGCAGCTTGGAGACGGACCCGAACCGAGGTGATTGCAGTTGCATGGAGACCAGGTTAGTCGCCAAGTTCCTTTGTACTACTCTTCTACCAGCCATCCTTCCCCCGCCATTGGAGGCGCGCTCAGCCTATACAGCTTAGCTGCCGCGCTAACATAAATAAATCCTTAACGGTGTAAGTAGACTGTTTTATTCAGGGAACAGGTCGAATTTTCCGCGGGAAGACGGAAATCCCGGAGTGAAACCGCGAGAAGCAGCTAGTATTTAATATGTATAGTAAACCAACTGCCGATTACGTCTTTTTTGTGCCTCTGTCATGTAAACAGATGGAGCGGGCTTTATCGGTTATTCGCTTCAATTTCCACATGCTTTTGATGTACTTAGAAAATATTGTTTTACCGACATTTTTTGGTCTTTTGTGAACCCTTTGTGGTACAATGATGGATGAAAGGGAATGTATGATAACCATAAAAAGGGTTTAATATTTCCAAAACTCAAAACTCAATATTTTTTTTTTTAGTACAAAAAAAATGCATTTTTAAAAGTCAATCTCTTCAAGTCTCATTTAGGAGAACTAAATAAAAAATAAACCAAATATGAGCTTTATAAAAAGCTTGGTTTTTTATCATAATGTACCATTTAGAATTTGACAAGCAGCTACCAAGCAGTAACGACTATGTTTTAATCTACTTAGAATTTTACGTGTTGCGAAAACAAACAAATAATCGTTAATTTTCAAGAGACGTTAAAATTATCCATTTCATTCATGTCCAGTTCTCTGAACTTTGGAATAACTTTCCTAATTTACCCTGCATAGTCGGCAAAACAGCCGAACCTCCAAGGTAAGAAATGAGAATACATTTGTTCCACTTGTAGAACTTTGACTGTTTCAAAAGTGTTCTTGGTACGAAAAATAAATAAAATTAAAGAATTACGAAGAGCCTGTCTTTTACCTAGGATCTTCGTCTTCAGTTACTATGAAATTAGGAACTCTACGACCACCATCATCAACTCCTATCGTCCCACTGCTGAGCACGGCTCTCCCCTCACTTTCAGGACCCGATCCGGATTGGTGGATAACATACCTACGTCCAAAATAATTTTCCTCAAGATGTTTTCCTTCACCGAAAAGCGAGTGATAATTGCGTACATGCTTTACAGGAACACATTGGTACGTGCCTGCACTGGGATTTGAACTCAGTGGAAGGCAGACGTTTTCCCACTAGGCTACCACCGCTTACCATATAAATGAATAACGTGTTACAATCTTGCGCACATAGATGCCGACCCTTAACTTCAGGATTCTCCGTATCTAGGGAATCAGGAATTTTTGTCCTGTGTGGGCATCGAACCGGCAACATCTTGCTTAGCAGTCGGGTCATCAGCAACTTTACACCTCGTACGCTGTCACACAAACGTGTTGTTGGTGTGCGTGTCGGATTTAAATTAGATTCCTCTCTGGTTATTCCGACTTGTATCACTGAATTCAGCGCTGGTATTCCCGTGAATTCGTAACTTGAGATTTATTATTTTTGTTTTTAATCTAGAGTTTTTTCGCTTCGCAAGGCGCGTTGGCTTTGGTACGAATTGTCTGTCAGGAAGTCTTTGTTAACTGTTATTTGTTTATTTTCTTTTTTTCATGACTGAGTCATTTTTAATAAAGATATGTGGGTGTACTTTTTAACGCTTTGACTGCTCAGCCGATTTTCTTGTCTAGCCATGGTTACGGATCTGCACACGCCGTTGTGTTTTCCCGTACCATTAACACAACAGTTGTGTTTTGTCTACAGCTGCAAATTTTTGCGCGGCATTGCAGTGCGCTTGACATCCTAAGTAAATATTTAGACCGTATTTACCTTTAGTCTGACGACGAATACAGATATCGGTCGTCTGTAGCTATCAGTCAGTTCAGTTCAGTTCAGCGTCAGTGCGTTGTTAAATGCACGCACGGTTTTTTTATTTATTATTTGTTTCTGTGACGAGACCAGCAAGTCGTTTACCTCATGGTAAGCGCTACGCCTGCCCATAACAGTCACAGCACCACCCAGACCCCTGCTTTGCATAATCCTGCACGGAAATGCACTGCGCTCGTCACCCTGAGACATCGGCTCTAAAGTCTCATATGCCCAGTAATTTCGCTGGAAACAGTGTCCTTTAAACCGGAACATAGTAATGTTTGCACACTACTGCTTGGCGGATGAATATCTGGCAAAGGTGTGGACTTCTCAGACGGTTTCTTGCAGACTAAATACGGCTTTACTTCTACAGTTATCATATCAATGTAGATTGTATCACATTACCTTTATGAAACATTTTGTTTTCTCTCGTTTAAACTGTAAAGGCGTTAAAAAGGATCATACGCTAATGTTTCATAAAGTATAGAATAAACAATCTACCCATGAAACGCCTTCAAGACTTTAGTGCTAATCTTCAAGTGAGAGAGCTGTCTTTTATTTACTGCTTTCTTAATGACAGCTGTCAAAATTTTATAACTAAAACGTCGTAAACCGAATCTCCGAACGCAAACTCAGTTTATTATGAAAATGAGAGTAAATGTTAAGTGGCTCGTTTATTTTGATGCTGCAGAAACTAACGGTTAATTGAGATACTGTTCAATGGAGCGAAGTGAGATCTTAGTGGGAACTGGGCATCTCGACTATGTTTAAAATGTTTATAAGTATTGAATGTATTGTGTCTGTTAAATACTGTAAGTACGCCACCCACCCTACTATAGAAAATTGATTTTTACTGTCCATCCAAAGGTAGAGTTTTTCTATTCTATTATATTAGATATTGTTTTTGACGTGTAAAAGTGCAATATTTTGCCTATTTACAATAAATGATTTGAGTCTTGAGTTTTTGATAAACTCTTTATTGAAACACCATATTACAAAAAAAAAACTTTAAATAAATAATAATAACTAATCACATTTAACAATTAGTGTAACAATGGGCGGTCTTATCGCTGAGAGTGATCTCTTCCAGACAACCATGCATGGAGAAGAGTAACAAAAAATATCGGACGGAGATATCACAAGAACAGCTTCCGCATAATGGACCGATAATATCACCTGAGCTTAAATAAGGTTAAATAAACGCGGAGTATAAGCTTAAATTTTGTAACAGTTCATTCTATCTTCGTAATAATGAAACGAAAACGTACTTAGTAATATTAATTTTCAAGTTCGTATGTGAGCTAAATCGGTCAAGGGGTTGTTAAGAAATATGAGGAATCTTCAAAACCAGGGGTTAAAATATTGAAAATGTGAAAATTAGGTCAAGTGAGGTAACATATGTTAGAATAATATGAAATGAAGAATTTTGTACATTTCAAAATTGTTATAATTATTAGCATGTTTAGTTTTAAACCTCTTCAAGTTTTCCTTATAACAGTTATATCAATCTATCTATATATATAAAAATGTTATGTTGGTTTGTGTACGCTTCAAAAACTCAAAAAGTTCTGCACCGATCGAGCGGAAATTTTAGCATGATATATAATCCGCATCAAGGATTGTTTTTATCTATTTTTTTCATCAGTGAAATATCAGCGAATGTGCCACAGCGAAGCGTGGCATGGCACAGCTAGTATTATATATATAAGCTATATTATAATAAGTACCTTTCTAAAATGTCGGATAAAAATGATGACCACTACAAGTTAAAAAGCTAATGACATAATCGGTACTTCTGATCCCTTTTACATCACAGAGTTAAGAGTTTGTAGACGTTTGCTTTGGACTTCACTCGTGATTTCAGTTTACTTACCTCCTTTCAAAGTGAACACGTCTGTAAACTAGGTGGGTACCCTGTACAAAAATTCGGTAAATCCACTGATGTTGGTTGCGTGCGCACGGTTTTCATAGCCATAGCTACGGACAACCAACGTCTTTACTAACCATTAGCATAAGGCTAAATACCACCTAGGAAAACGCTACTACCATAGTAGCGTATTATCGATTTATTTCCAAGTGCTCTGGAGGCATACTGTTCGCGCCACTTACATTGGCACTCATAATACCTTCCTACCTTCCTATTCCTATCATTTTTTGGCGACTATCTCTGTCGCTCATATCGTGGGATCCACGAGAAAACTGCTTGCCGCCGCAAGTAGTCTGCGATCGACCCTCGTCCTTCGCGGCTGCCGCTCTCGCCGAATCCAAAGTACTGGATCTGCTGCTCCTCTGCGGTGGTCCACGTGAATTCGACGCGCAAATATAAACAACACCCGCTATAAACCCGCCGCGTAAACGCTCCTTGCCGACACGCACCAACCGCCTAAAATACAGTCCACTACATCGAACGTCATAACATCCTGAAGGAACAAGCAGCTTGGAGACGGACCCGAACCGAGGTGATTGCAGTTGCATGGAGACCAGGTTAGTCGCCAAGTTCCTTTGTACTACTCTTCTACCAGCCATCCTTCCCCCGCCATTGGAGGCGCGCTCAGCCTATACAGCTTAGCTGCCGCGCTAACATATTGTTGGTCCTCCGCCGCCGGATCTTCTCTGGTCCTCCCGCTATTCTCTGGCCCCTCTTAGGCCTCATATAGTCCTCTTTATAACCGCCCGCAATTTTATATTGGTATTTTTACCAACGATAATTTCCTATAATTATCGTGTTCCCGCCCGCAATTACAGTTCAGATAGTACCCTGTACTATCCTACTACGCTCTTATATACTTATTTCGTGTATTCCGCATTCCTAAATAGTAAAAATAACGATTTTTCCGTAATTCTTAATTTTTATTAAAAAGTGAAGGTATTCCTAACGACCGCCCGTGCGTCTCCACGTGGGTATTCAATACGCCGCGCACGCGGCAGGTAAATGCTGTAGGCAGTTGCAGTAAATTGGGAATTTCATACTTTATCTAGTTTTTTATACTTTGTTAAGATGGCTATGGCTACTCGTTCAAAAGACAAAGATAGTGAAGTATACGAGGACGCAAAAGCGCTCGATACGTTACAGGTCGAACGTTTGACCTTGATAGGTAAACGTGACATTATATTTTCTCGCTTACAAGATATTTTTAACCGATCTTTAAAGGCTTTCACTGATGATACTGAGAAGGATTTATTTCTATGTGGAATGATCTCGTTAGACCGTTTACGCTCCGATTTCAATGAAATTGTGAACAAATTAAATGTCACCGAGTTGAGTCTCAACGCTTCGTACACGGTTAACTACCAATCTATAAACGTCTTCGAAGATATGTTTTGCCGTTGTCAGTTTGTTTATAATAAACTTAACCCGCCTTTAAAAACCGCTGATTTCAATGTTGCCCCGCAACGTAAATCCATCAGAATTCCTGAACTCGATTTGATGGTCTTCAATGGAGATCCGATGACCTGGAGAATATTTTATGAGTCATTCAAACACACGATTCACGAAAATCCCGATCTCACTGATCACGAACGCGTCCAATATTTAATTAATAAATTGTCAGGCCGGGCCCTTGCAGTTTGTTCTGGTATCGTACCTAACGCTGATAATTATCCGATCATATGGCAGACGCTCGTCGATAGGTATAACGACAAACGTAACCTAGCCTCCGCTTATCTTGATCAAATGCTTGATTTTAAATCTTTTAACACCGCGACGAATAAAAACTTAGAATTATTCCTAGATAAATTCTGCACGGCTGTGTCAAGTTTGAAGTCTCTCAAGCTCGATAACGTGTCTGATTTTATTTTACTATCGCTCGCTTTGAAGAAAATAGATTCAAGTACTGCACGGTCGTTTGAAATGCACATGCGAGGTAAATCTATGCCTACATACAATGAACTTTTAAAATTCATCCGCGAACAAAGCAAAATATTGGAACGCACTACGACCGTTTCTCTTAGCCGCAGTGATAACAGGCCGGGTACTGCAAGGTCTACGCAGTCTTTTGCAGCATCATGCGTCACTCACTGTCCGCTTTGCAAACAAGCCGATCACGCTAACTTATATAGATGCCCTGCATTTGATAAGCTTTCTATCGACGACAGGTACACTTTTGTAAAACAAAGCAAAGGTTGCACTAATTGTCTAAGCACTACGCATATAAATACCGCTTGCAATTCTAAATTTAATTGCCGTTATTGTGGATGTAAACATCATTCTATGTTATGCCGCAAAGTATCATCTTCCCGTGAAGACAATCGCCCGTACCCTAGCGCTCCGTCACAGGCGCACGCGCCGCCTCCGCGCGCGCGAACTGGCAACTACTTCGCCGCCGGGGATCACATGCCGCCTTCGGCATCGCCGCCGCCCGTCGCGGGCTCCGCTAGCGCTCAGCTGACGAACTTACCTACAACTGCTTATCAGTCATCACAACAACAGGTGTCGCTGTGTAATATACGCCCCGCTTCGCAGCCTAATGACACTACTTGTTTACTGGGAACCGTACAAGTTTATGCTACGGATTTAAATGGTCGCCGCCATGTAGTACGCGCCTTAATTGATTCGGCTTCCCAAAGTAATTTTTTAACTTCAAAATGTTGCGCTAAATTAAATTTAAAATGCAATAAGGTGACGAACACCGTTGTTAAAGGGATAGGTTCCGCATCTAACCCAATCAAGGGAGCAGTTTCTGCTACTTTATCTTCCCGCCTAAATGATAATTTTATTGCAATTGACGCCTATGTTATCGACCGCATAACAGACAATTTACCGGCAGTGAAAATTGACGTATCCTGCCTTTCATACCTGAACTGCCTGCCTCTGGCAGACGACAGTTTCGCTTCGCCTTCCGAGATCGACATACTTATAGGCGCGCCGCTCTTTTCTGAAATATTGCTATCAGGCCGCGCCGCTGGTCCGCCTGGTACTCCAACCGCTTTTGAAACCATTTTTGGTTTTATCGTAATCGGGACCGCTCCCGTTACTCCCGCTCATGTTACTCCCGCTCATGTTACGCCCGCTCATATTGGAACCGTTGTTTCTATCACTGACCCCTTGGTTGAAGATAGATGCCGCTCTCATATTTCCCTCTGTACCTTTACGGAAGGACCACGTTTAGATAATCTTGTCCAACGCTTCTGGCAGCTTGAAGAGGTGCAATGCACGCCGACTTTGAGCCCAGACGCTATAGAATGTGAACGCATTTTTACAAATAACGTTTCCCGCGATCCTACGGGACGCTATTCTGTAGCGTTACCTTTCTCCCGCGATCCCGCGACCTCTCTGGGTAATTCTTACCCTATCGCTAAAAAACGCTTCATGTATCTCGAACGTAAGCTCGCCGCGATACCTGCTCTGCGCTTAGAGTACGTTGCTATAATCAAAGAGTACATTCAGAAGGGTTACATTTCACTGATCGACAATGATAGTCCTTTTACTGGATATTACGTGCCACACCACGCCATTGCGAGACTACAAAAAACAACAACTCGATGGCGTATGGTGATGGACGCCAGTGCTGAAACTGACTCAGGCCTCTCCTTGAATCAAGTTTTATATACCGGGGATAATTTACAAAACGATCTTTTTACAATCCTCTTGGATTTCCGCCTCTACCCAATTGCTTTTACATCCGATATTAAACAGATGTACCTACAAATTTTGATAAATAAGGACCACCGCAAATATCAAAAATTCCTGTATCGATTCGATCCCGTTTTTCCGCTTGATACCTACCAATTCAACCGCGTTTGTTTTGGTCTACGTAGCAGTCCGTTCCTTGCAATGCGAGTGTTGCGACAGCTGTGCGCCGCCGACGGTGCCCACTTCCAGCTCGCAGCATCTCTTATCAGCGACAACACATACATGGACGATGTGTGCTACTCCATGCCTACTCTGTCTGCTTGTTTACAACTCAGAGACGATCTCCGCGAGTTGCTCAAGGCCGGGGGCTTCGATCTCGTCAAATGGGCTAGTAACTCACCCGCGCTCCTTGACTCCCTTCCCGTCTCTGCGTTAACGGAATGCGTTAAAAATGCGAAAAATGCGTTAACGGATCTTTTAAATTCCGACGAATATAATAAGTCTATCTCAGATGAGTTATCAGCTAATCGCATACACTGGAAATTCAATCCACCGCGAAGTCCTCACTTCGGGGGGAATTATGAAATATATGTGAAAGCGTTTAAAAGTCATCTTCATAAGACGATCGGTTCACAGTTACTCACCTATGAGGAAATGTTAACCGTACTCACACAGATAGAATGCGTTATCAATTCTCGTCCTATAACGTTATTGAGCGAAGATCCGTCTGAGCCGACCGCGCTGAGTGCTTCACATTTCTTAATGACCGCTCCGCTGAAGCATTTACCCGCTTGCACGGTTCCCGATGAACCTGGACACTTATTGAAACGGTACGCTTTATTGGATCAAATGGTACAATCATTTTCCAAACGGTGGGAGTTGGAATATCTTCACTTACTTCAATCTAGAGGAAAATGGAATACACCTTCGAATCCCATTACAATAGGTTCTATTGTTCTTATTATCACTGATAATATTCCCCCGCTATCCTGGCCTCTCGGCGTCGTCGTGGCCACTCATGTCGGCGGCGATGGCATCTGTCGAGTAGCGTCAGTAAAAACGGCGACCGGCGTCTACCAGAGACCCGTCGTCCGTTTATGTATCTTACCTACCCAATAATTTAACCCCTTGCTCCCCGGTCAACCGCTATGTTATATTTAACCCGTTGACTGCTTAAGAGTTTAACTCTTATTTTTATTTTTTTTATTTCCCGCTTTCTTTTAAAAACCAATGGTTTTTAGGCCGGGGGCAAATGTTCGCGCCACTTACATTGGCACTCATAATACCTTCCTACCTTCCTATTCCTATCATTTTTTGGCGACTATCTCTGTCGCTCATATCGTGGGATCCACGAGAAAACTGCTTGCCGCCGCAAGTAGTCTGCGATCGACCCTCGTCCTTCGCGGCTGCCGCTCTCGCCGAATCCAAAGTACTGGATCTGCTGCTCCTCTGCGGTGGTCCACGTGAATTCGACGCGCAAATATAAACAACACCCGCTATAAACCCGCCGCGTAAACGCTCCTTGCCGACACGCACCAACCGCCTAAAATACAGTCCACTACATCGAACGTCATAACATCCTGAAGGAACAAGCAGCTTGGAGACGGACCCGAACCGAGGTGATTGCAGTTGCATGGAGACCAGGTTAGTCGCCAAGTTCCTTTGTACTACTCTTCTACCAGCCATCCTTCCCCCGCCATTGGAGGCGCGCTCAGCCTATACAGCTTAGCTGCCGCGCTAACACATACCATGACATCTTATAGTGATTCATTTGAAGACCTAAACTGAACCGCGTCGCATAATCGTACCGCGACGTCTTATTTTGAAAATGCATTATTAGCGACTCAATTTAGGTTGCTGCCATTTTCAACCTAAACTGGAACCACTTAAGTTTGAAAATGGCAGCAACATAAAAAATAAGACGTCACGGTACGATTATGCGACGCGGTTCAGTTTAGGTCTTCAACTGAATCGCTATAAGATGTCATGGTAGGCCTCCAGCGCTTTATTATGAATTGATACTTAGCTCAAAGTAGGCGCAAAGTAGTAGGTACTCAAAGAGGCACTTTACAAAATTATTTATAAATGTTATATTCTGGGATATTTACTTTTATTGTCGGCTCTTCATATTATTGTGCTTTAAAATTCAGATGGTGTAATTTTAGTATAGGATTATTAAGTGTTTGTTTAATTCAGACGGTAGACGTAATAAGACGATGGTAAGTGCTGCCCCCTATAGTATCTAGAGCATATTGTTTAGAATTAATTATTTTACTAGCTGCGGCTCACGGTTTACCTCGCGGTTTTATTGTTCTTCCAATAAAGTTTGATACCCTTTCTACCCTTTTTGGGGTTAGATTTTTGGGATCAAAAGCACCTGACTTATGTTACAGATCTACAAACTACATTTTTGATTTGGCCAAATGAAATTTAATATCAACTTAATTAATTTGCAATCACTTAACCACCCACATTTTCAGTTGTTTCTTATTATTTTGATTTAGTGATTATGAAACTATTTAATTTTTTTTTATATTGTTTCAGGTAAGTAACAGCGTGACAAGTCAGTAAGCTAAGTTTACACCTACGTCTGTAAGTATTCTAGAAAAAATGTTTATTAAAACAGAAACCGGTTAAAAAATAAGTGATATCAGATAGTTATTCTTACTCACTTATTTAAATGGGGTTTCTCTACTTTCTCCATAAGTTAGTTCTCGCAGTTGCACTGCATTTTTGCAGTCAAAATGACAATTATCCATCCAAACCTTAGCTACTGATTTTGCAAAGCGGTGGTGACCGTATGGTAATCTGTGCGCTTTTCAATACAACAACACCGAGTTCGAAACCTCCGCTCTGAATTCCAATTTCCATTGCGCCGTATTTCGGAAGGCACGTGCGGTCAGTCCCGGTTGGTGACGATTGATAGCAGCCATTAAGTCACGTCAGAGGCCTGACAAACTCTAACACCAAGCCGGCGGCGCCGCCACAACATTTTACAAACAAACAGAATTGTAATATCGAATTTGAATGACTTGGACCATGGACGTTTATATAATTATAATCTTTGGACCCGGCACTAGTCATTGCGAAAATCAATGATCGATTAAAACGGTCGGAGATCGCGATTAAACTACCAATAATACATGAACAGTTGATCACATATTAGTATTAAAATATTATCATTGATAACGAGATATTTACCATGTATTACCATGTATGTTTTATATGTTATTTTATTCGACTGAGTAATGAAATGAGCCTGACGGTAAGCGCCACGCCTGCCCATAACAGTTACATTGCCAAGTAGAACTTTCCATAACGAAATCTTGTGCGGCACTGCACTGCGCTCGTCACACTGAGACATCTGTTTTAAAGTCTCGTAATGTCCAGTATTTTTATTTAAAACCTTCTATTGTTGATCATATAACTTTGACAGAAGAGGGTAAATGGGAGCGTATGCGGTCCTTTGCTTAGATCGTTTAAGGCTTGGATAAATGCCATATTGACCAGCAGTTTAGGTTTAAAATGGCAGCAACATAAAAAATAATTCGTCACGCTACGATTATGCAACGCGGCTCAGTTTAGGTCCTGAACTGAATCGCTATAAGACGTCATGGTAGGCCTCCAGTTCTTCAACAGTACAAAAATATATAACCTGAAAAAATATCTCCACACAAGATCTTTCCAGTAATTCAACAGAATCTCGTATCGAATCCGACCTCCTCGCGACGCGACCTCACAAATCCGATAATGTGTAGCATAACTCGGACCAAGTTCCCCCTCAATCACTTCACAATTTTCAACCATATAATCGCGGGTGTAAGGGTCCCGTAACTGCAAAGTTAAATTTGTAAATAATACCGCTTTAGGTACAGCTATTAAGTTATGGAACACATATGGAAGGCTGATAGGGTAGCGACAGATGAAATCGATTTTGTCGGAATTCATATAATCGAGTCAACTATTCGATTTGGTCAGTCGGAGCCGGGTTTTAGTCGGGTAATGGGTGAATTGATTTATTTGTAACAAATAAGGGTAAATAAAGCTAAGTTATTGTTGAATGCTATAGATGGGCTATGTTTAATTCCGGGAAAATGGGATTTTTTTCCAGGAAAACGGAATTCCGCAGATGAAAAGGTAATTTCGGGAACTAATAATTCTAAAAATTCTTTCACAGATAGGAAGCTTCACTGTTTCTGGCTTTTTATAGTGACGTAGGCTATTTTATCACGGGAAAATTGTGAGTTCCTGCGGGAAAATTGGAGTTTTGCTGGTAAAACCGCACGGTGTATCTAGTTAAGTGCTAACCAACGAGTGAGATGGTATCGTTTAATTCCAGCTTCACTGGAAACTCGTTGGAACTGGCGCTAATGCGATTTCATCTTAGATATTTCAGTTTTCGTTAGATATATCTTAATTATTCAGCTAACGAAACAGATGCTTGGCTTTGTTTCGAAAATTACTTCTTTTCAGTTCAGTTTTCAGTTCCTTTCAATTTATTTATTTATTTATTTTTTCAAAAGTTAGCATGTTAACCACCTTTGACTACTACGTTTCTTAACACTTTGACTGCTGAGCTGATTTTCTTGTCTAGCCACGGGTGCGGCTCTGCACACTCCATAGTGTTTTCTCATACAACAAACACAACAGTTGTGTTTTCCCGCACTCACGGCAAGTTATGAAAAACACGACAGTTGTGTTCTCAGCACTTTACGTGTTAATATAGCGGAATCTAAGAAAGTAGCAGGTAGTTTGAAATTTTATTAACTGTAATTAAATTTAAATTTATTGGCATTTAAATGAACAAAAATTTTCAGTTTGGAAAAACGATTTTTCGTATTCATCAATGACCCATATCGTCCCACTGCTGAGAACGGATCTTTCCTCACTTTCGTGAGGAGAATTAGGCCATAGTCCACCACGGAGGCCGGGTCCGGATTGATGGATTATTAAACAAATTTCCTTTAAAATTCCAATACGACACTAAGTCAATGAAATAAACTGGATTAAATAATTTATTTTACTTTAACAACACCATAAAACTACATCCAAACCTAATAAAGTATAAGACGTTGAAAAGTGCGGCCCCGGTCGATAGTAAAATATCGGCAATCAAAATGGTTCAGCCGCAGTATACGGAGACAACAGTAGCGTAGCTTCAATTAAAATTGTGAACTTTTTAAAGCAGATGTTAAGGTACATAAAGACAGTTTTTAAAGTCGCTTATTAGAAAGGGCTCTTAACAACTACATCTCATCTGATGAGTGATTTATTGTTTTAAAGTGGTTAGAATACGAAATGCTGAGATTGCTGGCAGTTGGATAGTTATGGTTCTACGTGTATTAATAGGTACGTCTGTCAGTGTTATTTTCAAGTATCTTTTAGTAAATAAAATATCGTAGAAAAAAAAAATGCTGTCCCTTTATTTCCCGAATTCAGATTAAATATGTCTCATGCGTGCACGTGCATGCCTTTAAATTGACATTGTTAGATAGAGGGTATCAGGGAGTTGGTGTACTGCTTTCTGCTGGGATCGTAGCATTTGGAAAGATGTAGTCTCTGCCTATCCTAACAGGAAAAAGGCGTGACTGTATGTATGTATTAAAGACGAGATATTATTATATACTATCTTATTAGATAATTATGAGACTTCGTAACTGTCCTTGTAGTATACTGTTGTTTAGTGTTGTGTTTCAAACACCGACACGGCAGTAAATTTACGCCATGGCCACCGATCAAATTTTAATTTGACGACGATTGCTCGCATTTGTAGAGGATTTATTATTATTTGGTGCCAATAAATAGGCTGTTTCAGGGAAATTAAAGAGTTCTAAAGTAGGTATTGAAAACTGAAAGTTAGAGAATTTATGGAGCGGAAAAGCGCTTGGGTAACTTTACTTCCTAGTCTAATTTAGAGTAAAATTATAATTGAGAGGAAATTCATTGTCTAATAAAAGACAAAATAGGTAAGGGTTTGTATGGAGATTGTTGGATATTTAAGTACCTGCAACTTAAATATCCAACAATCTTATAAACTCATAAACTTATAAACTCATTATCACCTCCTTAGATTTCAAATATTCTATAAGAGCGAAAGAGAGAAGGAAGAGAGAGCTGAGTGCAGGTGAATGTTACAAAATAAATATGCCCGTGAATTTGTTATTCTCGACGTCCCTACTAACTAACTACTGGCAATACTAAGATTTTTTTGAATCCTGTCTGGGGTCGCTTTAGTATATTTTCATTACAAGGATTCTAAGAATGACCAGCTACTCCTGTCACCACGATATTTCCACCAAATTAATTCACCTATAGCTGAAACAATGACACGATAAAGAAAAATACCACAGATCATACAAAGCAAACTATCAACCAAACTAACATTTCAATTCGAAAAACTATTTATTCAGCTGTTTCCATAAAAAAGAATCATCCCAATGAAAAAGTTATCGTTATTTCCATAAAATTTGATGGTCCAACTTCTATCATCACACTATAAAAAAAAAACCATAATAATATCTAGCAGCTGCACCCCTTTATTGGAAAACATCGACAACAGAATTGAAAAATACCCCTAGGATTATATTACTGGTATCTAATACTTATTTCAGTGCCAATAAAGTTTGAATCTTATAAAAAACACAATAAAAAGCAAAATAAATGAGTGTTGTGACTTTGATCTATCCGAAATGAACTTACAGACAAATGTAAATAAGGTTTAAGATAAAGTAGTGCTCAGGGGCAACCTCAGAGTACTAAAATATACTGTTGAATAGCTTAGTGATGCACAGTATAATTCTATGAAGCAGGGAATGTTCATATATCCGTGCTACGACGCAAATGCGCTGATAGTCGCGGTATATTATGGTTAAATGTGTGGTTGGTTGTTTTACGGGAGATGTTATATTATGATTTTATGGCGAAAATTATGGGAAATTATTTAATTAAACTGACACTAAAAAATCATCGCTCTGATAATAGACAGACTTGGATTTAAAACTTTACGCACCTTTTGACGGGTATTTCCATGATGTTTATAAAAAAACTAACTTACATAACTGCTGACTTTACCTACTGCTTCATTCATTATGCTGTGGTCAGATAGACTGAAAAAGATACATTAGTTCAGAATCCAATGCACTAATGGTAGACATTAAACTAATGTTAACATTAAATGAATACCTACCTTAAGTATAGGCATTGTATTTTACTTTAAATGTGTGGTATTTTCAACTCATGTCTTGAAGTAAGGACATTAATTGTAACTGAGAAGTTAATTGTATGTCATTAATTACCACTGTTATTAATGGAGAGTTTTATTTTCAGCTTTTTGTTTTAACTAGATAGGCATTTATAATCTATACTATTATATAAAGCTGAAGAGTTTGTTTGTTTGTTTGAACGCTAGGATCTCAGGAACTACTGGTTGGAATTGAAAAATTCTTTTTGTGTTGAATAGTCCATTTATCGAGGAAGGTTATAGGCTATATAACATCACGCTATGATCAATAGGAGCGGAGCATCAATAAAGAATGTGGAAAAAACGGGAAAAGAATATTGCTTCTAAGAGCTTTTCTTGTGTGCGCTGCGTTATCGGTTAAAGTTATGCAAAAATGATGTATGACGAAATTGTTCCCCTTTGAAGTAAAATATAAATATTAAAAAAAAAAACAATTTAATATTTCAAAAATTTTGCTGTCTTCATGGATAGCTATTTTAAATTAGTTATCATGTTTTCTGATTTGAGAGAAATAAAAAATCTGTATGCTAAGTCATAGATTATTGTTATTTAATTATAAATATATACATTATTGGACGAGTATATACCACTCATGTCCGAAATGTGTACTGGGACACATATTAGAAGTAAAACTAAACTAAAATATTATTATAAGAACAAAATATTTAAAAAAATATTAAAAAAATGTATTTCATAAAAGATATTTAAGACAACATTAAACGTAACTCTTTCTTACTATCTTCACTAACTCATATCTCCCTCTCAACTTCCGTTCGCCCGATTTCACCCGATCACATTTTTCGTAACGCATTCACCAGCTCCCGAAGTTAAGCGTGCGTAAAGAAGTTTTGCTTCAAAAAAATAGTAGCCTACCTATATATTCAGAGCTTTCTATCTTTTTTTTTGTTTGACTGAGTGACCAGATGAGCAAGTAGTTCACCTGATGGTAAGCGCTACGCCTGCCCATAACAGTCACAGCACCACCCAGAACCCTGCATTGCATAATCCTGCGCGGCACAGCACCGAGCTCGTCACCCTGAGACATCGGCTCTAAAATCTCATTACACCAGTAATTACGCTGAAAAATAAAAACTGTAAAAAGAACTGAATATCAAACTAAACAAAAGACACGTAAACAATCGCATTGTTTCGAAACAATACCTATTACGTGCCTTCACATCCTGAATGGGAGCCTAACTTGAAGCCGCGACGTGACTCAAACGTTACGGAATCGATCCCCAACACAAACAAACTTTCATTCATCAAAAACTTAAACGTAAACGTAATTACGCGTTTGAACTTTAAACGCGAAGTTGCGCTTCTACATTCTGGAACAACAATTACAATTCTGTTTTCCGTTACATTATTGTCCCGGGTCTGGAATCGGGTGAAAACTCTCTCTGAAAACGTTCTGAAAGCCAATTCAAAAGTGTTCTCAAATTCAGTCAACTCCATTGAATTGGATTCAGCCTGTAGAGCTCTCGAGATGAGAAAATATTTTAGAAATACCCGTGAAATTTTCAAATGCAGCGCCGAAGTCATAATTTAAAGAAATACCATTCTTATTTTCATCACAGCAAGATTCAAGGATTTCAGATCTATGTATGTACGTGTGCAGTCTGTGTATTCGATGTTTCTTTATCTACAGAGTGATTTATATAATGCTTACCTTCGTTCAATACAAATTTTTGGTAATGTTTTGTACGATGTTTCATAAAAGAGTGGATTTATATTATAGAGATATTTTGTTATTTATGGTAGCTAAATGCGTGAGGTTTTTGTGTGGCGTTATTTATTTCATTGAATACAATGTGAGTTTCTGTTGTCTTAAAGGCACTTTATCTTTTTAACGACGGTTTTGCTTTTAGCTGTAAATGACACCGGGGAGAGAGAGAGAGAGACATAAATAAAGAAAGGGAGAGAAGGGATTTTAAAATCAAGAGATCAATAAAAAAATTACCCATTGTTATGTTTTCAGATTCAAAAAAAAATACGCGCAAGTTATCTATAGCAATGTCGATATTTTATGCAAACTTGTGAGCGGTGGTAGCCTAGCGTCCGCCTTCCAATCAGTTCGGATCTCAATGCTAGCACATGACACGAGAAAGGACCAAGTCACCTAACTTTTTTGCAAATATTCGTGAATGTCCGTAAAGGGTTCTTATGAAGTGAAAAGTTAGAATAATTGTTCCAAAAATTGGAAAATTTGAGAAAAACAACGTGCTTTTTCTATGTGTGATGTTTTATGAACTTTCAATTTGGCATTTGTGTTTATTTATGTTTTTTTCGCTATCTTCAGTTGTTTACTTTCATGTGTGACGTGGGCTGTTCTAAACCTTGAAAAGTCAGTTCTTGCGAAAAAACTGAAATAACGCGGGTGCAACCGCAAGGCTTATCTACTAATTAATAAATTAAATTAGTGATAGCAACCAATTTATTTAAATATTACGTTACATTCCCAAACTGAAGTCCAGCGTGGAATTAGACGCTGATCATAAAAACAAATAGCGCTGTACAGTGCGTACTGTAGGCGTCTCAACTCTCATCTAAATGTCTAAAAGGGGGGGAATAATTCGCTCGCTTTCGTCTAGGAACGCTCGCGCCTCGGGCTGAAAGCTTGAGTTATGGTAGTTGGAAACACACACGTCGCGTATAAAAGAGACATTTCTTTTTTGTAACGCTTAACTAGGTTTCCCTGTATCTAGGGCATCAGGAACAAGGATGAGTATGGTCTGATAGACAGTCGTCAACCGAGTGCTTTTTTTAATGTTTCTAAGTAACAAGACGAGCAAGTCGTTCACCTGATGGTAAGCGCCACGCCTGCTCATAACAACTTCAGATGAACATTGAAATTTACCACCATATTACCAACCTTGACTTTATGAATCACTGTTTTATATTTTTGAAGTAAAATTTCTGAACGCTTGCTTGACTTGAAGAGTAAGCTGGTGAATGCATGACGACAGCGTTACGAAAAGTGTGATCGGGCGAGGCGAACGGAAGTTGAGAGCGAGATATAAGATAGAAAGAAAAAGAGAGTGAGTTACGTTTCGTGTATTACTTTAGGCCCAAGAGAGAGGTGCGAGCACACATTTTCTTTCTCTCTTCCTCTCATAGCCAGTTATATATCCATATCATCATCATCAACCCATAACGTCCCACTGCTGGGCACGGATCTCTCCTCAATTTCGTGAGGAGGGTTAGGCCATAATACACCACGGGGGCCCCGTCCGGATTGGTGGATAACATACCTTCGAAATAATTCTCGGGTAGGTATGTGGGTTTCCTTCACCGAAAAGCGAGTGATAATTACGTACATATGTTTTACAGAAACACATTGGTACGTGCCCGCACTGGGATTTGAACTTTTTTTCCTCTATATATCCATATAGATGAAGCTAAAGAAGTTTTACTTCAGTCGTGTGGTTTAAAGCACACTTGTTTTTTATATTAATCCCGAGCACGTCCGAGAAAAATCCTCCACCATGGCCACCCTATAGGCAAGTGTTTAGTATTCAACGCGAGTGCCCGCCTAGCGTCTGTCACTTCACTGAGAAAACTCTAATTTATTTGTATAAGTGGATACCCAGTAGGTCACTGCCGTACTTCTTGTTTTCAGAGACGTGGAGGGAAGCCATGATTCCTTATACAACGCTGTTTTCTTCTAGATTGGCTAGCTAATGTAGTGTAATTGTTGGATGCGAGGGTAAAGCTAGATTCACATTTGTCTGACGTGTCGTGTCGTGATGCATAAGAAAGGTATCGGTTTCATACATTTAATTTGGTAGCGTTCACATTTCTCCGATGCAGTGTTGTGACGGCTTGTGTTAAATGTATGAAACCGAAGAACTATCTGTGAACAAGGTTACCCATTTGATTCATCCATCCCAGTAGGTATCTGCCTCCGAGGACAACGGTGACGGTCACCTATCCAAGTATATGCCGCTGGGAACGTAGCTAACTTTTTTCCATTAATTACTACTCGTAATACTGGCCTAGTATACGCATGAGATGCTTAGAAATCCACATTCTCGTCAAGTTCATCAAACTCAACGACCGCTCATCAGGCATAGAGACGAGACGTGCTGAGCTACTCAAATTAATGCTCAAGATGTGTCAGCCAGTGGATTCGACTAATTGGTCCAATTTCAGACGTCTGTTAGGCTAGAAGTTAGATGAGGAACGGTGGTAGAGTTAGTTCACTACATTAGTGGAGATATGATTTATCTACGGAAGGTTAATTAGGTACCTACCTGCTGAATCTCATAATCTCACAAATACTGTGAATGCGGAAGTTTGTGCGTTAGTTCTCTCTTCACGCCGAACCGGATGAACAGATTTTGATGAAATTTAGTATAACATAGATACTTTAGCTCTTGAAATAGAAGATAGGATGATGCTTTTTATCCCATAAACAGTTCCTGCGGGATATTAGTTTACGCGGGTGAAACCGAAGGGTGCTGCTAGTAAGCTCATACAATTCCTTTTAGATAAGAATTACTTTCTGTTACACTCCAAAAAATTCTGTATAAAAGAAATGTAGCTTAGAAAAGTAACAAAATCCGCTAAGAAATCACATGTAAACTTTGTTAATTTTTTTGGTTATTATTATGTCACCTTAACATCAGCATCACCGTCAGCAACCCATATCGGCCCACTGCTGAGCCCGGGTCTCTACTAACATTCATGAGGAGGATTGGGCCATAATCCACCCCGCGGATCCGGTCCGAATTGGTGGATCACACACCGACGAAATAATTATTAACACGTGTGTAAAACTTAAAATAGCCGTCAGAAATTGTCTGAAAATTGCATTGAAAAGAGTATACTTAATAGCGAAGATAAATATACATTCCAAAAATGTGAGGAATGGGAGAAAAATGGGAGCATGCACGCTTAGAAGATACCTATTCACTCCCGACTTGCTAACTTCCAGATTATAGCTCTCGGGAAACAAAGAATCTGGGTGGGTGTTCCATTCCTTCGCTGTTCAAATTATAAAAGTGGATACAAATCGCTTCGTGCGGAGAGGAGGAATATTAACCTACGGATGCCGTGTTTCCGTACGTCTTGTTGTCCGATGGTGGAAAGGAGATGGAGGAATTAAGTTGTTAACTCTATCGCACACTCTCCGAAATCTAATCCCGGGGATGCTTCCTACAAAGAAACAAACTTTAGCTGTTTATAACACTAGAGAAGATAGTGTAGATTTCGCAGCAGGAACGCAAATAGGTAAAATCCGATACTTTCATAAGACTGTTCCTCCGAAATGTCGGAAAGCTATTCAAAACTCTTGAAGCGAGCTGAATCCTAGCCTTTTGCACAGACATTGGCTCTGGAAGCGTGTAGACTGAAAACGGGCATGGCACAGAATGGCTAGTACAGTCGGCCTCAGAAGTATCTAGCTAAAAATGTCCTAATATACAATCTAGTTTTACATCCGCATATTTTTTTTCGTCATCATCATAATCATCATCACATACTTACGAGAGATAGTGGCCAAGCGGTAGCTTGTACGCTGTGCAATCTGGCGACAACGGGTTCGATCCTCGCCCCTGCACTAATGATTTTTAGTAGTTGTGTATGGATTTTCATAGCCCCGTGCTTTAGGTTGTTATCGATGGGTAGCAGTCGTTAGGCCACGTCTGGGACCCTTGAGCAGACTGATATTGTGCTCTGACACCAAAGGCTAGCACCACCTTATTCGACAAACAAACAAACTGCCCACTGCTGAGCATAGATCTCGCCTTACTTTCGTGGGAAAGACTAGGCCATAATCCATCACTAACATTTAGTCCGGATTAATCTGTCAACCTTTCTTTTTATTTGTCTGAGTGCCGAGACGAGCACGTCGTTAACCTGATGGTAGGCGCTACGCCAGCCCATAACAGTTACAGTGCCTCGCAGAACTTTGCATTGCATAATTTTGCGCGGGACTGCACTGCGCTGGTCACTTTGAGACATCGGTTCTAAAGTCTAATATTCTTGGTAATTTCGCTGGAAACAGTGCCCTTCAAACCGGAACACCGTAACCTTTTATTAGAACAGGATATTTAATTTATAGAGAGCTGTTCAGTTACTTTTCAGGCTGACTGTACCAGAACGCGTGCCAAGCTGGTGTCATCAAAGTGTTAGGCACACTAGAATTGACAACCATTCGAAAGTATTGTAGCAGTTATAAATTCTATTTCAAAACCTTATCGTCATTACTGGAGCTATGAAACTTTCATAGCTTCAGTTATCTAGCGTGTCAAATGAACCTTTAAGTATGGACGTGGATATACCTAAACACCCCTCCAGGCCTCTAGGTGATATGGCGAAACCCTCCTCACGAAAGCGAGGAGAGACCCATGCCCAGCAGTGGGACTTTATGGGTTGATGATGATGATGATGATGGACGTGGAGCCTCACGGGCTACTCCATGTTTACGTTTTCTTGGTGAAACTAAGAAACTTCCCTCAACTCCCCGCGATTGAGCGGCTCAGTAGCTTCTGTTTTAGTCGTAAAACTACCCATGAGAGAGGAGGTTGCGTCTTCCGATGAATATCACGTAATGACCATCAAAATATTGACCGGAGCCTGTCAAGCTACACGTCCATTGTTGCCCTATGATATATTTTGTAAGGTCGATTAGGTTTGTTTTAGATTTTGTAGTATAAAATGTCAAAAAAATATATAAGTAAATCAAAAAGACCACCCACGAGTTCTGTTCAGGGCCCTGCGAGAAAAAATTGCGCGTAGAAGATCCATCTTCCGAAAAAGAAGTGAGTGATGTGTTGTTAGCTTCGAATCAGTCTCACAATGAAGAGAATATTGAAGATTGTTTTATATTATTGTTTTTTTATTATTTTTTATTAGAAAAAGTAGAAGTCAAGAGTAGTTAGTATTTTGTTATGTAGAATCTGTCATGAAAAACATACTAACAAAATAACTAACCAATTAAGACAATAAAAAACCCTTTATGAATTAGCTTTGACTTAGCAAAAGTCCTGTAGGTACCTCATTAAATGTTGTTTTGGACCTTTGTTAACCTCTCCAGAGTCCTTGTCTCAGACTTGTTAAAGAAAGTTTTCAAAATATCTGAAATAAGGTAAGAAACTAAGTAATTAGGGAAATGGCCTGAGAAATGTAGCTATTAACTCGTTTTCGCCTAATTCCTCTTTTGTAGTCTAATTAAGTGTTTTAGAAAGGTCCACAAAGAAAATTATCGCCTAATTCACTTAGCCTTAAGAGTTACCTTTTGTCGCAGTTTCTGTACAAAATAACTTTTTTTTTATTATTTGACTGAGTGACTAGACGAGCAAGTCGTTCATCTGATGGTAAGCGCTACGCCTGCCCATAACAGTCACAGCATCACCCAGAACACTGCATTCCATAATCCTGCGCGGCACTGCACTGCGCTCGTCACCCGGAGACATCGGCACTGAAACTGAAAGAGTACATAACAAAAATATTAAAAATTAAATTCTTATGGATTTACTAAAAAATACAGCTGTCTCGAAAATGCTAGTGAAGGCAAAAAAAAACATTATTAAGGAGGGAATATGCATTGAAACTAGCCCAATATAATTATCCGTTACAATAATTGTTATAATTAATCACGTACGTCACAAAAAAAAAATTAAACAGAATACCAAACCATCTCCTAATAATAAAGGGGTATCAAATTGTTAACACTCTCTTACACCAAAAAATATTTTTCCAGACTCTTTATTCAACTGTTCAACTATAAAAACGAAATAAAAACCAGGCGCAGATGTCGCGAACCAAATTGGGTATTCCAGATAAAATATATTACGTGTTAAATCTAGTTTCTAAAAATGGGATAGAATATTCAGGGAAATTCTGTTTGTGGCAGTGGCAGGTCACGTGGTCGCTTTCAAATACCTCTTAGGCACACATTATTATCAAATCGTGCGAAGAGATGCGAATTCACATAGGTTTTATACTAAAGGAATTATATCGTGGAAGCTGTGGTAGCCTAGTGGGAGAACGCCCGCTTTCCAATCAGAAGGTCGTGAGTTCAAATCTTAATGCAGGCACGTACCAATGTGTTTCTTTAAAACATATGTACGTAATTATCACTCGCTTTTCGGTAAAGGAAAACATCGTGAGGAAACCCACATACCTACCCGAGAATTACTTCGGAGGTGGCTGTGTTATCCACCAATCCAGATCGGGCCCCCTTGGTGGATTGTGGCGTGACCCTTCTCACGAAAGTGAGGGAAGACCCGTGCTCAGCAGTTGGACGTTATGGGTTGATGATGATGATATGTTATGTGACCCACCTACGTGGCCGAGGTTCGGTGGTAGATTATGGCATGGTCTGTCAATTCTAGCGGTCTCTTACTTTAAAAACACGTGACGTCCAAAATGCTCCATCCGTCCGGAATTTATTTCGGAGCCGTAAATCCACAAGAGTTATTAACCTAGAAACGGTCACCAGCAACCTCTACCTACAAGAATTCTTAAAACATACCACCGGGGAATTAGGAACAGTAGTAAAGTCCAAGACATAGGTAGTCTAGAATTCTAGATATCTAGAAAACTCCGGCGTCTCAGATCGACATTTCCCTGGGGGATGGTAAAGTCCACCAACCGACAGCTCTCGGGGGAGGAACTGATAGTCTGCTGCAATCTTTCAATAGAATTGAGTATTTTAAAATGAGATATTTTAAAGGTAGAGTGGTATATTAAACCGCACACTACCAAGTTAGATGGTATTTAAGGACATTGCCTAGAGTCTGACCTTTTCTATTTTTATGTATTTGTTTTTAGTAACGAAAAGAGAAGCTTATTCAGAAGATGGTAAGGGTCATATAGCCCATAACAATACCGGTGCAACCCAGAACTATGAATGACAAAATCTTGCAGGCACTGCACTGGTTCAGGGAAAAGGAAACAGGGGGTGAAAAAGTGGCTTCAAGCCGACAATCTAACAATTGTTTATGACATGATAAGAGACTGTCGAGATCCAATAGCCCAAAGGATTAGCAAGCTGAAGCAAGCTCAATGGCGTTAATTAAGAAAGGGCTACGTCGAGCAGTGGATGAATGTGGACTGACGATAATGCTAATGAGACCGCCCATTAATCGTTATTTTTTTCTTTATGTGTGGTATTTTAATAAAGAGTTAATCTATCTATCTATCAATCTATGATATTAGATGCTAAATTCATGGGTGCCGAGTTGGGAATAATCCGAAGTTATTGAGGTATTCTGTAATAGAATATTTGAAATCTTCGAAAGCAATTCACAGTACACTAGGTGGAACCTACAATCCGTTAATGGGTGTTGAGTGAACAATTTTCACTTCGTTGCCTTCAACATGTTGACAAGTTCGCATTTCGCACCATTCTATAAAGAGGCCCTGGGGAATGTTCTTTCTATTATCAAAGTTGCTTACTTGGAAAATAGCTTGGAAATAGTTTTCCTAGTTACAAAAAGCTATTCACGAGGAAACTTTGCAGACATCTGTAGGGGGTTCCCTTAAATAAACGTGCCTTAACCATTTAAGTTGTGATTTAGGTACAGTCGCCTTCAGAAGCTGCTGTTGAAGTTGTTTTTTCTCAATTTCCAATTTAATTATAACACGTAATATAAAAGGTTTTTTCATAGAATAGGATATTTTAGTTACGGATATATTAGCTATTTTAAAGTAATTTAAAACGCGCTAAATAACGTTTTTCGTAGAATATGATTTATAAATTGTGGAGACGTTCAGTTACTCATCAAGCCGACCGTGCCATTGAAACAAGTATTTTTGAAAAATATTGAGTCATCATCATGAACCCATATGGGCCCACTGCTGAGTACGAAAGTATTTTTTGAATATCGATATAATATAACACTACCATATTAAAGCCCGTCACACACGTAGCTATAATATATATTAATATGAATTACAGCAAGGCATATAATGATATATTTTCTATACAAATATTCAAGTCACTTGAATATTTGCCCTGCTATAATTTATATTAATATATATTATACCTGCGTGTGTGACGGGCTTAATTGATGACAGTTTGTGAAGGTAATGATAAAGACGGAAGGTCGACTATAGAACTTCTTTGTATACATGAGTAGATTAATGGTATGTGGACTCGTTTTGATCAGTTCGCAGTCCTCATTCAATATTTACAAACCTTCTCTACATAAACACTACTATTTAACAGAAAACTTATTTTCAATTCTTTACGCTTTTAGTGGAGTTCTTCTAGGTATATGAATCGAAACTACTTTATTATAAGGAGGTTTATCAATAGAAATTAATTTCCCCATTTCGCCACCCTCCTGAAACACCATGGAATTCGCCCTCAATTATCAATTGTATGGGGCTCTATAGGAATTCCTTTGGGTTGTGTTTTGAATACAAAAATTAGAGGCGTTTAGGAGAAATGTTTTGGAGGAAAATTAGGAAGTTGAACATCGATTAAAACTTCTTCAAACTTTATAAATAGAAACTTTAATTGAATAAATATATTCAAGAGACACTAAATCAAATATACCTTTGTCAGATATTTATCCGCCAAGCAGTAGAACATTACTGTGTTCCGGTTTGAAGGGCATATGAGACTTTAGATCCGATGTCTCAGGGTGACGAGCGCAGTGCGGTGCCGCGGAAGATTATGCAATGCCTTTGCATTGTTGTGTTTGTTGTGTTTTGGGTGGTGCTGTGACTGTTATGGGCAGGCGTGGCGCTTATCATCAGGTGAACGACTTGCTCGTCTCGTCACTCAGCTAAATAAAAAAAAAGTATAAAAATTTATATCTACTCATGTTGTAAAAAAAAATTTTTTAGTTTGTAACATAACTAACAAAAAAAACTTATTTTGTTAGTTTGTAAGAAAATCGTTGGTTTCATTTGTAAAAGGCTCGTTCGGTATAATTCGCAGGAGTCTTCTTCATTTTAATTTGTTTTAATTTTTCTGTCATTATTCAATTTACATTTCAAGTTGTTTCCAAGTTCGCAAAGATAGCAAACTAAAATAACATCAGGCTAATATTTCTATCTATTCAGCTCGTATCCAATCACTGTTGAGTATAATAATCCTTCTCTGTTTGTTTTTTATCTGTTATTTTTTTAATAATTACTTTAATATAAATATAAGATAGAATTCTTAATATTTCTTTTCAAAATTGTGTAAAGTATGTATATACCAACCAAATTTTATTAAATGAAGTATTTAATTTTAAATATAACATGATATGACTGAGCTGCCAGATTATGAAATTTAATTTATGACATAACACCGCTACTGTGACGCAATGCTCTGCTGGCGCCAGCGCCGGTGCCAGTCACGCCGCCCCGCCGCGCCGCGCCACGCCGCGCCGGCGCAATTAAAGTGAAAGGCAATGATAATGTAACAGGTTATTTTTGACACACCGTCATGCGGCTCGTTGGTCTAGGGGTATGATTTTCGCTTAGGGTGCGAGAGGTCCCGGGTTCAAATCCCGGACGAGCCCAAATCTTTTTGCTCAAAATTGTGACTTATGTAAACACAATTTTTAAGTTCTACTATTCTAATCTCGGCAAAGGAAAAATACTTAATTATTACGATTCTATAAAAATCATGCGTGAGTATCTGAGCCAGGATTTTAATTTTTTATAATAATATAGGTCTGACACAATGTCATTATCTAGTCATAAAAATAATCTAGCGCGATATTTTATAACCTCTTGATAGGTGTATTAAAAGTGTTTTGACATAGTGTCCGCTAATATTATCTTCAGGGAAATATTATCGCTTGGGCTATATTATATAGAAACTCGAACAGATATTTGTTATACGGACACTCCATACAAATACTCCATTTGACATTTCACACATGGAAATGACATTTATACACGTGCTAAAGGCGTATATAAAGTGTTCCAAGACAACCCGCTACTAAGAAAATTCATACTAAACCGTTTGTATATTCTTAGTTGTCTATTGGGCGTATTATATTGAGTGACCTCCCAATTTCCCTCCGGATTGCGGGTAGAGGTGCGGGGAAGCGGATCGCGGGGGGCGGAGAGAGAACATAATAGATTTATGTCAGTCGGAAGGCTAATCAATATTACACGCTTTTAAGTTACACTCGCATTTGGCGCGTGAGCAAACGTCATTTATATGTGTGAATTGTCATGTATGGAGTGTCCGGAGTGTTACGTTTAAATAGGGCGTAGTTTTCGCCCAGATTACTGTTCCCCAACGCCGGTTCTGATTCGCGCCTAAATTTAATTAATCCTCGCGAAATGAGGTGTTTGTACCATTCCTTTGTCTACGCAGTGATTGAAGCACCCATTATCAGTTTAATTTGGGCCACAAAGCCCAATTGTGGGCTGTTTGCCGTCCTTAAAACGGCTTGTCTCAGACTGATTGCGGTAATTGGATCCACACAAATGGATATACACAAAAACAATTACAAACCGAAACAGCAGTATATTAACTGGCTGAAAACTGTGTAACTTACCCGAATACCTATAAAATTTCCACTGAAATGCAAGTGAAATTCAATTGAAAAGATCGCGTGAAATAATTTTAAATGGTTCTTTCCGAGTGGATGAGCGGTTTGATTGGTCAATTTTATAGGGTTGCCACTCGTTCATTATCGTACTTTATAATACATCAAAGTCTAATTGACCGTTGAATGCTATTCATTTGACTGACTCACTTAAAATTAGGGTGGAATATACAAACGAAAAACTTTACTTTTTGTATGGTTTTCTACGTAAATTTTATTGTATTGCCAAATATCAAATTACAATGTCTTGTTACTGGAGAAATTATTGACTTTTAAAATGTAATTATCGAAATTTAAGTTAATACTGGCATTAAAATAAGATTAGGAAATTGGTATATTTGTAAATAACATGTATTTTTCGAGTGCATGTATGAATGTATTTTACTGATTAATAGGTAAGTCCATTTTTTATTCTTCCAATCAATAATGTTTAATGGTTGTAACTATTAATTAAATCAATTTTGTAATTATTTTTTTTCTTAAATATATATTTTGCTTGAAAACTCGACAGTGCCAACCCTGGTGTTCAATAAAGTTCTTTGCTGTTCATCGTCCCAACTCGACCATTCGAGAGCCTTTTTACAATGTCTTTTCAGTTATTGAAAGTATCTTTAGATTTTATCTTTATCTTGGTCCGCCTGTACGTGATATAGGGGTCAAATGAACTTGGTTCCTTTATTTGAGATTTAGGTATTCATATTTTTACCGCTATTGTGTTTCGTTAGTCTTTTGTTCGTTGTCGATTGAAATTGTTCAAAAAAATTCCCGCCTGGCAACATTTTTCTGCTAAAATTAAGATTGTATAATAAAAAAAATCTGTCTTCTGTTCTAAATCATTTATTTCATAGTAAGCATAAGGCCATACAATTTCTATTTATTAAAATATTATAGTAAATTTTAATGTCAACAAAACTGCTTAATAAATTATTTGGAATTTTTGTTGTAGAGTGTGACTATCATTATAAAAGCGCTTTAGAAATAATACAAAACTGTCCAACAAGCAACCGACACTTACTTTTTAGACGTGATTTGGTTAATCTAATATCGCCAAAAAAGGGAGTAAATTTATTCCCTCAAACAAATCGCAAAAAAAGACTAATTAACGCCATTTAAATAAATAAGCTATTACAAAGGTGGCGCGTTTTTACAGTCGCCATGTTGTTTGCCGCTATTTCGTTTTCAAAATGGCTGCTCGTTTAGAAATGCGAATTTACGAGTTCAGCGCAATATTTATTGTAACGACAATTGAAGTTTTACAGGGTTTGTTTGTTTTATTTAAATGTTGTAATATAAGGTTATTAATAGTGTTGATCAAAAATGTTACGATAACAACCTTATCTTCGTTTTAGCACAGCCGTAATTTTGTTCTAAATTATACTGTGATTTTAGTATTCGAAATAGTAATAGGAATAGAACAACGATGTCACGAATACGTCGCCAACTATAATATCTGTCAGTTTAGTTCTGTCAAATAGAATTGTTGTCACTTTTCAACATTATAAAAACGAGAGAGATGGCAATAATTTCAGAGCTATCAAGCCAGCAGAATTGGTACCAAATTTAAGTGGTTGGTTGGCAAATGCAAAAGATAAAATGGCGTACTGTTAACCTTTTATCCGATTATGTTTTATGTAAAGGCTTTAAGACAGTTTTCAGCGTCTTCAAGTCCAACCGGCCAATACGCCATAGGGCTGTCGAGTTGGTAGTATTTTGCAATCGAGAAGTTTAGTACAAAGCGAAGGACCCACATCACGCGCACTGTCAGCTACATGCTCGGTTTTGTAATTCGATTAATGATTCGCCTAATACACTCTAGGCGGTTGCTGTCTATTCAATGACGGCCTCCTGCAAGAAACGTCTTGGTGTGATTTCGGTTCATTTTGGCCGAACCATGGGTGCTGTGTGGGATAACCTTTACCCCTAGGGTGAACAATCGGGTTTACCATGTTTTGTCGGACACTTCGTGTGTGTATGGACTTATTGAGTATGGACTATGATGCTATTTCTTTTTACTATGCACTTGAACGATAACTTATTGGTTAACTAGCTGCGCCTCGCGGTTTCACCTGCGTAATTCGCATTTCCCGCAAGTACTCTGCATTTCTGATGTTTTATACTACAATAATATAGATAGATTATAATTAATTGTTCGCCAGATAAGAACTCTCTTTATAAATGTCGAGGTCCACGTCAACGTCTTCTTGTAATTTCCTGCTTGTAAAATATTAACTCAACGGCTAATCACACGATTAGGTACGTTGATAGTGCGTCGATTATACATAAATAACACGCTACTATCACATACATAAATTCTGACCTGTAACTAGGATTCCCTAGGTACAGGAACTACAAGGACCATGGTCCTACAAATACCCAGACATAGAAATGTGGTATACACAAATGTTTGCCCAGTGCGCGAACCGAACCAGCAACCTCGCACTTCGCAGTCAGCTCATTACTTACTACGCCACGGAGGCTGACATTAATGAATCGACCCTTATTCACATGTATCGGAAAGTTTTCGAAACCGATTTCGATGAATTCATTCCCGATCCGCCGCATTCGAAAATAGACTTTCCTGTACTAATTGTGAATAACGATATTTGAATGTGTCGGACTGTAGCTAATTCTTCTACTGTGTAGTCGTCAACCGGTGTTAGTATTACAGATAGGTAGGTGTATTGCATACGCGACAAAATGAGAATATTACCTTTTATGAGCCCATACATAGAGATGAGGCAATTCACGACTGTATAAAATTAACATTTCCAACGTCAAATTTTGTAAAAGCTTTCGCCCCAATCTTTTGTTTCTCACACGAAACCAATTGCCTACATGTGTAAAAAAAAGGGTAAAATCTAAAATTCCATTAACCCTTACGAAGCCAAAAGAAATTACAAAGTAATTAATTCAATTACACAAAATCAACAGGTGAGTGACGCTGTGAATAATTCAGGCGGAGTTGGTGCGAGGCGTGTTAATTTTACTGTCAAATGTAATAATTAGGTTTACCCGTGTCACTGTCCTATGTAGTCCTATGTAGTGGGAGACAGTAGGGGTGGGGCGGTCCGGCCATTTTGGTGTACAACTTTTCCGGCCACTTGTGTACGCAGTTCCGGACACTTTCCCACGCGTCTTACTGCTTGAAGTTCTAATTATTGATATGTATGAAGATTTATGCTGCTTTGTGCTTAAGTAGCAATTAATTTTTGTACTAATATATTTTGTTTTCGACACGCCGGCCGCCCCTTTCCATTTTTGGTCCTTCTCTAAAAACAGGGAGAAATCTTGTGATCCCCTGGGTTTTTATAATTAATGCCATTTGTAGCGAAGAGCTTGAAGAAAAATGGAAATTTTCCACAGATTGCCACTGAATTGACTAACGACATTTTGTATTAATTTACTATCATTTGAATAACTCGTTAAGCACTGAATTCTTTTGAGATTTTAAAATTTGCCCGCAGTGTTTGAAGATAAAAGGGAAAAGAAAAGTCTTCAATAGAGAAAGCGTAATATAGAGAAGTATCCGCTATTGATTTGTTTGCGAAGATAGTGAGGCCGAGGTACATAACAGCACTTGACAATTAAACAACACGAAGCTTCCTTTAAAGTTTTATTTTATTTTATAATCTTTCTGCCATTTCATCATCAACCCATAACGTCC
The DNA here is from genome assembly GCA_912999815.1 of Campaea margaritaria. NCBI lineage: Eukaryota > Metazoa > Arthropoda > Insecta > Lepidoptera > Geometridae > Campaea > Campaea margaritaria. The sequence continues at coordinate 11,003,257 of OU538802.1, read as the reverse complement.
CACTGCTGGGCACGGGTCTCTCCTCACTTTCGTGAGGAGGATTAGGCCATAATCTACCACGGGGGCCCAGTTCGGATTGGTGGATAACATACCTACCTCCGAAAGAATTCTCGGGTAGATATGTGGGTTTCTTCACGATGTTTTCCTTCACCGAAAAGCGAGTGATAATTACGTACATATGTTTTACAGAAACACATTGGTAGGTGCCTGCACTGGGATTTGAACTCACGACCTTCTGATTGGAAGGCGGACGTTCTCCCACTAGGCTACCACCGCTTTCTGCCATTTATCCTGTGTTAAGTATTATTATTATTTCAAGTTTGTGTATGTTATAGCCAAAGTGTTTTTCAAGTTACGTGGTCACAGCGAATATTAAGAAGAAGACGGCTTGAAGAATTATGGAGCTACCGTTTAATTCATCTGCCAACTGAGCTGAACACACGCTGAACACGCACTAATGTCTAATTTAAATGGCAAGTTTCATAGATATTAATTACCCTTAAGTCGTACCGTCGACGGGGGATGAAATACTGCCCAATTAGGGACCTTTGCCCACCCCTGGTTTAAGGATCCCATTATAAGCGTTGATAGCAACATCACGATATAATTTACTGTTTTTAATTTTAACAAGGGATGATTTTTTATTAAGCTAGTTCCTATAAGAATTTTATGTTGAAAATGAGTTATATTGCGTTATTGCGTTGCGTTGTTGCGTTTTGTGTTGAGTTGTGTTGCGTTATTGTAATTCTTCTGTACTGTGTTTATTTTTGTTTCTGGTGTACAATAAAGAGTTTTTCAATTCTATTCTATTCTATATACCAAAAATAAACAAAATACAGTTAAATAACAGTAGGTTAACTTTGGTAGTGGTAATAGTTATTATTAGTAGTACAACGGAGGTTCTTATCACTTAAAATGATTTCTTCCAGACAGCATTTACTTACATACATACAGTTACACCTCTCTCCTGTTGAGGTAGGCAGAGAGTACATCTTTCCACATGCTACGATCCCAGCGGAAAGCAGTACACCAATTTCCTGACACCACTGGTTTCTGGAATTCCAAACCAATAGGCTATGTAGGGTCGATGCGTGGTGGTGTCACATCCTTTCCTCGTGGTCTTATTCACACAGAGAACAAAAATCCATCACAACTCTTAGGAGGACAGTAAAAAGGTTTCTGTCGTTGGTGTTAGTTGATTCCTATAATTTCTAAGAGTGTCCTAATTCTAATATTGCAGTTGGGCTGTCACAACAATGTTTCAACCAATGCCGAAGCCACAATAGTTGAAACATTGACACGAAAAGAGAAGATAACATCAAAGTACTTAATTAGATAATTACGCTTGATTATAATTAAAGAGATTTGGAGTTCCTAGAGACAGTCAGGGACGTCGAGGTAAGAGACTGGAAGACGAGGTAAGGAAGTTATGGAGAGGAAAGTGAAAGGAATGAAGGAAATCCTTTACATCACAGGTTATTGTGGTATGGCAATGAAAAGATTTACCATTTTTATGCTTAGGTAAAATTACGAGGCTTTCTTACTAGGATATAGCCCAAAATATATAATATATATAGGTTTATAAATATATATAGGTTCTCCTACACGTCTTTCGACAAACGATAATTCTATCTTATCTCATAAGCTCTTTGTTCACTAAATCAAGCAAACTGTGTCAGTTAATATCAGTGTCTGAAATTAGGAAATAAGCCGAGAAAATGGTCTACCAATGGAAAACAGATTTCAAGAGTAAGGGTAGGAAATATTTAAGCGTTTTTTAGCCGCAACCGTCACTCCTGCAGTCTATAGAAATATTGGTAAAGTAAATTCTTGGAACTCAGGACCCATGACGCGTGTTTGTTTTATTTTGGGTTATTTTTTGGCACTCTTATTGCATTTTGCCAATGTCAAGTCAAAAAGTCGAGTCCCAGTCAGGTAGTCTATTCAAAGTTACGATTCAGTAGCGGGAGCTTTACAGAAACTTTTTGGGAACACGAAATGGCCCGCTTTTTGGTTTTGTATAATTTGCTCACACTTTTCTCAAACTTATTGAGAAAAATGCAAATCATTTCTTGCCAATCTCGGAACTTTGCAGCCTCGTGAGTTTTATAATGTAATTCGCCACGTAATGACTGCCCGGGCGGCCTCACGAGGCCGCGGCACGGGCAAGGCACGTCCTTACTAACTGAGCATTACCACCCGCTCACCTGCTCAGTACGAGGCTGTTCGCATTCGCAACCACGAGGCGAGCGCGTGTAAAACGCTTCGTTAATACGATTCTAAAGATCTTGAGAAACAAAGCCACAGTGGATACATAATTAATTACCTATAATTAATATTATAATATAATAACGATATTTAATCTACGAAAACAACGAATTAATTATCATCGTAATAATACCTTCACATTGAATTTTTGATTATCTTGTCAGGTAATCCGTTAAAAAGGATGCTACGGAAATAATTTTAATGCCCTGAATCTGAACGCTTTGGTGGCTGAGTATTTTTTTTTTCCTATACAGTCTTATGTAATTAAATTTTATTTACACGTAGATTTTGACCCGTGGTGAAACGTTTCGCTTATGGAGGGAAATTTTAATTTTGATCAGTTTTTCCTTTTTGGCACTAACTGTTGTAAATGATAATGGAATTTGCGAAAATAGTCAGTAATCATTCTTTGCGATTTTCTGTAGAGATATATTTTAACACTGATTAATCAAATAAGATTATAAACACTTTGGTCGTCAGTTTAACTGGAGCACTAGTGTTAAATATATCTACAGAATATCGTAAATAATGATCTACTATTGTCACTAATAATGTTGTATTTAAATTAGTCATCCGGTCTAGGGCCAACAGCCTAACACCTAAAAAAAGTGGTTAAAATTTGAATTTCCCGCTAACAAAACGTACCACCATAAATAGGATTCCTTGTTACTAGAAATTAAAAATAAGAGGACCATAGAGTCCTACAAAGACCCAAACTCCAGCCGTTGACGGCCTCAGTGGCGTAGTGGGTGACGAGCCGACTGCGAAGCATTAGGTCGCGGGTTCGGTTCCCGCACAGGAACCACAATATTTGCTCTGAGTCTGTTTGTAACGCCACGGTCCTCGCAGTTCTGATTCCTACAGGGAATCCTAGTTAGAAATCAGGACATAAGTAAAAAAAATAAAAATTGCCCTGTGTGGAAATCGAATCCGCAATCTCACACTTCGAAGTCGGCTCAACATTATACGCAACGGAGGTCGAAACAGCGCTGGTGATTATGCCATAAACGGTTACCCATCCATGTGAGTTCCGCTGGAGACGTTGCCGTTGCACGAGATAAACATATTGATGGTCGCTTGAACAAACATAATTATTTAAACAATAAAATTATTAAAACTTGATAAATAATAATTTACACATAAAACTCCCACCATTTTTCACTAGATGGCGCCAGAACATTATCCGGGTTAGTTTTCTAGATTGGAACTAGATGTCGCCACAGGAAAAGATAGCTCGCGGTGGCGTTTCGTTCGCGGCGCCCGAGGTCGGGCCGAAGCGCGTTCGGCTCGGTGCCATCAGAAGGGTCTTAACTGACTCGACTGAACAGCGAGTGATGATTCGGGAAATGATCTCTTTGATTATACTCCGCTCGCCCGCCGCTCAACTATCGCAGAGCGGCGGATCGAATAACTGACGCTGTTTTTGGCCACTTTTATAAAACCTATTATCAAAACACGCCGACGCTACTGCTATTTAGTTGGTTTAGTTGTAGTGTAGTGTTTATGTTATTCTTTTAACTTGAATATTTTTCATAATTTTATTTGAATTTTACATCAAATATTTTATCCATATTCTTCTACTAGATTTTCTATAGTATTGGCCCGATTTACGCCATCAATATTATTAATAATCTGTTCTACACGCTACACTATCTATTCTGTGACACTAAAAAAGCAATGCAATTTTTGTAAAAAAAAAATATGCTTTAATTTCAAACCAGAAATGTTGCCGAGATTAACATTGTCTTGTGTAGTGTGTAGGCCAAAGCACGCGCAGGAAACCAAGCTTAAAGTCCACTAACAACAAAACCACAAGCACAAGCCTCTAAGTTAGATCAAACTGTCTAATCAACGAATCAAGCCCCATCAACTGCCAAGCTGCGATTACTCCACGAGTAATGATAACCATGGCGATGTTTCATTAATAATCATGTTAATCGTAATCTCATATTATTAGACGCCTGTGTGATCGGATAACAACGCCTTTGATCAGGTAAGGTATAATGCACACAAATTTTAACCACGTTAAAAACTCAAAATTCAAATTATTTATTATTATCACTATCAGCCATGGTCACTGCACTGCAGGGCAAAGGCCTCCCTACCCAAAAAAAAAACAAAAATTAAAAAAAAAAACATCAAAATCATCTCTAAATAATTTATTGCATTAAAAGAATAAGTTTACTAGAAAATCACTTCAGTCTCATACATATAGAGAAAAATAAGAAATATAATTAATAATTCACCAAACCATAATTAGTTACTCATCATAATATGATCTACTACTAAATATGGTTTAAGTTCCAAAAAGGAAATTTCCCTTTCAAGTGGTGATTCATTTCTGAACCTCGCACAGGAAAAGGAAACCCCAAAACCAGAGCTTTCACTAGTTCATCAACAACCCATAACGTCCCACTGCTGGGCACGGGTCTCCCCTCACTTTCGTGAGGAGGATTAGGCCATAATCCACCACGGGGGCCAGATCCAGATTGGTGGATCACATACCTACCTCCGAAATAATAAGCGGTAGTAGCCTAGTGGGAGAACGTCCGCCTTCCTAGCAGAAGGTCGTGAGTTCAAATCCCAGTGCAGGCACGTACCAATGTGTTTCTTGTAATAAATATGTACGTAATTATCACTCGCTTTTCGGTGAAGGAAAACATCGTGAGGAAACCCACATACCTACCCGAGAATTATTTCACTAGTTATATGAAGATAAATATTATCTAGTAACAATTAGTTATTCCGTTCTAATAACAATCCCCTTATCAGTAACCAAATCAAGTAATCGTGATTGCGTAATAGTATGTTAATGTGTCGTGGCATTGGTGTGTTGATTTGATTGTCTTCTGAAACAGTAAATAGGCAGTACTAACAGATGCAGTGTCTAAACTACTCTAAACTGTGGTGTTTCGTACTGAGCAAATATGTATTCCAAGAGACTACAGTTGGTCAGACAACGCGGTGGGGTTAGCTACAGTTCTAGCCAAGGTGCTATGAGTTACGACCATTCAAAACAAAACTCAAAACTCAAATCATTTATTTGTAGATTGTTATAGTTCACCAGCCCATTGGTCGGGCGATCTACCTAGCAGTCTGCACTCTTCTCTCGGCCACCATTCCGTCACTGCTTTAGTCCATCTGCCGTCATCCCTTCTGGCGAGGTGTCCTGCTCATCCCCATACTAAAAATATGGTCGAATATAATAGTTCCCATACCATCCATTATCTATAGTTCCTCCACTAACAATTACTGCTTGAGTCGTTACAGGACATGAATATTGAATTAGCGGTAGTCAGTTCCATGATTACCCGTCAGATTGAAGATCAAGAGGTATGATAGGTTAGGTTGTTTAGTTAATCATGCATACTTTACTAGTTTTGAGATGTAAATATCAAATTACATAACCTACAAAAAAAGACATCTTAAATTACCTGGTTCGTTCATTCCGTAAGCCTGACAAATTAGAAATAAGATTTTATAACATTAGTACGTGTGGGTTGTGAAATTAACTTTTGTAAGGAATGTCCCGGGTATGCTATCGAAGCTAAAACAATGAAAACAAGTATCAAACTAGGTCCCATCACGAGCTGGCGACGGACCCATGTCATCTTTGACATCGCTGACACGGGTCTTCGATGTCCCGACACTGGCGGCTGTCCGATGTCTGACACTCGATGTGTCGCGTCCATTTGTTTCTGTAATGTGACGTTTTTTTTCGTCATAATGGTAAATGAAAACAGCTATTTTTAGACTATGTTTTTATATTTTTACGTAAACGTTTGCGTAACCCAGAAATCCAATATGAAGTATTAGGCATGACAATTACGAAACAACCGGGTAACGACAGGTTTTTTAATGCAAAGTTCTGAGACGCACTGCTACTGTTGAAGCGGCGTAGCGCTTACCATCAGTTAAAGCACAGGACAGGCATAACTTATATATCTATGTCGAAAAAAAAATGTCTTCATTTTCGGTAAGCCACTTGAAAGAGTTCTTTAGGTCGATAGAGACACGACGTCGAATAATTTATGGGTAACTTAACTAACAGTAATTCTACTACTAGCAGGAAAACTTTATGAACGAAGCACAGTCTGCGTTAAGTCGCTCAAAAATCTGTAATCAACTATTAATTAAGTGCATAATTATATTATTTTCTGAAAACATAAACACAGAGTTTCAGTTAAACCCAATTCAGCATCTCTCTTTGTAAGAACTATTTCATTCCCTCTGCCGCTCGTTAAGTCTCTTTAAATTTTTAATTCATGTCCTTTTAGTAATAAGGTGTTCCGTTACTCAATCAAAAGAGAAACGGTGGATGAAACTTGCGTGCTTTACCATCCAATGGTAGTGCTTTCGCTCGTTGGCCCTGCACCAATTCTCAATAAGACATGTCATATCAATGCAGCGCGCCGCATATCCCAGGTACCTGCGGTGCGCTGCAAGCCGCACGCCTCTTTTGTTAGCTTAGATTTCCCTCGCTCCATGCTTCATAGGGCACTTTGAGGGCACTGACAAATTCTGACACCTAAAACGGGTTGCACCTCATTCGACATGCAAATCGGATTCCGTGAATTGCACAATGAACAAAATATTTTATGCAGTCCTTTACTCGGTCCAATTCGAGATTTTCAGTCGTGACGCTGAATGAAAACCGTAATAAGTACATGACCACAGAATAAATCATAGATGATTGAGGTGCTTAATGAATTCCCGACACACACACACACACAATGTTCCCTCGTATTTCCGCCGTAGAGTGGACCTAAACCGCAGCGTAGGTACCTCGTAACCTCTCGATGTCGGGTGCCGCTTCTGGCAATTTGTTCATGTATGTCGCAATTAGGATTTCTGAGATTCGCTTGATTATTTCTAATTCATACATTGAAGAAATAAGTAGGAATACTTTACGTGACTTTAAAAATAACGCTGCAGAAGCGCTCTATTGGAAGTTGGAAGGTTTATAATGTTCAGTTTGATTGGATAGTATAGTTTTTGATATTTTATAAAATTTTTACATCTAAGGTTTTTACAGCTAGTGGGGCACTACTATTATTTATTCTATGCTAGTGGTTGCAAGATCCACTAACGGAAATTAACCCTGGCGGCCATTCAGCGGCCTGTCTTGACAGATTTGTGTGTTAACCTATTCTATATTCAATTAAAGAACTACTCTCCAGAAAACTTTAACTTCTCTTCATAAGCTGCTAGCAAATATTAGTTATTATGTTTTTTCTTAACAAATGCTGATAATACTTCGCCCCAACGAGAATTCTTAGTGGGGACGCAATCAAAATTAGTTCCTTGTGTCCCCGGGTGGGGTGGTCAGGGGGGACGTTAGATACCAGTGGGAAATTGGGTTGCTACAAGTGTACAAGTAGATGAAATTGCAGCTGCGGTCTCTAGGCTGATTCAATCGCGAAACTTCATGAGCTACTTAAAATTCATTTGGAACACGTCCTTAACTATGTACTTAGGTATATCTATGCACTTGCCTAATTAGAACAGCGCCTCGTACATGAGCGAGCCGGCTGTAAAAATATGAGGAAACTCATTTAGAAGGGGCTGGGAAGGGGTGTGGTGCGAAGTCGGGCGTTTTTTAATTATAAAAAGTGAAAAACATTTAAAAGTCGGAATTTTTTGTCATATCTATTTAGTCTGAGTTAGTTTGGCTAAAGACCTAGTCTAGTTTGGCTTGGTTTCCAAACTAAAATCTTTATACAGTTTTGAGTAGTGTAAGTTGACTAATTCGAGAATTAATTGGCATTAGTAGCGCCTCGGGGTTTCACACGCGTTAACTTGTTTCCCAACAGAACCGTAAGTTTTTACGGGGTTTAGTATTAGAATCAGGATTTATTGTCCTAAAGTATCTGTAGGTTTACTAAATTTTATCAAAATCCGTTCAGGCGTTTCAGCGTGAAAAGGAAACAAACACACACAAATCTCCGCATTTATAATATTACTGAGATTAGTGAGATTTGTAGACTTGGCTTAGAATGTTCTTGTTCTTAGAATGTACAAGAATTTTGGTAGCAATTCCAAATATTTACCCTTCAATAAGTCCAACACAAATCCTCCTAGTGCAAAATGTATTTGAAAACCATGAAACAATACATCCAATTAGTTGACTGGCATCTGACAAAACCGCTCTCGCTGCCGCCCCCGCTGCCGCTTATGTCACTATACCAGGGCATCCTCTTGAGAATTAGGGTTGTAATTGACTTAGCGTCCGTTCTAAGGGCATGGGTCAACAAACCGCAGACCTGCTGTAAAGTAGAGGCTGTGTAAGTGAAGTGTCGGAAGTGAATTAGTGTCAGATTCCCACACTAAAGGTAGCTGGACTTCGACAGCTACACCATTCAGAACCTTTCAACTACTCAGATTGCGGTCTATCAGGTTTAATATCGTAAATCCTGACAATTGAATCGAATTCCCAGGTTCATCATCATCATCAACCCATATCGTACCACTGCTGAGCACGGGTCTCCCCTCACTTTCATGAGGAGGGTTAAGCCATAATCCGCCACGGGGGCCCGGTCCAGATTGGTGGATAACGGATAACACACTACCTCCGAAATATTTCTAGGGTATGTATGTGGGTTTCCTCATGATGTTTTCCTTCACCGAAAACGAGTCATGATTACGTACATATGTTTTTACATAAACACATTGGTACGTGCCCGCACTGGGATTTGAAGTCACGATCTTCTCCGTGGAAGGCAGACGTTCTCCCACTAGGCTACCACCGCTTGTTCCCAAAGTTCAAGTTTCAGTTTGTATCTCCAAGCTGGTTGAGCTGAATAGCTCGAAAAGGGAAGTTTCGAAACGAGGCGAAATCGAATCGAGGCGACACGCTTTCTTGAATTGCCTAGCACATAGTAGATAGGTAGGTACGAGTAAATCGATGGTTCGATTGTCATCAAGTTTAGGATTTTATTAATAATACCAAGTTTGACGGCAGATATACACAGAAAATTTGAAATGTTGGCCGAGACATGAACACAGACCACCAGCCCATTAGTCAGACGACGTTGTGGACGCCAAAAACTCCTGGGGAAAGCAAAGGCTGCGTCTCATACAGGACCTGGATAAGTGTTTTGCAGCAGAGGAAGCTTATTCTCAACAGTGAGTAAGGCATGGAAAAAATACAGGCGTCTCAAAACGACGAAACAGTTGAGGAAAAGCAGCATTCCGGGAATTATCAGCAACCCTAAGCAATCCCCTTCTGGGACATGTCATTTCTAATAAGGTCAAAGTGCACGAATTCATTAATATGGGTATCATTTTAATTATCCTAGAGATTTTAAGGAGGAAAATTAAGGGGAAAGGAAGTTTCCGTATAATTTTATTGGACCGTCTCCTCGCACTGTCCGTAATTTTTACCTGACGATATTCTCTGTTGGTAGGCTAAATTACTTTGGAATTATCATAATTATGCTATCATGGAGGCTTTGCAAGCTGAAATGAATTTCTTTAAGGACTTTAGAGTAGTATTAGGGGCAGGTTTAAATGCGTTTAGCTATAATGGTGGTACGTGTGGACAACTGTTAGTGTGTGTGTGTGAGCTCGGAAGCTGTCAGTCACACGCACACACAGACTCGTCTGTCTGTACACACCACTCTTAAACATCCTGGGTTGAGCGGTCTTCAATCTATGAAATATATATATATATTATATCTATATTTCTTCTATATTAACGGCTATCCTATTTTCGACATTTGGCAAATACTCTTTTTCTTTCGCATCGATTTTTAAACGTATGTCCTGAGATGGAATGGTTATTTTTGCGGTATAACAGGACCTTGCCTACCAGCTATCTTTTTAGACAGTTAAGCAGCCCAGGGTACGACAAATTTTTAATTTAACATCACGTGTATGTCCTGGAATTTAGCAATCAATTTAGCCCACTTCCCGTTGTTAAATTGAGTTGAAATTTTGCATGCCTGTCATGTTCTGATGATGATACAATATTGTGGTGACAGCGAGGTAATCTGATGATAGAGACGGAAGGTAGACAATGGAACTCCTCAGTGACAATTCGTATATTGATGGTTTTTGGACTCATTGTGATCAGCTTCCAAAATTACGTACGTTACGTATTTTGTAAAAGTTTGTCTGGAAACAATATTTTTTTACTTAAATATTATATAGATAAATAGGAATTGATTGGTAAATATGAAACGCAGTTATTCGCTCTAAGTCTGTGTGTTTGCGGCGCCATGATTCTCTCCTAGATAACAGTCGAGATCTATGCAACTGAAATTAGGTGTCATAAAGTAAATAAAAAAAAAAAAATTTCAAAAGGCCCTCTGACACCTCGTTGCATAATTGAATTGGCAGACGAAGCTCACAAAGCTGCATCACATCTCTATAGTTGGGTCTATTGTTTGATATTTTCGAACAATGTAGCGTTGCGTCGCAATGCATCACGCTATTCGTATATGAGTAGAGGGTGGCAACACAGAAGCCCAAAAATAGCGATTAATTAATATTTTTTTTAGAAGTTTCATCGTCGCAGTCTATTTGACTAATTTCATAGAATAAATAACGCGTCACGATCACATACATAGATCCTGACCCCTAACTAGGGTTCCCTGTATCTAGGGAATCAGGAACCACGAGTGCCATGCTCCTATAAACACCCAGACTCAGAGCAAATACTTGTGGTTCACACAAATCTTTGCCATGTGCGAGAATCGCACCACAATCTCATGCTTCAGTCTTTTTTTATATTTTGACTAAGTGACGAGACTAGCCAATCGTTCACTTGATGGTAAGTGCTACGCCTGCCCATAACAGTCACAGCACCACCCAGAACCTTGCATTGCATAATCCTGCGCGGCACTGCACTGCGCTCGTCACCCTGAGACATCGGCTTCAAAGTCTCTTATGCCCAGTAATTTCGCTGAAAACAATGGCCTTCAAACCGGAACATTGTAATGTTTGCACACTACTTGGCGGATGAATATCTGGCAAAGGTGTGGTACTTCTGTATCTTGCAGAAGAGGCCTCTTAGTAGTCTGCTCATCACCCAGTTACGCCACGGACGCTGTCAAAGATCAAATAATAGTTACGTCAAATAGTAGTACATGTAACTTTCTCACTCGCTTTTCGGTGAAGAGAAACATCGCGAGAAAACCCAGCTTCCTGAGACCTGTTTCGGAGATATGTGACCCACCAATCCGGACCGGGCCCCGTGTCTCTTATAGCCTAATCCTCTTCACGGACATGACAGCAGTGAGCGGATATGGGTTGATGATGAAGGAATGCTAGTAAAATATTCGCTTAGCTTACCACTATATCACACAGTTGTTAAGTAATGAACGCGCCTGGACCTCCGTCGGTGACAATGGAATGGATCGAGTTGTATTCTGAGTAAGTTTCTTTTATCTTAATGAAAGGCTACAGCGCAAATAATAATATATGTTTCACATAAGCGGAAGCTTAAATGATATAGTTTTGATGACATCTTTACAGATGCTATTATAATGATGTAACTGAGCCATATTTTTTATGAAAATGACTGGAATTATTTAGTTAAATATAAAAACGTGGTGATATATGACAATATAACAGATACAGTCACGTCTTTTCCCCGTTGGGATAGGCAGATACATCTTTCTACATGCTACGAACCCAGCGGAAATCACTACACCAACTCCCAGACACCTTCCAACATCAACACAATGACAATATTCCTATCTATCTATCTATTTCAACCCACATCAACCCACTGTTGGGTATATACTCGTAGGCCTCCTCATGTGCACGCCATTCTTTTCGGTCCTGCGCCAGACGAATCCATTGCCTTCCTGCAACCTTCGTGATATCGTCTGACCATCGGGCGGGTGGTCTGCCTCTCAATCTCCGACCATTTCTTGGCCACCACCCCGTCACAATATTCCTATTGAATAATATTTAAAATAGCCTTTTTTCTCAAGACGTTTAAAGGCCATGTTATTCAGTGACATACTTTGCAACAATATTGCTAACCAGAACGTAAAATGGTAGCAAGATCGCAGTGAGTTCGTTAAATCGTTAATGTACGTCATCGTTTTGCGATATCACCAATTAAGCTAATTTCCCAATAACGACTTCACAGTTGAGGTGATGGTACCGATGAGCGTGTCCAAGTTGTTTTAGTTGATTGTGTCGATTGTTCTAATGTCTCGATGTTTCTCGATTATTATCTCTTGCAGAACACGAATTGTTTTTAAACATCCGAAAGGAAATATTCGCGGTCGGTGCTACCGACTGTGATTCTATTGAGTTTAGACCGTAGCCGACACAACACGAGCGAAAGAGAGTGAGCAAAGAACGCAGCCGATGAGTCAGTCGAATTGGAACAATCGAAAAATGTATTCGTTCTGGGAGAGAGATTGATTCGTCAACGAACTCGATTGTAATTTTGCAGCGAAAACGGTTCCTTCGATTGTCTAAGCGTCTCGCGACTCGCACGTCGCTAGGAAATGCTTAAACTAGTCACAAATATATTCTATCAATCCTACCACCTGTTGCGGACCTGTTGGGTTCACATCACATTTATTATTTAGCAGCCGAAGAGTAAATGCTTCAAGTTAAAACTGTTGAGAGTACATTTCGTTACGCAAGAGATACAGGTGTGGGGTAAATTCGCAGGATTTTTCAGTGCGGTTTTCTCAAAGTTTTTGTAAAAATTGCGCTGCAATTGTTGGAGGAGATGATTCATTTTGAGCGTGACATACTATTATTATGGAGAGAACATATGTGGCTAATTATTATCTATAGACTACTTTGCAATTTACACTCATTCAGATTAAACTTGACACTAGGCTGTGCTCGGCTGCGTTCTAAAATAGTGTTTCTATCGTGGATCAGGAAATTTAATCTATGTTCGGCTACTTTTGTTGCTGACTGGTAGGCGCCCTCAATTTTTTTATGTTTTCCTCTTGTTCGGGTTGAGATCCAGTTTAGATTGTTAATAATGATTAAAAAGACTGTTCATTGAAAGCTATTAAAGGTGACCAAGAGGCCGAAACCAGAAACGTTGACCTGACCAGGTGTCAAAATACCTAGGAATACCAGTCAACATGGCACTACTTAAAGCTGAAGATCGGAGCTGGTGGAGACGACTTGTGGACGCAGTTGGAAGTAGTCACGGTCCTCAACAATACGGCAACGATGGAGGAGGAGGACTGAAAACAATCGTAATTTTACGCGAACACAACACAGCAGGAAATAAAGAAGCTTTCCTCTTGAAATAGTTCCATGTCGCAGTGGACTGTAAATATTCAGGGTACCAACTTGCATTGGTGTTTGCATCCACGTCCGAAGCACAAATTTCCCATAGGATTCACTGGGTGAGATTGTATCGTGATTTATTCTGTTGGTGATGGATGGTAATGATATAATTATACGTAACCATATTGTACTTTTTCTTTATTAACTGAGTGACGAGACGAGCAAGTCTTTCACCTGATGGTAAGCGCTACGCCTGCCCATAACAGTTACAGTGCCACTAAGAACTTTACATTGCATTATCCCGCGCGGCACCCTGAGACATCGGCTCTAAAGTCTTTATGCCCAGTATTTTTTTCTGGAAACAGTGCCCTTCAAACCGGAACACAGTAATGTGTTGTGACTGATAGAAATAATTAAAAAAAAAATCCTAGATAGTTATTCTATAATGCCCAGGAGGCATACCATGACATCTTATAACGATTCAATTGAAGACCTAAACCGCATCGCACAATCGTACCGTGACGTCTTATTTTTTATGTTGCTGCCATTTTCAACCTAAACTGCATCCAGTTTAGGTTGAAAATGGCAGCAACATAACCGATTATGCGATGCGGTTCAATTTAGGTCTTCAATTGAATCGCTATAAGATGTCATGGTATGGCTCCAGGGCCCCCAAGATATAGACGGCTCTGCCCACACCCCCCATCTTCCTGATATTGTCAATAAACTATACTTACTTATTTGTAGAGCTGTGAGCAGTAAAGCGTACTTAATTAGTTATTACAACATCTTTGCCTCTCCTGGAGATTATCTCACAACAGTTTCCAAACTTTTTTCGTCATGATATGGTTTTGTCAAATATGTATTTGGCACTGTAAGCTAATCATAATGAATCTAGATGAATTTCAATCCACTTTACGCGACCCGAACACACGACAGTAAACATTTGGTTGAGTCTTCGAGTAGTCCGTAAATATGCAGGCTGTTCGAAATTTTCGCGCCACGTACAGAGTTTTACAGGATTTCCCATAGGATCCGCTGAGCAATATTTATTATGTTATCCCATAGCAAGAAAGTAGGGAGTATCGGTATATCTTGTTGCTCGTAAAGGGTCCAATATCAGGCAACTCCAGTCGGACGTGGAACCGAATACAAATCGACTGCCTTATTTGGATTCTCACGATTGGATTGCGACTGACGTATCTTTCGCAATTATTGCAGTCACATATAAAAACCGCCAAAAAAACACTGCATTAATTTTTTTACATCTAATTGTAGTCTTACCGATAGTGGCGCTAGTATCTACGGCTAAAGTCAATTTTGAGACCACAGGCGGGCGATCGGTTCTCGTAATATGATTTCTAGTGCCTCCTTACAACTGGTCGCGTAGTGAAAGCTGCCACTTGCTATTGCAAAGTTTTACGTAATCACGCAGGCGAAAGTTCTATAGAAAAAACTGGCTAAATGAAATCGATTCTCAATACATTAGACCAATAAACGTTGAAGTCTATGAACATCGACTTGGATGCTTGGCGGTATTTTTTCTGTACCATCGAAATTTTAATGTGAACCCTGAAAACAATCATTAATTTATGTTTCTTGATAAAACAGTTTCCAAGTTAAACAAAATATTAGTTCAACAACGACACCAGTAGGTATAATAAATATTATTCACTTTGCGGTAATTCTTACAGAGAAAGAGAGAGAGTCTAAGCCTAAATAAGACAAACCACAACCCTCTTAGAGTAACTTTTTGATAATTCAATCCCAGGCCTAAAACCACCCGACGTGAGCTTAACTGCATTATTGCAGTCTAGCTTGC
This sequence comes from Campaea margaritaria, assembly GCA_912999815.1. NCBI lineage: Eukaryota > Metazoa > Arthropoda > Insecta > Lepidoptera > Geometridae > Campaea > Campaea margaritaria. Next base: position 10,987,947 of record OU538802.1, on the reverse strand, counting down.
TAATCTGAGTCACTGAGGTGTTTCAACTGAAGCAGACATTTGATCACAATGGTCTAAATATCAACACGAATATAAGAAGAAGAATCAAGAAGAAAAAGAAACCAGAAGAACATGTAACATCTAAGAAGATCCAGTAAGAATCAGTAAGAGGAATATAATATGAAGTACCAGCAAGAGGGGTGATGATACTGATGATGATGATGATGATGATGATGATGATGATAAAGCGATTGAAGATTAAAATTTATTGTGGCTCATATTTATTGGCTTAGCTGTTACTCGATCAGCAAAGCTTACCGAAAACATTTGGAAATCCCATTTTTCATCCAGACAATTTTGTAAATAGTAACACACCGTTTCCGCATGCGGCTGAGATTTCCCAGAGGATCCGCTCTGGCGATGATGGCGTGAATGAGCATTATGAGCCGAGTTTGCATAATACGCCGCAATACGTTTTGGGTAATGACTTTGGGAATTTTGAAGAATTCAGCGTGTTTGATGACTTTTATGGATAACAATGCGATGTGCGTTGTTTAAGTATAAAAAACAAACGGTACCTAGTCGATATTAGAACATAAACAAGATAACAAAACTAAATCGTGTCAAGTAAATAGGGAAATTAAATTATCTGGGCGTCTGGTCGAAGCATTTCATCAAAATTCTGGCTTTGACTTCGGACCTAGATTTGAGATTTGGGAACGTTGCATACCCTCGGCTTGTTAGATTCATTTTAGCTATTTATTTTATTGTTTTCATCGTCATCATCATCAACCCATATAGACCCACTTCTGAACACGGGTCTCTCCTCACTTTTCATTGTTTTAGTTAGTTTAAATGTTATTTAATAAAGTATCTAAGTACTTAGAACCCTAGGATTTTGCGTTTGCTAAGTTGGAATCAGTTTTTGGCAACACACAAGACTGTTTAGTATGTTACTTTGTCATTGTAGAAAAGTTGTATCGTACCAAAGAAATGTTTGTTTTTCTTAGAACGAGTCTTATTTAATCTGTCGATACCACTAATGTTAATAAGTAAATACAGAGTTTAGTTTAAACACAAGACTACCAAATAGTAATTAGTGTTATAAAGTATATTAACGGTCTATTACCAGTCTACAGATTTCCCTCAGGATCAGCCGCAGCGTTGATGATCCCACTGCGTGGGTAGTTTGCATAATGTCGTAATACGTTTTGTAGATAATCATTTAGACAGATAACTTTAACTGGATGAATGAATAAATGAATGAATGAATGAATGTATGAATGAATGAATGAATGAATGAATGAATGAATGAATGAATGAACGAATAAATGAATGAATGAACGATGGATTAAAATTAATATTTCTTGCAGAAAATGTGTAGAAATACTTGTACTTATACTTGGACCGGAAGGTTAAGTGAAATTAATACTTTTCTGCGCACTTCTCTATCCTCGCTTGAATAATGTTCAGAAGTATCTTTTGTGTTTTAATTTGTTGATTAGGACTTAGTGTTATTAACATAGCATTGAAAACAATTTTCATCAAAATCCGTTCAGCTTTTACGAAGCTGTAATGTACACTTACCTTTACATATTTTCTTTTATGATAAACTATAAATTGGTCGCGAGGACAACAGAAATAGTATATCGAGATTAAAAGTATTGTATGCCCCTCCTTAAAGTTCAGACTATCTCCATACTAAATTTAATCAAGATCCGTTCAGTCATTTCGCCGCGAAAAGGGAACGAACAGACAGTTACTTTGACTTTTATAATTATAGTAAAAGATTAGTGGAATAGGTTTTTACACAAATGTGTAGTGATGCAATATGTGCCGCATCACTCGGTTGAATCTGACGCGTAGTTTATTTATTTTGCGTCTTTTTTAAGAGAGAATTCCAAAATACGAAACAAGAGTCTCCTAACAATAGGTTTTGGAGTTTGCAATATATGCTGACGGTAGATTTCCCCTAAGGTTTGCTGCACTGAACGTTCCATTGAGATAAGAACATGTACGCTACTACCTTTATAGACAGCAGCGGAAGTCAAATGGGAGCGGTCCCACTGCATGATGTTCTGATATCAAAAAGTAGTTTACTGGAATGCCGTTGGATATAGAATAGAGTTGGTCACCAATAAAAAAAATCGTCTAATCGCTCAATCGTATCCGGACCCAAGTCGGCCGCTGTAGGCACAACTTAGAAAAATGGGGCTTCGTAGACCAATCTTTTGAGCAATGCAGTTGTGGAGCCCATCCAAACTAATATTAAACGTGAATGTGAGTTTGTTTGTTTGGTTGTTACGTTTTCACGCCTAAACCACCAAATTAATTTGAAAAATTCTTTCACTAATGGAAAGCTACAGTATTAGCGCATAACATAGGCTATATTTCGTCTCCGTATTCCCACAGGAACAGGATATACGTGGGTGAAACCACGAACAGCTAGTTAATTATTAAGACTACGATTGACGGTCATAATTAGGTGATGAGCTGACTGCGAAGCCTGAGATTGCGGGTTCGATCCCCGCACAGGAAAAAGAATTGAGCGAACCAAATATATTTGCCCAGACTCTGGGTGTTTGTAGGACCATGGTCCTCGTAGTTCCTAATTCCCTAGATACAGGGAATCCTAGAAACGATAAAAGATCCCTTACTTAGTTAACACAATTGATAAAAAGTTATATCATTCTTGGTGTAGACAGATGCGGTGTCAGAAACATTGCTCCATGTTCTCCCCGCCTTGGGCAATGTCGCGCAATTTTCACTCTCAAGTATATCGCTTTGGGACCTTGAACCGATCGATTGGTTCAAGGTTCAAGCAGTTTGGGTTGATCATTCCATGCTCCGGCCATATCGACAGCTTTGTAAAATTCGCCAAGTTATAGTAATGCTCGAGTTTTAGCTCATTGTGACCTAACTTGTGGAACGATGTATCCTCCTACTTCAAATTTCACGTCTTTTTGTTCACGTATATTCCTCTTATACATAAAATATATAAAAATATAGCCTTTGATATTTCTATTAGTTTGATTTTTACCTAAAATACCCCCCAATTCGCCTCCCGGATATCCGGATTCCATAGCAGCTGCGCAATATTTTCCTGCAACACTATTTTCCCTACATTGTATAGCTATATAATTTTCAAAGGAATCGTATACACAAAGTAAACACATTTCACTGAGCATCCTTATACACTAGCGTGTTATTATCGGTAGCTGCCTTGCGCGATATCGCGATATTCAAACGCTAGAATTATTTTTCTTCAACGATACCTAAAGGTGTAAAATTTAGCTTCATAGAATAGAATAGAACAGAAAAACTCTTTATTGTACACCAGAAACAAAAATAAACACAGTACAGAAGAATCATCATCAACAACCCATATTGGCAAACTGTTGAGCACGGTCCTCCTCTCACTTTCTTGAGGAAGGTTATGCCATTATCCACCACGGGGGTCCGTTCCGGATTGGTGGATAACCTACCTACGAAATAATTTTCGAGCAGATATGTGGCCATCCTCACGATGCTTTTTATTTAAAAATTTTGTTTGACCTTTTAAAACACTTTTTTTAATATAATTACTTAACAATTTTTCGTAAAAAAAATCTCATCCGTTTTCCTGCAATTCCCTTTCGCATTTTTGTGTCGTGATGTGAAAGTCCATAAGGAAAACCTTTTCATCAAAGAAGAAAAGGTATCCCTAACAATGTTGTATTCAACTACAGTACTGCAAGCTGAATGTATTTGTAAGAATAAGTTTTCTGGCAATACTTAACTATAAATAACTACATTGGAATATTACAATCTATTGGGACATATGATTTAAGCTGTCATAATCTTTATGCGGCAAGCCACACTGAAGAGGTGCGGTGCGCTGTATGACGTCACTCATTGCCTTCTTCATACAACATGCGTCAAAGTGACAGCACTGCGCCGGCAGGCAAGCAGGATTACTATAAAAAATGATTTAAAAAAAATATATAAAAAGTTATTCTCTCTCTCTCTTTCTACCTTCACTAACTTATATCTCCTTCTCAACTGCCGTTCGCCTCGCCCGATCACATTTTTTGTAACGCATTCAGCAGCTTACTCCTCAGGTTAAGCGTGCCTAAAGAAAAAATACTTTAATACCCAGCTATTAAACCGACCGCGAGCTATTGAATCAACCGCCAAATAAAGCGGTATTCACACGTCGTACGCGGCCGCTTCCTCTTCCTAGCCGGCAGGCAGCGGCCGCCGCTTCCGCTGCCGCAGGAAATTGCGCACCGACGGCAACAAGTGGAAAGGCAGCCTTATGCGCCCAACTGCGATATAGTTGGGCCTCGAGAACGTTGTGGTGGAAATCATTTTGATAGAAATGTTTATGGAACATTTTGACTGTCGTATTTTTATTATTATTGTACAATATTTCGACCACTCGATGGCAACGCGAACTATATTAATTTTATGAAAAAAAAAAAGGTTTCTCAATCCTCAATTACGTTCCACATAAAAGTTGCGTCAGTCTTTATGTACCTACCTTTAGAAAAAATATTATAGAATACTTTATTCTGCGATAGTAACATCCAGCATAACTTTTTTTCAACTGAATAGAATTACTGTTATAGGCAGGCGTAGCGCTTACCATCAGATGAACGCTTAGCTAGTCTCGTCCTTCAGCCAAATAAAAAAAATAGCTACTGACCTTTTTTTTTCCTTTTTCTTTGGCTATGGTGCGATTTGCACATTGTGCCATTATCAAATACTGACCTTTTGAAATTAAAAAAAAAATATTTTAATACTAATAACATCGGAAGTTTTAGCATGAAATTGAAAATGTGACGCTGTTGTTTTTACATTTCTCCTCCAACTTTTATTTCTTCGTGTATGAATGGTGGAATATTTGTTGACAAATGCTACAAACCAAAAAAAAAACGTACCATTGCGTGTCCTTTTCAAAACTCCCAAGAAGTTCCAGTAAAAGCTTTCACTATGATCTACGAAAAAACTAACAATCTTGAAATTATTAAACTTGTCACTGGCTAAATGCACTTATTTTGCGTAGCCAAAACGAAAAAAAAAACAACCAACAGCAAACAGCAGGTGGTAAAACGTTTCGCGGGAAAAAAAATCAATCCGTTTTTTTCGTTTTTGGAACGAGACCGGATAACGTGTGTAGATCATAACGTAATCTGCTGCAATCGTACGTCACTGTTTACGTTATTTTGTAGAAATATTTAACACTAACGCACCAAATTGCTCAAATAAGCCAATAAACTAATAATTGTAGTGTTCCTTGACCTGTTTGAGTAATCAGGTGCATAATGTGTTAAGTATAATTACCTACAAAATAACGTGAAAGATAATAATTATAGGATTAAAATAATAATAGGTTTATCGCGAATTCCGTTATTATTGAAAATAGTTACCCGGTCTAACAGCAAAAGCGGAAAATCTGTTTGAAATTTAAATTTCCCGCCATATTATTATGCAAAACGTTCTTAACAAATGCACTAAAAAATAACGAAGGTGAAATGCGAGACTACAATAATAATTGTAAAAATAAAACGTGTATCCGAACCAGATTACCATTTGCCGCGCATCGAGGGTACTTGAAAATTCTACTGTCAGAGGATTCGGAGGTTAAATTGTTATAAAAATTTCTCTCTGGAATATTATTTATAACGCAAATGTTCCGCGCGCAAAGGAAAAAAATCACCAAGTGGTTTTTATGTTAATAACTGTGGAAGTACATTTAAATGATAGTGGAATGATTATGGCGTAACAATGTTATCTTCTGTTGAGGTAAGTGGTTGTTTTGATCAGAATCAGAATCATATTTATTGCTGTTTATTTTGTGTTAGATTTATTATATTATTAACCCCCGACGCAAAAACGACGGGGTGTTGTAAATTTGACGTGTCGATGAGTGTGAGTGTGTGTGTCTGTCTGTGGCATCATAACTTTCGTTCGGATGAACCGATTTTGATTTTGATTTTTTTTCAGTTGTTTTTTACTTTTGCTTGGAATTTGTTAATTTTGATTCACACTACATAAAATATTATGTAAAGTATGTGTTGTTTGTGTCAGTTTTTAACTGAATAACATAGGCATATTTCCTACTAGAATGTTATAAACTAGCTGCGCCCCGCGTAGTTCCCGTTCCTGTGGGAATACGGAGATAAAATATAGCCTATGCTATGTGTTGATAGTGGACCTTTCCATTAGTGAAAGAATTTAAAATCGGTTGTGGTTTACGTGTGAAAGCGTAATAAGCAAACAAACAAACTCACATTCGCATTTATAATATTACTTAGGATGTGCGAAGTTCCATCGCTCCGTCCTTCGGAGTCGGCTCAGTCAGTGTCAGAGCTACCTTATTCGAGAAATAATAATTACCAGTAGTTACACTAAAGTCTAGCTAGGCACCACATAAATGTATGCTTTTCAACTCAGTTGCGGTTAAAAGCTTTAAACATTAAATGCAGCTTCAATTCCACCTTTTCAATAAATCTCAAAACTACTTTCACAATATTTGGTTGGAACGAAAAGTCCAAAGAGAAACGTACAGAAGTGGCAAGTGAAATGACCAGCGGGCGTGTGACGTCGTCGCTTTGAAGCGTTCGGGCTGCGGACCGGAGGAGAATTGGGCTCTTTGTCGTACACTGCAGGACAAAAAAAACGGCACACTGCAAAATAAACTTTATTTCAAATGTGAAAGTGTGTGAAGATGGATGGACATTTGTTACAGTTTCAAGCAAAAACCACTGGACGAATTTGGATGAAATTTGGCACACAGATAGTTTATTTTTCTGATTACTACATAGAATATTTTTTATCCCATAAAAATTAGCAGTTCTCATGTGATAATACTCAACGCCGGTGAAACCTTGGGGCGCAGCTATTTTTATTAATTATCTATATATTTATTTATATATTTTATTAATTATTATATTAATTCACTATCACGTACTTAGACTAACATTTTCGGTATTTAGGGAATTAAGAACTATTTATCATAGAATATTAGAATTTGAATTAATTTACTTTCATTTAAAACTAAAAGTTATGCTAAGTTTACATAGCACCATGTATAATCTACCTTTACAATGTATTTTTTTGTTCTTTTCAATAAATGATTCTTGTATAAAAAATGAATTTAATTGAAATTAGACCAGTTTATAACGGTATGATTGTTATTGACAGCATTGAATGTACACTTCTCTTAGCCAGCAGTGTATACCGCGGTAATGCGGTCGGCGGCTACACGTTTTCCCTCTTCGCTAAGACGCTTACTTTTGGCAAACGTCACGAATGCTCCTGAAAACAGCTACCTGAAGTAGGCAGTATTTACACGTATTTACCCTAGGGCCATGGGGCCTATAGCCCTAGAGCTAGGCTGGGCTAGGGGCCCTAGGACTGTGAAACATTCTTAAATTGGTCTCACTTTGACAAGCTATACGGATTTATAAAAATAAAAAACAAGCGAGCCTTAGAATATTCGCATAATTATGACGTGTAAACATCTGACACCTTGGTAAAAAACAACGCTTACATTATATCCCGAATAAAACAAAATTATTCAGGTATCATTTGCAGATAATTAATAATTAAATACATACGTTTTCTCTTCAATAACAAACAATTTTTACAATTTTAGTCATGACTTTGAAGTTTCCTACCTTTGTGCTAGCGACTAAATTGAAAAGAGATAGTCATTTTAAATAAAAGCGTTGTATTTTTGCAGGGTTATACCACCTAACTTCACTCTGATGCTGGTTGTTTCTGTCTTTGTCTTTTTCCTTAATTTAAAATGAGATGTAATACCAACATGACGCCATCTCTACCACCGCGCCCGCTTATTGGCGAAATCAAATAGCGCGCTCTTCGCCGACTTCCTGTTACACACATCCGTCCCTTTTTACGAAATCACTCCCATAGATTGCAGGAAAGCGAGCGGAAAGATGATACACAGTCATGAACAATTTTAAAACATCGAATACCAAAAAAAAAACCTTTTATCAACTAGAAAAACGATTTTTTTGCTTCGTAGCGATACTCAACAAACATATGAAAGGACTCATAAAAGTGGAAGAAGCGAAAGAGGTGTGTCAGGATCGTAGCATGTGGAAATATGTTGTCTCCACCAACCCCAGCGGGAAAAATTTGTGACTGTATGAATGTGAATGTATCTATTTATGACACAACCCTATCAAGGACAAGAAACCGTAATCCCCTTCATCTGCGTACGCGATTCAATTCCCAACTCGCCTTTAATCATAACCTAATTATCAGGATGGCGCAAGCGATGCCACTAATTATACAAATTGTTCATCAACCGAGCCCTTTGATTATAGTTTCTGTAGGGCACTTGATTCAGACAGGGGAGCTTTGATTATGAAGTCTGTAGGTGTTGGCGACTTTGTCACAGTTAATTAGACTGACGCAGTTGGTGGGTACCTAGTGATGGTAATTCGCACTGACGATAAGTATTACTATTTTTTTTAAATGCGCACTGTTTAAAAAAAGAAACATAAAGCGGGACACGCTTGAGTTAAAATGTTTAAAAAAAAATTTTGAAAAAAGAAACGACTTCAAATGAGTTTTTTAAAGACTATTCTTTCAGAATCGATTTTGATGAAATTTCAATGGGACCAATATGAAAGTATATCCTATTAAAAAGAATTTTTAAATCGGTTTATACATGACTAAGTTATAAGCTAAAAAATTAAAAAATACAACCTAATGATTATCTCCTCCTTTTTTGAAGTTGGTTAAAGATTATGAAATGCAGAATGTAACCTTTTCAGAAAAATAATAATTATTCCAATAATCATTGTTATTCAAATCCGAGGGATATTACAATGTGATCACGGTAATCACCAAAGTCGATAGTTTTTCAAAACAAAATAATCATTTTAGAGTAAGTTTAATTTTATTTTTATTAAAATTCCAGGCTCGTTGCATCGTTTGCCAACTATTATTCTGTTGCGATAAATGTCGCTGGAAGCACGAGCAAATTGCACACGCACTTGAATACGACTGCCCTATTTGCCGAGGACAGAGGTTCCTCTGCAGACCTGAAGAACTGAACCAAGCCTTCGTACAACATCTCACGGAAGAACATCTACCACTACAGTGCAAGAAGTGCAACCAACTCTTCAACAACATGGAAGATCTAGTCAACATCGACAAGTGTACAAGCATTTCTGAACTTGTTAAAGAAACTGTACCTACTACAGATGTTGAAGAGATATTTGATACTATTTACGAAAAAGTAACAAAAAATAACGAAGGAGAAAACTATGAAGGTATCATTGCAGTTAGTAAAAGTACTAAGACAGCTATTGTCACTCCTGTGGTGAGGAAGAAGCATTTAGTTGACTATGAATCTAGTGATAGTGAAGGAGAAGAAGAAGAAAAAGTCAAAATTGTCAAAACTCCGCATCCATTAGTTGGAAAAACTCCCAAATTTAAGAGGCAAAGAGATGCTACTCCTCATGTGAAGAAATTATTAAGTCTGATGAGACAGAAAGTGGTTGAAGAGTATGAAGTAACGGTGGAAGAAGAAAACTTCAATTGCTCACCAAAAACCACTCCTAGAAACGAAAATGATGCTGGTAAATGCATTTTTGTTATTGAAGTCAGTAGAACAAAGTAGGTCAGGCAGGACCTACTTTTGGAAATTTATTTCTATAAACGGATCTAGCTGCATAATTCTACGATTTCAACTGTTAATTCAAATTTTATTCTTGAGACGTCTTTATTTTCGCTTAAGTGCATAAGAATGACTGAACTTGGAATCAGATTTAGAAATCATTTTGTATTCAATAGCCTGGGCGGCACTTTAAAGTAAATCGCTTATTTAGTTGTTAAATTTTAAATGGAATGAAGATCTGAAATGTAGATTATGTTTTCACAAATAAGATTGGTTTTTAAAACCGAAATACCTGATACATTGTAACATCTGTATTAGCATCATAAAGACGAGACGATATCCGAAGAATTTAGCAAACTATCGATAAAACTAAAGATGCTACTGAACTAAAATTAACAATCACTAAACTTTTAACAATTTAATGTCTTTATTTAACTATTTAAAAAAAACCTGTCAGTTCCAGAGTCCCAAAAAGAGATGACTACCCCCACCTCTCAGATACCCAACCTCCTAAAGCTAGCACAGGTGGTGACCACTAGCACCCCCACTAACCCTCTCGTAGGGGGGTGGTCATTGTTTCCAGAGCAAGGTGCTGACTCTCCTCTCTCGGAGATTGAAAATGCTGAGAGTCCAGCGCAGAGTATTAATAATGAGGTATGATTGGAAGTCTTAAATAATTTGATTTTCGTTTCCTTATAAAATACTAACAAGCTAATTTGCACTGTATGTATGGTTACTGATAAAGATTGTTATACTTTAAAAAGAAAAATTATGACGTGAATATTATTCAATTCAGTTTTTATTACAAAAACAGATAAAAGCAGCGCGGCGCTGTCACCCATACCTATACCTATCGTACATTTTGACAGCGCCACGCGGCGCTGTCACTTTGATACATTTTGTATGAAAAAGGCATTGAGACAAATTTTTTGATTGCTGCAATTTATGCTGTAATTACAACATATAACAATTTGGCTAACGAAATCAAATCAGTTAATACACCTAATCTTAGATGAAGAAACACGAAGCTTTACGATACACTTTAGAAACCCGAAAGATGTTCCATTCCAGCCTTCAAAATCAGAATCTGAAGCAGTGCCCCTTAAGTTGAAGAGCATCATTGTCTCTAGCAGCAGGACCCGACTTGGAAGCCAGGATAGCTTAGAGAAGCACGTGACCTTCCAGGACTCTAATGCCGATTCCTCCATCAAGAAGAAGGTCAAGTTCGCTGACGACACTGTTTTTGAACAGCAGCCTAAAGTCAAACGAGGTATCATTGGATTTTTACAATATTTGAAGCCAATGAATTGAGAACTTACATCATATTGGGTTTGGGGACAGTAAATATCAGAGTACGCGGGTAGGAAGAAATATCCTACTTCCTAATATTACAAATGCGAAAGTTTGTGAGAATGGATGGATAGATTTTTGTTCCTCTTTCACGCAAAAACTGCAGAACGGATTTGAATGAAATTTGGAACACAGATAGTTAAATGATAAATGAATGACCCGTATGTTCCCGTGGGACGAAGCGGGAACTACGCGGGTGAAACCACGGGGCGCAGCTAGTTAAATAATAATTAAGGCCTGGTTGGTCGATTTTATTTATTTTACGTTAGTTCGTTTTAGGTACGGATACAGGGTTATTAAGGTACGGGCATATATGCTTATTAGGGTATTTAATTAGCAGAGTAGTGGGATGGTTTTGGGTTGAACAGTTAACCGACAGTGTAGGCCTTATTGACCATTGGTACTTATTTGATGTTTCTATAAATTAGGAAGGGGTTAGTTAGTTACTAAGTTCCTAGCTATGGTATTTTCACTTATTCCTATACTTTGTTTATACGCACGGTTGATTGCATCGATCAGCCTTAATCGATTGTTGAGGTAGCATCGGCTACTAAGTAACTGTCGATCAATGTCGACTGATCTCATTCTAACATCGATTGACGATCCATCGATTGGTGTGGTAGCTTCGGCTATTGAGTAACAGTCGATTGATGTCGACTGATCTCATTCTACCAACGATCGACGATCGATTGATTGGTGTGGCCCTTACCAATCCCTTACCAATCTCTACGTTATTTAATCCTGATTTCCGCAAAATACCGTCCGATTGTAGCAACTGCAAGTAAATTAATTAAACTTCATATAAATTCACAGAACTCTTAAATAATAAAATTAATTATTCACCGAATGTAAAACAGGGCAGCTGTTGACCTGTTGAACATAAATAATTCAGTATTGCACTGCAGTTAATTAACATTAATTTAACAACAAAATTAAATGCAATTCATGCAATGCAATGATTATAAATTGTTAATTGCTGTGGTCTTATTATGTAAACTATTCATTGTAGGTACAACATTATTTATTTAGGAATAATTGGTTTCTATTAGTATTTAATTGGGTAGGTATGTGTAGTATTTATAATAGGCTAAATGAAACTATCTGTTCAAGGAGTAAGAAACAACTAACTTTATTCAACCACCCACATAATAAAATATAATAAAGTACCGTCACTAACTATATATACAACATCTCCTTTCTTCTAACAATACATTGCATGCTAACAACTTAACATAAATGTTAGCTTACAAGCATCGACGGTGATTATGATGCCACTTACAAACTATAACTATGTTGACCGTTAGATCAAACATAGTATCTCATTATGTGGACAAGTATGTTGATAAACAAATTAGACCAAATACAAGACGATTAGGTATGTACAAATCTTTGCGGAGGCCTAACCTCCCTTCCGCTGCGAGTAAGTTTACAAGGTGCAGGCGCAGCTGACACTGAGGATCTCCTTCTTTCCCTCCCTGACGAAAGGGAAGGCCGTGGAGAAACTGATACTGACTCACCTACTGAAGGGGTATCTTTGATGACAACATCGTTTGGTAGATAGTCGTAGCGACCCGTAAAGTCACGGCGAGGCTCGTTATGTTTAACGTTTGATTTTAGAATATGAGCCCTATTACGACGATAAGTACCACCGTTGTCCACTTTCACCCAATATGAGCGATCACTATCCGCTTCTTGGACCACATGGGCCTTGCTCCACACTTTACCATCTTTTACCCGAACCTGCTCCCCCGGACACAACGGAGCAGCCGGCCTTGTGCCTCTGTCATAATACTGCTTTATTTTAGTTAATTTTCTTTGCCTCACGTCACGAACCTGTTTTGTTTCTATAAATTGAGGTTTTAGTACATGAGAAGCAACCGGCAACCTAGTGTTAAGCGTCCTACCCATTAACAGTTGTGCCGGAGAATAGGTTTCACCCGTGACGGGTGTATTTCGGAAGTTGAGTAGCGCTAGCGGCCACTCAGTCTTGTCTTCTGTGGCTTTCTTTAATAAACGTTTAATAGTTTGCACGTTGCGTTCGGCTAGCCCGTTTGAACGCGGATACAACGGGGAACTGGTCACATGTTCGAATTCCCATTTTTTTGTAAACTCAGTGAACTGTACCGAAGTAAACTGTGTTCCATTGTCGGTCATTAGCTTTTGTGGAATTCCCCAACGGGAAAACATACCCTTCATTTTAGCAATAACCGTATCACTCTTCAAGTTAGGCAAATGAACTACCTCCACAAACTTAGAATAATAGTCCACCACCAGTAGATAGTGGAGCTTATCTAATTCGAATATGTCTGCGGCGAGAGCCTCCCACGGCAGCCGCGGGACGGCATGCGGCGCGAGTGGCTCGCGCGGCGGCGCGGCGCGGTGCCGCTGGCAGGTCTCGCAGCGCTGCACGCACTCCTCTATCTCTGCACCCATGCCGGGCCACCACACAGCATTGCGAGCGCGCGCCTTGCATTTTTCGATTCCGAGGTGCCCTTCATGTATACGTTTTATCATTTCCTTACGCATGCCGCTCGGAATCACTATCCGATTATTGTGAAACAGAATCCCGTTAATATCGTGAAGCTCGTGCCTGAACGTCCAATAAGGGCGTGCGATCGAAGCTACCTGATTTTTATCATTTGGCCATCCTTTATAATAGTAATTGACCACTGATGATAACACCGTGTCCCGCTCAGTCTCCGCCTTTATTTGTTGTAGTCTCTCACTCGTTGCATCCATACTTTCATACATCGCATTCACATGTACGGTGACGTCACCGTCGCACACATCCGCGCCCGCTCCTTTCTCAACCGCCGCTCTCGACAAAGTATCTGCAATATGCATAAATCTACCTGGTTTATAACCTACATTTAACCGATATGCCTGTAATTTTAATAACATACGCTGCAGTCTCGGCGGTGTTTCATTGAGGGCTTTTCGAAATATCGTCTCGAGTGGCTTATGGTCACTCTCGACTATTACTTCGCTGTGACCGTAAATATATTGGTGAAATCTCATACACCCAAAATATATGGCAAGCATTTCCTTTTCTATTTGCGCCCACCGCGTCTCGGTCGGCGTAAGCGTGCGCGCGGCGTACGCGACGGGCCGGCCGCCCTGCAGCAGGCACGCGCCAAGCCCGTGCGCGCTGGCGTCCACTGACAGCGTCACCGCCTCTTGCGGCGAGTAGTAACGCAACACTGGAGCCGCACATATCATTTTTTTTAACTGCTCAAACGCCTCATCATGCACATGTGACCATACAAATACTATATCTTTCTTAAGTAACATCCGCAGCGGAGATGCTATCGTTGAATAGCTCGGTATAAATCTAGCCAAATAGTTCGTCATACCTAAAAAACGTTCTAGTTCTTTTTTATCGTTCGGTCTAGTCATACTGTTTATTGCACGAACGCGACTCGCCATAGGACTGATGCCCGAGCCGTTCAATGTGTGACCTAGAAAATTCACTTCCGAAGCATGGAATACACATTTCTTATTGTTAAACTTAACGCCATATTCGACCGCCCTTTTAATTACCTCCCTGAGACGACTATTATGTTCCGCCTTATCACGACCCCACACTAAAATGTCGTCAGCAAATATTTCCACCCCTGTCATAGAAAAGATTTTGTACATCTCATGATGAAATATTTCGGGGGCACAATTTATTCCAAAAGGCATGCGTAGCCACCTGAATCTACCAAAAGGAGTTGAAAATGTACATAGCTTAGAACTCTCTTCGTCCAGCTTCAACATCCAGAATCCATTTTTTGCGTCTAATTTTGAAAATACTTTTGCCCCTGTTAAATTACTAGTGATCTCCTCTAGCGTCGGAAGCTGAAAGTGACAACGGCGCACGGCTTTATTCAAGTGATAAGGATCTAAACAAATCCGCAGCTTATCAGGTCGCTCGACTATTACTATATTAGAAACCCATTCAGTTGGCGCGTCTTCTTTTACAATAATACCTAACCGTTCCATATCATCCAATTCCTGTTTCAATCGCGGCATTAACTTAATAGGTACTTTTCTAGATGCGTTTACTACTGGGGCCACCGTCTTATCCACTTGGATCTTATAAATATTCGGTAAACAACCTATTCCCCCAAATATGGAAGCATCAATTTTAAATTCTGAAATTTCACATATTTTCTCGTTGCGTACAATAAGTTTAAGTTCACGACAAGCCTTAATACCTAGTAAATTATTACAACTGAGATTCAACACATACATTTTTTGTCGAGTCTGTAATTTGTTATGACATAGGACAGGCTCAAAATAACCAACTACGGGTAACTTCGCTTTACTAACTTCACGTAAAGTACAGTTATTTTTTCTCAAAATTCTTTCATCAAAACCTGCCTCCCTAAATGCACGCAAAGACATGACGGAAGCCTCCGCTCCGCTATCTAACTTAAATTTAATTTTAGTTTTATCTACCATTACATCTTCGAACCATGACTCGCAGTCTCCTCCCACTACGTCGATAGATAAGCTACACAGTAACGACTCACGTATCTCGGCGCAGTCCTCGGTCTCATCGTCGTCTTCAACCTCTCCGACGAATTTAGCGCGACACACTCTCGCGAAATGACCCATACGCTCACATTTAAAACACTTCACCTGACGTGCCGGGCATTGATTTCCTACACCATGCCTGCGGCCACAATAACTACACGCACCAGTGGAATTAGCACGATAAGACTGCTGCGTTGTTTGTTGACGAGCGGCGGCGTTAGCTTGAACCCAGGGGCGTCGGCCGACGCGGGCGCCACGCACCTCTTCCAGTGCCAGCGGCGACTCAGCGCTTGCGCCCGGCCCTGTGCACGCCTCCGCCTGCCGCCCGGCAGTTTCCACTGCACGGCACCACGACACCGCCTCTTCCAAGCTCAGCTTAGGCTTCGCTAACATTCGTTCTCGCATGCCAGAGTCCTTGATGCCTCTGATGATTTGCGTTAGAATTAAACTGCTACGTAGCTGACCGAACTCGCACGATTTACTTCTCTGTTTGAGGCCACCTAAGAACTTATCAAAACAGTCGTCACGTTGATAAGTTTCAAAAAATAAGTGCCTCTCATAGTTAACATTGCGAGTGGGATCGCAATGAAGTGTGAATTTTAACACTAATGCTTCGTAATCACTTGTAACATCGTCGTTCTCTAAATCTAATTCTTCCAAAATCTCCCGGCCGCGTTTCCCGATAACGTGTAGAAATAATGCACACTTTTCCCTTGATGCGGCATTCTCCTTGCCGGTCGCAATTAAATAATAATCGAACGCCGACTTCCATTCACGCCAATTGGTAGCCACGTTCCCATCTTCGCTCATGGCGGCCGGCTGTTGCAGCGCCGAGTACATGTTGCTATTATTCGACTTCGCTGGAGTTGTTTCCGACTTCAATGACATGTTTTCCACTTGAAAACACTTATATGGAACTGTTTTTCACCAAAACTTAGCTTATTACCCCACACCTGACACCATGTAGTATTTATAATAGGCTAAATGAAACTATCTGTTCAAGGAGTAAGAAACAACTAACTTTATTCAACCACCCACATAATAAAATATAATAAAGTACCGTCACTAACTATATATACAACAGTATGTAAATTTAATCTGCGGCCCAGTAATTAAATGTGTCATTTTTTAATGTAATAATTACAAATTTTTAACTGCAAGCTTTTCTGTTTTTCCACTTAAACTAGAGTTAGGGCATTGATTTGGAATGTGTTATTGTTAAGAGAGAAGAGTCTTGAACTCTTTTATGCTGTATTTAAGGAAGGCTTAGAATTTAATTTACTTTTATTCATTTTTAGTGTTTCGGAAACCGAAGCGTATGTTGACACCTGGTCCTCAGAAGCCAAGATTCTGTTACAACCCCCGCTTCCAAGCTCTGATCAATCGCTTTGAAAACCAAGGCATCATCATGGCTCGTACTCCGGTCCACAACAGAGAAAAACCTCAGGAGAACACCCCTCCAGTCGGGGAACCCCCCAACATGCAAGCGAGAGCAATTAATTTCAAAGAAGAAAGCCCTGCATTAGAAGTTGACCATTACTCGAAAGAGTCCAACGACTCTTTCAAAAGTTGCATTGCTTCTCCAGAGGTTACCAACGCTATAACAGCTTTGACGGCTAACATTGCTGGTTCACTGCAAACCTGCTTGCATTCAGCGCTGACTACTACTGAAGAAAACACAGAAATACAATTCAAATTCGTTATAACGAAGAAGAAATTTAGTGTCAAGCCAATTGCCGAAGACGCTGAAGCTTATTATGAGAATGGAAGAGATGTGGATAGGAATGTAGATTCTAATAAAGAGAACTTATGGTCGAGCGTTGCAAGAGCTGTGAAAAATGCTTTTTGGGGAGGCCAAGGGACTTGTGAGTACATTTTTCTATGTAAAGCAGGAAATTCGTTTTTAATGAGTGCCCGTGACTGCTTGAAGTTTATTTGTTTTTAATGGTCAGCGTGCTAAGGAATGATTATGTATACCAAGTTTGTAGCATACAAATTTCATTTCAAATGTGGTGAAATATCTAAATAAGTTCCGGTACTGTATCTTTCCTTAGATTTTCCTTCCTTTCCTATAAGAGAAATAAGAGGTTTGGAGGGTGAGACTTTAGAACCGATGACTCAGGGTGACGAGCGCAGTGCAGTGTCGCACAGGATTTTATAATGGAACGTTCTTGGTGGCGCTGTAGCTGCTATGGGCAGGCGTGGCGCTTACCATCAGGTGAACGACTTGCTCGCCTCTTTACTTATAAAAGGTATAATAAATTAGTCAACGTATTCTTCGATGTTTTGTCCAAAATATTCGTCTTGAAATTACATGAAGAGTGGGAACCTAATTTTTGATATGATTGTAAAACGCAGTAGTTTACCAACTCAATTCTAAAGGTGGAATTATCTTCTACAAGAGCCAGATATTTGTTTGATATATTCGCCAAGTAGTAGTGCGCAAACTTTACCGTGTTAAACAAAAGGTGGAATAACATAGCTGTATTGTAGGACCATGATCCTCGTCGTTCCTGATTCCCTAGATACGGGGAATCCTAGTTAGGGGTCAGGTTCTATACACCTTCAGTGCTGAAAACACAACTGTCGTGTTTTTCATAACTTGCCGCGAGTGCGGGAAAACACAACTGCTGTGTCTGTTGTATGGGAAAACACTATGGAGTGTGCAGAGCCGCACCCGTGGCTAGATAAGAAAATCGGCACAAGTGAAACTGTTAAGGGGTCGTGACGCGTTTTAATAATTACGAGTATTATTTCATTCAGTAGTGCGCAAAGATTACTGTATTAAACAAAAGGTAAACCTGACCAAAGAACAAGATAAGGAATCTAGAACTATGACAGCTAAAACACTAGAAGCAATACCAGCTAAATGGTACAAAAAGCTCTCATACCAGTAAAAACAAACTTAAAACACATAAAAACTCCACCCACTCGTCGTAAGTTCTAAAAACGTAAAAAAAAATTACGAAAAACATGTCTGCTATCACACACTCTAGCTCGCGTTTTATTCGAGTACATTCCATCAATTTCCTACAAAAGCATTGGGGATAATAAAGAAAAACAATCGAGGAGCTGGCTTCAAAGCGGATATAAGCTAGCAATCTGCCCGCGGTTTTGTTTGGGTCCGTTAAACTCGGGAAATTGTTCGATCGGTATTACTTTGATCGTTTTGTGTGGATTTTATTAGATTGAGCTGCTTGTTGAGCTTGTATTGAGTGTCAGTCCAAATGTTGTGCTTGAGAGAAAGAACTTTTTTCACTTACGTAAAGACCTGAATGAGTTTTGTGAATTCGGTGAAGTCAATCTGAAAGCAGTTTATGTTTATCGCGATCGCACCATTGCGAGTACGAATTCGCATTGCGAAAAACCGTTAGGTACTGCTATTTATTTTGTTTTTTTTTTTCTTAGTGACAAGACGAGCAAGTCCTTCACCTGATGGTAAGCGCTACGCATGCCCATAAAATTTACAGTGCCAGAACTTTGTATTCCATAATCCTGCGCGGCACTGCACTGCGCTCGTCACCCTGAGACATCAGCTCTAAAGTCTCATATGCCCAGTAATTTCGGTGGAAACAGTGCCCTTCAAACCGGAACACAGTAATGTTTGCACACTGCTGCTTAGCGGATGAATATTTGGCAAAGGTGTGATACTTCGCCAGGCGGTCTTTTGCAAAAGAGGCCTCCCACTACAAAGCTTTCTTTATTAATAAACACGATGTCTGCAACCATATCACAGTAGAAGTAAATGATAATTAATAAATTATTTCCAAAAATAAACGTGTTAACAAAATGGCCATCCAATACATACAGATTTAACACCAATTCATTCGTTTCCAGAGTAAAGTTGAAAACGTTTATTTGAATTTGGATACCTTCACAGATTTTCTATGTCAAGTAGGCCATTATTATAACGAAAAATATTCTAAGTAGCACTTACTGGAGTAAGCCCAAAAATCCATTGCACTCATTAAAATTCATGTACATTAAAGAGATTGGACTAACTCCAAAAGAAATGCCGAGTGCGAATCGCTCTATCAGGGTTCCGTACACCAAAACGTTGCACTGAGCTTAAAACTCAGAATACAAATAATAAATGTTAACATTCTATTTGATTTTTTCTACTCTAATTTCACTATAACCCTAAGGCTAAGTGCGCACTACGAAATTTAATCATTGCGATTTTTAAATGCGAAATGAAATTCGCAAACTCAGGAAAAGGATCCTCTTTTCGCAGTGCGTATACTTTAGTATATTACTATACGCACACACACATGTCATGATCACATACATAGATCCTGACCCCTATAAAGGATTCCCTTTATCTAGGGAATCAGAACGAAGACCATGGTCCTACAAACACCCCTGATTGATATTGATATTTGATATTTATTTCGATCAAAATTAGTAGTGCGCACTTA
Source organism: Campaea margaritaria (assembly GCA_912999815.1). Lineage (NCBI taxonomy): Eukaryota > Metazoa > Arthropoda > Insecta > Lepidoptera > Geometridae > Campaea > Campaea margaritaria. Next base: position 10,968,039 of record OU538802.1, on the reverse strand, counting down.
GCTTAAATTCCAGATAGTATTGTGTGGGGGTAAAGAACTACAGGAGGCATACCATGACCTCTTATAGCGATTCAATTGAAGACCGAATTGAAACCGCGTCGCATAATCGTACCGTGACGTCTTATTTTTTTAGTTGCTGCCATTTTCAACCTAAACTAAATCCAGTTTAGGTTGAAAATGGCTTATTAGCGACTCAATTTAGGTTGCTGCCATTTTCAACCTTAACTGGATCCATGGTATGAATATGCGACGCGGTTCAGTTTAGGTCTTCAATTGAATCGCTATAAGATGTCATGGTAAGCCTCCAGGTACATTTAATAGGCTAGTATCAACTTCTCTTTATCTTGGAAAATATTATTTCTGTTGACTTAATTTGAGAAAAACAGACATACAGACATAACATATTTAATGTGTTTTGTCACTTGGATACTGAAACTTAAAAGTAAAAGCCGGGCCCCTCAAATATTTAAATTGCAAAATCCCGGGTCAAAAAAATATTTCCGAGTGAAGTGCCGAGTTATATTGCATTTTTCTATCCACTAGAACGCTTGTTTCAATCAGTTTAGCTCGTTGGCTGCAAGTTTTATCATTTTTCCACGAGAGCTTTCTATGGAACTTCAAATCTTTTCAATTTATTACTCGTGAACACAGCGTAAGCGACGGCTATACCAAAATTTACTTTTTCTGGTTTTTGTTAAGTTTGTCTTTTAGGATTTGTTATTCTGTGATTTCGCTGTTAAATATTGCTTTAATAGTTCCAGCTTTTTGTGTTTATATTATATTTGCGTGAGGGGTGGTTTAATAATGAGAAGCATCTACTAGCAGAGAGAATATATGTAATTTATTACTTTTCTTTTACGGAATATATTAAATTTGTTTGAGGATGATTGCATGATGTCATAATTTTTTTCTTCTTCTCGTGTTGTTGATTCAGTCAAATAATTAAGTAATTTTATATCTATATTTGCTCAAAATAGTTCTTAGTATTTTATTTATGACTTTGCGCAATCATAACTAATTTCTATTTCATTATCTTTAATATTTTGTATAATTACATTTCCGTCAGTTTTACCTTTTACAGTTTCGTGTCTAGTTAACTCACCTACCTAAGCCATTGATCAATCATACAAACAATAAACAATGGTGTTTTCATTTTCTCTTACGCAGTATTTCTTTGCAAAAATATCCATTAATTTCGCTGCATTGCTATTGTGAAGATGTCCTTTTTATGAATGTTATAAATCAAACCACTGAGCGCCATTATGGCTCGCATTTACGATGTAGCTTATTATTTTGGCAACCGTGTGTCCCATCATTATCAGGTATTATTATGATAATGAAATAATTCATGGTAAATATTATCGTCTGCATCATATTATATTCCAACTGCAGGGGTCCAGGTTTCCCCTTTTTTTTATTTGACTGAGTAACGAAACGAACATGTCGTTCATCTGATGGTAAGCGCTACGCCTGCCCATAACAGTCACAGTGCCACCCAGATATTTGCTTTTTTTGTTTTCTTGCGTGGAACTGCACTGCGCTCGTCACCCTGAGACATCGGTTCTAAAGTCTCACGTCCAGTAATCTCGCTGGAAACAACCATATTTTACTACTCCATACCTACATTTTATTGATTGGACTGAGTTGCCATACCGATAAAGTCACATTTTAGTCGAATAATATTGAATTTAGAGTTACTCAAATACTTACCCAAACGTACGCACAGCACTTTACACGGAATTCCCCTCAGAAATATTATGTACTAAGCCATTATTCTCCTTTAGTGTCAATGTCTCATTCATTTTGACACGAAAAGGGTTGTTTCAGTTGAAACATTGCTGTGAAAAAGTTATTGTTGTTTTTACAATCGTAGAAATTTCGTTGAACCCTCTCCCTGACATTATTGTCTGTCCTATTTTTCTGTTAGGCTTATTACCCGATTGAGCAAGAAGGAGGGTTATGTTTTTCGAGTGCATAACTGCATATAATTATGTATGTGTGTAGCCACCGTCCGATGTCCTAATTACTCCTCTCCGTGCATGGTTGTCTGGAAGAGATCTCTCTGAGCGATCAGACCGCCCATTGTGACACTTATTGTAAAATTTGTTTTGTTCTAGTTTTTAAGTTTTCTTTGTTCTGTGGTGTTTCAATAAAGAGTTTATCTATCTATCTATCAATCCATATTTCTTTGACACGCTCTGTAGCCCCAACGGCTTGATGGATATTCACTTGGGAAGTGCCGTTAGATTCTTTTTTAATTTTTACAGTGACACTGGGTATATCAAAATTATGAAAAAAAAATATGGGTGCCAAATTCTATGTTTTCGAACATTTTTTTTTAAACTAGCGAGTGGATTATCAAAATAAAAGGTTTTAAGAAAACCTTACATAGATATACACAACTTCTAAGTTTAAATATAATTTGGAATGCTACAAAAAGTAGAAAATAAAACAAAAACTCGACTGCGAACAAAATTGAATCGTGAAATGCAGTCGCAGGCATTGCAGTCCAAAATTTAAATGAAACGGTAACGTCTCTGACTGCATTTCACGATTCAAATTTGTTCGCAGTCGGGTTTTTGTTTAATTTAAAACATTTTGAAGTCATTAACATCTTCATTCATGTAACTTTCAGCCACAGCCACTCCTCACCGATCCCTCGATTCCATCAACTCTTCATCATCATCAGCATCCAAACGGAAGATTGAGGACATGTCAGACTGTGAGGTCAGTCCACTCAACCACAAGAGGCACAAGTACGATGGAAGGATCAGAGGAAGACCTCCACTGAGGACCAAACCCTGGCCAGTGAGCAGGCTGAGGACTTCGCAGTCAGCTGAGCAGCAGCGGCTGATCCAGCAGATGCAAGAAGATGGCATGAATTTAAGCTTTTGAGATCAGCACTGAAATTTCAACATATTTTTGGAAAACCAGGACGGAGAAAACGTCAGATCATGGAAGGTCCAATGTCAATAAAGATCTTTATTGAAAGTTTGCCAGTTTTAACTATGAATAATATTAAAATGGGTATAATGTAATTAACAATTTTTTTAGATTATTTTTTGTGTTTAGAATCAAGTAGGTAACGGCGGCTTCTGACGAGGCTCAAAGACAGCTATCAGCCGATAACAACCGAACCTCGGAAACGCCCTGATGGTAAGCTATTAAATGATCACCCATCCAGGTGTGTATCATTTAGCTTTTCTTTTGTGATCAGTCAAGCTATGTCAAGATATGCTTAATTTAAGAGATAATTTAAATACTATGTTTTAACAATTGAAATCATGTCATAGAATGATGGTGTCGTGCGATTGTGGTATTTTCAATAAAAATAATTCACCTGTCAAAACTTTGTCTAGAAAATAAATTCTCGATGATAACAGCAATTGATGGATGTTTTTTTTATTAATTAAGAAGTTCTCTCAATCTATCATTTTCTTTGACGCTTCCATTTTCGTTTACGCAATCAATCACTCGATTCTAGATCTTGTGTGCTTCTAATTTCAGAGCTAGCGCGACTTAATTGCAATTCATCGTCCTTACGTGACCTTGGATGTGTAAACATAGAATTACTTGACAAGTTTGTGTAGGAACGCAATGTCTTAGTTCCTGGGTTCTAAAACAACCAAGCGTGGAAATATTTGCATGAGCTTCCGATGAGAGGAAACATTGTTGAAAACTTTGGAGGAGGTCCTGGGGAAGTGGTACCTTTGCCAGATATTCATTTACCATACAGAAGTGTATTATGAGACGAGCGCAGTGCAGTGCCGCATCAAATATTGGATGGAACTGTAGCTGTTATGGGCAGGCCTGGCGCTAACCATCAAGTGAAAGACTTGCACATCTTGTTACTTGATAACAATAAATTAGAGTTAAAGAGAAAATTAAAAACACGCTTTAATAGCAACCTAAACTAAAAAGTAGAAATATAACTAATTTTATGGTAAAAAAAGGCGTGGGTCGCTTTCTATACCCACCTTCGGAATAAGTCTTGGGCAGGTGTGTGGGTTTCTTAAAAATATTTTCCTTCACCGCAAAGCGACTGATAATAAGTATGTACCTATGTTTTTACACGAAACGCAATGTGTGTAACGGCACTGGGATTTGAACTCACGACCCTCTCCTTGGAAGCCGGACGTTTTCCCACTAAGCTATCACCGCTTTTAGTAGTTCTGATTTCATATAACATACGAAAAACACTAAATACTTTACTACTCACATATAACAATTTCATGAGAGCACAAGTTTCCCTCAGAGTGAGAAGACGGCCAGATGTGCCAAATCCAAGGTTCTATTCCTACCTATATTCCTTTCATAAATAACCCTGACTATTTACCAGCATTAACACTACATTAACTCTTGGAAACGTCCCTTGATACTTTCTCTAGTTCACCACACGTGCCGCCAAATAACTTGTAAGCTGCCTCTGTGGAAAAATGTTATTTTTTGCTCGAAGAATTCGGGACAGTACTTTTGTTTTGGCTTGGATGTAGATAGAAGATGTGGCTTTTATGTCGCAAATTGAGGACAAACAGGTTGATAGATGCGACGGTTAAAGCTGTGTCTTATCCCTAAGATCTGGTTCAAATAGAACGATGGACCGTTGTAGTTGAACCGGTTCTCGGGGCACAGTACTTGAATTATCCATACGAGATACGAAAAGGTATCTACTTTTTTCATCCTAGGTTATTTGGAATAATATTTGATACACATTAGTGTTGTCCGAGACAAAATAATGTTACTGAATATCTCATATTGATATCTAACGGATATAACGTAGTAGCGACAAGAAAACAGTGATAGTTACTGTTTTATTTAGTATTTTTTTCTCATAATTGTGATTCTTCGTGTATAATATGCTGAAAGCGTGAAAAGCGTATAATTTAGAAATGCTCGAGAAATTTCAGTAAACCATCCACTCTTCTCAATCATGGCGTTTACTTTAAACTAGTTTAAACCGGTTTAACTGGTTTAAACCGTTTCACATATATGGCGGATACGGTGAATTCAAATACTCTAGAGAATTAAATTTCACGCTGTTATGCGTAACGTCTGCCTTAAGATATTTCTAGATAAATTCTGTTGATGACTTGCCGAAAAATAAATAGCATAGTTTCATTAAAAATGTATGGCATACAAACAAGCGTTTTTTTAAGGTTTAGTTTAATATTTTTTTATCCTATTAATATTTTTGAAGTTCTGCAAATAAAATATCTTAAGCGTCGGCATATTTTTGGACGTACATATGATACGGGTATCATAAAAACAGCCTGTTATTTTGCTATTACAAAAACCATCAGTCAAAAGCAAGGCCTACCATATAAGAAGGTTTTAGCATACACTCCCTAGTCCTTAGAATATTCCGTAAACATATTTTTCACATTCGTAACAGTTCTTACATAACTAAAGCAAAACAACATTAGCTCAGAAGCACTTTGAGTGGAAGATCTACGGTAACATGCCTCGTACGAAATTAATCACGAATAAATTAACTTTGGAACTAAAATCTGTGATGGTTTTATCGTTGCCTTTGCATTCACAAACGTATAGTTTGATAACGCTTATAGACGTAAAACTTCATTACGCACGCTTGACTTAAGGAGTAAGCTGGTAAATTCGTTACGAAAAGTGTGATCGGGCGAGGCGAACGGAAGTTGAGAGGGAGATATAAGTTAGTAAAGATAGAAAGAGAGTTACGCTTAGTATATATTTTTTTAAATAATTTTTATGATTCTTTTGCAACATATTTTTTTAAATATTTTTTTTAAATATTTTTTTAGTTGAAATTTTACTTTTTCTCTGTGTCTTAGTACACATTTAGTTTTTTTTATTTAACTTGAAATGTTTGTATGTACGTGTGTTCAGGTCAAATCTTGCTAGTCAATTTTAACCCAGTTCCCGTTGTTGAATCGAGTTGAAATTTTGCATGCCTGTCCGGTTTCGATGAAAATACAATATTATAGTGGCAACCAGCTGATCTAATGATAGACACGGAACTCCTCGCTGACTAACAGTAGATTGATGGTGCTTTTTTTTTATTTGACTGAGTGACGAGACGAGCTAATCGTTCACCTGATGGTAATCGCTACGCCTGCCCATAACAGTCATAACTAGCACCACCCAGAACACTGCATTGCATAATCCTTTTTGCACTGCTTTTATGTATAGGTATGTTTGGACTCATTTTGATCAACTTGCAGTACCGAAGATTTATTTTGTAAAAGCTTAGGTAATTATGTTTTTTTCATCATCATCATCTCAGCCCGTATCAACCCACTGTTGGGTATAGGACTCCTCTCCTTCACGCCACTTATTCCGGTCCTGTGCGAGACGTATCCACTGCCTTCCGACTAACTTGGTAAGGGTTAAGGTTAAGGGGTTTATGTTTTTTTACCTAAATCTTTATTTTTTTGAGGTGGCTAGTCATGTTGTTGTAGAACAAACTACCAGGTCGGTTATTCTGAACACGTGTCGTCATTCTGGTGACATTATTTTCAAATTTAAAGGAAAACGCGCTGCATTAGAATATCCCTTTACAAAGTAAGGATTGGACAAGCACGCTTTGAGATTTGTTGACTTAATTACTTTTAGAAACTTCGAAACTTAATTTCGCTTTTCTACGTGGAATATCCACCATAATAATAATATAGTTTAAAGACTGCGCTTTATTATTAGGTTGTGATAACGATAAGGCATCGCCGTTTACCAATAATAAATAATCGACAGTCGACATTCAGTATGGTGCTATGAATTTTTCATTAAGTAAAAGGAATCCATACTAAATACGCAAATTGTCTCTAATTATTTACTTCCTTTCAAGCCATGACATAATTTACTAGCAAATGGGCAACCCTAAAGACAACCAGTTAATCTTGTGGAACATTCTTGAAGTAATGAAAACCATGCGAAGTATTTGTTTCACTCGCTCTCGTGTACGCTGTATTACTAGATGTGAATAAGAGAGATGTTAGACGGCTGCTGCCTTTAATCTTCTCTCTCCTGCTTCTTCTTAATTTGAGGTATGTTATGTGAGTTGTATAATGTTCACAGCAAAAAAAATACAGATTACTGTGTCCTTGTTGGAAGGGCACTATTTCCAAAGAAATTACTGGGCATATGACACTTTAGAACCTATGTCTCAAGGTGACGAGTGGAGCGCAGTGCGTAGGATTATGCAATGCAAAGTTCTCGCACTGTAACTGTTATGGGCAGGCGTAGCGCTTACCATCAGGCAAACGAGTTGCTCTTCTCGTCACTCAGTCAAATAAAAAAAAACTATATCGGTTTTTGATTAGCAACTTTGTTAACTCACGGTTAACTACAGTTAAGTTTAAATGTTCTCATTGTACCAATGGCTATCGATTTGCAGCGAAAATAAGTATCTGAAGACAATTTCAGGTTACTAAATAGTCTGGAGAGTATCGGAGTTTTTGGAACTTAGCCAAATTGCCATTCTTGGTGCAGTCTTTTTATTTAATATTAAAAGCAATATATTTTCCCCGTTTTTGCCACATTCCTCATTGCTGCTCTGCTGCTATTGGTTGTAGCGTGATGTTATATAGCCTATAACCTTCCTCGATAAATGGACTATCCAACACAAAAAAAAATGTTCAATTCGGACCAGTAGTTTCTGAGATCCTAGCGTTCAAAGAAACAAACTCTTCAGCTTTATATATTAGTATAGTTTTTAAACTTTTGCGAACAGCGCGGCGATAAAGACCAGGTATGGTCGTGTTCTTATTTAATAATTTTAGAACAATTTCCAGTTGAATTTACTTACTTAGAATTTTCTTTAGTGGAAAATTTTGTAAACTCTCAATCTAAGTCATTTTCAGCATCGCTGATGAAAACTTTTCGAGATTTGAGGGAATAAAATTGTTATTAGGAAAGCACGTTATGCGTGTTTTGGCACGCTTTTATCTAGTTATTTTGTTAAAGTTTATAATGTTATATTAGAGTACAGATCTTTCGAACTAATAAATGACGTCAGAAAAAACGAGCCTGAAGTTGGATTACATCTTTGACTTCATTATCATCATCAACAACCCATAACGTCCCACTGCTGAGCACGGGTCTCCCTCACTTTCGTGGGGAGCATTATACTTATCTTTATCCTTGACTTACAAGTTGCAAAAGAATTTTGTTTTATTTTTCCTTAGTCCAAAAATTACCTACACGTCTACACCCCCTCTCCTCCTCCACCTCCTTTCTCTATCGCCTCTCTACCCTCTCTCTGGTAGATATACCTCTTGAAAAATTATGAAAAAGCAAACTCAATTGCTAAGCAAGAATCTACTAAAATAATATAAGGTATTTATGGATAAAAAAAAATGTGTCATTTTAATTCGGACTAATTCTAAAGGCAAAATGTCCTATTAAATAAGAAAAATAATGAAAATGCGAACTAAATCGCTGGGCAAGAATCTACTAAAACATATAGAATCGGAAAATGTCATAACACTCAATTTCCCAACTCCACATTGGTGGGTACGACGCCATTTGGGGCCTCGTAAATTATCCGGCGGCGATAACCTCGCCAATACGAACACGTACCTGGAAACAACAACGGAATATATCAAGCTTTCAGCCAGGTTTACTACACCTTAACAAATGTGGTTGGTTTTCAACGATAATGTAACAAACTACACAATTTGACAAAATAATTTAAATACAGAAACAATTTATACAAAAGAAAACCAAAATGCCTGTATAAATTTCGATAGAATTTGATTAGATAACAGTCTATAAGATTAGGGGTTGCAAGATTACTTTTTATTTCAAAATCGAACAGTTATAGGGTTAGAATGGGGTGCCAAAGTTTATTGGGAAAGTTAGAACATCGCAGATCTAAATACATAATAATTACTAGCTGTACCCTGGCACGCTTCGCTGTGGCACATTCGCACATTCGCTGATATGTCACTGATGAAAAAAATAGATAAAAACAATCCTTGATGCGGATTATATATCATACTAAAATTTCCGCTCGATCGGAGCAGAACTTTTTGAGTTTTTGAAGCGTACACAAACCAACATAACATTTTTATATATATAGATTATCAATATTTTGTAAGGTATACTTATTATTATTAAGGCTGTAATTAAATATGACATTTAAGATTAATTAACTTGACTGTTAGATAATGAGTGTTGTGTATAGAATGTAATATGAGTAATTCTTGTCGTCTCTTGATTTAATATAATAATAAATTATGTTATATGGAGTATCCATTTCGATACCGAGCGGATCTTACAAAATGTATTTATTGTAAGTATGTTGAAATTACCGGAATCCTTATCTTTAGCTTTCCTTGCCTTTGAGTAAATTATCATCATCATCATCATCAACCCATAACGTCCCACTGCTGGGCACGGGTCTGTCCTCACTTTCGTAAGGAGGGGAAGTCCATAATCCACCACGGGGGCCCAGTCCGGATTGGTGGATAACATACCTACCTCCGAAATAATTCTCGGGTAGGTATGTGGGTTTCCTCACGATGTTTTCCTTCACCGAAAAGCGAGTGATAATTACGTACATATGTTTTACAGAAACACATTGGTGCGTGCCTGCACAGGGAATTGAACTCACGACCTTCTTATTGGAAGGCGGACGTTCTCCCACTAGGCTACCACCACTTTTCAAATTATATTACACGTAATTACAAAAATGTATCCATAGGATCAGTCGTGAACAGTGTAGAACAGTAGTTTTAGTGGCGGAAGGCCTCTACTGCAAGAGACCGCCTGGGGAAGTACCACACCTTTGCCAGATATTCATCCGCCAAGCAGTAGTGCGCAAACATTACCGTGTTCCTGTTTGAAGGGCATTCTTTCCAGCGAAATTACTGGGCATATGAGCCTTTAGTGCCGGTGTCTCAGGGTGACGAGCGCAGTGCAGTGCCGCGCAGGATTATGCAAAGCAGAGTTCTGGGTGGTGCTGTGAGTGTTATGGGCAGGCGTAGTGCTTACCATCAGGTGAACGACTTGCAACGTCACTCAGTCAAATAAAAACATAAAATAAAACAGTGGTAATTTTGCTCGTATTATAATTTGGAAGATTTCAATTCGATTTTGTAAGCATGGTCCACCGTCAACCACGTCGACACTTACCATTAAGTGAAACTGCGGTCAAATGCTTGACTATTCGAAATAAAAAAAACCACCAATTCGGACCGAGCCTCCGTGGTGGATTATGGCCTAACCCTCCTCACGAAAGTGAGGAGAGACCCGTGCCCAGCAGTGGGCCGATTTGAGTTGCTGATGACGATGATAATCACAGCAGTTTTTCAGCATATCATTATAATGACATCGAGTTTGGTTCGAACGCAGTAAATTTTCCACAAATTTTCTTATTAACAGATAGGCTCCATCTTATCAACAAATCATACTAAACTGACGCCCAATATTATAGCCAGAACCTTTAAAATCCTATTTCATCCCAAGACACTATCAAATAGCCCCCGCAAGGGTAAACAAGGCTATTCTCACTGGACCCGCTGGAATGGAGTGTTTATCATGAATACCATCGTTACGAGTTGACGATCTGTAGATTTACGATGGAGACTGGAAACTGCAGTTATCTGACATTGTTTTAGGGTACACTCAGACCGTAAATTCAGTACAGTTAATCATAGCGTCCTACTTGGGATAACACTATAGTACTCTCTTCATCAAAATATAATTACATTATAATGTTTATGAGGTCAAGGTCTTCTTAGTTCCTGATTCCTTAGAAACAGAGAATGCCTAAATATTCGTCAGGTTTTTATAGCGGGAGGCCACTTTTCCATGAGCCCGTCTTTGCTAGTTATTCTTCCGCCAAGCAGTAGTGTATAAATATGACTGTGTTCTGGTTTGCAGGGCACTGTTTCCAGCGAAATTACTGGGCATGTGAGACTTTGGAACCGATGTCTCAGGGTGACGAGCGCAGTGCAGTGCCGCACAAGATTTTGTCATGGAAAGTTCCGGGTGGCATTGTAGCTGTTACGAGCTCGTTACTAAGTAACATAAAAAAAACGAAAAAACATTATGTGATCATGTTAACAACCCATTTACCAAAATAGAGACCCCATTTATCAGGCCCATGCCACCAGAACCATAACAGATTGTTCTGATATCAGGAACATATCCTACGTGAAGCCATCAGGACAAACGGCCGTGCCAATTTGACGTATTACGGTATAACTTACTGCATTATTAAGAAACTTATTTACCGTACGAGACATATTGCCGTATTACGGCACATGGAACATAATCCAGTTTCTGAATTCCGGATCACGGTGTAGTGTTTCATCACGATTTTAACGCACCACGTTTCGGAGACGGATTCCTTTTTTTTATTACGTTATTATACGTTGCGATTTCAGTCGCTGCTTTATTCTCTTATATTATTAATAAAAAAATATATATTAGTAAATAAAATGACAAGTTTATTCTCTTTATCTATATCTTCCATTGCAAAATTAATTTTATATTGAGCAAAAATGGTTTCTTATGCCACTTTCGTGTTTAGTAGATGTATCTTTTGCTAGTCTTAATTGCTTTGACTGCTGAGCCGATTTTCTTATCTAGCCACGCGTGCGGATCTGCATACACCGTAGTGTTTTCCCATACAGCTAATACCACACTTGTGTTTTCCCGTACTAGCGGATAGTTATGAAAAACACCATAATATGCGAGTGAAGCCACATGGCCGAACTAATAATGAAAAATGTGAAAGAACATTTCAGCAATCTATTTGAGGCCCATAATGACTTCCTAACCCATCACAAAAAAAGTAATAAAAATCGTATCCGGGTCGAGATTCAAAATCCGAACACTTAAGAGGGGATCCAAATATACCCACCTCGGGGGGAGCAAACTAATAAAACGGGCCCCCTACAAAGGGGACAATGGGCACGTAAAGCCCACCGGATACACCGTACCCGATACCGGATACCGGATGTGACGTCACTTAGAATGCCAGCGCTCAAAACTACAGGTACTTTGGAATATCGGTATCGACCGGATATTTGGAAATATTGGATTTTAAAGGACGTTTTTGGGTTATAAACAAATAACGCGTCACGATCACATAACATCCTGACTCCCTGATTCCCTGATTTACAGTCTAAGCTAAATAGCCGGTATAAAAGGACATTAATTAGATATTATTTTTTATTTAATTTTATTTATCTTCCTTGTTTTTAAAGTAGTAAAAAGTAAAACTTCTTTACTTACGCTTCACTTGGCGAGTAATCTGGTGAATGCGTCACGAAAAATTTGATCGGCCGAGGCGAAAGGATGTGAGGTAAATATACGTTAGTGAAGATAGAAAGAGAGACAGTTACATTTCGTATAAAATATCTTTTAATATATATTAAATAAATTTTTAGTTCAAGTTATACTTCTACTATGTGTCCCAGCACACATTTCGCTTTTTTTTATTCATTTTCACTAGCATTACATACTTATCATCTGCCAAAAATACCTCTACTAACCTTCAACGCAGACGTATATTGGCAATATCATGAATATTCAAAGATAGCCAACGCGGGAATCAAACCCAATATCCTGGGGGCATCTCCAACCCAGATACGGTGCTCCATTGAGATCGGAATCGGAAAAATAGGAATATATTAGAAGTCGTATGTTACGTCTCATATTTGGTTTGTTTTTGCGGATTTAGGGAAATCGAGACGGGGGTAAAACAGTGCAATGCAATACGTTATGCAGTGCTTGGAAGTCATTCATAGTTAGCTTAAAGCAGTCAGAGCCGGCTTGTTTCAGAAATCCCCTACAAATATCCCTCGTGAAGGGGATTTCTGGACAAAAAGTTCTGATATCCCCTTATCTATCTACCTATTTATATATAATAAAATTCTAATCTATTTGTATGTATTTTCTTCAAAACGGCTGGATTGATTTTGATGAAATATCTAGGTAATCTTTATATTAGCTCAGCGAGTGACCCTGTGAAGTTTAGTAGCAATTGGATCAAGAAATCTATTTTTTTCTTTATATAATTATAGCATTGCAACGTACAGTACAGTCAGTTTTTTAGTATTCTGTTGCATTATTTGTCACCTTTTTTCCAGAATAATTAAGTAATCACGGTGTTCATTTTCAAGCAGCTACTGCATAGTGAACTACAGTATTTCTTGTATAAACAGTAAACACACAAGGACTGCTCGAGCAGTCAATAGCGATTCACCGAACAGTTGCAAGACGTGCACAGTTAAATGAAATTGATAGCAATAGACGTTACATAATCGCCTAGTAGGTGAGATTATGGTCAAACGCAAGCATATTGCTTCTGAGACTCGGGTTCTAAGCTCTTTGTAACGTAAGGATCGATTTTCTGAGGAAAGGAAGATTTAACCTTACATTAATTACATTAGGGCTTATTTATAGCGGCTGCAGGAAAATAAAGGAGTACAGTTAGTTTTTCCATTCGTCAAAATTGTGAAAGTTTCTTAGGTGACCTAAACTGTAATATAAATTTTTACGCAAAAAAATTAGCTATGGAAAGGTCTCAGAATAATAGATAAAGGTCGCTAGCTATAAACACAACCATTTCTTTTAATGACAATGTTGGACAATGTTTGATGGTCAGTTATTGTCAACAAATGTGTTTACTTAGGTCTTGGCATCAAAGCGGGTCGGTGGCCCCGGGCGCGGCGACCCTTAATCCATCCCTGGCAAACAATATACATTTGTTTGGCTGTTAATAAATATGTTACTTCACGGAAGGTGCGTTTTATTTAAGCCCCTTTTAGGAGTACAATATTTATTGAGTGGCATTATTCATTATTTGGCTCAAATTTTATTTATTAATATTATTTGATGTGTTATTATTTTCCTTTATTTATTTGTAAATAAAGTGTTTTTTTTTCATAACAAGGTTAAATTTTAATAATTATATTGTATTTTTAGCTTTATTTAAAATAAATGAAATGTTTTAAAGTTGCATAAGGAAAGTGATGGTTAAAATGATGATAATAAAACTTAGCTTTCATTAAAGAAAGGAATATGATGAAATTTTCACCTCTCGCTACAAATAATGATAATGAAACTTATCTCTCACTGCAAATAATGATAATGACACTTATCTCTGTCTACAAATAATAGTGATGAAACTTATCTATCTCTACAAAATGATGATGATGAAACTTACCTCCTGTTTCGTTGTCCACAGGTACACGGTTCCTGGGGCCTGCCAGCGTTCGTCTGCGACGTGTACATAGCCATGGACGTTACTTCGTCCACGTCCAGTATATTCAATCTAGTCGCTATATCAGTTGATAGGTGAGTAGTGTAGCTTACCTCTCTTAACCCATAGTGTGTCAATGTAGGTTGATCTGCTATAAGCAACCTTATACAACAGCCTAACTATTTGTGATTATGACTTTATCAAGTAGGGTTGACACCGCCCCTTTGTCCTCTCAGTCCATTAATTGAATCATCATCATCATCAACCCATAACGTCCCACAGCTGGGCACAGGTATCTCCTCACTTTCGTGAGGAGGGTAAGGCCATAATCCACCACGGGGGCCCAGTCCGGATTGGTGGATCACATACCTACCTCTGAAACTTAAGCTGTGGTAGCCTAGTGGGAGAACGTCCGACTTCCAATCAGAAGGTCGTGAGTTCAAATCCCAGTGCAGGCACGTACCAATGTGTTTCTGTAAAACATATGTACGTACTTATCACTCGCTTTTCGGTGAAGGAAAACATCGTGAGGAAACCCCACATACCTACCCGAGAATTAATTGAATATTGGTGCGCAAATAACATGCTTTATATCATAGTTTATGTATGTTGCGTTCACTAAGAAATTTAGAAAAAATGCGGTGGTAGCTTAGTGGGAGAATGTCCGGCTTCCAAAGAGAGGGTCAGGAGTTCAAATGAGTCATGAGGTCCCCGTGGGGGATTATGCATCTTCCTCGTAACGAAAGTGGTAGAAGACCCGTTCTCAACAGTGGGCCGATATGGGTTGATGATGACGATGCAAAACTTTAAGTTACATAATCATGTGTTCTGGTTTGAAAGGCATTGTTTTCAGCGAAATTACTGGGCCTATGAGACTTTAGAGCCGATGTCTCAGTGTGACGAGCCCAGTGCAGTGCCGTGCCAGATTATGCAATGCAAAGTTATGAGTAGCACTGTAACTGTTATGGGCAGGCCGCTTACCATCAGGTGAACGACGTGTTCGTCTTGTCACTCAGTAAAATAAAAAAAAAAAATTGTATATGTGAATAAAATTGCATGGCAAATTAAAATGCCAATTTCACAAAATGTATGAGTAAAAATATTGATATGATTTCACACACACAACAACTCCCAACACCGAATATTCTACGTTAATCAAATCATTCTATAAAATCTCGAAGAACTCCTCAATTAAAAGCAATATTTTGACCTAATCCTCTTCCTCAGGTACATCGCAGTAACCCAACCAATAAAATACGCGAAGCACAAAAACAACCGGAGAGTCTGGTTCACCATAGTCCTCGTGTGGTTGATATCAGCAGCTATCGGAGCTCCCATCGTGCTGGGGCTGAACGACACCCCAGACAGGAATTTCGACGAGTGCCTCTTCAACAGCCAGAACTATGTGATCTACTCCTCACTCGGGTCCTTCTATATCCCCTGCATCATGATGATGTTCCTCTATTATAATATTTTTAAGGTGAGAATTAGAAGTGCTATGTATCTAATCTATTTACAGACACAATTAAAAAGAAAACTAACTAAAACTATAACTTAAAAATCTAACAAAAGAGGGTGTCCATGAGGCATGGTGCCAAAAACACTGGCTGCATTTCCAGGTTGAATAGCAATAGCTATTCTCTGTGCAAGAAATGAGCCAGCCCTCGTGTCACCAGCCGCATCAACCGCATCTTCATTTATGTATATCTTCATTTATATTAAGAACTGCAAAGGAGTGCACTGGAAATCTTTTGCCGTCGATTGTGTTTCGTTTTAACCAAACTGCTACCCAAGTGTGTTCCAAGTCGAGAGTGTATAGTAAGTCCTACAAAAGACATTTGAAATCGGTTAGTTTGTGATAAAACCTATTGTCCTCTTTGCGCCGTTTTGATCAGTTTTGTAATCCATGGCCATCGGTCAGACTATTTGGTCCAATCTCGTTTAATACGCATTCCAAGTAAAGTATTGTAGGTGTCCAAAAGCAGCGGTAACCGTTTACCATCAGGCGGGCCATCAGATTGTTTGCCGTTGTATGGCTTGAAAAACCTCCACCGTGGATGGACTTCAAATTGACAACTTCTGTCTATAGGCATTAAGAAATAGAGCGAAAAAGCAGAGGGCAGCCAAGAAGCCTCCCGTACCAGATGGGGGAACGGTCACCACGGCCGTGGTGATAGAAAATGTGGCGCAGACGAGGAGGTTGGCGGAGACGGCGCTGCATGATGACAGACCCACAAACACGGGGTCTGGGAGCAATGAGGATGATCATGATGATAGGTAAGAAGAATTGATTAATTGTGTTCAAAGGAAATTAGAAACGTCAACTGATGTGATGCTTGATTCTTTGGCTCACCGAGACACGAAAAAGAAGAGCACATGTAAGTAACCTCTTTGTATGCGAGTGCGTAATGGAAGTTAACTCTTGCTAATGAGTCATGGACGTTGTTAATAGACTATAGCCCTTGAGCCATTCTAGTACAATTCAAAATAAATTAAGAATAATCTGTGCTGTTCCTTCATATAAAAATCCTTTTGAATTATTAATGTACTAAGAAAATATTTTACACACTGTAAATGCCATTACTATTTAGTTTTATTGGATTTTGTAATATTATTTCTTTGATTGTTTATTTCTTCGTAGATAACCAAAAATAAATATAATTTGTTTATCATTTTCTATAATTTGATCTTCAATAAAATATAATTTGCTCTGGCTTTGTTTTAATTTTCTCACAGTGTAAAGTTATTTGTCGAACTTAATAACACGTTAGAGGCTAAAATAAAAATAGTTCAACGTTAATGAAATTTTCTCTCTATTCTGGAAATATAATTTGCTTTCCCAGCTGTTTTCGAGAACTAGGAACAACTAATACTTTATTACTATATTTTTTTTAGTTTCGAAAAAAGATCAGCAGACCTGGAAGCGGATGCTGATGACTGCCACGTGATACCAAACGACAAGTCTACAGAGTTTATGCTGGCAACAGTAGCTGAAGAGACAGTCAAGTAAGTCAAAGGCATTGAATATTGGAAATGATCTATTTCATAAATGCAGTCAGAAGAATCAGAACTTGGTAGTTTCACTAATATCTCATAGTTTTGTGAAAGAACCACAAGGACTGACTAATTTCAGTATTTCTTCTAAATGAGTTCCTTTGGAGGAACTGCTGGAATTTCTCTGACTACAGAAGCTTTTTTTGTTGCTGTGGGAACTACTAGAAACAAATAATTATTTGAACTTAATTAAAATAAAATTTATGGACAGATTTCTCAGTTCAGCTACAATAATAGGTTAGACAGTTTATTTTCATTTGGACAGTTTTAATGACATACTAGACTTATATTCTTGCCAGATATCGATGTCTCAGGGCGACGAACGTAGTGCAGTGCCGCTCAGGATTTTGCAATGAAGAATTCGGAGTAAAAGTGTAGCTGCTATGTAGTATAAAAAAAAACGATGAAAAACGACTTTATTCGGACAAAAGTTCGGCACGCTTGCCTAGTAGAAGTCTCTAACAAATAAATCAAAAATTCTCTGAACATCTACAGCGGTACTCCGAAGAAACATGTGAAGGCAATGCCAGACCCAAACGGCAACAATGACTCAGGGTATGCACCGTCCAACCTTGGAGATACCGTCAAGGAACATCATTCTCCTCCAGGGTCACCAGGGCTGAAGGACGCTACAGTTCTAAGGAACATGGGCTGTGAGAAGTGGAAGAAGAATGGGAAAAGCAAACCTTTGTTAGAGTCGAGGTGAGAAATATGATATAGATTAGATAGATAGATAAACTCTTTATTGAAACCACAGAACAAAGAAAACTTAAAAACTAAGACACAAAAAGAAGAAGAACAACAATATCCATCAGATGTAGATGTGTATCTGGTGTAGATATTCCAGGATGTTCTTCTACAAAAAGAACATCCTGGAACATCTACACCAGTGGTTCAACAAAAGCACCCAATCTTTATGCTGTAGTTGAAAGTTCAAGTTACTTCGAATATGGTCTACCTATATTAAATTTAATGAGAACAGGCCACGCTTATTTCTGTAAATCCATCTAAGGTTGCTTTTTGGTTCATATAATTAGTAAGATGCACACGCAAGGAGAGACTGAGGACCAAACGCACACACAACCAAAACGCAGTTCCATATGACACATGAAAATTGGAAGGCAATTCATAGACAAATTATGTTGGGTCATTTCTTTACCGTTTTTTTTTTCAGAAACGTCTCTCTAGCCCTTCACTCAGAAGACGACCACGAAGCGAGCACCTTCGACCTTCGCGAAGGATCCTCCTGCAAGAAGGAACGCAAAGCCAGCGCCGCCACAGCCAGGTTCACAATCTACAAAGCGAATAAAGCAAGCAAAAAGAAACGAGAAAAATCTTCAGCGAAGAAAGAGAGAAAAGCCACAAAAACTTTAGCCATAGTTTTAGGTGAGTCGAGAACTCTTTAAGATATATTAACACTTGCTCCGGACGGTCCGGAAATAACAAAGATACTGGGAGTTGTTAAAAGTTGGGAGAATTTGTCCGACCAAGTTGTTCGATGGATGAGGGTTGGCGAGTTTGGGTAGTTTTGGAATTTGGACGATTTTGAAAGAATAGGTGTAGCTTTTATACATACGGCTGTGTATTGACGCAAAATTGAAATGCTGGTTTGCTTTACGGACATCACTTTCAGTTGGATCTACAATTCTACACTTTTCCAAGCAAGCCAAAGAGCAATAATGCTTTTTCAAAAGTTTTCCCATATACGTACAGCGAAAAACGTATCCCTTATACGTAGCCTAGTGGGAGAACGTCCGCCTCCCAAGCAGAAGGTCGTGAGTTCAAATCCCAGTGCAGGCAGGCACGAATGTGTTTCTGTAAAACGTATGTACGTAATTATCACTCGCTTTTCGGTGAAGGAAAACATCGAGAGTTATTTCGGAGGTAGGTAGGTGATCCACCAATCCGGATCTGGCCCCCGTGGTGAATTACGGCCTGACCCTCCTCACAAAAGTGAGGGGAGACCCGTGCTCAGCAGTGGGACGTTATGGCTTGATGATGATGTACGTCATAAGTATACTGCTTAAAACAGCATTGAGTTTTTTAGTGAAAAAGACTGTAGTTGAATTTCGTTCAGCTGATTGTAAGCTGTGTGTTACGATTTCAGTAGATACTTCCTAAAACTTTATCCGTTGGTTGTTTTCAAGCAATGTTAAACATATAGAAACGTTTTCTTTCCATCCACAGGAGTGTTCCTCTTCTGCTGGGCGCCATTCTTCACGTGCAGCGTCTTGGGTGCCATCTGTGACAAGTTCGACCTGCCCTTCTCCCCAGGGGTCACCACCTTTATCCTCACCACCTGGCTGGGGTACATCAACTCCTTCCTGAACCCTGTGATATACACCATCTTCAACCCTGAGTTCCGGAAGGCGTTCAGGAAGATACTCCACTGCGGAACCTAGCCCGCGGACTATTTGGTCGTCTTCACTCAGTAGATCTCGTTTGGACATTAGATATCTTTGCATTGTGCTTTATCATCAACTACGTATTGTCTTTGTTTCTTTTTATGTGTACAGTCAGCAAAAAAGTCACTGGACGGGTTCTAACTTCCAATTAGACTATAAGCATAGAAGACATTACATCGTTGCATAAAATACTTAGTTGTAAATTTGGAAATGTTTTTGACTTTCGTTGCTGACTGTACCATATTGTGGTAGTGGTGGTCAATATAAATAAATCTCAGAATTGGTAAAGAAATTAAATGGACAATAATATCACAAACACTATCAATCTCATCGGTTGGTCACTTCTTAAAATTAGGCTATTCACACACTAAAGGAACCAATTCTTAGCATAAAATATTAAACATACTTTCCTTTAGAAAACTTTTGTTTTAGACAGTTTAAAATAAAATTGATTGAACTGCAATTTTGAAAACACAATCCAATTATAAAAGTAAACTATTAAAAATGGTATTAAAGAATGAAAAAGTATATAAAAACCGTTTAATGAACAAGTTAATAACTGTTCTGAACAAAGCGTTAAATATCAAGATTCATTGGATATTTCTGGTTGTAATAATACGATTGACTGAAATTCAATATTAGTTGAATTCATGTGATAAAATCAACTTATTGAATAATTTCAAAACCCTAAACCCTTAAAATTATATTATAATTGAGCACGATAACCACAATGCAAACGTCTCTATTAATTTCCAAAGCGATCGACTCGACGATCAAATAAAGGACAGTTGTGAACAAAAGTATTATAATGTGATAATAATATGAAGACATTTGAAATGTGTTAAAAATTTGTGGTAGAAAATAGCATATCAAATAATAATTAACAATATACTTATTAATAACATATTAAATTGATAATAAATGTCTTATGTACTAAATTGTGTAAATATTAATTAAAATTTAAATTGATCTCAAAAATGTACCTATTTGTAGTTTTTCAGTATTAAAAATGTACCAGCAATAGCACTGATGCCAAATATTAATTGTAGATTTTATAATTATTATTATAGCTTAAGTTATTTCTGAGGTTGTGATCAGTTTAAGTATTTTAATTTTAAAAAACACACACTCATTGAAATATACCTTAATTTATGTATTATTATAAAGCGTAAAAAAGAAAAAAAACTCTTTATTATAAGGCATAGAAATTACAAAGTGACATTATGTTTTTATTATATAATTAAGTATACCAAACTAGATGTTAAATTGCAATATTACTTTTAGCGTGTTCCGTCCGCTAGATTCTGAAAGATTATAAAAACATTTTTTTTTAAATTGAAAACTTAATAAACCATAATAAGTTAAAATTTAATGGAAAACTAAAACAATGGCATGGTGTCAAGAACACTGGTTGCATATCCACGTTGAAAAGCAATATTTAACTATTCTCTGTGCGAGAAATGAGCTGGCCTTCTTGTCACCAGCGGCGTGGACTAAACGAGGAAATAATTAATTACATAAAAAAAATTTTCGTATTGGGACCCGAAAACACTAAAATATTTTCACATAATTGAAACCTTAAGAATCATTTTTTATGTAACAACGTCTAATTAATCGATGAACGCCGGCTGCATGCACGAAAAAGATGACACATTGTCCCGTTACGCTCATTGTACGCTTGCGCCGCATCTATCTCTCTTCCACTCGATTGGTCTATGCGTCCGAGGAGAAGAAAGACAGCGGCAGCACACAACTTACGACTCCTCGACTGTTTATAAAGTGAAGTGAAGAGTTAATGTGGTATTCATTGTTTTTGCAATATTGTAGGTGGTCGATCATTTATTTCTTAATAATATATGTTATGATTATTTGCTCTCTTAATATTTATGTTGTTGGTAACGAAATGATATAAAAAAAAAAACAAATTTTGAATATCTCGATCAGTTTGTTTTGTAAACTAATATGTAAGTAGATTTATGAAGTTATCGAATTAATGTCTGTAAAATTAAAAAAGCCATTTGCACAGCGTGATTTGATAACGTAGTGTGTAAATTATTGCCAAATGATGATTTAAATCATATCAAAAATAGTCTAGTCAAATGTATTATAATAGCAATATAATCACATATGGTAGTTGTAAGTCATAAGTAAAAGTAATATTCTTCCACGGGTTAAAAATTAAATAGGGATGTTAAAAAAAAAAAAATATATAAAGTATTTAATTTGTTGTCTGATTTTAATCTTTGTTCTTGTACAGAAAATCCTTTTTAAATAATATTAGTTTTAAATATATTTTTTTGGGATTTCTGTCATTATTTTTTTTATCAGATACTTTTCTTTCTAAGTTTAAATTACGTTATTGCTAAAATGTAACGTTTGGTGATAATCCTTTGACCCATAAAATTGCTCAAATATTGGTTTTATCAATCTGTACTGCTAAAGGTTTTATTGAAAAAAAAAATTGTCCAAATAATAAAACGTATTATTGCTTTGTTATGATGTAAATATTATCCTATTGAAAAATTAAAAAGCTATGTAGGTATGTATAAGTATATAAATCATTAAAAAATAGTAGCATACATTAGGTTCACCTTATGTAAAAAGATAATATGCTAATAATAACGTAGAATATAATAAAAAAAAACTTGCTAACGAAACAACACAATGTTTATTGTTGTAATAGTATAATTAATAATTGTATGTGAATATAAATAAATAATATAATATAACAGGGTTTCTAGTCAGAATCCACAGTATTATAAGCATCTTATAATATTTATTGGAATGGAATAAAATATTATTAGAAAATAATAATAAAATAAATCGTTTGTATATTACTTTGAATACTTATAAAACTATATCAAGCTTTATAGAATGATAATATTAAAATGTAGTAATGTAAAATGTAGTCGATAGTTACATAATAATAATGTATTATACATGTATTGTGTATTTTACATTATTATTATCTTAATTAAGTACCTAGATGTTATTATTATGACTAAACTTGTTAGTTTTATATTTTTGATTCTATTAATATAAATCTTATTTAAGTTATAATTATTATTTTACTACTATTTGCTGCATCAAACCAGAAAACATTATAAAATATATTATTTGTAATGAATGAAACAAATTTAATAAATAATATAACCATAATTATATTTACATTATTATCGTGTACCAAAATGCATACGTAGTTTTAAATAGAGCGGTATTAATTTATTAATAGGAAACCCAATAAAAATATAAAATATAAACATGTTATTTTTAATTATGGAACTTATTATTTAATAGCTGCTTAGTAATTTGGACATAATGTAACATTTTATATTGTTTACGATAATTCAAAAATTGTTTCTTGTACCTATTATCTTTCCAAAAAGTTATACCGTAAGAATAAAGCTCATAAACTCAAATTAAAAAAAGGTTATTTATAGAATTTATCATAGTTTTGTTGCTAATTGTAAAATAAAAAAATAATTAAATATTTGGGTATGCTATGTTATCTACTTAAGGTAGTGTTATGACTTTCTATGCGAAAAATGTGATGATTTAAAAATTCTGTTTTTAAGCAAATTGTTTTATTTACTATTTACCCTTTTTGAATCCTGAAGAACCTTATATAATTTCAGGAATTGACTATTATTGACGCTCTACTATTTTATTGAATCAAACACTTAAAATTCAAATCATTTAAAGCAAGTAGGCAAAAATAATGCACTTTTACAAGTCAACACTTAAGTCTCATATACATAGAGAAAT
This sequence comes from Campaea margaritaria, assembly GCA_912999815.1. Lineage (NCBI taxonomy): Eukaryota > Metazoa > Arthropoda > Insecta > Lepidoptera > Geometridae > Campaea > Campaea margaritaria. Next base: position 10,944,624 of record OU538802.1, on the reverse strand, counting down.
TTATAAAAATAAATCAAATATGATCTACTAAAGTGATGATTGACATTATGGTTTGAGTTTAAAAAAGGACATTTTCCTTTCAAGTGACTCACGCCTGATTAGGAGCAAAGTTCAGATACACCCATTACCCACTGCCTAATCGCCTTTAGTTGATAAATTTACATGTAAACTTCACAATGTAATTATTTATTAATTCAACATTAAAACTAATTTACAGTCTAACACTTCTGCACATGACTGTACCTTGTACGTGGCGGTAAAACTTGTAATTCTGCTGTCCTGGGAAATTTAAATAATAAACTTTCATAATTTACGCTCAGAGGTTTTAAATAATCTAAATTATATAATTTTCTATCGACTAATATAACGAATGCAAAGTATGTATGCGTGTCAGTATGTAATTTGGCGTGTTTGTTACCACTCATCTCCGTACAGGGAAACCGATGTTTCCATATTCGTGTCAATGTTTCAACCAATGTGTTATTTTCCTTGAAAAATCACGACGAGAGAACCATCTGGCTCGACTGCGACAATTCAGTCTACTATGATGGTAGAGTCAATGGAGTTTTCTTTTCCTGTGCGAGATTCAGGCATGAGTCACCACTTGAAAGGGAAATATCCTTTTTCAAATTCAAACCATAATTAGATAATAATCATTTGTTTCGCAGATCATAATATTTTGACTTATTTTTTTGTTTTTATTAACTTATGTATAAGATATTATTTTTGACGTGTAAAAGTGCAATAGTCTGGCTTTTTACAATAAATTATTTGGGTTTTGTGTTTTACCTGGCCAACCTGCTAAATTAGCAACCTGCTAAATTAGCAAAAAAAAAAAAAAAAAGTATATTGCTACAATGATCTTCTCCATTTTTAACACGCTTTTATTAGCTTTGTATGTAAGTACGTTTGTTTATTATGTAACGGAATCATTGAAAGTGGTTTTCACGAAGAAGGAAAACAAATCAATAGTAAGTATACCTTTCTATACTTTAAGTATTCTGAGTTTTTACGTAAGTACGTTTTTCAGAGATGATATTAGCTCGCTAAATCTCCCAGCGGGTACTTACTCCATCTAATACTGATTAACAAGATAAATCGCCAATCTCGCTGGACAAATTGACTTTTTGTCTAATAGATATAGCCTTTACCTTGAACCTTTGAAGGTCTGCAGTAGATCTTACTGAGGTTTTTCTCTGGCTATATTCTTGCACAGTGCTATTTCATTAGGTAGTAACGAGCGCACTGCAGTGCCGAGCAAAACTTTGTAATTGAATTTCTGGGTGGCACTGTTGCTCTTATGGGCCATATTGCGAACGACTTGCTCGTTTCTTTACTTAGTTATATATAGAGCCAAGCAGTAGTGCGCAAACATTACTGTGTTCCGGTTTGAAGAGCACTATTTCCAGCGAAATTACTGGGCATATGAGACTTTAGAGCCGATGTCTCAGGGAGCGCAGTGCGGTGCCGCGCAGGATTATGCAATGCAGGGTTCTGGGTCGCTCTGTGACTGTTATGGGTAAGCGTAGCGCTTACCATCATAAACGACTTGTTCATGACGTTCGAAAACAATAATTAGATTAAATTAAACATAAAACTAAAACTAAACCTTAAAAATCTTACGTGGGTGTCAACTTTTAACCCTTTTTTTTCATCCATTTTATTCAGTACAAATTATCGGTTCATGTTGGATAATAATAATAACGCAGGTGAAACCGGAGGGCGCTGCTAGTAAGTAAATACATTTTTCAATGCGTTCAGTATTGCTAGTCAACCGAAGTTTGGTTAAATCTACTAGTAAAGAACACATTAACAAAGTGCCTTCGCCTTAATAGAGACAGTAAGAAATGTGTTAATGGACACAATCTTAGCAATAACTCTACTTAGCAATTTATGTTAAACGCAAATTACTCATTAGTCTTTCAGGCTAGATCGTAATTTTAATGATGTACTTATAGATAAGAAGCATTATTAATAAAAAAATAAAACAAAAAAAAACCGAACCAAATGAATCCAAACACCATTGATGTACTGTTAGGCACTGAGGAGTTCTATTGCCTACCTTCCGTCTCTATCATCAAAACTACAGGAGGCCTACCATGACGTCTTATAGCGATTCAGTTGAGGACCTAAACTGAGCCGCGTCGCATAATCGTACCGTGACGTCTTATTTTTTAAGTTGCTGCCATTTTCAACCTAGACCTGATCAAGTTAAGGTTGAAAATAGCAGCAACCTAAATTGAGTCGCTAATAAGCCATTTTCAACCTAAACTAGGTTTAGGTTGAAAATGGAAGCAACTTAAAAAATAAGACGTCACGGTACGATTATGCGACGCGGCTCAGTTTAGGTCTTCAATTGAATCGCTATAAGAGGTCATGGTAGGCCTCCTGTTCTTTTTCATATCAGCAGATTTACTATAAAAGCGCCCTATAAAATTACCGGCCGATATCTTTTAACACATTTTGTATGACATCGATATTTTCACGCCAGCATGCATGATGGAGTGTTCCGATATCCCGTTCCCAGTTAATGTATGTGGGCTTACGTACAGGGTTAGTTTCATCGTCCGATACGATATCGTAAAATTATTACAATCCCACAAATCTATATATATACTCGTAAAAATGTTATGTTGGTTTGTGTACGCTTCAAAAACTCAAAAAGTTCGGCACCGATCGAGCTGAAATTTTAGCATGATATATAATCCGCATCAAGGATTGTTTTTATCTATTTTTTTCATCAGTGACATATCGGGGAATGTGCCCAAGCGGAGCGTGGCAGGGTACAGCTAGTAATCTTATATCTTTAAATGAGCAATTCTTGTATATATATATATAATAATTGTAATCTCGGAATCGGCTCCGGATTTTCATGAAATTTAGTATATAGGGGGTTTCGGGGGCGATAAATCGATCTAGTTAGGAATCATTTTTAGAAAATGTCATAAAAAAAAATACCGAGCAAAGCTCGGTCATCCAGGTACTTATTATAAAATGTGAAAGTTTGTGATGAAAGATGGATGGATGGATGTTTGTTACTCTTTCAACTCAAACCATAATTGGATAATCATTAGTTTAGGAGATCATATTATGACTTAATTTTTATTTTTCTCTATGTTTATGAGACTTAAGTTTTTAACTTGCGAAAGTGCAATATTTTAGCCTACGAGTAACTTACTTTTAACAAATGGTTTGAGTTTTGAGGATTTCCCGCAAAAACTACTGATTGTCTTTCGATTAAATTTGGCAAGCAGATAATTTATTACCTGGATTCATCATCATCATCATCAACCCATAACGTCCCACTGCTGGGCACGGGTCTCTCCTCACTTTCGTGAGGAGGGGAAGGCCATAATCCACCACGCGGGCCCAGTCCGGATTGGTGAATAACATACCTACCTCCGAAATAATTCTCGGGTAGGTATGTGGGTTTCCTCACGATGTTTTCTTTCACCGAAAAGCGAGTGATAATTACGTACATATGTTTTACAGAAACACATTGGTGCGTGCCTGCACTGGGATTTGAACTCACGACCTTCTGATTGGAAGGCGGACGTTCTCCCACTAGGCTACCACCGCTTTACCTGGATTATCACATGGGATACTTTTTATTCCAAAAAAATAGAACGCGGGTTAATCCGCTGTGCGCTGCTCGTGGCGGTTTAAACTTGTATACTCAACTGCGTCTAGTATAAATCTAGTATAGAATAGAATAGAATAGAATAGAATAGAATAGAATAGAATAGAATAGAATAGAATAGAATAGAATAGAATAGAATAGAATAGAATAGAATAGAATAGAATAGAATAGAATAGAATAGAATAGAATAGAATAGAATAGAATAGAATAGAATAGAATAGAATAGGATGATGAGTTTCTGATTCCCTAGATACAGGGAATCCTAGTTGGGGGTTAAGATCTATGTATGTGATCTCTGATGCGTTATTATTATTAAATACCTAAAAACCTTTGCCTGTTTTGTAGGACATTGTAAAAATAGTAAATTTCGCTTCACAGCATCGAATGAAGTTTAAATAAAACTTTTCACTGAATTCATTGCTGATGAATGATGTATTTTTTTACAAAACAACCAATAGGAAGTTATTTTTTTTTTAAATAGGCTCGCGGTTGGCTATTTACACAGAATACTCTTCTAACTTCCTTATTTACAAAGAATTATTCAACTTTGCTGAGTACTGCGCAGTACAATATTCTAGTATGCAATCTTATTAAACGTCAGATATTTTTTAATTACATCTAGTGTTTTCTGCAAGGAATCTAATGTGGCATCGCGAATAAAGGCCCAGGGTTGATATGACCCCCTAAACTCGTAACGTGGCCACGATACGTTAAGTTCGTGTAATCAGCCAACGTCAAATTTCATAAAAGTGTCATCGTCGTTACACGCTCGTTTTGAGCTGTCAAAATAATGCACAGGAAGCTTGCTAACTACCCATTTTGAATTCCAAGTCGTGGTGCATTTACAATACGCGTTTAAGTTTATAGCGCGTTATGACATCACGCGTTTTCGGCAAGGAATCTCATGTGGCATAGCGAATAAGAGCCCAGAACTCCATGGGTAAATAAAACCCTCCACTCTGAGTATTGTGGAAACCCAATTTGAAAAAATAACAATGAGCATCTAGCCTCGAGTTTAAGCAATAATGGTCCCAAGAACTGCTCCATTGTAAGGGGAATTCCCATTTCAACAATATCTGGGCGATATGAGGCGCAGTCAAAAGCTAATACAGCGCGGCATTGTCGGCTTCACAAAGCATCGTCTGTAAGGAGCAAGGAGCGATCCCACTTTTCTGTAAAACTGGGTACAAATGAGAAGATTCAAGCGTAGACTATGAAAATATTGAAGTTTGAGGTTAAGTTTTGGCGGAAAACCGTATAAATGACGATGACGTAATTGCATTTTTTTTTTTCATCTTTTTCTGTTTCTGTGTTCCTTAATGTGTACAAGGGTGGGCAAACGATACAAACCCAATAAAACGTGCCATTTCGTGTTCTCTCCAAAAACCCCAAGAAGTTTCAGTAAAGCATCCACCAGTTTATAAAACTAAACTTTAACTTCTGAAAATAATCGTGATGAATCTCATATGCCCGAGAATTCTTTCGGAGGTATGCGAACTAACAATCTAGACCGGCTCCGTGGTGAATTATGAATTAACCTAACCTAACCCTCCTCACGAAAGTGAGGGGAGACCCGTGCTCAGCAGTGGGCCGACATGTGTTTAAAATGATGATGATGATGATAATTATGGATAGATTTAATAATATAATCTTACTGATCCAGTCTTATTTTTTTTTTTTGGTTAATTTTAACACGTTTTAAAGCACAAATAATACAGTATTTAAACAACACAGGGCAGTAATAAAGTTAGGCTAGTACATAATAATTATAATAGATTTTTGTAGTGGTTCCTATAACTCTTCTGCGAGACACCATCTGGGGAAGTACCACATCTTTAAATGTCACTGTTTCCAGCGAAATTACCGGGCAAGACTATGTAATGCAAAGTTCCGGGTGGCACTCTAACTGTTATGGGCAGGCGTAGCGCTTACCATCGGCTGAACAAAGTCAAATAAAAATAAAATAAAAATTGCCTGTATTTACGCTACATCTCCCACTTTGTACCACAAAATCCCGGGATAATGGGCAAGTTGTCTCGAATCCCGAAGTCAATTCCCGCTGTATTGTCCCGCGGAAAGGACCGCGGTGACAACCCGCACTACTAAATGCGCCCACTTCGACAAATGTGTTGGAAATCCGCCGGGTTGCCGGTTTGAGGTTTATTGATTTTGAACCGTATTTAGCCTTATTTCACGTCAGACGTCTGTCATTCGTAGCTATCGCTAAGAACCCGTATGGACGCGGTCAGTGCGTTGTTAAATGCACGCACGGTTTTCGCAGCGTTAGCTACGGACGATCGACGTAAGTACTGCCCGCCAGGACGAGGCTAAAATGAATTCATAAAGTTTAATTAACGGGCTGTGTTATAGTTTGCCTTATTTTACGGGCGTGGCGTACCACGTTTAAATATGTTCAAATGAACCACGACCATTATCATCAGAATCAGAATCATATTTATTGCTTAAACTGTGAATACAGATATGGTAAATTGTGTATAATTTTAGAAACAACAGTTTATCCATTTCCGATGTACAATATTATAAGACCTATTACAAAAAAAAACAATACTATCATTTTTAACCTATATCGGCCCACTGATGAATTTTCATGAGGAGGATCAGACCTTTATTTTAGACTGGTCTGGATTGGTGGATAACATGCCTACCCAGGAAATGATTCTCGGATAGGTATGTGGGTTTCCTCACGATGTTTTCCTTCACCGAAAAGCGAGTGATAATTACGTACATATGTTTTTACATGGGACACGTCATTCACCTGATCGGGACAAATCGATGGACCTCCAATGAGATAGTAACGTTTTTAATGGCAGAGTTTATGAAGATGCCCAAGGGTTTTCAGGGAGCGAGGTCTTAACGTGCCTTTCGAAACACGAAATGGCTCAGATGTTGAAGCTGATGAAGATGCTGTCTACCGGTTTGAAGAACACTGTTTTCAGCGAAATTACCGAGAATATTAGACTTTAGAACCGATGTCTCAAAGTGACCAGCGCAGTGCAGTCCCGCGCAAAATTATGCAATGCAAAGTTCTGGGTGGCACTGTAACTGTTATGGGCACACGTGGCGCTCACCATCACGTGAACGACTTGCTCATCTCATTACACAGTCAAATAAAAAAAAAAGTTTCATAGAAAGATAGGCACATGAGTGCCAAGTGGCCTGCAATATGGCCTGGTACGAAATACGATCTTAGTTTCTGATTCTAAAATAAGAAAACTCTGAACTATCAAAATTGTATAAAAGACGCTTTGATTATAATCAAAGAAAGTACGAGTACGATACAAAATATATTATAGTTTCACCAGCAATTTTTCTTCAAATTATATAAAGTAGCAACCCGCCCATGCATTCAGTAATAAATGAAAATTGCATCGAAATTGCGCAAAACAAACGCAATTTAAAAATATACATTCCGAGCCACCGCGAAACAAAAGTATCATAGCGACCGTTAACTTTCCACAAATTTAACTTCCATAGTCTTTCCTTTAGACCGCTCAAAACCCACTCTTCAACGAGAAACTGCAATTTAAAATGCACAATGCTTTGGAAACTATATTCTTACCCATTCAGTATTTATAACGCGACGAAAATTTTCCACTTTCGAAGTCACTGCTGGTTTTCTTCTTCTCATTTTTAAAAAATGCAGGAGAAAGCCAGCGATGAATGCAGGTAAGGAAATTTTGCAGCGATATGAATTTAGAAGTTCCATTTTCTGCTCGTGGTACTGAGGCCCGTAGAGTAAACTGTGAGTTAAATCGTCCTAAGAATTGGTGGCAAAGATGAATGAGTCAGAAGACCCGACACTACACTACGCATAAAAATGATAATCCTAAATTAAAAATTACTACTCACGATTTCAACAGGTTATTTTTAGAAATAAATAATAGGTTGCCCGAAAAAAATTAATTAAAAAAATATCAAAGCTAATAAAATTATTCTCTCTTTCTCACTCTTAATCAAATGGGTAAAAGGGAATGAGATTGAAAATATACAAATAAACTACAGTGCACTGCACTGCAGGGCACTATTTCTAGTAAAATGACTGGGCATATGAGACTTTAGAACCAGTGTCTCAGGGTGACGAGCACAGTGCAGTGCCACGGAAGATTATGCAATGCAAAGTTCTGGGTGGAGCTGTTCCTGCTATGGGCAGGCGTAGCACTTACCATCAGGTGAACGACCAGCTCGTTCCGTTACTCAGTAAATAAAAAAAAATTGCCGACAATCCTCTACAAAGTCACTTTTCGTCCTCCCAGAAGCGCTATTGGTTTAGGTAAAGCTTCGAACATCCAAGTGTACTCTTTTCCATCGACAATGCGCTTTTCTTTATCCAACAATGAAACCCATGAAAGAAGGCGTCCTCCGTGAAAATGCTTGATTCGACCCCGACGATCTTGAATAAGAATTCTCTGCTCTTTTGATCTACAGTTTTCCCATTTTATAGTTCTTTCTCTCCATAGATATTTCGCTTTAGTTCTTTTTAATTCTATTGAGTTTTAATGACTTCGCTTTGTAAGGATTTTAAGATGCCGCAGTACTGTGGACGTGATCGACTCGCGAGTAGGTGTGCAGATATAATGACAGAAGCGTGTTAAGCTTTTCTACATCTATACAGTCAACGTTATAAGAGTTGGCAACGCAGTGGCAATGCCTCTGGCGTTGCAGATGTTCTATCGTCCATGCTTGATGCCACATATTTCATATTTAAAAAAAAAGTGGTCGTAAATCATTTTAAAGTTGCCGAATTGATTTACTTTTTTTTAAATTTATTTTATGTATATACGTAAACCACCGTCCGATCTTCTCGTTACTCCTTTCCATGCATGGTTGTATGGAAGAGATCGCTCTGAGCGATAAGACCGCCCATTGTGACAGTAATTGTTAAATTTGTTTTGTTCTAGTTTTTAAGTTTTTCTTTGTTCAGTGGTTTTTCAATAAAGAGTTTATCTATATATCTGCATATTCACATTTGCTTTGTTTGTTTGTTTATTTTTATCGTCGTTTTGTTTTGTGTTCCAACAAATAAATGTTTTTAATTTAATATAATTATTTTTTATTGGATTTCAATGCAGGAAACACACCTGGCCTGTTAAAGTATAGATAAACTACCTCTGTCAAATTCCAAAAGCTAAAGGGGCCACCCAATGTTACCCAATAACTTAGACCCAATTTGGATGTAAATCGTAATGTTCATTAACATTTGGGGTCGCATTGGTCCTGTAGTGTTTTCAGCGTTTACTATTCTTGGAACTAAGCCTAAATGTTGGGGTCATGTCTGTTTTTAGACTCCTCAGGGAGTCTTCTTAATTACACTTTGTTGAGAGGTAATTAGTAGGCATATCAAGTATCGCATATCTACGGTTAATTAACAATATTTTGGTGTATAAATTGATTTTATACGAAAATAAAGCCCCGGCTAGATGGAGTGACGACATGTAGAAAACGGCTTTTTTTTATTCACCTGATGGTAAGCGCCTGCCCATAACAGTCACAGCACCACCCAGAACACTGCATTGCATAATCATTGCACTGCGCTCGTCACCTTGAGACATCGGCTCTAAAGTCTCATATGCCCAGTTTTCGCTGGAAACAATGCCCTTCGAACCGGAACACAGTAATGTTTGCACACTACTGCTTGGCAGATGTGTATATGGCAAACTTCTCCAGGCGGTCTATTGCTGAAGAGGCCTCCCACTATTACTGGAAGAGACTGGATGAAGTGAGGCGAAGAGGATAAGATCGGACTCAGTGGCAGTCACACGTCAAGTATTGGACGAATATAGGCAACCAACGCAAACTATTATGTTAAAGCAATAATTAAATGAGTCCTCTCTGATAGAAATAACCAATGCCTCTGCCGTTGCGAATATGCATAAGCTGCAATGACCACTTACCATCAGATGAGCCGCATGCTTGTTTGCCTCATAAAAACATACCTCAAGCCTAATTACTACTTATACGAGCGCGTGCTTAATTACTAGGTAATTTGTAAACACAGGGGATAAAATTAAAATTCATCACTTATTCAGCACCCAAACCTGGTTTAAGGTGAGTCACAGAAGACATTATAGTACTGCATACAGAATGGACACTATTCCCCGCGGCCTGCTTCCCCGCAGCTCTTCCTCAATCTAGAGGTCAATTTGGTGGTCAGTCAACAATACACGCCCAAATGACAAATGACAATAGGCTAACGGGTTAGTAGGTATGAACCTTCATACTACCAGGTTGTCTTTTGTTTTGGTAGCGTAGTTTTTTTAGTGAACTTGCACACGCAAAGCATAACACACACAACAATACAAAATAACAAGCATAACAAACACATGCGCGAGATGCATGTACCTACGCTTCATTTAAATATGTGAGTTGTGAAATCAACTTTTTTAAGGAGTGTCCGAATTGTGGCTGAATCCAGGTTCGGAGAGGGTTAAAGCAACAGCGAGCGGACAGTTAAACTATGTTAATTCATCTTTGTCCCGACGTCATAAAGGAATGAACGAATGATACGACCTTTTATGCCAGATGTGCCGACACGGGATGTGTTAAGGGTAAGTTTCACGTACGTTTCTTGTGGGAAACATCTGTAATATTATAAAAGCTTAATAAGTATTATAAGGATGTATAAGGGTGACGAGCGCAGTGCAGTGCCGCGCAGGATTATGCAATGGATAGTTCTGGGTGGCACTGTAACTCTTATGGGCAGGCGTCGCGCTTACCATCAGGCGAACGACTTGCTCGTCTCGTCACACAGTCAAATAAAAAAAAAGAGATATTGTTTCTTTATCAGCTTATTCTTTTATAGAAGTTAATTATCCGGAATTCCAGATTAGATTTTAAAATATTTTTTTTAATGGGAAGCATAGTTATTCCTGGGTGCTATTAGGCTATGTTTATCCCGATCAGCCGCGGCGCAGGGGAGTCCACCTTTAAACAAATGCGAATCAGTTAAAAGAAAATAAGAATGCTGTATGGTTCCATATACACAGTCCTTTACTTCCGGAGCCGGCTTCAAAAATGCAAAACACAATCTGCATACCAAATCAGTTTATGCTGCAACTGTCAGTGCTAATTGCCTGTTTAATCCATGGTTTAATTCGTTTCAGCGGAGTCTTTGTTAAGTTTTTTTCCAGGGCTTTGTTTGGTCTTTCAACCATTGTTGGTGTATTGATAAGATCTTCGCTTGAATGTAAAGCGCTGCAAAGAGGCGATTTTAGGTCTGAAATGAATGGAAATAGCCTTGAAATAGGACATTGAGGCGGTACCAGAGGATTTGTTTCAGTAAGATTGTGCCGAGTTTTTGTACAATTGAATTATGAAACTAGCAAGTATTTTGAAACTGCAGGTAATAACTTTTTATTTATTTATTTATTTAGGCACACATAACAGAACACTCTCAGTATAATGTTGCTAGCATAAAATAGTAACAACTTTTGATACTTTTTAAGTATCTGCCAATTCAAGCGAACAAAAACACAGCTGTACCACCATTCATATTAGTCTATCCGAGAAAAGTAGAAAGGAATGCGTTTTCCCAGTAATGGGCCTTACAATAATCTATTAATATCTAAAAATAATAATCCATGAGCGCCAAAAGGACGCTTAGGTAAGTTAAATGATAAGAAGGTCCCAACAACACTTTTATAGAATTGGAAAATGTAATTGGAAGAACGCCTAAACGCGGTCTCCACTCTAGAACTCGTCTTCCCCATCGGTTGTCGGTTCTTCTAGTGTAACCGGCCCACTGCCACTTCAGCTTGCTAATCCTTTGAGCTAAACCAGCTTAATGGCTACAACCAATCAATTAAAACCAACCAAAACCAACGGTATAACGGCATTCTCCAAAGCAAGGAAGTCTTCATATGTTATGCCACGAAACCGGCTAAGTTTAAACGGTCATCCATCCAGATTTGTTGTTCTGCTGAAGCGTTGCATAACTTAACGTTTGAGTAAATAACTGAAAGCTTAAATAAACACCAACCAACGTACCATCTCTAATTAATTCTTGGTTGAAGCTGTTCCTCTTAGTCAAAACTGATTTGATTTCCACTATTCATTTAAATTTAACATTCCACAAATTTACAATCCGACAACAGAGTCGATTCAGGGGCGCTGTACCCCATTAAAACTTAATTGGCCTACCCCGCCCGTGTAGCACCCTTGTTCAGGAATGCCGACCCTGGATTGTTATGTCGGTCGTGATTTACCTCATATTTAAATTAGTTTATGTAAGGTTGCAACCACAGAACTTGTCCTTGAAACTGATAAAAAATTCTCGCTGCCCTGATTACGTTAAACTTTGCAGTTACAAAATGTCACTAATTTTTTTTCCTTTTCTATGTTACTGAGTCCAGCAACAGCAATGAGCCGCGCTCGTCGTTCACCTTATAGTAGGCGCCACACCTCCCCACAATAGTTACAATGCCACGCAGAGCTTTGCATTGCATAATCTGGCAAGGCACTGCACTGCACTCGTACAGTATAGTAAATAAACCAATCGCCCGTATGCGCTTTGACAATACATACTACCGCCGCTGGTGACGGCACTGCAATAGATGGAAAGAAAGGAATGCACTCTAAAAAATGACGTTTGCTGTCAGAAATCGCGAGATTTACGTCTGTTGCAAACCTGTAGTAAGATTAGTTTTTTTGGTTGAAATATCACAATTAAAGAATTAACCAGCTAGACTGGAGGAAAGCAGTTAAACTGGTTAATCTATTGAAGTAGTAAAATATAAAAATAGCATTTACTATCCAGTTATCTCTGCCAGCAGAGGTTCAGCGAGGCGAGAAGCTATCCTATTAGGATCCAGGCATTGTCTTGGTATTATTTCCGGTCTAGATGCGTTTTGAATAATGTTAGCATTGCATTTTGTGAGATTTAATCTGTGGGTAGTTTTTCATAGAAAGATAAACACGATTTCCACAAGGACACCTTGCTGATATTCTTTTTTATTATTTAATTCTGCCTGATGCCTCTACCAGTGCTCAGTTGTCGTCATATTACCGATTTAGTTTTATAATTAGCGTACGGCTTGCTTTAGACTTAGACAGATGTCGGAGAGCAATCTGTCATTTTTAAAACCTCTTCCTCCATCTTCTTCTTCTTTTTCTTCCATGTTTACCTATTATAATTTTAATGTACTGTGTTTTTTTTGGTGTACTATAAGTAGTTTTGTATACTGTTCTATTCTTTCCTCTAGATCTTCCTACAAACCTAACTAGGCTTATCTAGCCTTGCTCGCTTAGTTAAGAAGGCGTGTATATTTTTATTATTATTATTATTTATTTTTTATATATATATATATATACACTAATAAGGAAAGCCGAGGAAGGCCTTAATGAAATTTAAATTGACGTTTCTTAATTTGTTGTTCCGGACTTAGAAGGTGGCATTATAAATGTTAGCTACCGGATTACCTTTTCTTTTTCACTGCGTGACGAGACGAGTACTTCGCTCACCTGATGGTAAGCGCCTGCCCATAAAAGTCACACCTACAGCTTGTTTTCAATATAAAAAAGCGGTACAAACATTTGGTCCAAAAATTCAAACAATAGACTATAGAATTTTTTTACATATTGGTGCAAATCGCCCCATTGAAAACTTGGGTTTTGACACTGAGGTCTAATCGTGGTTCGAAAAAGGTCATATTTAAAAGGGCGCTTGTTCGATTCGCACCGTGTTCCAAAACGACCCAATACCTAGTGCGAGCACGGACCTACCGAATGGACCCATTTTACAAACTCAGTGTGAGAGTACCCGGTGAAAACAGGGTTGTTCCCATCCATCCAAATCGTATTGTTCTTGCAAAGTAAATATTCAAGCGCCGAGCTCAAACGATTTCAACGACATCAAAGCATCGTCTTACACAACGTTACAACTAAAACACGACGTGCCAGATATGCTAATGCGTAGCGATGGGTAAGTCCGAAATATTTGAGTCGGTCGTTTCGATTGTTCTAGCATTTCGAAGGTTCTCGATCATCGTTTCTCGCAATCGATTTTAAATGAATTCGAATTGTATTTAAAAATATGTAAGGGAATAAGCGCCGTTGGTGCCACCGACTGCTATTGTTTCGAGTTTAGACTAATCACGAGTGTGAAAGACAGAGAGAGAGCGCAATGGCGAATCAGTCAACTCGCAAAAATAAAAAAATATAATATAAATAGTCTGTTTAGAGACGGCATGACACGAGCAAGAGAAAGCGAGTGAAAAACGCAGCGGTGAACCAGCTGACTCGGGACAATCGAAAACTATCTCTTTAGTTGAGCGAGATATTTATAATCTCGATTGTAATTTTTCATCGAATTTCTTTCGATTGTTTTAACATCTCGAACTCGCCCTTCGCTAATGCGGCGTATGTCCATGGATGCCTGACCGAAGTGACCGACATTACCTATTCGGATCTGTTATGGAATGAATATTCAGAAAGATGGAGGACTTCAGGTCGCACCTGAGAGTGGCCGACAAGGGGTAGAGTGGACTATGGCCGTAGAAGGGGCAGCATGTTGGTGTAACCTCTTTGAATTGGGTCTCGTTAAGTTTATGTTATGAGCCTTGTAATTTTTATAGGGTTGCTTTTAACTACTTACAGTAGGAAGATAGGATACCTTCAATACACATAAAAAGTTTCAGAAAATTTACTGAATCGGGACGTTATCTAGGACTAGACTAGATTACTGAAAATATGTCCTTATTTTAGTTTCCAGTTTTTCGGGGTGACTTCTTTAATGACGCTCACCCTACCGGCCGGTCCCGGAAACTTTTGTCAACTTTGACAACAGGTTTGCTGTCCTTGTCATTTACTTAGAGCCAGATAGAGATGACGTTAGACAACCTGCTGTCCTAGTTGACAAACGTTCCAGAAACCGGGCGCAAGTCTTGTGCGCGATGGCGCATATCTACTTATATGGTGGTGGCCATTAAAATGGTCAAGCTTTTCTATAACTTCCTAGGTCTGTATTTTATTTTAGAGTCTATGCAAAACCAGCACTCAGAAGGAAATGTGCCGTATTACATGAATCGCAAAGTGTTGTTAGCACATATTTTACCCTACTTTAATATAATTATTATTCCTCTTTCGGAGCACTTTAGAAAGGTAGAAGTTCAAAGATTAATATACAATCCGATAAATTAAGTACACCTGAATAATCAAAGAGCTCAACGTTGACCTAAAAATGGTAAAAGATTCAGAAAAAAAATTGTGATGAAGGTAACTAATTGAAATATAAGTTTTTTATCTTTTACGAATTCCAAGATGTGTTTATGAGTTCAGTAGTTTTTTTTATTTAATTTAAATGTTAAATAAAAACCCTAAATAGATAGATAGATAGATAACTCTTCATTGACACCAAAATGTATAAAAACACAGAGAATACAAAAAAAAAATACATTATAATAGGTACAATGGTCGGTCTTATCGCTAAATAGTAACCATTATATTATTATACTGTCCTAACTAAAAATCTATGTGGAAGTTTGGATATTTGTTTGTTACTCAATGACGCTACAACTAAATAATTTTTATTGAAATTTGGTACAAAATAGAATAAATCTAGAAGTGTAACATAGAGAACATAATTATTCCAAAATTCTACCACTGAGAGGGTAAAATGGGGCCTTAAAGTTTATTATTATTCCCCTATTACACACGAAATGATAATATCGTGTGAAATGGAGGTCCAAATGTCGAGAACACTGAAAAAACGTCTACACGGTAAATATCCCGTTTTTAATGATAAAACTATAGTTAATTACTTTGACAAGCTTTAAACTATACTTAAAATCAAATATCAATATAATCCAAATATCCAACAAAAAAAAATACCCATATCCACATCCATATCCGAAAACAGACCCCTGTTTTATCCCTACACGATAGTTATAAGGACAAAATCGCCCTAGAATACCCTTTTAGAAAATTCCTCGGATACGTTGAACATCCAACCATCTGCTAGATTATGACAACGCCCTGTACAATGTCATCTCAATATACAGGGTGGAATAATTGAAATATCTGTTGCGAACACCGAGGGCCGCCGCAAGCATTAAGGTATTTAGTTGCGGCTTCGGGTAAAGAGCTTTCACACATAACTACCCCCATACCACAGAAGACATATAGTACTCTATACAGAACGCATACCCCACACCGCGCGACTCGCTTCCCCGCACCCCTGCCCGCAATTCGGAGGGAAATTGAGAGGTCAGTCAAAATTACAGGCCTAAATGACAAATGACAATAGACAAACGGGTTATGAACCTTCATACTAACGGGTTGTCTTGTGACTTTTATTTTGGTCGAGTAGTATCTTAAGAAGAAGAAGAAGGAAGATTGAAGGTAACAATCTCACAAATTACTTATTCACATTTAGTAATACAGCGTACGCTAGAGTGAGTGAAACAGAAAACCTTCCACGGTCCTTAATATTAATTCTAGTATAGTGTTTGGGTTTCTCTATTTACTACTAAATTGTGTCACGGCTAGAAAGCTTCGGAACAAAACAAGTTAACAACAACTGAGAAGTTGCAAATTTAGTATGCATACCTTTTACTATAGTAAAACTTAAAACTCTTCATAGGGTTAAGCTCGCCTTTGTACATTAGATTACTACAAAAATTTTCTGTAAATATGCTTTTTTTTTTGTGTACAATAAAGAATATAAGAATATAAGATATAAAACTTCCTTGCCTAATATTATTATGTTTCAGTACTTACACGCGCATTTGGCGCGTAAGTCGGATTTATCAAGAATCTATGACAATACAATAATGAAATTTAAAAAAAAAAAATATTTTGGTTAAAAAAAAGACTAAAAAAACACGCTTTAATAGCAAGCCGTACTAAAAATTGAAAAATAATTAATTGTATGGTAAAAAGCCGTTTTCTTTTAATGTGTGAATTGTCAAATAAGTTATTTGTATGGATTGTCCGGGTTATACCCATACTGTAACTACCATAAGTGTTATGTTAGCGTGTTTTGGGATAAGAGGGATGGACGGTGTCTTTAAGTGCTGTTTACAATAGTGAGAAGTGTTTCGAGAGAGCAAGTGCGAGTTATATATTAGTTTGATGAAGTGGGTACATTAATAACTCATTCTACACGTCATGATCAAATTGTGTTGGTCTTTTTTTTTAGACCATCCATAGTGATTTGGAGGTAAGTGGAGTGACGACTTCTGGACTACGACTGGATGAGGATATCTGAAGATCAGGCTCAGTGGCGACCACTAGGAGAGGTCAGCATCGTGCAGGGGATCAAACCCTTGCTGGTAAGTGCACAGTTACAGCGCTATCCAGAACTTTAGATTGTGTAATCTTTCGCGGCACTGCGCTATGCTCGTCACCCTGACACATTGGTTCTAAAGCCTCATAGGCCCAGTTATTTCGCTGGAAACAGTGCCCTGCAAGCCGGAACACAGTAATGTTTGCACACTACTGCTTGGTGAATGAATATATGGCAAAGGTGTGGTACTTCCCCGGGCGGTCTCTTGCAAAAGAGGCCTCCAACTACAATTCTCTGTTTATAGGAAATCAAGAACTACAAGGACCATAATTGTTTTATAAGCCTCAAATTTAGAGCATATACCTTTCAGATTTACCGTGCGCAGGAATAGAATCTACAACGCTTCGCAGACAACTCATCACCAGCTACGCCATGGACGCTGTCTCAATAAAGTCACGTACAGTGAAGAATTGAAAATATTGTACTAGCTTTTGCCACAAATTACAATTAGTTGCAATATAAAATAGTCCATAGTCTTCTTCAGAGTTCAGTCTATCTCCATACCAAATTTCATCAAAATCGGTTAAGCAAGTAACAGAAAAAGAGACAGGCAAAGTCACAAGTCACAAGTACAATGGCCGGTCTTACCTCTTATTTACCTATTGTAATTCTTCTGTACTGTGTTTATTTTTGTTTCTGGTGTACAATAAAGAGTTTTTCTATTCTATTCTATTCTATCGCTTTAGCAATATCAGTAGGATATACAAGTTTTTTACCTCGAAATTCCTAAACATTGAACTGCTCAGTAGCTTCACATCACTCTTAGTGCAACATAAAGGAAAAGAGCTAATCACTAAAAAGTTTTAAATCCTTTATACAGGTCACGTAGTAACTGTGTCAACGCTCCGGAGCCAACCGCAAACTACTCCCGGGACATTATCATTAAAACATTTATTCGTACTCCAGTCCAAAAAGCAGGACACACTTTACTTTATTCGTCGTTTAAAAGGGACGAGCGCCACAGTGTAAGGTGAAGTACTGAAGCTGATTCCTTTAAAACGTGACGCATTAACTTGAAACATCTGTGTAGGGATGCGGTGTGTGAAATCGGACGTTAGTGTCCGGACAATAAGACCGCAGAGAAATTGTGGGTTACGGTTTTGTTTTGCGAGGGATTAAATGCTCTCGCTCTGTCCTCTTCGCCTCAGGGGTGATGGAGGGGGTGTGTGGGACTTGAACCCACTAAAAATCCCTCGTGAGCAGTCCTGCGTTGAGATGGCGGCGGTGGGCTCGGGTAGTATCCGAACTTCTAACCCTATGGGCAAATGACCCCGCGCAAGGCCACCTTACAGACGTGTGACCAGCAAACCAGTAATGAGTCCCAAGACTTCCCACCAGTGACCCCGGTCCAGTGGAGTTAAGAGGCAGGCAAACCGCTTCCTCTGCCCCCTAGACGTCTGCGCCGGATCGGGACAGATTGGGCGTCATCCTTTCTGACCTGTTCCACCAGGGTTACGGCCATACTTTACCTGATTTTAAGCTATATTGATTGCTGAGTTGGTTCCGTCTTTGACCCCGGTCCAGTGGAGTCAAGAGGCAGGCAAACCGCTTCCTCTGCCCCCTAGACGTCTGCGCCGGATCGGGACAGATTGGGCGTCACCCTTTCTGACCTGCTCCGCCAGGGTTACGGCCATACTTTACCTGATTTTAAGCTATATTGATTGCTGAGTTGGTTCCGTCTTTAGTTGCTACGCTGGAGAAGATATTTAGTATTTAGATCTATATAGCCACGCTGCACTACGTGGGACCGAAACCAGCTTACAGTACAAAATGATCATGAACTTCTGATGAAGGATAACATAGTTAAAAAAGTGAAGCTGTACATGTGGCTTCCTTTCCCAAGGTTACAATCTGTCCTTTATGTTCTAATAGCAGTCCTTGAGAACCAGTCTAGTACTAGGTTTTGCACATCACTTTCGATTATGGTCTCTAAACACCTAAACAGAGTGTTCTTTTGAGTGTGGCCGACTCTCCCCCTACATCGGCTACAACATTTATCAACATTTTGCTGCATTCTAAATAATAAATCTATTTTGTCGCTACACTATTATTTACGCATTTTTTAATCAGGCATTCAATACATAATTTTGAATGCATCATGATATTACTTAGTTAAATAATCTCAAGTTACATAAAATTGTCCATATTATTCTGGGCTGAACACGCAGCGAAATCCGGCATCCCACTTTCCGGCCAAGCAGCAGTTTGGTCCATCACTAATAAACTGTACACTGTAATGGAACCACGATTTAGACATCTCCAAGCTTTAAAAAAAAATATAACAGGATTAGGGAGGCCTTTTTGGTTTTGCAAATAAAACTAAGGTAAGTGGAAGGTTCAAAGGTGCTTCGTTTCAAGAGTTCCTTAACTTAAGATGGCCATGGAGTATGGAATTTTAGTTTTGAATATTGGTTTTTACTTGCTCTAGCTTGAAATAATAATAATAAAACAACGGTTGCCAGATGTAAGATGACAGATGACATATCACAGATGACAGGTGACAGGTGACAGATGCCAGATGCCAGTTGCCAGATGCCAGATGACAGATAACAGACAACACGTCACAGATTACAGATAACAGATGACAGGGGACAGGTGACAGACGACATGTCACAGGTGACAGATGCCAGATGCCAGATGCCAGATGACAGATGACATGTCACAGGTGACAGATGACAGATGACAAGTCACAGATGATATATGACAAGTGACAGATGATAGAAGACAATTCACAGATGATAGATAACAGATGACAGATGGCAGATGTCATGTCACAGGTGATAGACAGACAGATGACAAATGACATATCACAGATGACAGATGACAGATGACAAGTCACAGATGATAGATGACAGATGACATGTCACAGATGACAGATGACAGATGATAGAAGACAGGTGACAGATGACAAGTCACAGATGATAGATGACAGATGACATGTCACAGATGACAGATGACAGATGATAGAAGACAGGTGACAGATACCAGATGCCAGATGCCAGTTGCCAGGTGACAGACGACATGTCACAGATGACATATGACAGATGACAGATGACAGACAACACGTCACAGATGACAGATAACAGATGCCAGTTGCCAGATGCCAGATGACAGACAATACGTCACAGATAACAGATGAAAGAGGACAGGTGACAGATGACAGATGACACACGATAACTGACAGATGACAGTGACATGTCACAGATGCCAGATGACATGTGACAGATGATAGCTGCCAGCTGACAGATGACAGATGTCACATGACAGATGTCATGTCACAGGTGACAGATGACAGATGTCATGTCACAGGTGACAGATGACAGATGTCATGTCACAGGTGACAGATGACAGATGTCATGTCACAGGTGACAGATGACAGATGACAGGTGTCAAATGACAGATGACAGATGATAGATGACAGATGACAGTTGACAAGTGACAGATGACAGATGACAGATGACCGATGACAGGTGACAGGTGACAGATGATAGCTGATATGTGACAGCTGAATAGATGACAGATGACAGATGACATGTCACAGATGACAGATGACAGAAGCCGGATGTCAGATGACAGATGACATGTCACAGATTAAAGATGACAGATAACATGTCACAGATGAGAGATGACAGATGACATGTCACAGATGAGAGATGACAGATGACATGTGACAGATGACAGATGACAGATGACAGATGACATGTCACACATGACAGGGGACAGGTGACAGACGACATGTCACAGGTGACAGATGACAGATGTCATGTCACAGATGATATATGACAAGTGACAGATGATAGAAGACAATTCACAGATGATAGATAACAGATGACAGATGGCAGATGTCATGTCACAGGTGACAGATGACAGATATCATGTCACAGGTGACAGATGACAGATGTCATGTCACAGGTGTTAGATGACAGATGTCATGTCACAGGTGACAGATGACAGATGACATGTCACACATGACAGGGGACAGGTGACAGACGACATGTCACAGGTGACAGATGACAGATGTCATGTCACAGATGACAGATGGCGAAGAATTGGCTGTCCTGCTGATTCCAGGTGATACTGCAGAGCATCAGGTTAAAGTTAAGGCTGCCGTAATCTTGCAATATCATTGAAGCAACAGAATACCAAATTTCAAATAGATCACACCTGTGAAAGTTGCTCACATTCATTAATCAACTAGAAAACAGCTAATTAAAAAAAACATATAACAGAAACGAACTAAATCCAAATCGGTTCATCCATTTGAGAGCTACAATTCCGCAGATAGACACACAGATACACGGGTTAAACTAACAACACCCCTTTGTTTGAGTCGGGGGCTAAAAATACCAGGAGCAATATCAGCCGCTTATGCTTTAAATAAAAAAGGGTTGCCTACTGCCACTCAATTTAAACGGGCTTGTATTCACAACATACTCTGCTTTTACAACGCAAATGTAATCTAAAATCGATGTAGCGACGATATCCAATTTATAATGCAAAAGCGGCGTATTACAGGAGTAGGTGGAAACCCGAGAGAAAGACTCCTATTCACTCGATCTCTTGTTGCTTGGAGAGTAAATAAATTACGCACCACGATCAAATACATTTATTTCGGCCCCGAATTGTCTAACTAGGATGGCGCAACAACCCAAAATTAACCTTGGCCTCCAATAAATCTGCCAACTTCAAAAGATCTGCCACTTCGGTCCATCTTACCAATCCTCAGCCTAGCTCCTAGAACCACTCTAGGGTCCCTTTATCAGGCACTATGACGATAATAACATTTCGACAGAGCAAATACTGGACTCAAATGCTTTCCCAACGTCTGTTTCTGGTTAAATACGAGCCAGGAGTGTAGCTCTACTTCTAAGCAAGCGTGTTTAACCTTCATTCACATTGTCTCATTCCATCGTAGTGGCCGACGAGCATTTCGTTTATCTGATGGAAAGTGCTAAGACTGCCCATAACAGTTACAGCACCATCCAGAACTTCGCATTGTACAATCTTGCGCGGCACTGCCCTTCGCTCGTCTCCCTGAGATATTGGTTCTAAAGTCTCATATGGCCAGCTAAATCATTAGAAACAGTGCCCTTCAAACCGGAAGACAATTTTTTTCACATTAGTGCTTAGCGGATGAATGTCTGGCAAAGGTCACCGTGTTCTTACGACGTACAATCATCATTATGTCGTACAAGAAAGAATTCTCGCGTTCTACGGTTCTCCCGCTAAGCAATAGTGAGTTGGAATGCAATACCTAGTGGACAAAACCCTTTAACCTAAGGTAAGGGCATGTAAAAGGTAGGCTTACATATTCGCCGACGAAGCGGCCCTTTCGTGGCCAGCCAGGAATTTGCCTATCATATTAAACGAACGATACCATGTAAAATATTTGAGGACGCTTCGATAAATTTGAAAGATACGTTGGACTGGTCTTTGACTCGCATTCAAATTATTTATTCACACATTTGTAACATAACAGTAAGAATGACGCGTTACAAAATAACTATCAAATAGTTTGTCAGTTTCAAGTCCAATGACAAATGGTATTATAGAAGTAAAATTACTTTCTAATTACTTTGGAACAAAAGTCTCAAGGTGATGAGCGCAGTGCAGTGCCGCGTGAGATTTGCAATGCAAAGTTCACACGCGTTAACTATTTTCCCACTGAAACCGTAATTATTTACGGGTTAAAATACCTTATACCATACCTATACCAGAACTTAAAGAATCTTATATTAAATTTCATCACAATCCGTTCTACTATTAAGGCGTGAAGAGAGGACAACACACACAAATTTATACGCACTACAATACTACTGCAGTATAGTACTGCGCAGTACAATATTGTAGTGCCTAATTTTAAATGTCACATCTCATTAATATTAAAATATGCGAAAGCTTGTGAAGTTATCGAACGTAGTGACATTTTTATGGAAAAAGGGAGAGGATATAACGTGTCTTCCTATTTATATATCGTAGGAAACTTCGAAAGCTCATGGTATGCATATGAAAGATATATATCAAAGAACATACCGGGGTAAATCGTTTAGGCCTTTTATCATATTTTTGTGGGATAACTTATTCTGAACAAGTGGATTTTCAATCATCCGGCCCAGGATGGAAGGGATTCTTTTTGTTGCTAGTAAAAAGGGCGGAATAATGCATAGTAAACTTTGTGAGTGGGTTATGCATGGAAAGTTTTTTTTTGGTAAATGACGCGGAGGTTTTCTTAT
The DNA here is from genome assembly GCA_912999815.1 of Campaea margaritaria. NCBI lineage: Eukaryota > Metazoa > Arthropoda > Insecta > Lepidoptera > Geometridae > Campaea > Campaea margaritaria. The sequence continues at coordinate 10,921,451 of OU538802.1, read as the reverse complement.
ATTCTTAATATGTTAGGGTTAATTCCCTATGGCTCCACAGTCTTTGCCCCACCGGTAGGTAGAGAAGGAATTTTCGAAAATATATTGGCTTTCTCTCATTATAATAGCGGTGATAGGCTAGTGGAAGAACACGTGTCTTTCAAGGTCCAGATAGTGAGTTCAAATCCTAGTACGGGCCCGTACCGTAATTATCAACTCGCCTTTCGGTGAAAGATATTATCGTGAGAAATAAACCTACGTGCCTGAGAACTATTTCGGAGGTATGTCTATCAGTCCGGACTGGGCCACCGTGGTGAGAGTGAGAGTAAAGTGCGAGGAGACCCATGCCCATCAGTGGGCCGATATAGGTTGACGATGATGATGATCTATCTATAAACACTGTCAGGGAAATCACGTTTTCCGTTGAGATCTCATTTTTCATTCTACGTTTAATTGGTAGATTTTTACAGAATTTTCTACTCCCATTTTCATTGTTATGAAACAATCTACACAAAATTGTCACGGTAAAATATACAGCCAATAATTCTACATTGTAAGCCGAACAGATTTTAGTATTAAACAAACGGAGAAGACATAAAATCTTCGATTCCCCGATACGTGTTCCCCTAAAGGGGCGCAGATTATCAAAAGTTCTTTTAAGATTCTCGTTGGCTGCCAGAATATAAATACTGCGTTATGTAAAGATCTAGGCTGTCTCCACTCCGCGGATGGAATACATTAGAGAACGAGGTCGGAAGTAACGCATCAGCTAGGCGATTCAGTACTATTCGATAAGAAACCGAATCTATTCGAATCGATTTCGTTCTCGTATCGATAGGTACATTTTGGGTGTATTCAGGACAATCGATCTGCAGTTTCGATTCGATTTTGACGACTGTATATTACGGTACAAAACCATTATACTCGATACGTTGATGAAGAAAATAAATTAATAATAATTTACTAATACTCGGGAACTCCGCTTCGATAACTGTTAAGGGAACAGTATTCCCTCTCGCTTTTCGATGAGGGAAAACATTCTGAGGAATCCGACATGCTTGATAATTGCTTCGGAAGTATGTGATTCACCAATCTGGAACCCTCCTCACGAATATGAGGGAAGATCCATGCTCAACAGTAGGCCAGTATGGGTTTGTAGTGACACCCTTATTGTAATTATGTTTAACCTATATTAATAATCAGTAATACTTAAAATACAACATTAAAATTTTTCATATAAAATATATTATAAATAATATTTACACACGGACAAACATTTGATTCCTATTTTTATATAGATAAAATGTTTTCAACTTGCCCGGCGCAGCTATTGTTCTAGCTGCGACCGGTTTAACTATCTTTGTCTCGCAAGCCACGCGTGCGAGCGAGATGGAGCAGTCGGGCTGCGCCCGCGCATGACTACCTAACCTAGCCAGTCTGCATCATATATCGTCATCCACCGCACGCTATCGTATGCTACGCTGTACCTATCGTATGCAACTCGCGCTCACGCTATTGCAAAGTATTTGTTATAAATAATTACTCGTCTTCCGCTATCTATACCTATCTCTGCTTCGCTCCTTCTTCTTTGTGTAGTGTATAACTGTGTGTGATCTGTGCAATAAACTATTCTTCTTTCTTGCTGTGAACTTTCGACTATTCATTTCTTCATCCTTCACGCTTTAATTCTTCACATTCATACCACCATACCTACATTGGTGACCCCGTTCAAGAGCACAGAATGGCCGAGAACAAATCCGGTACGAGCAATGACGCCGCAACTTCGAGCGCAGAGCTTTATCGAGTTGGTGTGCGGGTACCCCCGTTTTACCCGGAGAAACCAGGGCTCTGGTTTAACCAGATGGAGGCGCAGTTCGTCCTGGCTAACATAAAGACAGACGAAACCAAATTCTACTACGTTACTGGCAACCTGGAGACCCAATACGCTTCAGAGGTGGACGATATCATTGAGAACCCACCCGCAACTGGGAAATATGACAAACTCAAGAGCGAGCTTATTCGTAGACTTTCATCGTCGCGGGAGAAGAAAGTCAAGCAACTTCTCATGCACGAGGAGTTAGGTGACCGCAAACCGTCGCAGTTCTACCGTCACCTACTTAACCTGGCTGGCCCAGGCGTTCCTGAGGAGTTCCTGCGAACAATATGGACGAGTCGGCTTCCAAGCAGTACCCAGGCTATCATAGCGTCCCAGTCGAAGACGGCCCTGGCAGAACTGGCGGAACTAGCCGACCGCATCCACGACGTCGTTGGCGCTCAGATACCATCTACGTGTGCTGTGTCCACTGCTGCATCATCGACCCCAGGTACATGCCTTAACCCCGAGATCGCTGCCCTCACTAGGCAGATGGAGAAACTGGCTGACAAGGTTGACCGACTGTCTCGTTCGAGAGAAAGATCCCGAAGTAACCCACGCCAGCAGTCGAATTCCAGGCGTTCCGAATCCAACTACCGGCGATTCCCAAAGTGCTGGTATCACGAGAAATTTGGAGACCGGGCTAGGAAGTGTCTCAAACCATGCGATTACACGACTTCGGGAAATGTGCGGGGCAATCAGTGATGGCGACCGATGATTGTCCGAGTGGCGGTCGCCTATTTGTAACCGACCAAAGGTCGAAGGTGCAGTTTCTGGTCGACACAGGCAGCGACCTCTGCGTCTACCCCAGGTCGGCATTACCAGGACGACGTGAAAAAACGAATTATGAACTGTGTGCGGCTAACGGTACTATAATAAATACTTTCGGTTTCATTAATGTTATTATAAGTCTAGGGTTGCGCCGCGACTTCGCCTGGCGATTTATTGTAGCCGATGTAACAAAGGCGATAATAGGCGTGGATTTTTTATCGTTTTATAATTTGGTTGTCGATTGCAGGAATCAACGCCTCATCGACAACTTTACTACGCTCACATCCCCGGCTTCGCCTGTCCGTCGTGCTGATGATGTTTCGTCGGTTAAAGTAAGTCTCGGTAATTCCGCATACACACACATACTCCGGGATTTTCCCGACATCACACGTCCACCTGGCATTAACCGCACTCCTAAACATAATACTGTTCACCACATCAGAACTACACCTGGTCCACCAGTATTTGGTTCACCTCGTAGATTGGCACCTGACAAACTTAAGATAGCCAAAAAAGAATTTGAGGACATGTTGCAGTGTGGCACTTGCCGCCAGTCTGAGTCTCCGTGGTCCTCTCCTCTACACCTTGCTCCCAAAAAGAACGATGGATGGCGCCCCTGTGGCGATTACCGGATGCTGAACGCGCGGACTATTCCCGACCAGTACCCTATCCGCCACATCCAAGACTTTGCTCACAGCTTGTCTGGCTGTACCGTCTTCTCACAAATTGACCTGGTGAAGGCTTATAACCAGATCCCGGTTCATCCGGATGACATCCCGAAGACCGCCATCACAACGCCGTTCGGTCTTTTCGAATTTCCGTTCATGACGTTCGGACTTCGAAATGCCGGACAGTCGTTTCAGCGCTTCGTGGATGAGATGCTCAGGGGTCTGGACTTTACTTATGCCTACTTGGACGATTTCTTGGTCTTCTCAAAAGACCAGGAGACCCACGAGGTCCACCTACGTAAACTTTTCATCAGGCTTCAGGAGTACGGTGTGGTCATAAACAGCTCAAAGTGTGTTTTTGGTGCGTCGGAGGTTACGTTTCTGGGCTACCACATATCCGCTAAGGGAACCAAGCCGCTGACATCTAAGGTCGAGGCGATTCAGACGTTCCCGGTGCCCAAGACGGTTAAAGAGCTTCGTAGGTTTCTGGGCATGGTCAACTTTTACCGCAGGTTCATACCTGGTGCTGCAAACTACCAGGCCCCACTAAACGCTCTTCTTACCGGCTCAGTGAAAGGTTCGCATCCCGTTAACTTTTCTCAGCAAGAGTTCGAGGCGTTTGAGAAATGCAAAAGCAGCCTTTGCCAAGCGGCATTACTGGCTCATCCCGACTGCAACGCTACGATGGCGTTGGTCACGGATGCGTCAGATAAAGCCATCGGTGCAGTCCTTCAGCAGCTGAACGAGGGAGCATGGGAGCCTTTAGCCTTCTTCTCACGTAAGTTGAGTCCAGCACAGGTTAAGTACTCTCCCTATGATCGAGAGTTGCTCGCTATTTACGAGAGTGTGAAATACTTCCGACACATGTTGGAGGCTCGTGACTTCGTGATATACACGGACCACAAGCCTCTCACATTCGCTTTCCACTCTCGTAAAGAGAACTGTTCTCCCCGACAGTTCCGTCACTTAGACCTCATTGCCCAATTTACAACCGACATCAGGCACATATCAGGGGCGAACAACGTCGTAGCGGACACACTCTCACGCATAGAGGAGATTACTCAACCTGTGCACCCTGAGAAGATAGCTGCTGCTCAATGCAACGACCCTGAGCTGAAGGAATTGCTGGCTGGTGATACCTCACTACGCCTGGAACAGGTAAGTATCCCAGGTTCTCGTAGTATGTTGTACTGCGACGTCAGTGGCCCGACTCCTAGACCGTATGTACCCAAGGAACTGCGCAGGTCAATATTTACAAGCCTGCATTCCTTGAGTCACCCTGGTACCAAGGCTTCAGCAAGGTTGGTCGCTGACCGTTTCATTTGGCCCGGTGTAAAAAAGGACTGCCGCGAGTGGGTACGTTCATGCTTAGCATGCCAACGATCAAAAATCACACGGCACGTCTTTGCTCCACTAGGTACTTTCCCATTACCTCGGTCGAGGTTTGCATTCATCCACATCGACCTCGTGGGACCTTTGCCACTGTGTCAAGGGTTCCGCTACCTCCTAACCGCCGTCGATCGTTTCACACGATGGCCAGAGGCAATACCGTTAGCAGATATTACCGCAGAAACGGTGGCAAAGGCCCTACTAAGCGGTTGGATATCTCGTTTCGGCTGTCCTACCGATATTGTTACCGATAGAGGTAGGCAGTTCGAGTCAACACTCTTTAAGTGTCTTTCTGACATTACTGGCTTCCAGCACCGCCGCACCACGGCCTACAGACCGTGTTGCAACGGTCTCGTTGAAAGGGCTCACCGTCAGCTGAAGGCAGCAATAGCTTGCCACGCCGCCGGGGACAGTTGGTTGGAATCTCTTCCTCTAGTCCTGTTGGGCGTTCGCAGCGCTTTCAAGGAAGATGCTCAGGCTTCTGCTGCTGAACTCGTTTACGGCCAGCCTCTCCGTCTTCCCGGACAGTTCTTCGAACCCTTAGCTGACGAGACTATGGACACCACAGACTATTTGTCCAGACTTCGTGGTATAGTCCGGAATCTGCAACCATCACCAGCAGGCAGACATAACAGTAAATTCAAAACTTTCATTTTCAAAGAATTAAGTACCTCAACACATGTATTCCTTCGGGACTGCGCTGCTGGTGGTGGTCTAAAACCGGCATATACTGGTCCTCATAAGGTTATCCAACGTGGTGACAAGGTGTTCAAAATACTGGTGAACGGGAAACAGGTCACAGTAACGATAGACCGATTAAAACCGGCCTTCATACTTCGTGACCCACACCCACACAACACATCACACCCAAATAACTCACCACACTCACACTTACACTCACCATCTCACACTCATCACAACACTCCAAATGCGGATAACCGGGATTTACCGGATACTGACGATGATGTCATCAAAACGACGCGGTCAGGCCGCCGTGTAAAATTTCCCGACTATTATCGCCCTTGACGGTCTCTGGAGGGGGGTGGTGTAGTGACACCCTTATTGTAATTATGTTTAACCTATATTAATAATCAGTAATACTTAAAATACAACATTAAAATTTTTCATATAAAATATATTATAAATAATATTTACACACGGACAAACATTTGATTCCTATTTTTATATAGATAAAATGTTTTCAACTTGCCCGGCGCAGCTATTGTTCTAGCTGCGACCGGTTTAACTATCTTTGTCTCGCAAGCCACGCGTGCGAGCGAGATGGAGCAGTCGGGCTGCGCCCGCGCATGACTACCTAACCTAGCCAGTCTGCATCATATATCGTCATCCACCGCACGCTATCGTATGCTACGCTGTACCTATCGTATGCAACTCGCGCTCACGCTATTGCAAAGTATTTGTTATAAATAATTACTCGTCTTCCGCTATCTATACCTATCTCTGCTTCGCTCCTTCTTCTTTGTGTAGTGTATAACTGTGTGTGATCTGTGCAATAAACTATTCTTCTTTCTTGCTGTGAACTTTCGACTATTCATTTCTTCATCCTTCACGCTTTAATTCTTCACATTCATACCACCATACCTACAGGTTGATAATGATGAGGATAAATTTCAGATGGGTGGCCAACGTCAATAGCGTTGGTATAAAGTTTAACTGCTCTATCAAAAATACAAAATCAATTTTTCAATTCGTCATTATCTTGTCATAATAGTGACTCCTCACACTCGTCTCTTCGTAAGAAATTAATCTTCATTTATTCATTCAAAGCTGGCAGAAAAGCTCTGCATAAGGTTTTAGTGAAATCTTTTTAACCGTTGCATATTCCGGGAACGTCTGCCAGACATTCTACTGTAGCGTGATAATCCGCGCCAGCTGTCCTTAGGATTCAGACGTTAAAACCAGCAATATACGTCCGATGTTTCCATCTGATAGTCGGATCCGATAGTCTGAACCGATTGACCGAAGGTGTTCGTTAAATATGTTTGTCTCAGAACACAAATGTTTTTTTTTTCTTTTAATGGTCATGCTAAGCTGAGCATACAAAGCCTGATTATTTTATTATCTTATATTAAAATTTCATCATACGCAATCACAAATTGGAGACAAAGTTTCCAAAGTTTATTAGATCCACGCAAAGTTTATTGGATAACTCCAAATCTCCAGCCAACTTTTAGCCTATTTTTGTTGTTTTGTGTTGTTATTGTTAACCGTTCGGTTGTTCAAAGTATTTTGTTTCTTTCTTGCGTTTTCTTCTATCTATCTATTGAAAATCCATGTGTGTATGTTGTATCCTATGGACTCCAAACCGACTAGATTGATTTTGGTGAAATTTTCAGATAATCTTCAGATTAACCCTGCGCGGCCTGTGGTGTTTGGTTAGAGATCGGAAAGGGTTTTTTTTACCTTATATGGCATTACAACTAGATTACTAAAGGTAGTACATAAAAAAAATACAAAAAAATAAGAAATTAATGGCAGCTTCAGACTTACTAAACTAAAATTATTTTAAATCTTTTTAAGATGTTTACAAATTCGTTGTTAGTCAGATTTATTTTAAGGCTTTAAAATATGCAGACTTGCAGACGGTCTAGACTCTAGACATTTTAAACTCCTTTATTTATGAAACCTTTACTTAAAGCTAAGGAACATTTTTATTTAAATACTAGCTGCGCCCCACAGTTTCGCCCACGCTTAGTGTTATTCAACAGGAACCGTTTTTTTTTACGGGATGTAAAGTACTAGCTGCACTCCGCGGTTTCTCCCGCGTAGTTCCCGTTTAGTCCCACAGGCACATACAATCGGGATAAAAAGTACTCTATTACTCAATCCTGGTTATAAACTATCTGTGTTCCAAATTTCATTCGAATCCGTTCAGTAGTTTTTGCGTGAAAGAGGAACAAACATCCATCCATCCTCACAAACTTTCGCATTTATAATATTAGTAGAATTTCTAAAGCTTTGCTGGTTGTATCTACGCTGTCAACATTTTTCTGTTTTTGTGTTGCTAGTGCTATGTTAATGCCTACCTCTGGTGTCAGGGTCCGTCAGGCCACCAAGAACCTCTGACATTATCTTACAAAAAAAACTTAAAACTCAAATAATTTATTGCAAATAGGCAAAAACAATGCCCTTTTACAAGTCAAATGCTTAAGTCTCATGAACATAGAGAAAATCAAAATATAAATCAAATATTATCTAATTAACTAATGATTAATATTAATCTAATTATGGTTTGAGTTTGAAAAATGTCATTTCCTTTTCATGTGGTGACTCATGCCTGAATCTCGCACAGTAAAAGGAAACTCCATTTACTCTACCAGCGCTTCAGAAATACGCCCGCCAGAGAAGATAGCACCGAGAAAATCTACCCACAAGATTTTTTTTAAATTATTAATTATTTTTTTTACGACAGCTACCAATCGGTTACTTCAAAGACCTTAACCTGCTTTCTGAAGCTCTGAGCGACGCAAATGTGATGAATGAATCTATTAAAAAGATATCAGAAGAAAAAAAAAGATACATTGTACATTCAATAAGATATTTTAAAGATTCATAAAAGATAGACGAAGACAATTTCCGCCTAAAATCATCGAAAATCCTTCGGATACTCTCTGCATTTCTAATTACTACCACTCCGGAAGCTGCAAGGCTAGCCAGGAATCCATAACCTTTCAACAATGGAAATGCTTTAAATAATATAAATCGAGTGATGAATGGCGTAATCCCAAGGTTCTTGATCTCTGGCATTATGCGAAAAATTCATTAGGCTTAAGTAAAGTAGCTACTCAGTAAGATCGTTAACAGTAACGACGCTTGCCGTCTGTGGGCGAAGAATTCCCGAATCTACTCCCGAGGTAAAAAGGTTTATGGGGTGATCGCGGATTGTACAGAATTAAAACAACAGGAGCTATTCTGGAAGGGTTTTTTATTTTTATATTTTACTGTGTAACGAGACGAGCTCATCGTTCACCTGATGGTAAGCACCACGCTTGCCCATAACAGTTATAGTGCCACCCAGAATGCATTGCAGAATCTTGCGTGGCACTGCACTGCGCTCGTCAACCTGAGACATCGGTTCTAAAGTCTCATATAACCACTAATTTTGCTGGAAACAGTTCCCTTTAAGCCGTAACACATTATTGTTTTTAAAATACTGCTTGGCGGATGAATATCTGGCAAAGGTTGATACTTCCCCATGCGGACTCTTGCAGAAGAAGAGGTGCTGAAACGGACCGTATACTCGTAAATATATCTCACAATAGGTACATATAAAAATAAACTGTTTTCACACCCAAAATTAATAATTATAATGAAATGGCTTCAAAACCATGTAAGTAAGTCGTGCCAAAAATCACGTTGACACCGATATTAACGCGTTGTCGACAATGACGTCGATGTAGGAACTGACTTTGCAGGCGAATTCACAACCTCCTTTTTTGCTTTAAGTCTCGGGAGGCATACCATGACCTCTTATAGCGATTCAATTGAAGACCGCGGCCAAGAACTGGATCCAGTTTAGGTTGAAAATGGCAGCAACATAAAAAAATAAGACGTCACGGTACGATTATGCGACGCGGTTCAGTTTAGGTCTTCAATTGAATCGCTATAAGATGTCATGGTAGGCCTCCAGGACTTGCATTGCCCTTGCTGTCATACCTGTATATTGTACATTATGTCAGGCTATGAACTTTTAATGTTCACTGTCTTCGCGATAAGCGAATTGAGCGAAATTCTGCACCCACACAGCCAACACATCCTTCCTAACTAACATTATGAATGCGAATGTGAGTTTGTTTGTTTGTTACGCTTTCACGCCTAAACCACTAAACCGATTTTAAAATTTCACTCACCAATGGAAAGCTACATTATTAGCGAGTAACATAGGCTATGTTTTATCTCCGTATTCTTGGGGGAACAGGAACTAGGCGGGTAAAACCGCCAGGCGCAGCTAGTAAATAATATTGTTAATCCGACGCCTTCTCACGGTACTTGACAAAATGGGAAAGTTAGTCATATCCATAGATACCTAATTCTTTGAAACAAAAAAAAAAGATTATGTAAAGATTCACTATAAACACCCCTGAAAAGTCACAGGAAACAAAATACGCAATTTCGGTTATACTTGGAAGACAGATTTTACCAGATATTTTGGATTTAAAAACCAAACATGCTAATTATTTTATGATGAAATTTCTATGGGAGCAATCTATACATACTAGGTAAGCGTGCGCTATTGTAGACCGCATCGTCGCTTAACATCAAGTGAGATAGTGGTCAAAAAAACACAACATTCAAACTTTTGTATATATTATACTAGCTGCGCCCCGCGGTTTCACCTGCGTAGTTCTTGTTCCCGCGGGAATATGGGGATAAAAATAGCCAATTTTACTCGCTGTCAATGTAGCTTTCCATTAGTGAAATAATGTTTTAAATCGGTGCAGGGGTTTAGCAGAAACCTTACATATTTCCATACATACTTTCATACCCTATATTTATTTTACCCCCTCAAGAGTAAATTTTTACAAACTTTGAATGCCAAATTTATTTATATCTAATCAAAAGCCTAAGACATACATTTCAAGCTTCTAGCTTCAAAAATGACGAAACTTCCATACAAACTTTCATCCCCTATTTCAAACCCTTACAATGCTTTTATCGCATTAAAAAGTACCCTATGTCCTTTCTCAGGCTCTAGACTACCTCTGTACCAAGTTTCATTTCAATCGGTTCAGTAGTTTAGGCGTGAAAGAGCAACAGACAGACAGAGTTACTTTCGCATTTATAATATAAAGTAAGGATTATATTTCTAGTTAGAGACCTTTTTTTTATTTATAAATAAATAGGTTCGCGCTTGACCACTACGACATTTTCTAACCTGATGATAAGTGACTGCGGTCTACGATGGTACGCGCTTACCTAGAAGTAACCTGTTCACTCGTGCCTTGAAGACTCCCAGGTTGTAACTATCGGAAAACAGATTCCGGCAAGGAGTTCCACTCTTTAGCGGTACGTACAATAATAAATGAGGTTTGTAGGTAAAGTATTATAAATAAGCTTACTTGGCTTGCCTAAATTAATTATTCCAAATCCGTTATTTGAAAAGTTTTATTGGATTTCTGTTTGATTCAATGGATTTCGAAATGAACCCGCCGAGATTCTAGGAAGTCAAGGAAGAGTTAAGACGGCTTCGGCTAAAACAGAGATGAGACAATTGTTTTTGACCGGATAGGAGCTAATTTATGCCGGAATATGTTGAAAACAATATCCTCGATTATCCTACTAATATTTATCTATATATAAAAATGTTATGTTGGTTTGTGTACGCTTCAAAAACTCAAAAAGTTCTGCACCGATCGAGCTGAAATTTTAGTATGATATATAATCCGCATCAAGGATTGTTTTTATCTATATTTTCATCAGTGACATATCAGCGAATGTGCGAATGTGCCACAGCGAAGCGTGCCAGGGTACAGCTAGTTTATTATAAATGTGAAAGTTTGCGAAGATGGATGGATGTTTATTACTCTTTCACGCGAAAACTACTTAACAATTTCGGATGAAATTTGGCACACAGATAGGATTAAAAAATACCATAAAAATTACAGTTACTGTGCGATAATACTCGGGGCGTAGCTACTTATTACTAGCTCGAGTGCGGTGTAGTGCCGCAACAGATTCTGGGTGGCACTGTAGCTGTTATGGGCCGGCGTAGCGCTTACCATCAGGTGAACGACTTGTTCATCTCGTTACCTAGAAACATAAAAGAAAGTAGTAGAACAGAAATAAAAACAGAAGTAGCGCTAGTGAGACTCCTGCTGAGCAGTGTGTGGATATGACTCTTGTGATGATGATGATGATACTGCAAAAAGCCAACGTCACGAGGTGTTCCCAGGCGGTCACCCATCCAAGTACTGATCTCGCCCGACGTTGCTTAACTTCGGTGATCGGACGAGAACCGGTGTTCTCAACGTGGTATGGACGTTGGCGAGAGTGCTTCGTAAAAAGTGCATTCAATACTCCTTGATGACACATCTTTTGATATTACAATGCATTTAAAAAACACCAAGTATTTGAATTAATTTTCAATTTGATACGTTTACGCGCTTATGAGAAAAAGGGTGTTGACAGACAGACATACAGACAGACGTACAAGAAAGGGATCCTAGACGGGTTCCTACGGGTTTTTTAAAGGACGGAACTCTAAAAACGAGCTTTTTATAAATGCTATAATACCAAGTAACAAACAACAAGTAGGTATCCCCAGTTTCACATGGAGTGCATCTGACTTTATTTATTTATTTATAACTAGCTGCGCCCCGCGGTTTCACCCGCGTAGTTCCTGTTCCCACAGGAATATGGGGATAAAAATAGCCTATGTTACTCGCTGATAATGTAGCTTTCCATTAGTGAAAGAATTTTTAAAATCAGCCCATTGGTTTAGCCGAAACCTTACCTATTTCCATACATACTTTCATCCCCTATATTTATTTTACCCCCTCAAGGGTAAATTTTTACAAACTTTGAATGTCATATTTATTTATATCTAATCAAAAGCCTAAAAAATAAATTTCAAGCTTCTAGCTTAAAAAATGACGAAACTTCCATACAAACTTTCATCCCCTATTTAATGATTATCCCCTTACAATGCTTCTTTCGCATTAAAAAGTACCCTATGTCCTTTCTCAGGCTCTAGACTATCTCTGTACCAAATTTCATTTTAATCGGTCCAGTAGTTTTGGTGTGAAAGAGCAACAGACAGACAGAGTTACTTTCGCATTTATAATATAAGTAAGGATTTGGATCTCCAACAGAGATTACACTATACATAGACATGGTATTCGTATGTTCTAGGTATGGCTATTATACCTTGTGTTTCTCTAATTACAGGAGACCACATCATGCAATACAGTTTCGACTAAACTATTAACTATGTACTATTTAACTGTGCTTTTCTTGTCCAGGGTAGTGATACCAAAGACAGAATTACATTATATTCTAAGAAGGAATACAGTCACAGTAAGGCCAGGTGCACACTGAGCAGCTAGCCGCGTTACGGACAGCCGCCTAGTCGTCCCGGGTGGCCGCAGAATACGGTTGACAAACTATCCGCGTATTAGTTTACATAGCAACCGGCTGGCCGACCGTCCGGCTAACCGTATCTATTGCTTAGGTACCCTAACACTCTTACCAGTACTATTATCAATGAAAATGTGCTAGAAATAATGTTGAAATTCTAAAAAACAAACACAAAATTTTTATTATAAAGGTAAGTATACAAAAAAAAGTTTCCAGACCGAGAACAATAAAATGTTTAGCACAAAGAAATATTGGGTAAACGACGAAACCATGTAACAATTTGTTTCGAAACAAAACATGGAGCTTGAGAAGCAATAGAAAAATGTGTGATTATATCTGTGCGAAAAAAGTTATTTTTTATTTTAGCGCCATCTATTAGGGAGTGGCTAAACTTCTATCAAATTTCTCTAGCGACGAGTAGCGGTACAACGTGAGGTAGGGAAGGAAGCATTTCATTTAGTCATTCTTTAGGTATCTACTAGATGGCGCGACCGGTTCTAATTTTGTGATGTATATACGCTTTATTTATAAATCTCTGAACTATTTACCCTTCTTGTGATTATTTTCATTTTATTGTATTTATGGTTCACATTAAGAATAGATTATTGCAAAATTATAAACGTAAGTACCGAGGTACATTATTATAATAATATGATGTAGTTAGTTACAGAATAATAATAAATGTACCTAAGTATTAACTTTATCAAATATTTATAATGGACAAAGAAAATGAAATTAAATAGAAGTGCCTACCTAAGTGTGATATTATTAAACTAAATTACCTAATTAGTGGGTGAGTGGGTGTATTGCTGATTATGGTTTGAGTTCGAAAAGGAAATTTCCCTATCAAGTGCTGATTCATAGCTGAATCTCGCATAGGAAAAGGAGACACCAGTGCAGTGTTTATATAAAAAAAAACACCACTTAGTGGGATTGACATCTGTCCAGATTTCCCCGAATTTGGTCCAGTTTTGCGGAGCGTCCGAGGACGTCCCGGTGGAGGCGTAATGGGTATTTTTTCTATATAATTTCAAAAGTCAGGGATGTCCTTTTTTTAGTTTTGTCTGGTGTCGGCAATCGAGGTAATGGCCACCCAACTTCCAAACCAAGAAACTTTCTGTTTTTTTTTTTAAATTCGTATTTTTTTTTTCAAAAATGTCTGTTCAACCAAATATCACTAGTTGGGCTTATTTACAACTCAAATCATTTATTGCAACTAGGCAAAAAAATTGCACTTTTACTTACAAGTCAAAAATTTTAATCTCATATAGGTATATAGAGAAAAACAAACAATATAAGTCAAAATGTAATCTATTATACTAATGACTATACCTAATTATGGCTTACACAGTGCTTTACAAAAACGCCTAGCCCCATTTTCATGGTGCCGTGAGTGACATTGTCCTTGCACAATTTGTGACCTTGACTGCCAATCAGCGGTAGTCAAATCGCTAATTGTTCGGGTCGGTTTCACGAATCTAACCTTCTAATGCAGTTAATATAGAGTCCCTCTGTAGGTATAAATAGCTATGGATTTTAGTATTGATTCGTTGTGACGTTTCTAAAAAGTTAACTTAAATATTTAGATTTTTAGTTACAAACAATTATTTACAAAGCATATTGTTTGTTACTAATCCTCCTTACGAAAGTTAGAGGAGACCCGTGCTCAGCAGAAGGCCGATATGACTCGATGATGAAGATGATAAGTTGATATCGTTCCTTTTAGAACGATACGTACCTATAGTTACTTCTTGTTTAGGCTGACAGACACTTCTTCATTCGGTAACAATAAAGGTAGGAAGAGTTTGTTAAGAAACCCCAGATGCAACAATGACAAAGGCTCTAAAAAAAATATTTTTAAAACTTCTTTGTAAAATGACTCGGTAATGAGTTTGTAAAGGTATATTTACCTTTCCAAACTGAGTCATTTGACAAAGCTTTTAATAACTTTTTGCGGCCCATAAAACAAATCTCTATGCAAATGCGGACCGTGAAGTAAAGTGGTTGACAAGGACTGCCCTTAATTTTATAGGACACGACACAACACGCAACGTGGGTTACCCGAATAACGTAACTCCACAGGAAAAGGGTGAATTTTCATAATAGATTAGCAAAGTCATTAGCGGGCAACACTGGGTTTATTTTTGAAAGATTTTGGTTAAACCCATTTAGTTATCACGTTTAGATTAATGTAAATTTGATTAGCTTCACTAAATCGACCTTTTTTATTTCAATGGCATTTAACAATTTCTAGAATTGTTTGTTAGAGGTGGGATTTTGAGAAAAAAAAAATTAACTTAATAACAATAAAAAAAAAAAAATTGTCCGAATGACGAGACGGGTAAGTTGTTTACCTAATGGTAAGCGCTACGGCTGCCCATAACAGTTACAGTGCTACCCAGAACTTAGCATTGCATAATCGCTCGTCACCCTGAGAAATCGGCTCTAAAGTCTCATATGCCCAGTAATTTAGCTGGAAACTGCTCTACAAACCGGAGCACACTAATGTTTGCACACTACTGCTTGGCGGATGAATATATGGCAAAGGTGTGATACTACCCCAGACGGTCTCTTGCAGAAGAGACTTCCCACGACTAAAACAAGATAAACTAAATTACGGCTTAAATTTGAAAAAAAAAGGAAATTTCCCTATTTAAGTGCTAACTAATGGTTGAATCTCACACAGGAAAGATAAAAAGATTATGTGGATAAGTCAAAGCGTGTGAAACCGCGGGCTTACAGCTAGTAGGTAATAAGCGTGTACCTACCACCACGAGGGACAATTTCGCTTCTGCTTTCTTATATATCACAACTTCATATCTCTAGTCTCCGCTTGTTATATTTTATTTGTCGTACAACCTTAACAATGGTGATATATTGACCTTGAAACATGAAAGCTTAGCCTTGACGCCTCTGGAGAAATAGTAATGTCAGGTTACAGACAATGATGTAGCGATAGCCTATTGGGACAGATAAGCTATCTATTGGGGATAACGTACGCCTTCCAATACGAGTTTTGCGAGTTCGATTTCCACTGCGGGCGGTTCCTTTTTTTTTATTAGACTGAGTGACGAGATGTGCAAGTCGTTCAACTGATGGTAAGCGCTACGCCTGCCCATAACAGTCACAGCACCACCCAGAACCCTGCATTGCATAATCCTGGGCGGCCCTGCACTGCGCTTCCTTTTGTTTTACTTGGATGAGGTAGGTAGTTGGCTTCTTCTAATGTCAGGTTCTATCAAAACTCAATTAACTTATTGCAAGTAGGCAAAAATAATAGAATAGAAAAACTCTTTATTGTACACCAGAAACAAAAATAAACACAGTACAGAAAAATTACAATAATGCACTTTTACAAGTCAACACTTGTCTCATATTACATAGAGAAAAATTAAAAAATAAATCAAATTTGATACTAAACTAATGATTAACTGATTATGGTTTGAGTTTGAAAAAGGACATTTCCCTTTCAAGTGGTGACTCGTGCCTGAATCTCGCACGGGAAAAGGAAACTCCATTAACTCTACTAGTGCTCCGGAAATACGCTCAAGCCAAGGAGCCCTTGGGTGGTGATATGGCTTAACACATCCACTGCTGAAAACAGAACTGTCGTGTTTCTCTTGCCACGAGTACGGCAAAACACAACTGTTGTGTTTGTTGTATGGGAAAACAGTATGGCGCGTGCACATCCGCGACTGTGGCTAGACAAGCAAAACGGCTCCGCAGTCAAAGTGTTAAAGCGTGCCCTCTCATGGAAGAAAATCAGCAGGACATTGGTTTTTAATTTCCATTCCCTGTAAATTATCTGGATGTTACGCAAAAGTAACAGATTAATATCATCATCATCATCACCGACCCATATCGACTCACTGCTGAGTACGGGTATCCAATCCACTCACTTTCGTGGGATGGATTTTGTCCATAATCCACCACGAAGGCTCTTACGGATTGCTAAATCACATATCCCTAAAAATAATACTGTAAGTACGTCACCCACTCTACTATCGAAAAATATTTTTACTGTCCATCCAAAGGTTGTCTGGAAGAAATCACTTTCAGCGATAAGACAACCCCAATGGGCGGTTACTACCCTTGTTTACTTGTAATTTTACTGTACTGTGTTTTTGTTTCTGGTGTACAATAAAGAGTTTTCTATTCTATACCACTAAAATATTTTTCAGAGATGTGGGTTATGTTATGTTATGTTATGTTAATATGATATATATTTATATTATATGTTATGTTTACGATGTTTTCCTTTACCGAAACACATTGGGTACATGTCCGCACTGGGATTTGAACTCACGATCCTTTCCTAAAAAGGCGGGCGTTCTCTCCCTAGGCTACCACCGCTCTCTCAAATGAATATAGGTACTCTTCAAAAGCTTATAATAACTATAGCTTAAAATTTATATTATTATGTTCAATATCTCCCAAATTTACACCAACTCGGTCAAGGCGAGGTTTAGCGCATAATTTTTGAATTACAGCACAAAGTTCCCATCTCGGGTTCGAGTCCCGGGAGAAATTATTAGTAAATAGGAGTAACCAGAGCCCGGGTCGTGTTAGGGCTGTCGGCGGAAGTTTAAAACAGGGGGGAAATTTTTCTTTACAGTTAATACATTTATTAATAGTTGTATGCAGAGACATTTATCCAAAGCCAAAAAAAATCAACTGCGAGTAAAACTGAAAAGTGAAATGCAGTCGTAAGTTTTGCAGTCTAAAGTTGAAATCAAATGGTGAAACCGTTTAACCCTTTTTTTTTTTTTTTTTTTTTTTCCCGGGGAAATGCATTAGGCATACCACCCGGCCCCCGGGGGCGGGGGGGGTGGTTATGTGGGACTCCCCCGCCAGCTGGTCTGGCGGGGTTTACCCACTAAAACCCCGGGGTGTTCTCCTCTCCGCATTATGGAGGTGGTCACGGGTTCGCACGGCGCTTCCGCGACCACCTCTGCGGGCGCCCTCCCGGGCTCGCCACGTGAGGCTTGGGCCTCTTTCTCCGCTGGGTGCGTCCCGGAACACACGGGCCGCACCTCAGCTCGGGACTTCTAACTTGGGCGTTGGACCCCCGATCCGCGGCCCAAAAGTCCCCGTTATTGGTCCCTCGCTGTGCCCTCTGCTGATCAGAGGGACACGCGAAGGACCTCTTCTCGCCAGGTTATTTGCTACGGCCACCAATTCCCCTAGGAGAATTGCTGACCGAACCCCAGGGTGCACCGTCCCAGCTGCTGCCCTTCCCTCCGGATGCAACGCATCAAGAGGGACGAACAACAGCCGGGCACTCGTGGAGGTTACCTGGCCTGCACCCCGAAACCGTTTAACCCGCCACTTCAACGTTTACTGTTCACAATATAAAATTATCATACATTACAGATTTCCACACAGACACAATTTCACCGATTTTTTATCAATTTATTTCATACCAAAATATTTCGTAATTTGTGACAGCCCTACCTCTAAAGTCTTAAAAAATTGAAATAAACCATATAATTAAAAATCCCGGTATTAAATCTGGTTGTCGTCTGCCGGCTTTTTACCGCAAATATTTAAATAATTTTATGAAACAAATCTTGGTTTGATCTTTTCATGAAGTAAGGGTCGTGGCAGACAGATGAATGGCGGCAGAATGACGCTTTGAACATCCCAATTTCGCCGTTCCAGTTACAATCGTATGTTAAAGCAAATTAAGTCGAACTAATTGAAATTTTTACAAAGCTAGTCGCTTTGCAACACCAGTGGCGGATCCAGAAGGGGCTTGACCGGGGGGGGGGGGGGGGGGGGGGTATTTAATCTAACTGCATTTAGACTGAGGGGTAACTGAATGCTTTGATGGTGCAGTTGTAACGAAACTGTAAAAGTTATAGTCTACAGCTTTCGGGCTAAATGTAAATGTGCCATCTGATGGTAAGTATTCAAAATAATGTATGTGGGGCTTAATCCTTTTTGCCCCTCTCACCCCTCCCTGGATTCGCTACTGGCGCTCACTGTAAGGTGGTTAAATCATTACATTCTACAGCGATAATAATCTTGAACGAACGCAAATTCACGCTTAACTTTCAATGATCTTTCAATAACGAAGTCAATTCAGCGTGAAGTCACCCAGCTGCGTAGCAAAACGGAGTTTTTGCAGGTAAATAAAGGATCTAAGAAACAATGAATTATCAAAATTAGGTTAGCAGAGTCAAACGGTGCGCAGATCGACACAATTCCCGATGGACTTAATACTCCGTTAATCACACTTAAAAATTATAAGCTTTTTGTTTTAGAATTTCTGTAGATTATGCTATAAAATAATTTCCTTCGGTTATGAATTTTAGATGCTGTATTTGGTTCAACCTAATTTAATATTCTGATTCTTTTGAAACCATTTCCTTTTTCCTTTCAAATGTTTGAGTCTATTTATTTTGTACAAAAAAATATGAAGCTTTTCCTAAGAATTTCGTCTCGCTATTTCAACTTTATAACAATTTATGAATAGAATAGAATAGAATAGAATAGAATACGTTTATTGTTAAAGACTGATTTTAAATACAATAGTACCTACCAGATTGTCGACCCTAATTCTCTATTCTGTATATCTTCCTCCTACTGTCTTCTTACCTCCTGAGAAATCGATCTTTGCCACTACCTTTGGACAATTTTATTCAATATTTGTCAGTGTTAATAGAAATCGAATAGAAAATACTTTATTTTACACCAATTCAGAAATACACAAGGTACAAGGTAATAGTGACCGTTCATAGCACAAATTCGAACATTTTCAATAACGGCGTAAAATAAACATTTATACAATTAATTTAAATCTTTATTTTATTTTATTTTATTTATTTGATGCACAAAAGAAATTACAATCGTTGTAACTTATGAGTTAATTAAAGTAGTTTAAAATCTGGATTGTAATTCAAAATAAGTACATACTACAAAATATTAACATATCGAGCGTACAGCACAAAGTACTAAACTAAAGCTACAGAGTAAAAACGATATGAGAAAAAAAAAAAGAAAACAAAACTATTTGGCACATTGTCCAGACGAAATAAATAATAACAAAATAACAACAAAACTTACAGATGCCACAAGATTTTTGGATCATTCGGAATCTACCAAAAATACTCCCAAGCGGTCTCTTACAAAAGAGGTCTATCACGAAGAATATACCTGATAGAGGCAAGGCGTTTTTCATGGCAGGTGTATCCTACGCGCTCGCTCCGCAATACGCTCTGCTGATTTGTCACTGCGGCCTTATACTAAGTGCACTTTTATGGGTCCAACGGCTGCCTTTAGCGGCAATCTATAGCCTTACTTTGGGCGACGTCAGAAGTTTGGACACATTCGTTTTTTATGACTTTCGCTAGATTTTATATGATTTTCCTCATCCTATTTTTGTCTAGTGGCTTGAGAGTTATATGATACATACATACATATATCCACGCCTTTCTCTCGATGGGATAGACAGAGGCTACTTCTTTCCACGTGCTACGATCCCAGCGGGAAGCAATACACCAACTCCCTGACTGGTATTGCTATGGATCGTTTCTGAAAGTTTTAAACGAATTTTCCACCTGGGTTGCAGTTTGTGAACGTTGAATTTTTACCTGTCGCCATATTTCGGACTGAGTCGTTTTAGTTCGTAAATAGCGAGGTACACAGGGGCGGGCCAGGAAATAGTGCCAGAGTTTTTAGTGTTTCAGCATTTTGGATGTTTTGAGAGAAATGTTTTTTCAGAGACAAACTTGACAACCGTGAGAAAATACATAAAGAAATATTCGGAAAAATATGAGAGAAAACTTAGGCGGAATTAGGACTACTATTGATTTAACTTTTTTTTTTAGAAAGTACGTTTTGTATTGAGCATGACCTATTTTCATGCATGTTATATTTAGACTTGTCAGGACAGAACTTGCCTAGTTTTTATCAAAGCGCAACAGTTGAGAACGCCTGGACCGATTAGGCTGTTTTTTGTTGTAAAATATTATTTCGTTACATATTAAAACAAGGAATTCTAAAATATTAACTTACTATTGCTTGGAACTACCAGTTAAAATCTATAATTAACAGGTATCACTAAAATTTGACTAACGCTGTTGCAAAGAAGTACAATACCCGTTTTATTACAATGTTTTCAAAATAACAATACTTATAGTTTTAGGAAGCTGGAATTTCTGTTAATAAAACTGAAACTAAGTTTTGGCACTAAAACTGGTGCCACATAGAAAACATACGGCTTATAAAGTGATCAGAAAACGCAACATTTGTGAAGTATTAGCTGCATCCCGCGCTTCCATCTAAAGAATTTCCTTTTTCTTGCAAGAACCTTGCATTTTACCGAGATAAAACATAGCCTATAGTACACAAAGACAATATAGCTTCATATTAGTGAAAGAATTATCGGAAGCGGATTATTAGTAGAACTAAACCAGCGTTACTTTGGGAAATCCATATCCAACACGAAGAAGTGGAAGTAAGTACATAGCTTTAATTCCACCTAAGTTGTCAGATAAATGTATGGTAGTATCATTGAAAGAAGACCTAATCCCTAAGCTATTCCTGTACGTTAAATTTAAAGATCAAATTGTTAACTCGAAAATTTAGAACAAAAAACCCCTTTTAAATAAAAACGACCCCTTATCTAACTAAAAAACCCCATCAAAAAAGTTGAAACCCCAAAATTGAATTATCATCATCATCATCAACCCATATCGTCCCACTGCTGAGCACGGGTCTCCACAATTTCGTAAGAAGGGTGAGACCATAATCCACCACGGGGCCCCGATCCGGATTGGTGGTTAATATACCTACCTCTGTTATAATTCTCAGGTAGGGATGTGGGTTTCCTCACGATGTTTTCCTTTACCGGAAAGCGAGGGATAATGACGTACAAAAGCTTTACAGAAACGTGCCCGCACTGGGATTTGAACTCACGTCCTTCTCCTTGGAAGGCGGACGTTCTCCCACTAGGCTACCACTGACACACACACACATTACTCAAACTCAAACTCAAATCTTTTAGTGTAAATAGACAAAATATTGCACTTTTACACATCAAAAAAAAAAATCTTATACATAAGTATAGAAACACAAAAAAATAAGTCAAAATATTATGATCTACGAAACTAATGGTTATTATCTAATTGTGGTTTGAGTTAGAAAAAGGATATTTCCCTTATTTACTAGTTTATTATAGTATTTTTCATGATTATATGCCTATAGATGGAATGGTCGCCATATAACGGTGGCGCGTCGGTATCCACCGCTCCGTTCTAGAATCTTCCCCCTATAACTCTTCACTACTCTCTAACTTTGTAACTATCACTCGCGATACGCCGTAAACTGTGTACGAGTAGACACAAAGTTATAATAAGCAAGTTTGTGTGTTGTTCAACTAACATTTACTATGACAACAGAACTTAGCGATTTGCCGTTTCAATGACTTGTGGAGATGTTGAGTATATTATACTTTCCTGGGGGTTGGTTTTTTTTTAATTAGATTTTTGACGAGACGAGATAATCGTCGAAAATCGCTACGCCTGTCCATAACAGTCACAGCACCACCCAGAACACAGCATTGCATTGGTTACATTGATTTCAGAATCTCTGAGTAAAGTTCCGAATTAGTAATTTGTAACTGATTAGAAACAACAAGGAATGTTACAACATACACAAGACATAAAAAAATGCGTAAAAAGTTATAGTGGAAATCACACACCAATAAAAAACGTATCCATTATCACAATTTTACCACAAATTGGTCACCCAATAAATTCCCAACACCCAATAAATGAAGTTTCGTAGCTTCGTAGCACCCCGAACACTGTAGCCGAGCTACGGCGTCGCATCGTAGCGCCGTAGCTCAGGAACATCCGGAAATCCGAGTAGACATTCACGCCCGTAACTTCTCAACTCGAGAGAGCGAGAGCGAGTAGAGAGCTAGTAGTAGATAGGGAGAGACAGTTATAGAGTCGTAAACATGACCCAAGTTATATTATTACGTCTAGTGGGAACACCATTATGTATGGCTTAGATGTAACGCATTGTAGAGTAAAGAAAGGAAGTGGAGCATATGGATAATACAGTTATTAGCTAATAAAAATAATGACTGGAATGGGTTGACTTTTGCCCAGCAGTGGGACATACTAAGTTGTATAAAAAGTCATAGATATATGTATAAGATAACGCCAGCTCCTGTACTACAACTTTATATACAGCCCTGTTTGTCCTTAGTTTCCTCTTAATAACATATATTTCTGCCTGTACGCACCTCGTCGCCTATTTTCTTTTATTTTCACGTATTTATTTTCAACCCTTCTTTGGGGGTTGATTTTAATCCAGTAGTATTGAGCGTCCAGGGGCCTCACCACGAACAGTTAAATCCATCCAGTTCAAGGCCTTAAACTGAACTGCCCTGCTAACTGTCACCATCAATATCGCTCAGCGTTCATAAGTCGACCAGAGACATTTATCCAAAGAGATCGGAACAATTTGTTTGCATTTATCGGAGTTTATATAGCTCCATCTCATTCTCTTTCTCTCTCATTCTCTTCAGGCTATTTTTGAGTGACGTCACGTCAAGTTTGTCATTTATAAGTACGTGGTGACCCCCCTGGTGGCTGATAAAGATATTATTTTGGACCAGTTTATTTTAGGGCTTTCAGACGGATAGATAACTATTTAATTCTTAACTTTTTTGCAAATTTGCATGCAGGTAATTAATTTTAAAAATAAAAAACAAGAAAGAAAGAAAAACATTTATATAGGTGAGAGTTTGACCGCAATCTCAGCTGATGGAAAGCGGCAATGTGGCCAAAGATGAAGCACGCTTGCCTAAGAGATGCTTATCTACTCTTGACTTGAACAACCCAGGGTTAAATTTAGACGGAAACACAGTAGGAAGTGAATAGGTATCTTCAAGACAAGATTACTCCACCTTCGACCGCGTCGTCACTTACCATCAGATGGGGCTGCGGTCAAATGATTGAAAAATCGGAAAAAAATACTTAAAATTTTACTTAGAGGCATTCTGAACAAAATTAATAGGTTGGTAATATAACCTCCACGAATAAATAGATAAACTTTTTGAAATTTAGTTTAAAATGTACCCAAGAATCACCATTAGTTAGATAAGGGAGTGACCGGACGCAGGCCGATCTAAATGGAGTCGCATAAAGGGTTATATCACATGCTAACGAAGTTTCAACCAAAAGATAAGGTGTTTAACGTCGCCCTTATATTTAACCGAGGTTAAAAATAATATTCAAAATTGTGACCGTCTATATAGTCAAGGATACGTGTTGATAATTAAAAATCTTTCTCTACTTTATTGCAAAGAAACACAAATAAAATTTAATAATAAAACAATTTTGATAATCTAAAATAGACCCTACCGGTTGGCAACATGGTCAGAACACTGGCAGCATTGCTACGTTGTATAACAATGCTTAATTATTTATTATTTATTGAGTATAGTGTGTATGTGTATTATTAAAACATAAGTATTAAATGTATTGTGACTGTTAAATACTAAGTACGCCACCCACCCTACTATCGAAAAATGTTTTTTACTGTCCATCCAAAGGTTGTCTGGAAGAAATCGCTTTCAGCGATAAGACCGCCCATTGTACTACCCTTGTTTACCTATTGTAATTTTTTCTGTACTGTGTTTAATTTTGTTTCTGGTGTACAATAAAGAGTTTTCTATTCTATTCTATTCTATTCTATTCTTAATCTTTGGGCAAAATATAAGTAAAATGTAATGTGTCTCACGCCTCTGTCGATTTGTAGTGCAGGCATTACAGCCTAAATGACTTGATGGATTTTGATAAATCCATCCATCCATAATCCATCATCCATCATCATCATAAATCTAGTGGATTCGACATAACCACGACGACGTGACTGACGACGTTCTGGGTGACGAGCGCAGTGCAGTGCCCCGCAAGATTATGCAATGCAGGGTACTGGGTGGTGCTGTGACTGTTATAGGCAGGTATAGCGCTTACCATCACGTGAACGACTGGCTCTTCACGTCACTCAATCAAATAATTAAAAAAACCACTACATTCGCAGTCGGATTTATTATCCTTAAATATATATCCAATAAGTTATGTAAAGTGATTAACGCCACGTAACCTAGTAGATCACGTGGGTTAAATTGATGGTGCTGTTGAAGGGGGTAATCATGATTGGTCTAGGATATAATATTTTGAAAAGCACACTCAGCTGCCACCCTTCCACTTGTTCGAAAACTGTATAGTTAACACGTTGATTGCTGAGCTGGTTTTTAAATTGAGGCGCCGGTACGGACCTTGTGTGTTTTCCAGCAATGGCGTGCCGTCTGTGTGAGCGGCACTTAGTTGTGTTTTCAGCAGTGCATGTGTTAATTAAAGCATTTAGTTGCCTTTAAGTTGAGATATAGTCGGACCAAACACCCCCGTCTCTCACTCCGCTGTCAATCTCAAACCAAAATGAAACAGGGCAGATTTTCTGCTCTTCACAAAATGAGTCATGAAAATACTGGAAGGGAATGGAATGCTTTAACTTCATCTGTGTTTCCGCTTAAATTTAACCATGGACTGTTCAAGTCGAGAGTATTGTTCTAGTATCTCCTAGGAAGGCGTGCTTCGCCTTCGGCCACATCGACGCTTCCCATCGGGTGAGATAGAGGTCAAACCAAAATAGTGAGTAAGAAAAAGAAATCTTTTCATATAAATGACCTTGAAACTAATGCTCTTACTTGCAACGTATCCAGTTATTTAACTCACTCAATTTATAAGTCACGCCACAACACGTGTCACTGTCACGAAATGCAATTTCCACAGCAAACATGTTGAATTGAATATTTTTCAGCAATGTTCAACTTGTCGACTAAATTTAAATTATGCATGCGCACGCACGTTCTGGGCGCGCCGCGTGTACTGGGGACTTAGACGGGGCTAGTAGCTGGAATTATTTACTGGACTCGTCTATTATTACCTATAAACGTGTACAAAATGCTTGAAGTTTCAAGATTTTTAAATCACTGGGCATATGAGACTTTAGAGCCGATGCTCATCATGATGATGTCTCAGGGTGACGAGCGCAGTGCAGTACCGCGCAGGATTATGCAATGCAGTGTTCTGGGTGGTGCTGTGATTGTTATGGGTAGGCATGGCGCTTACCATCGGGTGAACGACTTACTCGCCTATTCACTTAGGCAAATAAAAAAAATCCTTGTAATATCGTGGAGTACCAGGAGAGTTAACTGCTCGACAGTTTAAGCAAGGCATGTAACGCTGAGCCTATTTGAATAGCTCAATACATCAACACAACAACGACAGCTCTGTCGCCTAGTATTTTGTTTAAAATACATAAAATCTAATAATAATATAGTTTTTTGTACACCGAGAAAAAGGTAAGCAACGCCTCAGTGGCACACTTTGATGCGCAATGACAGAACTCAAATAACAAAATAAATAAAAGGAAAACTGACTAAAACTAAAAACTTTAAAAATCTGCATTTCCACGTTGAATAGCAATAGCTATTCTCTGTGCGAGAAATGAGCCAGCCCTCTTGTCACCAGCGGTGTCGACTAAACGAGGAAATAATTGCTTAATAAATTTCCTCGTACTTGGACCCTATGGACCAAAAAATGTGCAATTGTTTAGTTTCAATATAATAACGTCTTCGTGCTTTGGAGGGCATGGTCGCCGTTATTAGAGATTACCATAGGCCTCACAAAGAACAGTTAAATCCATCCAGTTTAAAGCCTTAAACTGAACTACCCTGCTAACTGTCACCACCAATATCGCTCAGCGTTCATAAGCCGACCAGAGACATTTATCCAAAGAGTTTGAAACAATTGGCTCGCATTTATGGGAGTTTATATAGCTTCATCTCATTCTCTTTCTCTCTCATTCTCTGCAGTCTATTTTTGAAAGAGGACGCAGTAGGTGAACAACTTGCTCGTCTCGTTACCTAGTCACTTTAAAAAAAAAACTAAATTCCTTTTTCTTTTTTTTTTTAAGATAGAAGACAATTTAAACCTAGCGAGATGACAACTCGGGGCGAGCCACTAGTCTATCTATATATATAAAATCGTTATGTTGGTTTGTGTACGCTTCAAAAACTCAAAAATTTCTGCAGCGATCGAGCTGAAATTTTAGCATCAAGGATTATTTTTATCTATTTTTTTCATCAGTGACATATCAGCGAATGTGCGAATGTGCCACAGCGAAGCGTGGCAGGGTACAGCTAGTATATTATAATTATGCTAATAATAAAACTGAACAGTCATCTGTGATTTCAAAATTAATGCCAAAATTATATTGTACAATGCCTAATCTTAAATGACTTATGTTATGTAGACATTTGTCTTTTTGTCTGTCTGAAACTTTATCACGAATAGCCTCCAAAACGGCTCAACAGATTTCTATAAAACTTTCAGGGATATAATTTTGTGTGTTCCATTTCAGTGTTCAGAAGAAATTAATAGATAACTACTAGATCCGCCCCGCGGTTTCACCCACTTTGAGTATTATCCAGGTGATAAACTAACTGTGTGCTAAATTCCATGCAAATCCGTTCAGTAGAAACATCCATCCATCTTCACAAACTTTCACATTTATAATATTAAAGTAGAATTAGAAGGTTTTGTCCAAGTACTGCGCGAATGAAGTCGGGGCTTTCAGCTAGTGGTTATTGTGTAGATTGTAGATACCTACCTACCTAAAGCCGGCCCTAACATTCCCGGAGGCTTTTATCAATCTATTGCGGTTTTAGGATATAGTCTAGGGAAATCCATCGTGTGTTTATATTCAACTAAATTTACATACGTCGATACTTTGGACTAGAAATGGCGTAAAAGTCATTTTTGACCGGAATGTCTTAATGTTGCAGTTCTGTGCAGTTTTTACGCTCTATATATCTGGATTTTAAAATTTAAATTTGCCCAAAAAAAAAATGTATACTATCTAGATTGCGGTGGTAGCCTAGTGGGAGAACGTCCGCCTTCCAAGCAGAAGGTCGTGAGTTCAAATCCCAGTGCGGGCACGTACCAATGTGTTTCTTGTAAAACATATGTACGTAATTATCACTCGCTTTTCGGTGAAGGAAAACATCGTGAGGAAACCCACATACCTACCCAAGAATTATTTCGGAGGTAGGTATGTGATCCACCAATCCGGATCTGGCCCCCGTGGTGGATTATGGCCTAACCCTCCTCACGAAAGTGAGGGGAGACCCGTGCCCAGCAGTGGGACGTTATGGGTTGTTGATGATCTGGATTTTATTTAATCCTAAAACATATTCTCAATCAATACGACAATTTCATTAATAACTAAATATTATAGTCTATTTCAGATCGAGCGAGATTAGTGAAAGGAGATGGGGGGGACCTGTGGGGGAGCAGTGGGATGAGACAGGTTAAAAAAGCGCACAGTTCAAAAAGTGATGAACGAAAACCTTTTTATCTTACGTTTCCTGCTCCTCCTGTAAAGTTCCTACTTTGGTGTTTACGCCCTTTCTACCCCGAAATATCCCAATATGCCTAGTACCTTACTCACTAATAAATTGACTGATTGATTGAATAAGAACAAGGAAGGTTAAAGGAGCTGTCTAACAGCTCTCTTATTCACATCTAGTAATACAACGTACACGAGAGTGAGTGCGACGGAAAACTTCCCATGTTTTTTTAAACGACCTCAAAAAAGGAGGAGGTTATCAATTCGTCCGTTTTTTTTTTATGTTACCTCAGAACTTTCGACTGGGTGAACCGATTTTGATAATTCTTTTTTTCAATTGAAAGCTGGTGCTTCCATTAGCGCTTACCATCAGGTGATCGACTTGCTCGTCTCGTCAATCAGTCAAAAAAATATTTTTCTTCTTTCGAGTCAATATTTGAAACCTTTTGTTTTGTATATCTATATCTACCGCTTAATTTTTTTTTCCAAAAATCAACTAAAACTCAAATCATTTATTAAAAGGAGGCAAAAATACACTTTTAGAAGTCAAACACTTTAGTCCCATATAATAGATGATATTTTATTGTACACCAGTTAAGAAATACAAAAGGTACATAAAGAATATAACTTACGCAAATAAATATAGTTAAGATACAATAGGCGGACACAGATAACATACACGTAGACTCGTATACATAGAAAAAAAAACAAATAAATATGACCTAATAATAATCATCTAAGCTTATTTCGGCCACGGCGACTATGCCTCTGTTTTTCCGGTTATGAACTTGGATATTTAACTCTAATGTGTGTAATATATCCTATTTTAGCGGTAAAGGTTCGTACACAATGTGCACACGTTAGGGCGCCGTTCACATAATTAAATAGCATATTAGAAGGCGGTCTCAACTTTAGCTGATCCTGTTTCGCATCTAGTTCTCGCCTTCTCTTATTTTCAAACGCGTAAACATTACGCTGCATCACCTGACGGTACTCAAGACGGTTTTTCGCTAGTGGTTCCCAGCGAGAGGGCTCAATATTGCATTTTTGACTCTTCTGAACATCTTTGTATCTAAGGAACTGGCCACCGCTTTTCCGCTTGCTAGCCTGAAGCTCAGAGAAAAGGATGCGCTTCGTCACTCTCTCATTGGACATCCAAGACAGGTGCCCGCACTTCCGCAACTGGCGACCCATCATCCCTCCATTCCGCAGACATTAGCTCGCTGTAACATCTCTGTGTTCCTGACCTAATCTGACCACTTCATGTTCAAAACTTCGCGAGGCACCTGAGGTGAAATCGGGGAAGCGTGCGTATGTGCCGGCGTTATAAGCACCGTGTCTCAGAAGAATACAAAATATTTGATAGAACAATAGCCATGTACACTTTCATTTTGGTGCTTAGTCGAATATCATGTGAACGGAATACCCTGATCTGAAGTTTCCCAAAAACAGCTGGTGCAGCACCAATCCTGCTATTAATCTCTGCATCAAGGTTGCCTTTGGCTGTTACAGTACTCCCAGATACCTTAACTTGTCTTCCTGTTAAGCGGTGGTGCCGAGTTGCACTGTTTCCCAACTACAGTGCAGCAGCTACCACTCTCCATGTGCAGATATGAGACAAAGCCCGGCATACATCATAACCGAACGTTTCTATATCTATCCTTCGCCACAGGTCTTGTGATTTTCTCGGTAACCGTTTGAACAGAAGCGCTCTCTCGTCCATGCTCCTCTTAACTCAATGGTACGGAAACCGCTACAATTGGAGAGAATCTGTATGCAGTTTCTAGCTGGCGGTAACTTGACAACTCCTACCGCCGCCTTTGGCCTTCAAGAATGCCTCGCTGTCTCGCCATTTCCGCCAACATCTGTCGCTTATCAGCTGCTGGATTGCCTTCAATGCCGAGACAGTCTTTATGCACAGTACGGGGAGCAGCCGTAAATAGAGTTGCCTGAGACCGCAAGTCCTCCTCTGCCACGTGTAGTCCACGAGCCAACGTGGTTTCCAGGGTATTGCCGCTGCGTGCATAGCAGCTTCTTGGAGCTTCATGGAGATTGCAGGTTGCAGCTGGTCTGATTCATCTTTATTCTAAAGATTGACTAGAAGAACTAATTACCGCTGAGCTACTACTTTTTTTCATTATATACAAAAATTACAGTAATCTAGTTCTATTGTTCTTGCAGTCGTTTTGTAGAAAAATGCATCTAAAACACATATTACATCAAGATTACAGACAAAGAGATTTACATCTAAGATTAAAAAGTTATATATTATTAGTTATTAGTTGTTATATATTTCCGCATCATTAACAGATACGTACATAGTTATGAACTATAAAGACATGCCACGACCTCACGGAGTTGTAGGTACACGTCTATCCTGCTAGAATCCATGGAGTTAACATAGACTTGCTTTGTCAAAGACGTGAGCATTAACAGCGTCTGTAACCGCTGGTCCAATGATATCTCTTTGTATCATTGATCAGAGCGACATAATTTCAATATTATCAAATGATATCGCCCTAGTCTCACCCAAGAGCCATTTCACACGTAGTGTTTCCACTAAATCCATCCCTGTATGGACATTGCAAACGCTAAGTGTGTCAACGCTTCCCTTATTTCAAACTCACTTGTGCACTGCGCAGTAGATTAAAGCAAAATAATAACACCGTATAAAATGCACACTGCACAACGTAGTTCAAAATAATGGAACGAACGAAGAAACAAGCGGTTTAACTTTAAATATATCAAACAATACAAATCTTATTCGATAAAGTTTTAATTAAAAAAAACATCTGTGTTTCGATGTTGCAAGTATGTCACTATAATCTATCTATATATCTATATCTATATATATAAAAATGTTATGTTGGTTTGTGTACGCTTCAAGAACTCAAAAAGTTCTGCACCGATCGAGCTGAAATTTTAGCATGATATATAATCCGCATCAAGGATTGTTTTTATCTATTTTTTTCATCAGTGACATATCAGCGAATGTGCGAATGTGCCAAAGCGAAGCGTGCCAGGGCACAGCTATTATAAATAGAAACCTAAACTACATAACGGTTGTAAACTTATGATTCAAGATGAACATGTCATAAAATAACACAGATTCAAATTCTTAACGACGACAATATAATACAAAGTGTATTAAGTGACTGACTCTCAACATCTATAAAATATCAGGTAACGCGTCGCACTCCTTCTAAATAAGGTTGTGGTTAGCGTCGGTGGGATTATCTGCCGAACATCCCGCGCACCAATAATTACATTGTCGCGCGAACTGATACACAGGTAAAGCCGCGAGACGCGCGCGGTCTCGCCGCGCCGCGCCCGCACCATGGCACAACACGTTATAAAAAACTATACAAAAAGCTTATAAAAATTACACAATAAACAACGTCAAATATACAAACTATCAATGCAACAATGAACCGTTAACGACAAAGAGGCCGATGTCGAAACATTTAAAAGAGATTTTTCCAAAACGCTTTAAATATAAAATTAATACGAATTAAAGCATTGGTGTATTGTTGACTCGGCTACGAGTGTACCGGCATTCTTTGGCTTGCAAGCGCGCTCCCTTACCCCGCTGACGCGCGTCCATTAAAACCAACTGAAGAGTATACTTAATAATGTCCTGGGAGCAATGTTAAAACACGTGGACGCGCGTATACCGTCAACCGCTTACTTTTTCGCTTTGGAACGGTTGCGGTTGCGCGGGCGGGGCGGAGGCCGGTCCTCGGGCTATGCGTGCTTCCTAGCATGCAGTGCCAGGTGGTCGGAGCGCGAGAAGCAGCGGTCGCAGTGGCGGCAGCGGAACGGCTTAGCACCAGTGTGCTTGCGGTAGTGGCGAGTAAGCTCATCCGAGCGCGCAAAACACCACTCGCATCCCTCCCAGGAACACTTGTACGGCTTCTCGCCGGTGTGGGTCCTCTTGTGAGCTTTCAGGTGCGAACTTTTGGTGTAAATCTTATCGCATTCTGGAAACTCGCATTTGTGGATGCGACGGCGCATGTCAGAGGCCGACCGTGAATGCAGGCGCACCGCCGGCTGGCGGCGGGAGGGTCCTGCCACAACCACCACCGGTATTGGCAGAGATAGAGGTAGAGGCGGAGGTACCGGCAGATCGTCTTTGGGCTCTTCATTGTCGCTCAACGGTTCCCACTTGATGGCCACTCCAGTGAAACTTTCTGGAAATGCGAGAGCAGGATATGAGATCTTAGTATTTTTTGAGTCATTGCTGAGACGCTCGCATTCCACAGTCACAGCGTACAATACAGGCTCAGACGGTGGCAAGATCGGTGACAACACCGACGAGGGCGTCCCTGGTGGCTTTTGCAGCACATCTCGCTCCCATTCTTCCTTCTCGTCGTTGCTCTTATCGCGAGGCTCCTCCCGAAGGTACCGCTCCATCTCGTAGCATGTCTGCTGCCAATAATCTTCGAGAGTCGGTTGTAATTCGAAGTACCCGGTGTCGGTGACATTCTTTAACTCTCTGAAGAGGTTTCCACTCGGCAGCACGTCCATCGCCTTCTTATACTTAAGTAAAAAGTCCAAATTAAAAGTTCGCGACCACGCAGCACGAGCACGTGTCACCGAAGACCCGGCACACGCTCAACTGACGGAGTAGCTACAGGCTGCTTGAAAGTGTGCCCGGCCGCGCCGGCGGAATCGTATCCGACCCTTCCCCCCGCGCTCCGATGCGGCCCTGCGGCCCCGATAACTCAAACTAGAAAAAATTATACTGAGTTAAAAAAAAAACTAAAAAACACGCTTTAATAGCAAGCTTGTATGTAAAACTTTATTAAACAGGTTAAATGGATGGTTAATTCAATAAAGTATTATTACTTAATAAATAATTATATACCTACTTAATTAAGCCACGTTGAGTATTATCCCACAGGAATCGTTTATTTTACGGGATAAAAAGTATTTCATGTGTTAATCTAGATAATAAACTATATATGTGACAAATATCATTTAACCCAAATCCGTTCAGCAATTTTAACATATTAAATAACAGCGAATATAGGGCAGTCTCCGTGGCTTAGTTAGTGATCGACAGACTGCAAAATGTGAGGTTGCAGGTTTGATTTCTGCGCAGGGAAAGGGTTTGGTCATAGTATTGGTAATTTTGTAATTTTTTCTTTGTAATTTTGGTAATTCTCGGAACATAAAATCTCCACTAAATTTATACAAACAATTGATTAGTTTGCTACACTTCCTCGTACAAGGTTCTTAATTAGTCACAAAAGGAACGCAATTAGAACCAAATCGCAGTAAATCTCCGGCCTTTGAAAGCGTACTCCGAGCTGAGGGAGATTATTCAACGAGGTCAGGTGAGGTCAGGTAATGCATTTGGTGTAACCATCTGTTCTGAAAACGGAACTTTTAACCTAGCTAAATGGGTAAATAACAAATAGAAATAAATGTGACTTTTCTTAAAACTAAAATGGTTTTGCAATGAAATAAACATTAAAATTTATTTGCTTTTTCGTCTTGTAATAAAAATATACTTAAAAAAAATCAACCGTCCAAAAAAGCCCTTAACACGTTCAGTGCTGAGAACACAACTGTCGTGATTTTCATAACTTGCCGCGCGTGCGGGAAAACACAACTGTTGTGTTTGTTGTATGGGAAAACACTATGGAGCGTGCAGAGCCGCACCCGTGGCTAGACAAGCAAATCGGCTCACCAGTAAAAGTGTTAAAGGCTACTAAAACGTGAATAAAACAAAATAATGATGGCATTGAGCGGTGTCTTCTTTAAGGCCATTCTTTTAGGACTTTGCCTATTTTTTAATTGATAAGTATGAAGTTTAAATAGCTGGTCACAATTAAGTTAATCGATGCGGTTCAAAGCTCCACTGTAGCTGATTGTTACGGAGTCAGAGAGCGCGATCATTGCTGTTTCCGGCACAAAGGGAAAATTAAATTTTGTGTCACAAAACAGCGACAAAGAGATATTTTCATTACCGATTTTAATGTTGACAAAGGTTTTGTTTTGAAATTAATAATTCATTTTATCTAGCTGTGCTTTGTGTCGGCGCTCGCCATTTTTCTTTATTTTTCAGAAATATAAGTCTCCGAGTTAAAAGTCGTATCTAATTTGATTCAGCCGTTATAACTACAAAGAGATAAACTGACATAGTTTTACTTGTGCTAAGTATGTTAAGAAATAGTAGTATTAAAAAAATGCTTTAATTTTTTTTAAATAAATATCGATTTCTAAGTGTCGGTTACAATATTTATTTAGACATGCTTAGCGCTTACCATCCCCGTCTCTTTCTATACGTATGTATTTGGCAAGGCTGGAAATATGTACGATAATTTTAATAGTAAAAATAATCATTTTTATTAACAAACAAGAAGAATACTCTTTTTTTGTAAATAATGATTGTGTTTCACATTCTATTAATTTTGTATATTTTCTTTTGAAACAAAGCTATACAACTATTTACATAAAACAACGCAAATCATACCCTACATCTAGTCAGTCGCAGACTCCACATAACTTGGCACTATAAATAGAATATGGGACAATACACGCCTCCCCTGCCCCGTCTGAAGCAGGTAAGTTACTCAATAATTACCTACGAACGCTTCAACAAGAGTACAGCCGGACACATCCTACAAATATGCTGATTTGAT
The DNA here is from genome assembly GCA_912999815.1 of Campaea margaritaria. Lineage (NCBI taxonomy): Eukaryota > Metazoa > Arthropoda > Insecta > Lepidoptera > Geometridae > Campaea > Campaea margaritaria. The sequence continues at coordinate 10,886,589 of OU538802.1, read as the reverse complement.
AACTCACTCATGACGTTTGCAAACGCTCCTAATGTGGGCATAAGTCCCAAACATAGAACGCGACCAAAACAAAAGACGACACTCTAGAATAGATAGACGCAAGTACGTCATAATATAAACCGTTAGTCTATTCCAAAGCATTTATTATTGACTGGCAGCGTCTCCTCGATCGATATCGGGCCCCCTGACTGTCCCGCTGATTGCGGCTAGAGGCGCGGGGATGGACATCCCCCCCCCCCTCGCGATCCGCTTCCCCGCACCTCTACCTGTAAACCGGAGGGAAATCAGATCAGAAGGTCATATTACACATCCAAATTACAATTAAATAGACAAACGAGTTAGTATGAACTTTCATTCTATCAAATTGTGTTTTGTTTTGTATTTCCCGTAGTGGAGGCAAGTGGGAAAATATCCGCCTTCTAAGGAGAAGGACGTGAGTTCAAATCCCAGTGCGGGCACGTACCAATGTGTTTCTGTAAAACATATCTACGTAATTATTATATATATGTGGGTGTAGTATATATTGACTACACCCACGTTTAAATTTCTAGGTATTATATATTTTTTTATTCATTCAAGAGCGGCTTATTTAAAATTCACAAAAGACGTTCGAAAGAAAGAAAAAGAGAAAGAAAAGAAAAAAAAGGACTACGAATATCGTTCATTTTTATTTTTGCATACATTCCTTTATTTTCTTAAACCATTAAGAATTATAAAGTTAATTTTAGATCTCTATTTAGATAATTCAGATTTGATTAGCACATTCCAAATAAAGCCGCGGCAAACTTAAGAATCTCAGTGATAAATGGCATATTGTGTGTTTGTTTGTCATCCCTTCACGCTGCAATGAGCGAACGGATATTGATAACTAGCTGCGCCCCGCGGTTTCACCCGCGTAGAATGTCATATTTATTTATATCTAATGAAAAGCCTTTAAAATAAATTTGAAGCTTCTATCTTTAAAAATGACGAAACTTCCATACAAACTTTCACCCCCTATTTCAAACCCTTAGAATATTTTTTTCGCGATAAAAAGTACCCTATGTCCTTTCCTAGGCTCTAGACTATCTCTGTACCAAATTTCATTTCAATCGGTTCAGTAGTTTAGGCGTGAAAGAGCAACAGACAGAGTTACTTTCGCATTTATAATATAAGTAGGGATATTTACCATAATTATATAACTACACTTTAGATCCTGGAATAGGACCAAATATACTTTTTATTACATAAATTAACGGTTCCTGTGGGATAATATTAACGGCGGTGAAACCGTGGGGCACAGTTAGTGAAATACTAAAAGCACTTCGACACAGCTATGCATGGCACTTCATAAATTTAAATTTTTATTGGACTGAGTGACAAGACGAGCAAGTCGCTCACCTGATGGTAAGCGCTACGCCAGTCACAGTAGGGCCCAAAACCCTGCATTGCATAATTGCACTGCGCTCGTCACCTTGAGACATCGGTTCTAAAGTCTCATACCTATGCCCAGTAATTTCGCTGGAAACAATGCCCTTCAAACCGGAACACAGTAATGTTTGCACTTTACTGCTCTGGAATCATCTGACAAAGGTTTGGAGTACTTCCCCAAGCGGTCTCTTGCAGAAAAGGTCTCCCACTACTAAACTCTTTGAATTCAAATGCATCTGTATTACATCTACCATTAACTAATTGATTCAATCCCTGTATAGACTAGTATATTTAGTTAATCGTTATGACTACCCAGATTCATTTAACGCGCTCGTTTTGAACTGTCAAAATAACGCGCGGGAAACTAGCGCGCTTGGAGAAGTTTTAAGGTTCTTAAAAGTTTAAAGCGCGTTATGACATCACGCGTTTTCGGCATGGAAGGATATATACTGAAGCGGTGGTAGCCTAGTGGGAGAACGTCTGCCTTCCAATCAGAAGGTCGTGAGTTCAAATCCCAATGCGGGCACGTACCAATGTGTTTCTGTAAAACATATGTACGTAATTATCACTCGCTTTTCGGTGAAGGAAAACATCGTGAGGAAACCCACATACCTACCCGAGAATTATTTCGGAGGTAGGTATGTTATCCACCAATCCGGACTGGGCCCCTGTGGTGGATTATGGCCTAACCCTCCTCACGATAGTGAGGAGAGACCCGTGCCCAGCAGTGGGACGTTATGGGTTGATGATGATGATGATACTGGATAATATTTGATGCAGCACGATAGCAATGTCTTGTTTCGAACTATCTGTTGTCGTGGAGCTTCTAGTTTTGTTATATTTCTTGTAAAATACAATATTATTATTGGCATTATACAATTTTTATTATGATCGTTAAGTGGTAACAATGTATTTAACTTACGGATTGCTCTCGATCAAATGGATCAGTTTATTTCAACGCATTTACAATGCAAATACCAAACGCAAGTGAAGGCAGTGATATTCTTTAATTAAACTTCTAAGGGTTTTGATGGATTCGAAGTGAAGGACGTTTTACCACGTTGGATAAGACACGCGATCTAAAGCGATAACATGTTGTATCTTTTGACCGGATAGGTCCTTGTCTAACAGACAAAGACAGCAATAGACTTAATTATTGTCAAAGTTACTGAACATTTGAGAAATTCGTATAGTTGAGTAATTAACAGAAACATTCTAATTCGTATCAAAAATCAAAACTTTCATCTGTTAATTTCCATTTCGGAGATGATTATTTATTTAATTATTATTTATTGATTAATGACGTATGCCTAAAGGTGGCCGTTAAATTGCTTGCATTTGGATCAGAGATCACAGATTCGGATCGGAGGTAGAGCAAAAAGCAACGTTAGAATTCAATCTGTGCTTCCTAGATTCATATTTTCAAGGAATTGGAGCGGACGCTCTTACCCAGTAATATAAAAAAAAATTATAGCATCACAATATCTACCTGGGACATAATCTTTTCCTCGAGTTAATGCCTTTTACCCAGCGCTCCTTTAAGCGTGAGGCCCTTCAGAAGGTCTGAAGGGCCTCACAATGTTCTCATTGCTTTGCATCTGGTAAACATCTTAGCATTGCTTTCCAATTTACTTTGTAAACGAGTTTAGGACCAAGTGCCACTTTTAGTGAAAAAACTAATATAGTTTACTTGAAAATAGCCGTCGCATTGTAAGAAAATAATGAATTTTATTACCTAAGTTAAATTAGGTTTGAGAACACTTCAATGTTTGTTGTGGTTTGAAATAGTAAATAGTTTTAATAATAGCTGCCAGCGGTTTTGGCCGCCCCGACTATTATCCCACAGGAATCGTTTAAATTTACAGGAGAAACAGTATCCTTTATTCTAATCTAGGGCCTTAAGTATCTAAATTGCAAATATATCATCAATATGAATTTGAGACAAACACACGAACAGATTTTTTTTATTTGACTGAGTGACGTGACGAGTAAGTCGTGTACCTGATGGTAAGCGCTACGGTATAACAGATACGGTGCCACCCAGAACTTTGCATTGCATAATCCTGCGCGTCACTACACTGAGATAACGGCTCTAAAAGTCTCATATGCCCAGTAATTTCGCTGAAAACAGTGCCCTTCAATCCGGAACACATTAATGTATGCACACAGCTGCTTGGCGGAAGAATATCTGGCAAAGGTAGACAGACTTACAAAACAGTAGACTTGCGTTGGTCGCGGCTCACGCAATAGACGCGCGTGACAGATGCGCGTGAAATACAAATGTTTGGCGGTAGTAAGCGACGCTTTACATTTGACATTTCTCGCTAACTGTCACACGGTAGTCACGTCAGCTGCGACCCGTAGAAGTCTACCTTAAGGTGGTTCGATTCTGTTATGGCGGGAATTTTAAATTTATAACAGATTTTTAGTTTTTAGAGCTACACGGGGTCACTAATATAAACGAGACTGTATTTCGCGCAAGCCGTAAATCAGTCTTTTCGTTTTTATGTTGAAATGTTTAGCACTAATGCACCATATCGCTCAAATATGTTGATAAACACTGAAATCATCAGTTTGACGGTTTATTTTCCATATCTTATCAACTTATTATTAAAAACCAAGTCATCCGCAAAGCCAGTAACGCAAATCTACCTAACACTTCTAAAGTCCTTGACATTTTCATAAAATACAATTTACAAGTTAAAATATTAAAGTAAAGCATTTCCCGACTTAGCCCCAGGGGTACCCCAGTAGCAGGTAAAGATAAACAATTACAAACACTGTTCCGCAAACTTACAATGTTGGGTAACAACCCTAGCTGAGGGTATAACAAAAGTGCACGTTAGGGTTGGGACTAGCTTTGGCTAAAAATGGGGCTAGTCAAGACTGAACATGACTCTGACCAAGACTCTTAAAAGTCATATTATACTACGACTAAAGTCAAGACTATAAATTTATCATAGAATATGAATTTCAAAAGCCAAAAATCTGACTGTAGTTTGTGTGTGACTTTGTTCTCTCTTCACGCTGAAACGACTGAACGGATTGTGATAAAATTTTGTGTACGGCTACTTTAGGTTCTGGAATAAAACGTATGATATTTTGTATTTCGCAGGTGAAACTTCGAGGTATCACATACACATAAAACCAGTAAGAATAATTTATTTAAAATTAAAAATACATTAAAAGAATAAAAACTTTTTGGAAGAAATTATTTCAAAAATGGAACATGAATAAGCCGAGTGCTTACCACAGACGAAAAATAGCACCTGGCACATCTTTACAAAAAGTTTGTAAACTGTTGATAAATATGAGTAAAATTAAAAAAAAAACATTAATTCCTAGGGCGTCACTAACACACTTTAGTCCCACTCCACTAAGCTATAATGACAAGGTTTTCGAGCGTGATAAGTGAAAAATACATTATTACACTTGAATTAAGCTTAAAAGTAATTATAGTTTAAATTTTGAGACTCCAAATAGTGATAAATTGCAACTCCAAGACCATTTCCCCATCTCTACAGCAATTCCAGCAAGCTTTGAAAGATGTACGTATTACACTGGCTCCCGACTTTGTAGCAGCCATGTTCAGTGAGATGATATTATTCTGAGATACATTCACTGGAGAATCATTGTATCTATTTACAATGAAACGGTTATAAACTGAGTCTAAAAGCACAGGACTTAAGGTTTGAAATTTCATAACAGATACAATTAAATATCCAGTTTTTAACGTTAATTCCAATTGAAATATGGTTCTAGTTAATTTGCTGCTTGAGTTATGCGAGAGGAACTTTTTCTGTGAGACCTGAGTTTGTTTAGATTAAATAGTACTTTATGTACATTGATTTAAGACATATAATACTTTCGGTTTTTGACCAATTCTATCGAAGTGGCTATGGTGTATTCCCGTTGTCCCCGTACGCCATATCCCCGTCACGGGGACAGCGGGACTAGATTATTTTTTATCCCGTTGTCCCCGTAACGTAGATTTGGGGACGGGGACAACGGGAAGCAAATCGTTGTCCCCTTAAATCTGTATTTAGGTAGGTCCTAAATTAGAACCTTATTGATATCTATTTTATAAATGTTTCTTTATATTTTGTGAGTAATAAAACATCGATACGTAAAGTAAAAGCATATTATGGGTTAATTTTACTTCATTCCATGCTTTACTACCTCTTAATATAGTATCACATAGAATAGAATAGAATAGAATAGAATAGAAAAACTCTTTATTGTACACCAGAAACGAAAATAAACAGTACAGAAGAATTACAATAGGTAAACAAGGGTAGTACAATGGGCGGTCTTATCGCTGAAAGCGATTTCTTCCAGACAACCTTTGGATGGACAGTAAAAAACATTTTTCGATAGTAGGGTGTGTGGCGTACTTACAGTATTTAACAGACACAATACATTTAATACTTATGTTTTAATAATACACATATCCACTCTCATCCCGAGAAAATGTACAGAAACTATAAAACAAGAAATTCTGAGCAGAACCACGGGACACCCGAAGTCCATTATAATCCACAGAAAGAAGAAAAACTAAGGGAATCCCTTTCAACATTTCATATAAGGGCTAATGCGGTAGCGTGTTTATAAACCGTATTTTGCCAAAAAACTTGAGATTTCACACGCATTTTTCAATGTAAACCTTGAAATTGTTTTTGAGTTCCCGCATTAAATTAAGCGACCTGCAGCGGTTACTTCAAATAGCTCTATTATAATAATGTACGGTAATAAATTTACAGAAGGGGGAAAACTTATAAATGGTTTTGTTTGGTTATGTTTTTCTAAATTTTTGCTCAGACAGGGTACGACTGAGGATCTAATACTATCCACATTATGAAATATGCAATTTAGTCATCCTCCAGCTCTGTTGCAAAATTTACTCGTCAAACTTTTAACAGTAAATATTAAAAAAAAAAGGCCGTCCTATTAATTAAATTGACGGTCGATGGCGTCCAAATTTAATAAAGTAAGCGTGCTGCGGTTTTTTCACTACACATTTTACACATTTCAATGTATGCCGCAGTGACGCTGATTAAATTTACTCAATTTTGTAGCGAGAGTTTTGTGTTGTACGCAAAACTAAATGTCATCCACGATTTACTATTTAAATAATTGTTGGTATATAAAATTAATTATTTACCTATGATAATAATATTAATGCTAACGCGTTACATTTTTCGTCGCGTCTATATTAGGTTATTATGTGAATCTTTTTTTAATATAAAGCTGTTTTGGTACCAACCATGTAATTAGAATAGAAAGAATAGAAAAACTCTTTATTGCAGCCGAGTTAAGAAAAAAATTACTTCTTTAAAGACAGTACAATAAAATTACAATAAAATTATTTCTATTGCATTACATTGCATTGCATTGGGCATTGTTTCCAGCGAAATTACTGGGCATATGAGACTTTAGACCCGATGTCTTAGGGTGACGAGCGCAGTGCAGTGCCGCGCAGGATTATGCAATGCACTCTGCATTGCATAATCTGGGTGGTGCTGTAACTGTTATAGGCAGGAGTAGCGCTTACCATCAGGTGAACGACTAGTTCGTCTCAAAACTCAGTCAACTTAAAAAACACTTTGGCGTGCAACTTAGCCTTAGCGTCAAACACACTTTGAAAATGCGCACACACTTACAAGAAAACTGGATATTCGATAACTACGGGCCGCTTCGGATTCCGGCCCTCCGATCCAAGCTTGGTCCGTGACTGGCATACAGCCTCCGGGGTCGGTGACCTGGATACGCCATCGACATACCTTTATGAAGTGTACGAACAAATTTTAGGAAGAGTATAGAAGTTATGCCACAAAGTAGTGGGAGGCCTCTTCTGCAAGAGACCGCCTGGAGAAGTACCCACACCTTTGCCAGAGATATTCATCCGCTAAACATTACTGTGTTCCGGCTTGAAGGGCATTGTTTCCAGCGAAATTACCGAGCATATGAGACTTTAGAGCCGTTGTCTCAGGGTGACGAGCGCAGTGCAGTGCCGCGCAGTATTATGTGATGCAGTGTTTTGGGTGGTGCTGTGACTGTTATGGGTAGGCGCAGCGCTTACCATCAGGTGAACGACTCTTGCAGAAGAGGCCTCCCACAACAAAAAAGCTATGCCTTTTAATTCATGTATTCGTGTGGCTTCTAGCTCCACACGCTGATTTATTTCAAAGGGGTTTTGGCAACGTGCACGACGTAATATTATGGAGATAAACAAGCCATGGACTACGTGCCAACGACCTCATGGTACACCTATAAAAATAAACTACATGTTTTCGGGTTATGCCATGGCCTCATGGCCTTTAAGACGGAAAACGATGTGATCGTGGCTAATATTATTATGGTTGATCATACGCGCGTTGCATACTGATATGTAATTGACTTCAAGAATAATAATATTATTATTATCTATCTATCTACCACTCGCTTTTCGGTGAAGGAAAACATCGTGAGGAAACCCACATACCTACCCGAGAATTATTTCGGAGGTAGGTATGTGATCCACCAATCCGGATCCGGCCCCCGTGGTGGATTATGGCCTAATCCTCCTCACGAAAGTGAGGGGAGACCCGTGCCCAGCAGTGGGACGTTATGGGTTGTTGATGATGATGATGATCTACTTACTATCTCGATCTTATGAAAAGAATCCTTTTGACGTAACAACGTCTAATAAATCGATGAACGCCGGCTGCATGCACGAAAAAGTTGACACATTGTCCCGTAACGCTCATTGTACGCTCGCGCCGCATCTATCTCTCTTCTTGACAGGTTAATTCTTCTTGCATTTTATAAATCTGATTACTAGTATAATTTCAAGTATTTATTCTTTAATTATTAAAAAATGATTCAATTTTATTCATAAAAGTAAGCAATCATTTCATCAATGTTTTGTTATGACGTTGTCATGTTAAAATATCGTCCGTAAACCAACTTTACAGAGAACCAATTTTTCGTCGTACACCTAATGGTAAGCGCTACGCCTGCCTATAACAGTTACAGTGCCACCCAAAACTTTGCATTGCACAATCATGCGGGGCACTGCACTGCGCTCGTCACCCTGAGACATCGGTTCTAAAATCTCATATGCCCAGTAATTGCGCTGGAAACAGTGCCCTTCAAACCGGAACACAGTAATGTTTGCACACTACTGCTTTCCTTTGTCACGCCATAACTTGAGAACGGCTTAACTGATTTGGATTTTTTTTGTTATCATTAACAATTTATTTTTTTATATATAGTAAGATGTTATTGTTTTATTAGGCTATTTTGCCTATGAAATATTAACACAATGAGTTAATTAAACGCTTGTTACGTTCTAAAAAACATGACGTTAATTGTATAAAAGCAAATTAAACTGTTAATTGAACGGGTTAAATTATAACTAGATCTATTTGTCAAGGTTTGTATCACAAATAGTTACCTGTAATAAGGCTTAATTTATGCAAACGCGTGGTCACACCACGCTATGACCATCATTTTGTACCCTAAAAATAATACATAATTATTTTTTTTGACGATCCGAGCAGGTTATTCACGTGATGGTAAGCGCTACTTTAGCCCATAACAGCTACAGTGCTACGCAGAGCTTTGCATTGCATAATCTTGCGCGGCACTGCACTAACGTCACCCTGAAACATCGGCTCTAAAGTCTCATATGCCCAGTAATGTCGCTGGAAACAGTTTCCTTCAAACCGGAACACAGTAATGTTTGCACACTACTGCTTGGTGGATGAATGTCTGGAAAATTTCGGTCTCTAGAGAAAGTAAACTGAAAACTCAAACCATTTATCGCAAGTATGCAAAAATATTGCACTTTACAAGTCAAACGCCCTTTATCGGTTCTAAAGTCTCATATGCCCTGTAATTACGCTAGAAGAATAGACCTTCAAGCCGAAACGCAGAATTTTATTATCAGATTTTTTTTTCTATTTTATGACGGGATTGGCTAACTTCTACGACGTGGGCTCAAGGTTACAGATGGTGATCATGGTCTGATAATAGAAAAGGAGAAATGAGGCTAAAGGCGTCGTGGGTTTTTTTTGTTTTGTTTTTTATCTTCTAAGCCCTGCAAGATATCGAATTGTAATCTAACACAAATATTATTGAGCTGTTTCATAGCCTATTCAAAATAAACTTATAGACAAGAATTCTAAAACGATAATGTATGATTTGGCATCATAATTATAAATATCAGTTTTCTCCTAAATGACATTTCATTTGAAATCACAGGCAGACTCCAATTTCATTATTGGCGTTGATACATTTATTCAGGTCACATTTGGGGCCTATTTCTTAAGAAAACGTAGCAACATAGTATCATAAAGAAAGTCCCGTTAGCCAGTAATGTCCTGCAAAGAGCCGAAACCCAGGACACCTTATCATGCATTATTAAACTTTATATAACTGGATTGTTCGCGATCAAACATTAAAGCGTTTGTTTGATTAACGGCTGACTGCGCTCAGTTCGGAGGTGAATTAATTAATTGCGATATAAATTAAAGAGTATCTGACAGACTTCAAATAGTTTTTTAAACAGACTGAGTAAGTAAAGATTTGGCTAGTTTTAAAACAGATTTTGTTTACTTTTAATTTCTTTTTAAATTTTCTCCCAATATTTGCACATTTTGATTACTAGCAGCGCCCGCAGTTTTACCTGCGAACACTAACATTTTACAGGAGCCGTAATCAATTACGGAATACATAGTATCCCAGGTCCTATTCCAGGACCTAAAGTACCTGTATATTGATCCATTCAGCAGTTTCAGGATGAAGAGAGGACAAACACACAAACGTAAAAACTTTCGCATTTATAATCATCATCATCATCATCAACCCATAACGTCCCACTGCTGGGCACGGGTCTCTCCTCACTTTCGTGAGGAGGATTAGGCCATAATCCAGCACGGGGGCCACATCCGGATTGGCGGATCACATACCTACCTCCGAAATAATTCTCGGGTAGGTATGTGGGTTTCCTCACGATGTTTTCCTTCACCGAAAATAATAATAATATTAATATTAAAGAGAATTGGTGAGATAATAGTGAGAAGTTATATTTAGTTAGGCCCTTAGTTCCCAAAGTGGTCCAGGTGGCTCCCAGTGGTCCACGGGAGACTCGACGGGGGTGACTAAACCTACGCTGAAGAACCTACGCTGGCGTGACTAAAAATAATAATATGGTAGGAAACATAGGAATATGGTAGAAATGGTCATATTTATAATATTAGTAGGAGTATGATAAGAAGTATGAAGTAGAATAGGAGCAGGTAGGGTAGGTGGTGGACCTTTGAGAAGTAGCACTAGTATCTATGGCCAAAGTGCATTCTGCGACAAGCGAAATAATAGGCGGCCGATCGGCTTCGGTAACATGATTTCCGGCGACATGTAGCGACCTATCGCGCAATGATTGCTCTCGTTCTGTTCCTACAAGTTTTATGTAATCATGCAACCGAACCTCGAACTGTAAGACCCGCTCCGATTTATCCTCAAACATTTACATGTCGTAAATCGTATCATTTCCACCCGACCGAAGAAAATGTATTTTCTCCGCCAGACAAAACAAAGATTAATAAAAGCTGCGAAACAAAGAGATCGTGATTTATCATCATTACGGTCCCGTCGCATAATTATCCAATATACTGGGATGACTCCATTAAGGGTGACGTTCACTAATAATTGAATCATGGTTAAACAAAATATGTTAAATAAACATGGATTATGTTAATGAGTGCACTGTTTTGTCAGTATATGGGTTTTGGTTTCACTTTGATCGCACTTTTGAACACTTATGCAGCTTTTTAATGCTTTATTTCACTCTGAATTCTTGTTTTTATAATTTACTAGCTATACGCTGCCACGCTTCGCTGTGGCACATTCGCACATTCGCTGATATGTCCCTGATGAAAAAAATAGATAAAAACAATCCTTGATGCGGATTATATATCATGCTAAAATTTCAGCCCGATCGGTGCAGAACTTTTTGAGTTTTTGAAACGTACACAAACCAACATAACATTTATATATATATATATATAGATTTAGTAATTAAAAATACTGAGCCGATTTTGACAGCGGCACAGTATTGAAATAAAAAATTTCAGTTTACACGAAAAACTGTAAAATTAATTATTTTATGAGAATTCATAATCAAGTTACAGTAACTTAATCAGAATACTAATTTCACCCTTACTTACATTAATTTACATTACTTACATAATTTTTTTTATAACACATCTAGAGGCATTCCGCGGTTTCACCCGCGGTAACTATTGTTCCGCATGAACAGACAATTTTCACGTGACAAAAAGTATTCTATGATCTATTCTAGGACCGAAAGTATTTGTATACTAAATTACATCAAAATCCGTTCAGCCGTTTCAGCGTGAAGATGGAACAAACGCACAAACTTTCATACTTATAATATTAGTGAGATAATAAATTATACCATATTATACCATATACCGTAATAAAAAGAAACCCTCAAATAAATCAAAAACAACGATGTAGGCGTAAGCTTTCTTTATCAAAAAAGTTCTTGTAAAACTTATCAAGACAACGTAATTAAGTCGCGGCGTAACCGCGAACGGTTATCAAAACGAAGCCTTCCTTTCTAGCGATCCTTCATCAAAAAGTTTTTGCCAATAAAAAAAGTTAAACCGAAATAAAAGAAGACTTCAAACTGGGTTCATTCAAGATTTATCAGTAACTGGCTGCGTCCCGCGGTTTCACCCGCTTCGACTTTTTATTCCGTCATCTTCATCAACCCACTGCTGGGTATAAGCACAATTATTCCACAGAAACAATTAATTATTACGACATAAAAAGTTTTCTATGTGTTATTCTAATCTATACTAATCTATACTAATCTATAAACCGATTTTATCAAAATCCAATTAGCCTAGTGGGAGAACGTCCGCCTTCCAATCAGAAGGTCGTGAGTTCAAATCCCAGTGCAGGCACGTACCAATGTGTTTCTGTAAAACATATGTACGTATTTATCACTCGCTTTTCGGTGAAGGAAAACATCGTGAGGAAACCCACATACCTACCCGAGAATTATTTCGGAGGTAGGTATGTGATCCACCAATCCGGACTTGGCCCCCATGGTGGAATATGGCCTAACCCTCCTCACGAAAGTGAGGAGAGACCCGTGCCCAGCAGTGGGACGTTATGGGTTGATGATAATGAATTAGCACGTACGGCGTAACGTGAGGACATAGACGCACTGTTTCCCATTCATAATAAGTATTAGTGAGGTGTGCGGTTATTGAGAATTGTTTTGATTTGCTAATATTATAAGAATTCTCTATATCATCATTGCCTTCCATGCTAGCTTTCTACACTCCTCCTGGAAATTATTGATCCGATTACGGTGTTTCCAAAACACGTGTAGGTCTATTTTTAGAACCATTTTATTGGGACGTGACTTGTGATTTTGGTACGTGTAATGGAACGTAATTTAATGAAAAAGATTATTTTGGATTAAAAATATATTTGACTGCAAGCAATTACATCACTTTGGTACTGCATTAAAATCACTTCATGCTAGAGATATTCAGTTTTTTTACAAATTAAAGTAATGTTAACATTTCAAAGTCCAAATCAATCCCAAATAATCTACTAATAATAGATAGATAGACAGATAGATAGATAGATAGATAGGTAGATAGATGGATAAACTATTAATTGAAACACCACAGAACAAAGAAAACTTAAAACTAAAACTAATAAAAACCAAAACAAACAATGATGATAGGAACGTTTAACAATAAGGTTTTTTTTAGAATTCATAATATATCACATCACTTAGGTCATTTGCATCACTTTACGGTGGAAATATTTAGATTACTTAATGCTAAAACTAAAAGGCCATATCAGCTTGGAATAAGCTACTTGTAATCATAAAAACTCTCAAATAAGGTGTCTAGATAAAAAAAAAATAGGAAACCCACTACATTGCACAAATGCATTGATACTCTCGTTTTTAAATACCTAAACACTTCAATCAGTGGAGGGTGTCAGGGAGTTGGTGTACTGCTTTCCGCTGGGATCGAGGCATGTGGACAGATGTAGTCTCTGCCTATCCCAACGGGAGAAAGGCGTGACCGTATGTCTATCTAATTCCACCTACCTTCTTCATAATGCAATGCAATACAGTGCCGCGCAAGATTATGCTGTACAAAGTTCTTGGTGGCACTGCAACTGTAACTTATCATGGGAACTAATAGCTCATCTCGTGATTCAGTCAAATCAAAAAAAAACTATCCTGGTTCCCTTTCTTAATCACAAGACAAAATACAATTCAAATAACACAACATTTATCAAACCATTATAGGAAAAACAAGCAATAAGGGAAACGTTCAAAGTAATACATAACGCCTGAAGACAAAATCATATCAGAACCTTTTGGGCGACCAACGCCGAACACGATCACGAAATATCGGTAACAAAAGCTACAACTGACATGGTAATGTCAACTTACTGTTGTATTTTTACAAAACTTCTTTTTCAACTAATGAATAGGTATATCTCTGCGCGTGTGCGCCCAAGTATCAAGGCACCTTCCACTCTCAGTCGGTGTCCTGGTCGGCCGCCGAGCGCCTGCTCCCAGTGCGCCGCCTGCCCTACCGCACGGAGCTACAATCGCGAAGTTTGTGGTGAAAGTTCTGGTAAAAGTGGAATAAAAATTAAAAATAATACATAAAAACGAACATAAAATCCCCCCTTTTCACTAGACTGTGCCAGAAGGAGGGTATGTTTTTTTAAGCCGGTTAACTAGAACTTAGTAAAACTATAAAAAAATAGTGCATTATGATATATTATAATAATAATATCTAAATATAATTTATTTAACACTGAATTGCTGTATGGTGTATTGTGTTGCAGTTAAATTTGGCTGAGAGGTAAGTGATGTGTTGTTGAAATGGTTGAATTTTAATAAAAAAAATTATAATTCTTCCTATATTTTATATATTTTAGGTTTATGAACACTTTCTAACACATTGAAGTTATTACTTGGAATTTTAGTTAATCTCAAAAAAATAATTATTATTATAAAAATCTGTGAAAATCGCTAGTACTTTTCAACTTACAAATTATCAGTATTAGTTTAAAAAAAATGATTTTATCGATTAATCCTGCCATCACGACGTTTCAATCAACATCCATCAACAGTGAGTCTTCAATTCACGAGTGAATAGGCTACTTCTATAATAGGTAAGCGTGCACCATCGTAGACCGCGTCATCTCCAAAGAACCCAAGAAAGAAGAAGACCCTGAAGTCTCCCATTAACAACTGACGAGAGTGGATCAAGAAAAATCCAAATCTAAAGGCAAAAAATGGGCCCGGAGGGTAGAATCAAGTTTTCTCGGGCCGTCGTCGGATCTGTCCTATAAATAACCGCATGAGTGTCCGGGATGACATAAAGCGAAATGTAAGTACGTACCTTTGTGTGTATGTATCACAGATATAGAGGAAATAGATAACGCAGACTCGCCTATAGGAAACCCTTAGCGCGTGAGTTCAACTTTGACTCACATTTTTCTAATCAGTTCCTACCTTTTTTTTCAAACTAGTCGAAGACCAGTCCATTGGATGAAGTGTAATATAAAATCTACCAGGGCTCTCGGTTGAAGCTACATGTAACCAAAATGGTAGCTTATAATTATTTGTCCAAAAAGTACAAATAATAAGTATTGAACACGAAAAAATTAATTTCAAACACGATAGTGAAGTCTTTCATATTATAGGCAAACGAGCTCTACCCGTACCACATTACGCGGAATAACGTCAATTGAGACAAAGGCCAACGTAAGCCTCCTTAAAATTAAAAAAAAGACTTCGTCTAATTACATTTTTAACGGTCAATACTGAATCTATCAAGCATTATCCTCTTTAAACATACTATGAAAATAATGGAAAATTAGCTGAAATGCAACAATTAATTCCCCTAATTTTCTCCAGTTTCGGGATAACAACTACAGCTCGCGTTATCTACTGTTTTCTATATCTGTGGTAGGTACGTACGGAATGTGTCTCAGAGACCACTGGACTGAGTGATAAGAATTCTGAAGATGAGAAAGACAAATCACTCGGACATAATATGAAATGTCGAAAACTTATTTTTTGTGACCAGCGGCAGTGATACGAAAAATATCGAAAAAGGCTTCTAACAAAATTTCGTATAAAATCTATGTCAGACAAATACAGTTTCCTGATTACTTTAGGTGTTAGATCAATATTTATTTCATTAGGACTAATGTTGTCTACGCATACGCATCGTTAAAAAATCACAAACACATTCGATTTTTGAACTATTTATACTGGAGTGAATATTGGCGTTTGAAAACGTTGTCTTCCTTTATCTTGTAACTAGCTGCGCCCGGCGGTTTCACCCGTATTATTCAAGTTTTCCCGCAATAACTCTCTTAAAAGCAGTATATTTTCCCAGTTTTTCTTTCAGCCACATTCCTCATTCCTGCTCTGCTCCTATTGGTCGTAGCGTGATTTTATATAGCCCATAACCTTCCTCGATAAATGGACTATTCAACACAAAAAGAATTGTTCAATTCGGAGCAGTAGTTCCTGAGATCCTAGCGTTCAAACAAACAAACTCTTCAGCTTTATATATTCGTACAGATATAGATATAGATAACAGGGAAAGTATATTAGGTTGTAGTGCTATGGTAATAAATTGATGAGTGAAAAAAGAACGTATGTACTTGAAAAGAGTGCGGACCCAAGACACACCCAGGACACTTCATACAAATAACTGTTGAAGTTTGTGCACCCGGCAAATATAATTGTGTAAGTACCTACTCAAAGATACTACGCAACCAAAACAAATGACAAATAACAAAACATGTTTATACTAACTACAAAAAAAAATCACATTTGGGCGCGTAATATTGGCTGACCTCCCTACTTACCTCCGGATTGCGGATAGAGTTGTGGGGAAGTGCATCGCAGGGGTGGATAGTGTCCGTTTTGTAAAAATGTAGTTTAAAAACTTTCTATTTAAATTCATTATTCTAGTTTTGAGTAGAGCGACCTTGTTAAATATTTGCACTCGTACCTTTTCATGTTGGAGACCCCAAAAAATCCGCCCTCTGACCACTGATTCGTGTAATACGAATTCAAGACAAATTGAAGACGGAGAAATTTCGTAAAGTGGGGAAAAAGGTCCGAGCAAAAAGTGGTTTTTATTATAGGGTTGTTAATGCTAGTTAAACCGAAATGATCTTTTTACTTGAAGTTTATTTGAGTCGGGTTATTACACAATAAAAGGTAACTTTTTTATAATGGAGTGGCTCACGAGCTTACGGCCCATGTGATGGTGAACGATTAGCGTCGCTTATGGACGACTGCAGCACTCGGGGCGTTGTCGATACGTCTAATCTAATCTCTAGAGTTCTTTTCACGCTTCTCTTGAAGAGCCCTATATTCAAATTCATACGAAATTTAAGCGGCAAACCACATTAAAAAGATGCGTCGCATTTCCTGCTCGATCGTGGCTAGATTTTTCCATACAATTACATCGAAGTGCCAAACGTTGCACGGAGCTGTAAAAATGTATCAAACTGACAGCGACGCGTCAATATTGTGATATATTTTTTATTGCTTTAGTGACGAGACGAGGAAGTCCTTCACCTGATGGTAAGCGCTACGTCTGCCCATAACATATTATAGCCCATAGATACAGTGCCACCCAGGACTTTACATTGCATAATCCTGCGCGGCACTGCACCGCGCTCGTCACCCTGAGTCATCGGCTCTAAAGTCTCATATGCCTAGTAATTCCGCTTTAAACAGTGCCCTTCAAACCGGATGTTTGTACACTACTATTGGCGGATGAATATCTGGCAAAGGTAATATCGCGCCTGTGTGGTAGTTACTTTAATAGTAGCGCCTGATAAAATCCCTTGGCGACGCGTCTAAGCTAGAGATGACTATAAGCTGAAGTGTGTATTATTACAGCAATTATTGTTATGCCTTGCCATAAATCACAGGAACAGCGCTGGCCTGGAATTGGCAACACTTGCAAGCGGGCGAATAACTCTCTTCCTAGTCAATTATCGTGTCAGGCAAAATGTCCAGTTTACCAGTAAGGACGGGCGGTACAATAAACAGCTTGAATGTAATGTATAGCCATTTAAAAAAAAACAGTGGGACAAAAAATATTTCACTACCTTTTTTGTTAAATAAAATTGAAGGCAATCAGTAGGACGCACGTGATAGATTATTTGAATTTTACCATGGTAATTGTTGTCAATATTCAAATACTGATGATGCTAAACTTACCTTGTGTCAAGATAAGTATCTTTTATAATTAAACCACGTAGGTACATGACTAAATAATACGTTTTGAGTATCTGATGATAATGTATGTATTTAGTAAAGATTCAAATGGCAACATTTGTTTGAGGACTTAACTTGATGAATTTGGCAACATTCACTGGTTTCCAATAAACAGGAAATTATGTTAATGTTTATAATTAATATTGTACGTATTTTAGAAAAAGTTTGACTGATAATTATCAAATAATTATGATTTCTGCGGCTAGATTTAATCCATGTATTTTCGTCCATATTTCATTTAATGATATGATAATTGACTTGTGTTAATTCTTCAATATTCATACTAATATGAATATTCTTAAGTATTAATGTATCGAATCATTTACGATAATTCATCTCTGTATTTGTAAGATAATTGGTAATTGAAAATAAACGATGAAACAGCTTTATTACTGTTAGAAAACCATTTAATATAATAATTGGAATTATTCACGTTTAAACAAACTTTAGTGTACATATCTGTGGATATGTATTGATTTAGAAGGTTTTAACATGTATTGTAATAAAAATCAAGCAGTAAAAACGTTTAGTTTCAATTTAAGGAAACACGTGGTTTACTGAGCTTGTTTATTCGCCGCACGGCGGCCGGTATAAATAGCCTTGCATTGGAAAGGCAGATTCACTTCTCAATGTACCTCGGAACAGGGCGGACACGCCGCCCAACTAAATAAGTTAAGTACTATTATTATATCTATTAACTAGAAAGCTATTATTATTGTGTATGTGTATTAATCTTCAGTTTAAAACTTACTATGTGTATTGCAATAGTTATCAATATTGTGTATCAGTGTGAACATTACAATCGCTAAATTATATCGTGTTATATATAGATACAACTAATGTGAGCATTTCATTATCTTCCTACTTATTTCCAAATGAAGCTTATATTTTAAATTAATTATTGAGAGTTACAATAGCTATTCCTGTCGTGTAGTAATATGTAGATTACATTAACTTCCTACTTATTTGAAAGTAAAGTAAATGGCTTATATACTATTTATTCTTGTGTATTATTACAATAGCTATTCCTGTTGTGTATTAATAACGTGTAGATAAACCTATCCGTGAGACTTAGATTAACTTCCTACTTATTGCAAAATAAAAGAATATCAATATTAATGTTTATTCTCTTATATACCTTTATATATAGATGTCTTTACCTAATTTAGTTATTATCAGAAGTGGGATTCGACCTGACTAATCTTAACGTATTATGTAATATTTCAGATATTGTGGGTGTGGTTTCTGAAATGGACTCGGCAGTCGTAGAAGGTCTGCTCAAGGCGATCCGAGATGCAGTTGCGGGGACACCTCGTGGAGACGATGTGGTTCTTCCGCCGTTCGATCCTGATAAGAACGACAGCGGTGCCAGCAGCTGGTGCACCAATATCGATGCAATCGCAGCGGATCTTGGATGGAGCAACATCACAACCGTTGCAAAAGCAGGTAAAGCCTTGAAAGGCTCTGCATTACTGTGGTATGAAACTTGGGAGCCCGATGAAGGTAGAACGTGGGAACAATTTAAAATCACTGTTAAAGATTTATATCCTGAAAAGAGGAACTTGTCAGACAAATTAACAAAGGCAGTGTTATTAACATCTGAAGCTGCAGAATCGTATTGTGATTATGCTAGGGAAAAACTTAGATTGTTTAAGAATACTAGGATAGTTTTCACCGAAAAACAGTTAGTTGAGCTTGTTTGCGGAGGTATACATGATGTGCATGTAAAAATGGCATCACAAAATAGTCGTGTGGAGACCACTGCAGAATTGATATCACTGTTTACGACTTATGTGAAGATTCCTAAGAAACGTCCATTTGATTCTACAAGTAAATTTACTGACAACCCAACTAGTTCTCCTAGCAAACGACCAAAAATTGATGAAAAACGTTGTTACACTTGTAACAAGCTAGGTCATTTTTCAGCCCAATGTTTTCAGAACAGAAACTATAATGCCCCTAGGACAAGTTTTTCGACAAACTTAGCTCGTCCCCCCATAAACAAAGTCCAATGCTCCCATTGCAAAAGATTCGGACACACTGAATCAGTTTGTTATTTTAAACAGCTTTCTACCACAAGTACCACAGTAACAAAAAGAGATGACGCTAATTGTATAACCAAGGTTGATCTAAAGTTAACTAAAGTTGTGATAAAGGATATGACAGTCGAAGCTCTTATTGATACTGGTGCTAGTTGCAGTATCATGAAGGATTCTATTGCACGGCGAATAGGTTGCAATTTAACTCCATGTTCAAAAATGCTCGATGGTATAGGCAATGGTAAATTACATATCTTTGCAAAAGTAACTGTCCCTGTAAAATTTGAGGAAATCTGTCTAGAAATAGAATTTAATGTAGCCAGGGATAAAGATTTTAGCTATGATTGTTTGATCGGTAGAGATGCAGTTAGTCATTCGGACGTTGCTGTTATAGTAGACTCTTCTGGGTGTAGACTGACACGTACTCACTTGCTTGAACCAACTGGAGTAGTTAATCAAATAACCAGTTGTAATAGCGAACTCGATCAACTAAACGGATTAATATGTCATTTAGATTCAGAGCTACAAACAAAGATTGAAAATATTTTCAAAAATTTTTTGTCTGTTGTTGCCATCTGACAACAACATTGGTACCGTTACTACCGGTGAAATGGTTTTACGCCTGAAAACGGATGAATTAATACATTACCGGCCTTACCGATTAGCCCCTGTTGAGAGAGAGAAGGTTAATGAAATCGTTGACGATTTATTACAAAAAAAAATAATACGGGAGAGTGACTCTAGCTACGCCAGTCCGGTTTTACTAGTAAAAAAAAAGGATGGCAGCGATCGAATGTGTGTCGACTTTAGAGCACTTAACAAAGTAATAGAAAAAGAAAGATACCCTCTCCCTCTCATCGAGGATCAACTTGATAAGTTAGGAAACTCTAAATTCTATATCTCTATTGATATGAAAAATGGGTTTCATCAAATTCCAGTAGCACAGGACTCCGTAAAATACACAGCTTTCGTAACCCCAGATGGGCATTACGAATTTCTGAAAATGCCATTTGGAATTTGTAACGGACCATCAGTCTTCCAGAGAGCTATAAGTAGAGCCATTAAACACTTGAAATTTTTATTAGTGTATATAGATGACTTATTAATTCCATTTAAAACTGAAAATGAGGGTCTGCAATACCTAGAACAAACTCTCGAAGCTCTCAGTCATGCCGGATTTACCATAAACTTGAAAAAATGCAAGTTTTTTGTGACAGAGATAGAATATTTAGGAAGACACATTTCTGAAGATGGTATCAGGCCAAGTGATAATAAAGTCTCGGCTCTCATCAACTCTCCTGTCCCTGATACTATCAAAGAAGTGCGTCAATTTATGGGTTTAGCTAGTTATTTCCGTAAATTTATACCAGAATTTGCCTCACGTACTGCCAGTATAACTAAACTCACAAAAAATAACCAGAAATGGGAGTGGGGTCAAGATCAGAACGAAGCTAGGAATTATGTTATTAAGCACTTGGTGACGAAACCACTGTTGACTGTATTTGATCCAAACTTACCTACTGAACTGCACACTGATGCTAGCTCAATTGGTTATGGTGGAATTCTAATGCAAAAAGTTGATAATCAGAATAAAGTTGTAGCATACTATAGCAAACGTACTTCCCCTGCCGAATCAAGATATTGCTCTTACGACTTAGAAACATTGGCAATTTATAACGCCCTTAAACATTTTAGGGTGTATTTATTAGGTATCCCATTCACTATAGTAACAGACTGTAATGCCATTAAGCCTACCATGACCAAAAAAGATCTTTCACCGCGTGTAGCTAGATGGTGGACCTTTATGCAAGATTTTAACTTCAAAATTCTCTACAAAAAGGGTAAATATGTGGGTCATGTTGACTACCTAAGTCGTAATCCAATCAACCCTAAAACGGTCCACACAAACAAAAATATCCCTTCTGTAATTAACGTGGTTAATGACGATGCAAGTCGTCCGCCATCGTGGTTAGAATCTGCTCAACGAGATGATACTGAGACTCAGACTATAATTGACAAAGTTCGGTCAGGTGAATTGGATACCAATCAATACTTAATCATAAATAGATTGCTCTATTATAAAAACGACGCTAATGCTATGCCGAAATTATATATTCCAAGAGGCTATAGACTTAGCTTACTTAGACTATTTCATGATGATAACTGTCATGTTGGATATGATAAAACCATTGACAAAATCCGCCAACATTTTTGGTTTCCTGGCATTGCAGCGTTTGTTAAAAAATACATCTCTCATTGTCTCATATGTACCTCACGAAAAAATCACTCTGGACCTAAACAAGGTATATTATATCCTATAGAGAAATCTATTCCTTTCCATACTTTGCATATGGATTGCACTGGGCCTTTTAGACAATCAGCTGATGGTTTTAAATTTGTATTGCTAGTCATAGATGGATTTACAAAATATTGCATCCTCAAACCCCTTAAGAGTCTGAGCGGACAGGAATTGTTGTTTGCCATACGTGAAACTATTGCATTATTCGACACACCTCATCTTGTAATTACGGACAGAGGCACAAACTTTACATCTAATCAAGTTCAAACCTTATTTAGGGAAATGCAAATTGAACACCACATGATATCCACTGGTACTCCTCGTAGTAATGGCCAAGTTGAAAGGTATGTAGCTACAGTAACAAACATGTTAGCTACCACGATTAATGATTTGTCAGAATGGCCAAACGTTCTTTGGAAAGTACAACAATCTCTTAATACGACTGTTCAGAAAACCACAGGCTTTTCCCCAATGAGACTTTTACTAGGAAGGGAAGGAAATATACCTTCCATACAAGCTCGGCTAACTGATGTTGTAGATGAATCAATACAACCAAGTATTGACTTAGAAGCTGATCGTGAATTAGCACGACAACGGCTCAAAGATGTTGCTGATAGGTTTAAGAAACGTTTTGATACTACCAGACGAACCAATAAAATATATAATATTGGAGACCTAGTTTACATCAGTCAAGATCATAGACGTCATGATAAACTCAGTCCAAAATTCAAAGGCCCATATGAAATAATACAAATATTACCACATGACAGATTTTCTTTGAGGGGTCAAAATAATTTAAGAAATATTATTGTTGCCAAAGAAAAACTGCGTGTTTGGCCTGGTGAATGGGTAGAACAAAACATTTCCTTTGAAGAATCACTGTAAACAAATATAACTTATTAAACAATATCATTGTCAAAAAGAGAACCGTGATAGATTATTATATAGCTAACAAATTTAAGATTATTCAAAATAATATCCATGTAGATCACATAATTATTAAGATCAAACTATGAATGTGTTTAATTTTGAATTATCATTATTATGTAACATTGCTAATTTACTTAGGACAGGTACTTTTTTTGACACACTTAAAATATTAAATTCTGAGATTGTCACATCGGTCACATCATACCAGTATTTGTGTCGCTGGGCGATCTTAAACCTGATTAGTCTAGATTTTACTGGCAGCGAGTAAAAGGACTAATATGCTATATGCCTGGTCATAGATCACAATGAAACGATGAAAATGAGGGAATGAAAAAAAAAAAAAAAAAAAATAAGTATGAGAAATGAAAAAAAAAAAAAAAAAAAAATTGTGTCGCTGGGCGATCTTAAACCTGATTAGTCTAGATTTTACTGGCAGCGAGTAAAAGGACTAATGTGCTATATGCCTGGTCATAGATCATGAGAATGAAAAAAAAAAAATGTGAATGATATGAAAAAAAAAAAAGAAAAGAGAATGGTTTCATTGGTAAAAAAAAAAAAAAAAAAGAAAGTTATACTGGTGATGATGATGATAATGATAAAAATATAAAATGATTTGGACTTGTGAAATGTGATTAAGTAGGTACTTCGAGAACGAAGTACATATCAGTATGGCCGTGATAGATTATTTGAATTTTACCATGGTAATTGTTGTCAATATTCAAATACTGATGATGCTAAACTTACCTTGTGTCAAGATAAGTATCTTTTATAATTAAACCACGTAGGTACATGACTAAATAATACGTTTTGAGTATCTGATGATAATGTATGTATTTAGTAAAGATTCAAATGGCAACATTTGTTTGAGGACTTAACTTGATGAATTTGGCAACATTCACTGGTTTCCAATAAACAGGAAATTATGTTAATGTTTATAATTAATATTGTACGTATTTTAGAAAAAGTTTGACTGATAATTATCAAATAATTATGATTTCTGCGGCTAGATTTAATCCATGTATTTTCGTCCATATTTCATTTAATGATATGATAATTGACTTGTGTTAATTCTTCAATATTCATACTAATATGAATATTCTTAAGTATTAATGTATCGAATCATTTACGATAATTCATCTCTGTATTTGTAAGATAATTGGTAATTGAAAATAAACGATGAAACAGCTTTATTACTGTTAGAAAACCATTTAATATAATAATTGGAATTATTCACGTTTAAACAAACTTTAGTGTACATATCTGTGGATATGTATTGATTTAGAAGGTTTTAACATGTATTGTAATAAAAATCAAGCAGTAAAAACGTTTAGTTTCAATTTAAGGAAACACGTGGTTTACTGAGCTTGTTTATTCGCCGCACGGCGGCCGGTATAAATAGCCTTGCATTGGAAAGGCAGATTCACTTCTCAATGTACCTCGGAACAGGGCGGACACGCCGCCCAACTAAATAAGTTAAGTACTATTATTATATCTATTAACTAGAAAGCTATTATTATTGTGTATGTGTATTAATCTTCAGTTTAAAACTTACTATGTGTATTGCAATAGTTATCAATATTGTGTATCAGTGTGAACATTACAATCGCTAAATTAT
Source organism: Campaea margaritaria (assembly GCA_912999815.1). Classification (NCBI taxonomy): domain Eukaryota; kingdom Metazoa; phylum Arthropoda; class Insecta; order Lepidoptera; family Geometridae; genus Campaea; species Campaea margaritaria. The sequence continues at coordinate 10,861,924 of OU538802.1, read as the reverse complement.
ATCGTGTTATATATAGATACAACTAATGTGAGCATTTCATTATCTTCCTACTTATTTCCAAATGAAGCTTATATTTTAAATTAATTATTGAGAGTTACAATAGCTATTCCTGTCGTGTAGTAATATGTAGATTACATTAACTTCCTACTTATTTGAAAGTAAAGTAAATGGCTTATATACTATTTATTCTTGTGTATTATTACAATAGCTATTCCTGTTGTGTATTAATAACGTGTAGATAAACCTATCCGTGAGACTTAGATTAACTTCCTACTTATTGCAAAATAAAAGAATATCAATATTAATGTTTATTCTCTTATATACCTTTATATATAGATGTCTTTACCTAATTTAGTTATTACACGCATCGACAGCCACTAGTTAGTTAGCCAGTGTATCATATAATAATACCTGAACGTTATTTTATGTTTTTTTAAACACAGTCCTTGAGTTCAATTTGAGCGTGGCTGGCAAGTACCACGTACTTTCGTGAGGAGAATTAGGCCTTAATCCACCACGACAGCTCGTCCTGATTGGTGGATAACATACCTACCTCCGAAATAAATCTCGACAGGTAGGGTTCCCACGTGATATTTTCCATCACCGAAATTCGAGTCATAATTACGTACATATGTTTTACAAGAAACACATTGGTACGTGCCCGCACTGGGATTTGAACTTACGGCCCTCTCCTTGGAAGGCGGACGTTCTCCCACTAGGATATCACTCAATACGCTATACTAATGCTATTCTTATATGAATATCTACTATTAAAATTTTAACAAAAACTTATACTTATATTTTAACAGGATTGTCCCTACTGGTAGATGGGTCTGTACTGTTAAGTGTAAGTATTGTCAGGGTGGAACAAAGCGGCTTATATCTTTGATCTAAATCCAAATAATTATTGTCTTTATTGACAAGCAATTTAAGATTTGTGGGTTGTGTAATCCATACATATCAAGAATTGTAACAAGGGTGATGTCTGTGCATGAGATATAATGTATTTTTTTTTTACTATAAATAATGAAAGGAAATTCCAAAATAATAAGTTTTAAAATGTTTGTCTGTAATGAGCTAGCGCAAGAACTGGGGGATACAATTTAAATACAATTATATGTAACGGATTTTGTAGACTCCATTTCCCGTACAAAAAAACATCAAAGCGGCGTAACTCAAAAACAACTTAAAATGAAAACTTAGTTGTTTAACCTAAGCTTTTGAAATCACTTCTGCGAAAACTTTTTAAAAATTTTGTTTTGAAAATGCTCAGACTTCTTCTTTGGTAAAATATCAATTGGAATATATCGCTTTCTTGCTACATGAACGTGCGGTCTTAAGCAAGTAATTCAGTGTTGATTTTTCAAATATCCACTCCAGGAGGTTGAAAGTCTATTAATGTGGAAATTCAAAGCACGCAAAGCCGCTGGGTACAGGCTATTGAATGTGTATAATTGCTTAATTTACATGACAGAAGCCACAAACGAACTGCGTACATGGGTTCTAACATTATTTACATTGTCATGGGATTCAGACCTTCTGTTGAAAAGTAAATTGTAGCAGCACCTGGTCTGTAAAATGTTGAAGCATCTGGACCAAGTAAATTGTTGAAGTATCTGGACGGTCTGTTTATCATTTGGGTGTGTTATATAATCTGACCTCCAAAATGCCCTCCGGATTGCGGCTAAAGGTTCGAGGAAGCGGATCGCCGGGTATGGAGTGTCCATTCTGTATGTACACTACTATATTCTATAGCAAAGGGCAAATTCCCTGATGAGCAACAGAAACATTTATCGTGCTTAAGAGCTAAGTAATTTAAGATACAATATTCCCAGAGCCCAGAGAAAATAGTTAACGAAAATTGGCACAACATAATAATTCCCCAGGCCAATTAAAGCGATACCAAACAGAAATATGCGTACATTTGCACGAGAATTTTCCGACTTAGGAACTGAATTATTCAAAAAGATTTACTGGCATTTGTCAAACATTTTTTCCCTTGAAGTGCTTGTACTTGATATAAGGGCTTTCGAGTTGATTGGAAACGAGGTTTTTTTTTCTGCGCGACTGTTTGGCGTAGTTGGAAATGGTTAAACTGCTTCTCCCAGGTCTACTCCAAATTTTCTTTTTGAAGTGAAACTTTCTTTACGACGTATGGGAGACATTTTTATAGCAATCGTCACACTTTTCTGTTACGTCTACCGTCATGTAAGAGTTGACAATTTGACAAGAAAGTTTAATGAAAGAAGTTTTAAATAAGACAGAGTTCGAGAGTGAGAAGTCACCATAGAGTATACGAAGGCTTAAAAAGTTTTATATTGGCATCCCTTCTCAGTTTTCAATTCGACCACAGACTTTAACCATAGCCAAAAGAGTATTTTATGTTTTTTTTTTCTACCTTCATTATGCCTTAACTTAAAACATTGACGGGTCGGAATGAGAGACAAATAAAAAGGAATAGTTTCACTTCTTACGTGTGTACCTACACACACCCTTTTTTTAAAAAAAAAGATCAAGTTATGGTCACAATCAGCGAAGAAAATGTTCCTTAATTAAAGAATTGGGTTTTCCAGTCACCTGCGCTGTCACTTCACGTCAAAGAGGGCATAATTTCGGTTTTTTGTGCATAAGAATTTGTTTTGTAGTTACAATTGAACCCGCATTAACCCTTACAAGCTTCATATTAAGAAGGTCCTGCTATCTAACCACCACGCCACAGGGGTACAGTATAGTCCTACTCTTACTCCACTCATAAATATTGATTACCTACCTTTATCTTGACAGGACATTGGCTGGCTTAAATTACCCTCTTTCGGCATTCTTAAGAAGGGTTGGAGAAATAATTTACTACCGGACCCATAGTATCCGGTGCTGTCAATACCGACGTAGGTTCCGGTTTTAGTGCATCTAAATCATGTGCTCCATTGACCCGCCTAGACTTCAATTTATTGCTTGCGTTTGGTATAACAGAACTAGCGTTTGCCCGCAACTTCGTCCGAACGAGAACGTTCTAAAAGTTTACTCATTTTTAACTGGCTTTTAAAAAGGAGAAGGGTCTCAATTCGACTGCAAGTTTTTTGTCATCTATCTCTTCTATAGATTGGATAAAATTAAATACTGTTCGCTGGTAACCGCAACACTTGAGAATGGCTGGACTGATTTTGAAAATTCTATTTTATAAATACACGTTATAGGTCACAGTAGGTTCTTATTGAAATAAATTTTAAAAGAGGGCTGAGAATTTATAAAATGTTGGTACAACTGAAAGTAATTCAGTACAACACACTACACACACACACACACACACACAGAGAGATGGGCTTTTTCTAATATAGGAGATGCACAGGTCTTGCAGGAAAACTAAAATTACGCGGGTGAAACCAGGGGGCAGCTATTTACATCATCATCTTCAACCCATATCGTCCCACTGCTGAGCACGGGTCTCCCCTAACTTTCGCGAGGAGGATTAGGCCATAATCCACTACGGGGCCCCGGTCCGGATTGATGAATAGCATACCTACCTCCGAATTTCTTTACCGAAAACCGAGTGACAATTACGTAAATAATTATGCTCTACAAGAAACACTCCGTACGTGCCCGCACTGGGATTTGAACTTACGTCCTTCTACTTGAAAGGCGGACGTTCTTCCACTATTTATAAATATTGGTTAATAATTGCTTTATTGATAAATACCTATATACAGATAATAATCAACGATTAAACTTCCATTAAGAGTCACGTGGCAATTAAGCTTGTCCACTTTATCTACAATATGTAGCTACGTATATTAAAATAAATTGCCCTAATTTTTCAACCAGACAATAGGTTATTTTGGACCGGACATCAATCATAACCCGGATAAAATGGAGGCGGATATGAATGGTAATCATTTATTTATTTTTTATATTCCCTTTTGTTCTGGTATACTTGTGAATCACTGTGAATGTAATATTTTTATTGATACTTATTTTATAGTCCTTTTCTTTTAAATTATAATCGCATAATAATATTATTGACACTTTAAAACACTATAATTAAATGTAAAACTAAATTAAAAATAAAAACCTAAAATAGTAGGTGGCATGATGCCAAATAAACTTCGATATCTGGAAACCCACAGTCTCATTTCACCATTTTAGGGGTATCATCATCTCAAAATCAAATAAACCTTATAGAACATCTTGTATGTCATCCAGTTCCCCCTAATATATAAAAGAAAGTAACGCTGTCTGAAAGAAAGTAATAAAAACATTTGCATTTTACCTGCTTCTTTGACTGTTTGCTTCCCAAATCAATCTTGATAACATTGACCGTAAAATAATTTTAGACCGATAAACTGTAGTCCACATGGGTGAAGTCGCAGGCAAATGCTAGTCATATGAAACGGTAAAAAAAAAACAATAAACACCCGTTGAACGTATTATTTTTCACTGCTGCCACAGACAATGGGCCAATATTGGTCCGGACATCAATCAGACGTGTCGATATATCCGGGTACAGTTGAGAACAAAAGGTGTACAAAATCAATTTCGCCAAAGGAAATGGGAGATATTGTAATAATTTTATATTAAAAATTGCCTCCTACATATAATTATTATATAAACTCTGATTTTCAGCTCTGCCGTGATTGGATTTTTTAGCCTCATTGACATAACAGATTCAATATTGCGATTTTTTTGTTGAAGTTTTAATAAAACACGTGACTTTACTTAAATGAATGTGTTAGTACAATTAATCCCGTTTAAAAAATAAGTTACAATGCCCAGTATACCTTCCTACTGTACTTCTTAAAAGATAAATAACTATTTGTAGTTTTAATAGTTAGTTTTGTTTTTTTACTCAACTGTACACGCCCGGATGTTTTCTACGTTTGCCGTCGCTGATACAGAGACGGGCGAAAATACCCGGTCAAAATGGCTCTGCGTATTATTTATTTTATTTATTTGCTTATTTTAGGTCAATCCCACACGCCGTCTGTTTCCGCGGTACGTGGAAGCGGTGCGGCGGATTTTGTGGCAGCATATCACCATTCTGCGCGATGCAGACATTTATTCACCAAGCAGTAGTGAGCAAACATTACTGTGTTCCGGTTTAAAGGGCACTGTTTTCAGCGAAATTACTGGGCATATGAGACTTTAGGAGCCTATGTCTCAGGGTGACGAGCGCAGTGCAGTGCCGCGCAAGATTATGCAATGCAAAGTTCTTGGTGGCACTGCAACTGTTAAAAAATGCATCCTTGGTTGGTGGCGCAGCCTTTGTTATCGTTATAACACATTGTACTATAAAGCTAGCTTTAACGGTCTAATCAAAAGACCACGCCCGTTTACCCCTCTGCGAAAGTGTAAGATTGACCGTTCATATCAGGGTAACAAAATTTTATTTCCGGACATTTTCATTGGTTTTCATTTCGCAATCACTACTGTAATGTATACTATAATGTAACGCCACCCGTACGAGTAACAGAATTTTTTGGGTTAGATAATAGAGGGTTAGATGCATGCCGCGTCTATACAAGTATAGAGCCAAATATAAAGTATTAAACGTCCGTAAACGCTACATATGTATGTAAAGCTACTTTGCGCGGTCAAGTCATGTTGCACTGCATAGAAGAGCATTAAATAAGTGGTTGCCATGTGGATAGGTGAACGCGAGGTGGATAAAAATGATGAACGACCTCGGTAGATTACAAACAGACGTGCGTTGCCGCAGCGGCAGCCAGCGCCGTGTGTTATACACCTTACTGGCCTGTTGTTTCTGTCTCCTTAAAAAATAACGAGGGTTGAAATATTCTACGCTCTATTTTCCTAGCAGTAGCGGCTCTATAGTTTTCATTGTTTGATGTAAAAGTTGAAGGTAGCAAAGTTGTTGTTTTTATAGACGTTTGTGTATTTTTGTGTGGATCGGTGGAGTTGTGAGCAACAACGTAGCTTTTGTTTGGTTGGCAGCTTGGTTTCATGGACTATTTTTATTTACGCGCCATCCCTACTCTATGTAGGCTAGGGCTGATAAAAATGGATGATTTAACTTTAGAGAGTTCGAAAGTTTTAATAAAATTAGGGTTAAGCACAATAAAAGAAATACAAGAACCTCCTTACTTACTCTTAGTTTGGTAACTATGTAAAAAATCACTTTAATAAAAACTAGCAGAATGTCAACCGACCAGAAGAAGAGTTTACATACTATGTAGCATCGTTATTTCCTGGAATCTCAGTAAAAGTCAGGAAAATTCGCGTTACTGTCAAGTTTAACCTATCACAGCAACGCGTTTTCGCGTCTCGCCAAAATCAAATTAAAACATCAAAAAATCCTGTCCTAACTACGTTTCGCTTTTTAATTTACGTCACGTGCCAATTTATTCGCTTTCGCGAACAGCTGACGCTATATTCGGTTCTACTTATTCGGCGGATTTTATCCCGTTTTACATCCCCAACCCTTTTTTTCAACCCCTGATTTACATTACATTTTTCTATCTAATTTGGATTGGTAATTCAGCGAAACTGCATAATCTTCTTTTTTCTGTCATCTCCACCCGCTCATTTTAATTTTTTTTTTCTTTTAAAAGAACGTGATACATTGTTTTGGTATGTTTGAAAACTCTTATTTTTGTGATTATTTATTTAAATTTAGTTTTTTTTGTACTATGAGTTGTTACAAGTGAAATAAAGATTTTTATTATTTAGTATTAAAATCAATATTTTTCCCCGTTTTTGCCATATGCTTCATTGATGCTCCGCTCCTATTGGTCGTAGCGTGATGTGATATATATAACCTTCTTCGATAAATGGACTAATCAACACAAAAAGAATTATTCAATTCGGACCAGTAGTTCCTGAGATCCTTGAGTTCAAACAAACAAACTCTTCAGCTTTATATATTAGTATAGATTATATATAAGGTACGACATCCCATGCACTAAGTAACTCTACGGGGATGTCTGGTTAGTAACAACAATTTGCGTGTTTTAAAAATATTCAAAAGGTAGAGTGCACGTCTTCTTCATAGGTAGGTAGGTACCTAATAGAACCCGATAGTGGAAATAAAATTACCCTAGCTAGACCGCCAGACTTGGCTTATCTCCCCATCAGTTAAAGCTTCACTTATCAGCGATATGGCAGGTCCAAGACAAGCCACGTCCAATGCACGTGACTGTCTGTCGTTCACAAGTTTTCCGATAAATAATAAATTAAAAACCTATTGTAATTTTTTTTCCGAGCTTCATCGATTTTGGCAAAGTTAAGACAGTTTATAAATCAGCTAGTTAGTTTAATATTCTATTGTTGGCATTGATTACGTGTACGCGGGTGGAGTTAGGCTCGTAACCCTCATTCGTGACTGGCGACAGTTAAAATACTGTTTAGTTTACAAACGAAAATTATGTCAAAAGTCAGAAGTTCAAGTACAAAGGACGACTACGGTCAGGAGGCATACCATGACATCTTATAGCGATTCAATTGCAGACCTAAACTGAACCGCGTCGCATAATCGTACCGTGACGTCTTATTTCTTATGTTGCTGCCATTTTCAACCTAAACTGGATCCAGTTTTGGTTGAAATGGCAACAACCTATATTGAGTCGCTAATAAGCCATTTTCAACCTAAACTGGATCCAGTTTAGGTTGAAAATGGCAGCAAAATAAAAAATAAGACGTCACGGTACGATTATGCGACGCGGTTCAGTTTAAGTCTTCAATTGAATCGCTATAAGATGTCATGGTAGGCCTCCTGGTTAATAATTTGAAAGGTTTACTCACCACCGTTACAATAGATAACAATTATAACAGACATTTGTCTGAATGGACTTAATGTCGCATGAAAACCTAATATGATAGAAAAATTGTTATAGGTTGGCTATTTTTTTTGTTATATGACTGGTTACGAAACGAGCAAGTCATGAACCTGATAGTAAGCGCTACGCTTGCCTATAACAGTTATAGTGCGACCCAGTTTGACATTGGCTCTTAAGTCTCATATGCCCAGTAATATCGCTGGTGACAATGCCTTTCAAGCCGGTACACAGTATTGTTTTCACACTACTGCTTCGCGGATGAATATCTGGCAAAGGTGTGGTACTTTCTCAGGTGATCTCTTGAAGAGGAGAAGAGGCCACTATAAAAATAGTAAAGATTACTAAGGAAGAATTGCCCCTCGTTTTTCAGAAACCGTCAAATTGTATTTTTAGTTTGTCTTCACTCGGCTTTGCATGAATTTGCCAATATTAAAAAAGCAGAACGGAAAAAAAAACAGATTCAACATTGTCAAATTTTCGGTTTCCCGCCAAATGTTCCTTATTGCTTTCAGAGCTGCACTGTAATTAAATGTGAATTGCCAAAAAAATACTGGAATTTTAACGCTAACAAAAATATAGCTCAAATTTCAAGCCAGAGTATTTTATTATTGACGAGTCGCAAAAAGGCTTTGCTGTTAAACAAATTAACTCTCAACCCCCAATTATTTATTTTCAACAAAATATGAGTTCTAATTTGATACACATCAGAACAATACATACCTACACGTCTTGACGTCGCTGAGGACGCGGGTCGTTCCAAAAATAGGCAAACCTTCATCAAACCCTCGGTGAATCGGACACATTGGTGTAATTCTTCTATTCTTCACGGAAATTGAATTTGGGCTACATTAGCATTGAGTCACTTGACTTTGATGTGTCCGAATATCGTATCTTAAAGTTCCATGTATCACGGCTCTAATTCTATCCGGTGCAAGTGCACTTGGCAGTGTTTTTTGTCATGCTCGTGCAGTATGCTCGGCAATATAAAAAAAGTATACAAAATAAGAAATTAATATTATTTGATAATTTTTTATCAGATTTTTTTTGTAATTTATAATAATTTATTGAAAATAAATATACGTCAGATGATCTGATCATGTCACCCAGAATTTTCCCTTACAAAATCCTGTGTATCACTGCACTGCGCTCGTCACCCTGAGACATAAGTTCTAAAGTCGCATATGTCCAATAATTTCACTGAAAACGGTGCCCTTCAAACCAGAATACAGTTAGATAGATAGATAGATAAACTCTTTATTGAAACACCACATAACAAAGAAAACTTAAAAACTAGAACAAAACAAATTTAACAACAGTTATGTTTGCACAGTTCTATTTGGCGGATGAATATCTGGAAAAGGTACTTCCCATGGCGGTCTCTTCCAGAAGAGGCCTACCACTAAGTCTGTGTCAATTAAAACGTTGCTTACATAACTTCTGGGTCCATTGAAAAATGTCTGCCATCGTGATGGTGTGGTTGAAGGTAGTAAATACGTTAAGTTTTGAAAATAACTCTCAAAAACGACTGCCGGAACACTGAGAGTGACTTTCCGAGAGATTTTCTGCCAACGACGCCAAAATACCTTCCGCACTCGTTATTCGTAAGTTCTATTAACATCCGCTGCAACTCCGACAAAATACTTTTTCGCGGACCGGAAATGGCTCCCATGGCACAGAATATCTAGTAGTACCCAAAGATTAACGACCGTGCAGAGAGGTTAATCAAAATGAACGGCTGCTCGCCACCTATTCCACCCCTGACTTAGGTACATACAGCTTAGTGGTCGCTTATTGTTCAAGTGATCATTAACTTTAATTAGCTATTCAAGGCACTTAGGTTTTTTTTTAATGTACAGCTGTGTACAGTGGTTGTGCTTGTATTTTTTGGATTGTTACGGGTGCTTTTAAGGGAATTTTAATGAAATTATCTTCTGGTTTTTACAAGGCTATCCTCGTGCACAATTTAAACAAAATTGGCTTAGCAGTTTCACTAAAAGACTAAACTTATTTGACACATTTTCATACAATAGTAAAATGCGCTTGCCACCCTTTTACAGAAAATTTAATTAATCCAACAAAATTAACTCCGACGAAGCTGGCCTCTCCGACGAAGTGCACTTTGAAATTCCTGCTATGTCCAGATACTATCAGTTATTCCAAACAATAAGGCTCCATTTTCACTAGCAATAAAAACGTGGCAATATTCACGCCGTCACATATCTCTGAATGTATCACTTGGAACTCGCTTAGCTGTTGATTACTATTTTAAAACTAATATATCTATTGTAAGTAGGCAAGTTGGAAAGTTAAGTATTTACTTTCATAAATTAAGTTTCATGGACAAAGAGTACGATATTTATAGTGTAAAAACTTCAAATATTAAAAAAAAAACCTTACTAATAATTAAATTAAGTAACTGATTAGTAAGGTCACGTTTAGGATTAAAAAAATTTAATTTATATCGCGCTCTTTTCACTAAACTACGGCAGGTTTTTAAATGGCTGTTGAGGCCATTGACCATCAATTACGGTCTCTATAAAAAACCGGTGTAATTTTTTATTAATCACAGCGAAAATTGCTAACAACCGTCACAACGAAAGGAAACACGACAGGAAAAACGTTTACACGAGGGAAAACATCGCCGCGATATATTCGCTCGCGAAAATATCGCCCCAAGTGCAAGTTTTGTATTATTTACGAGTGTGCTTCTTTGTTCCTGTATAAGATGAATCGGACACGTACCTACTACAAAGGGTGGAATTGCAGTGTCCGCTGGAAAATGGGACAGTTTTAGCACCCCTTACTATTTTAAACTTTAAGTTTCTTTGACATTATGTACGCGATTGTCTACTGCAGGTGTTTTATGGTTCCGAGATTTCTTTGTTAGTGAGTTCATATCTTTGTCTTTACGTTAGCTATTTTACTTTGCAACTGTTTTTTCTTGTTGTAAGGATGGAGTAGCTTTATTGGAGTGACTCTGACGGATAAAGTGGAGAACGGCGTGATAAGGAAAGGAAGAATGGACGAAGATCATCATCATCATCAACCCATTTTTAAATATCTGATGTAACTAGACGAACAAGTCGTTCACCGGATGATATGACCATAACAGCTACAGAACGACCCTATCCAATATGGCACTGCGCTCGCTCATCGGGTCTAAAGGTTCATATGCCCAGTAATTTCACCGGAAACAGTGCCCTTCATACCTGAACACAATAACGTTGGCACACTACTGCTTGGCGGATAAATATCTGTCAAAGGTTTAGTACTTCCCCAGGTGGACTCTTGCAGAAGAACCCTACCACAAAAAAAAATAGTATTCATAATGTCACCTAAATATAGGAAAAGAGGTATCCCAAAATAGCATTATAACGTGACATAATATGATCCGATATTTTGGTATACGGTATGTCCAAACCTTCCCTTATGAAAACTAATAAGTAGCACCCTTTTTCTAAAATGACAAAAATATGTAACCGACGCCAATAAAGGTACGGCATATCTAGTATTCACACAGCCCCAGTGGATATTACGCAGTAGTATAACACAATACAAAAGGTATGGGCAGGTAAGGAATGGTTACTACTTTTTTTACCAACATAATAGTAAGAAAGATACATCAAAATGGAATAGAGTGGAGTGGACTGGAGTCAAAATTAACGAAAAGGAATAAATTTAAAGTCAATATAAAATGAGTTATAAGTTATTATTAGAGTAGAAATTCATTTAAATTATATTCAACGGTACACAGAAAAAAGCTCTGCAGTAAACCATAGGCTGCTTTTTACTCAAATTACCAACAGTGGAAGATGGCAAAGTTTGTTTACATACCTATATGTATTGTAGTCACGCCTTTTCCCCGTTTGGGTAGACAGAGACTACATGTTTCCACATGTTACGATCCTGACACACCTCTTTCGCTCCTTCCACTTTCATGAGTCCCTTCATACATCTTTGCTGGTTTTTTGATTTGGCATTTCTTTAGTACGTCCTTGATTTGATCATCTCGATCAATATAGTATAACTAGTATACTACTATAGGTATAGATTTAGTATTTTTAACACTGAATCAAAAACACTGAACCTTAACTACTGTCCACATTACACTGCGTCGTTATAAGCAGCGGTATTGCCATGCTAGTTGTTCGGCTTATATTCCAGCGCGTAGCACTGCCTACGTTCTGAAAGGCTACGAGATACTCGTAGCTCAATGGTTCGGCGTAGCAATTTCGTAGTCGATTGCTACAGCTGCATTGATCAGCTGCGACTTCAAAGCTCAGGGTTACCTTTGTACTCTTGTCTACAGATTAAATCTAGTGCTGTCTTTGTCATTTGTATAGTGTCAGATAGAGGCAACGATAGCCTTATCCTGCTGTCAAAGTTAACAGTCGTTCCAGAAATAGGCCGTAACAGAAATTTAGCGTTTCATTTTCTAATAGATTTTATTTGGAACTGGCTGTTATATTTTTTTTTAATTATATCTGCTAAAGTCTGAATTTAATCGAAATAATGCATAGACTATAATTTAACCTAAGATCTTTGCTTTCATCCCTGTCAATCCCTCTGCTTTAATCATAGAAATACATTAATTTATTGAAATTCAATGAAAGCGACCAACTATTATAAGCGATAACCACATACTTGATCTGCTCAATTTATCTCATCAGCAGAAACCGCGCGGACGGACGGATAACTCAGCGGACTATCTACACCGTGTAGCGCGACAGAAAACCGCTCTCAACAGCGGCCAGCGGCGCAGTGTAGACACGCCTTATAACATGAAAAATGCTAAAAAATAAGCCCCAGTTTACATTTCCGGTACATAACACAAAAGTCGAATAAATCGACAGCAATGGTTTCTCATTTGGTTGCGCCATGTGCCGCCACGCCGCGGGGTCCGGGTTCGAAACCAGCTAACCGTGTGAAATGAGCTGAAGAAACATCACCCCTAAGAACCCTACTCACCACCACACTCACATTTTCTAGCAGCAGTTCTGGAAAGCTAGGCGTTTGTGGGGCTATGGTCCTCGTAGTTCCTGATTTCCTAGATACAGGGAATCCTTGGAGTGACCATGTTCACCACCTTTAAACACACCATGACTGAACACCAGGTGAGAGAATGGTCAATAACCAGCATTCTTAAACAAAATTTTAGGTTCTAATAATTTTGTTGTTAAATTGTTTGTTTGCTTGTTTGTTACTCATTTATGTCACAACGGCTAGACGGATTTCAATATAATTTGTAGCAAAAGGAAGAGTATTTTCTTGGTCATAACATAGAGTAAGTACCTACTTTCTATTATTTCTAGCAAACAAAGAAATAGGACATTTTTGTAGATAGAAAAGTTTTCCAATTTTTATGTAGCAGCAACTCCAAAAGTTGCCCCTATCTGTAACTACATTTATAGCCAGCATCGATGTATCTACAAACCGGAAATTGATTTGCCATGCCCTCGGCCGTTCGATTTCCTCGTTCCATATTTGAAAAATTCCAATTTTGGTATGTTCCATGCTGTTCCATCCCACTTTATTATTCGCGGGAATGTTCCAAGTGTTTCGCGAGTACAATGAGGGGCCCCTAAGAATGTTTCGTTATGTTCGGTTGCGTTATTTTTTCATAAGAATTGCTGTTGGGGTGTCGTGTTTGTGTGTCGTTGTCTTTTAAGAGGTGATACCCATTGGTGGATTACGTTTGACGTTATGTCTTTTAAAACGTTTCATTGTCAGTACACCTTTGCATCGCGTTGTCTCGATGGAAGTGGGACTGTACTTTCTTAAATTGACCGACCTTCACGCAAAAACTACGGAACGGAATTAGATGAAATTTGGAACACATATAGTTTAATACCTTAATTAAATCATAGGATACTTTTAGTTCCGTAATAATTAATGGATCCCATGGGATAGTAATCAACGCAGGTGAAATTGCGGGGTGCAGCTAGTCGGATACAAAAACACGGTTTCCATATTAGTACAATTCTAGATAGATAGATAGATTCTAGATAGAAGCGGTGGTAGCCCAAGCGGCCCAAGCGGTGGTGGGGAGAACGTCCCCCTTCCAATCAGAAGGTCGTGAGTTCAAATCCCAGTGCGGGCACGTACCAATGTGTTTCTGTAAAACATAATGTACGTAATTATCACTCGCTTTTCGGTGAAAGAAAACATCGTGAGGAAATCCACATACCTACCCGAGAATTATTTCGGAGGTAGGTATGTTATCCACTAATCCGGACTGGGCACCTGTGGTGGATTATGGCCTAACCCTCTTCACGAAAGTGAGGAGAGACCCGTGCCCAGCAGTGGGACGTTATGGGTTGATGATGATGATGATGACAATTATAGATTCGTAGAATTTCATCGATGCTTTTTTTTATACTCTCTTGCGAATATGATGAGGTGAAGCCTCAAAGTAATCTATGTTTTCCTGTTACTTTTAGTTGATGGAAGAACGAGACAGCGCTAACGGAAATGATCAATCAATGACACTTTAAAATATAATAGGATACAAAAATCATTTCCGAACAACAAACATTATTATTATGTAAAAAGGTCATAATTGTATTATAGTCGTAACAGAAAACATACCTTGTGTGAAGTTGTTAAGATTTCTAATCGCAAAATTTGGTTTTTAATCAGCTAATGGAGTAGAGTTTGCAAACATTCCGTAATTCAACTAAGTTTCCGCCATGCTGTCCCAGTGTGGTTTAGTTCTTAAGAACTATTCTCTCCATCAATATTGATGAAATTCCTGCACTTTGCCAATTACGCAGAGAACGAGCGCGACCTTTTTTTTAATTTTTTTTTTTTTTCATTTCTCTTTTGTTTGATGAAGATTTTTCTTCCAAAGACATGATCGATGAGAAGGTGAAAATGGAATTCCTTTTACGTAATTGGTTTTTCATAAAATTGGAAGTGCTGGAGAAAAATGGTTTTGTTAGGTTTTGCATGTTTTCTTTGCTGTTTAGATCGACCATCATTATATTCTGTATTCATGATCACATTTGCATGGTACCACCACAGTCTAACTAAATACGATATAACTAATTATATTCCAAAGAGTTTAATGTTTTTTTTTTTTTTATAGATTGTTGCACCAAAACAAAAAATAAACATAAATGTCTAATCATTTAACTTTTTTCTAACGTCAACCTCCTTTTCCCCTAAACCTCTTTTGGAAAAAGTTAACCGCCATTTTACTTACCTTGGTACTTTTTTCATCATTTACTCTCAACTTTTTTAATCTCTTGTCAGCCCCAAAAATTGTCCTCATTTATAATTATGTAGAAATACCGGTGACAAGATAATGGAAAAACTTCCGAGAAGGCTCAAAAAATGTACTCGCACATCGAACGCGAACTAATAAATAATGGATAAGGACGCCGCGACGCAAATGCACGCTAAACCCTCACGCACACATTCACAATATTATGTTATGCCGATAAATATTTCAGTTGTTTCAATTATTAAACTGTTGTCGACAGGCATGCATCGTCGTTTAATTTAATTTGTCAGGGATTAGTTTATTTTTAAATCCAATTCCTAATTCTGTCAACTAAAAAAGCTTTATATAAAACAATACTGAAAATCAGGTTTCTGTTTTTTTAAACACAGAAATCCATCACAACCATCAACAGCTTCCATGTCTAATGTAGAAATGTGAAATGCTATCGAAAGCTTCAAACAGTAGCTTCCTATGACCATTTTAGACACACGCGGCCACTCTTCTTGCTTCACTTTAGATTTGGCGATGTGGCGTCCTTATCTTTTATAGGTTCATGAAGGTACATGATTAGCAACGGCCCGGGGCAGAATCACTGTCTAAGGGCAACGGACACATTTCTGATGTAAGATAATATACACTGGAACTTAGGATAAATATTGGAAGATCAGAATCTCGTTACGATAGTCACGTAGACTCGTAGACGTAATACCACTTATACCGATGTTGCATCCCCTAAAATTAAGTTTAAATAATATTAATGAGTTTTTTTTTGACTGAGTTACGAGTCGAGCAAGTCGTTCACCTGATGGTAAGCGCTACGCCTGCCCATAACAGTCACAGTACGACCCAGAACCCTGCATTGCATAATTGCACTGCGCTCGTCACCCTGAGACATCGGCTCTAAAGTCTCATATGCCCAGTAATTTTGCTGGAAACGGAACATAATGATGTTTGCACACTGCTTGGCGGATGAATATTTGGCAAAGGTGGTACTTCCCCAGGCGGTCTCTTGCAGAAGAGGCCTCCCACTACAAAATCACTTAAACATTCCATCGTCTAAAACTAAAATAAGCTTAGAACTTCAGCAAAAAGTGTTGACAACAAAACTTTTTCAAAAGTAACAACGTAAATAAGACATATCTAAGTTTCGGGTAAACAACTGAGTGATAAACGACAAAGTTTTTTGGGGAACTTTTATACAGGCGGGTGCAAAATTTGGGACCCCTGTCCCGCGGCACTCGTCCCATATGTGCTTACTACGTTAAAATGTTTTGTATTATTTACTATCTGAACGTCAGTTTCAGAAACATTGACTATTATCCCGCAGGAAACGTTAATTTTTACGGGATAAGATATTTTGTATATTAAAATTCAGGGCCTAAAGATTTTATATTATTAACCAAATATCATTTGTATCCATAGTGCCGTTTTGGAGCCTATTTGGGACAAATTTTCAGACAGGCAAACATTCTAAAAGCCGTCATTATAGGTAACTAACTGCGCCCCACGATTTCACCCACAAAGTTCCCGTTCCCGTGGGAATACGGATATCAAATATAGTCTATGTTACTCGCTGATAACGTAGCTTTCCATTGGTGCAAAAAAAAATTAAATCGGTTTCGTGGTTTAGGCACGAAAGCGTAACAAACAAACAAACAAACTCACATTTATAATATTAGTTAGGATAATCAAGGATATAATCATAAATAAAGAAGCAAATATCACAGAATAACTCGTAAAGGTATATTTGGTCACTTAAATGAATCCACGACAATAATAAAATCATAACAAAATAAAAAACAAAAACATTCATTTTCAATGCAACCCACTGTACGGAACCATCTCATATAAACACGTGACAACCCTCATTATTTCTAAAGCATTAAACTTCTGATATATTACGAAGAAAACCTGTCAAAATGACTCTACTTTTCGTCGAACGATTTTCAACTTTACCTTCTTACAATGAAACTTATTTTTGCATGTGTTTGTCCTGGTATATCCTGTCAAAGGCTCCCTGAAAAATGTCAAATGACTTTTTACTTTATGACTATGTAATAAAGCTTATTACTGTATATGTTTGTATTTGCATCTGATTTTATTGTATCCTAAAGAGCAAAGTCGTTTATCAGGTGTTGTAAAGTTTCAAGGGTTTGCGTCAATGTTAGGAAAAGGTTTAGAATTTACTCGTAAGTCTTATTTCTAAGGCTATAGGATACAATTTAGCATTTTTTTAATATTATTAGCAGTGCTCGCTGTTTCACCTGCGTAGCCAAAAATCCGTTACTTTTTCCTTTCGATATTAAAATATCTTAACACGTTAGCACTGCGTGCGTACGTGTTATGAGGTCGAATAAGCCACATGCGTGACTTCTCGCAGGTGCTGCAGTCAAAATCGCTTTCTTTCACAGCTATGTTAACTTTAACATGAGTATAGCAGACACAGAAATATATATTTATATTATTCAATACGAAAGTATAAAATCAAAAAGTCATAACTTTTGGCGAAGCTGGATTCAACTTTAGCATCTATTTAAGTTTATAATGGTAGAGTTTCAAACAAATATTGACACATTTGGGCTATATTGGTGTTTTTAGAAACAAAATTTTGTGGAGGCCGGAAAAATCTCATAAGCACTGCAAAGAAGTTCAACGTAGCCTCTAAAAGACCTCATACGCAGTGGCTGAAAGTCCATTAAAAATGGCTCCACAGCGAACGTGTTAACTTAGAAAAATATGTATTATATTTATTTATTCTTTAGCACACAAATGGAGTACAAGGAGTACTTAATGCTAAGTAGCATTTTCTACCAGTCATCCTGGAGGTGTAACTGAAATGATGGTGGTGTGGCAAAACGAGAGAACAGAGAAAAGTATATTTAAAAGATATTTAGTGATGGAGTAATTTATTATAATTGCTGTGTTTGCATTTAATAAGATTTTCACTTAGCTTGTTATGTGAGACAACCAATTTTGTAGGAGGCCTATTGTGCAAGAGACCGCCTGGGAAAGTACCACACCTTTGCCAGATATCCATCTGCCAAGCAGCAACGTGAAAATATTACTGTGTTCCGGTTCGAAGGGCACTGTTTCCAGCGGAATTACTGGGCATATGAGACTTTAGAGCCGATGTCTCAGGGTGACGAGCGCAGTGCAGTGCCGCGCAGGATAATGCAATGCAGGGTTCTAGGTGGTGCTGTGACTGTTATGGGCAGGCGTAGCGCTTACCATCAAGTGCACGACATGCACGTCTCGTCAAAATAAAAATAAAAAGTCAGATCATCATGATGTGCCACTTATGTGTGTCACTTTGACACATTTCGTATGAAAAAGGTCATCGAGGGAAGTCATGAAGCGCGCCGCTTACCGCACGCCGCGCCTCTTCAGTCTGGCTTGCCGTTTACGTAAACCTAAAAATATTTTCCGAACTTAAGTACTTTACTCTATGGTCCGTTTTAGCATGTGGATGTCGTTACTCGTAACCACGACAGGATTTACTTAACTTAAGGGCAAGATTAAACGTAACTTGAGGGCTTTAGGGTGAGATTACACGTTACGAGGGCCAACTTTCCCTCTGAAATATGACAAGAGGATATGAATATTGTAGATAGTACTTAAGGTGGAACGTTTCGCATGTAGCGGGAAATTTAAATTTTGAGCAGTTTTTTTTTAATCGTTGTAGCTGGACTGGGTAACTATTCTGAGTAATAATGGATTTCACGACAATCCAAGATAAATTTTCACGTTATTTTGTAGAAATATTTAATACACTTACACCTGATTACTCAAGTCGGTCAATAAACACTGTTATCATCAGTTTAACAGTTTATTCACCTATATGAGTGATCCGGTGCATTTTCGCTAAATATCTCCCCAGAATAAAGTAAAGAATGATCTACGGTTGTAGCGAATTACACTGTAATTTACATTACTTACCCGGTCAGTTCCAAAAATGAAAAAAACTGTTGGAAATTTAAATTTACCGCTAAAAACGAAACGTACCACCTTAACGTACTTAATGTGTTTTGGATTTTCTTTTTAGTGCTTTTAACTTGGGTAAAATGAGCAACTTTTCTTTTTTGGCGTACGTATTTACTGTGATTTTATGCGTATGTATTTCAAAAGATTTTGGCTAAAATAATATTATTGAGCTATTTTTCTATAGTTATTTTCTTTTCTTATTATGTTTATGTTGGAACTGACTTTTAGTTCAGTCCAAACTAAGTGATAAACAATTAGTTTTATATTATGCAGTCATTTGATAAGATACAGGAGCGCAGTGCAGTGCCGCGCAGGATTATGCAATGCAAAGTTCTGGATGGCACTGTAACTGTTGTGGGCAGGCGTAGCGCTAAATACTAGGTGAAAGACCTGCTCGTCTCATCACAAAGTCAAATAAAATAAAAAGAAATCTAAATGTGTGCTGGGACACATTAGTAGGAGTAAAACGGCAACAAAAAAAATTTGAAAATATACAAAAAAAAACTCTCTATCTTCACTAAATTATGTCTCTCTCTTAACTTCCGTTCGCCTCGCCCGATCACACTTTTCGTAACGCTCTTGTCACGCATTCACCAGGTTACTCCCCAAGTTAAGCGTGCTTAAAGAAGTTTTACTTAAGAGCCTAAATACAAAATTAATAATATTATAAAAATGTTTACTTCACATCTCAAACATAGACAAGACACTTATGTCATAATGAATTGAATGCCATAGATATGAGATAATAATTATAATGATTGACAAGATCTAACATTTAATGCTGAGCTTTACACGATGTCATATAAATCATAAGACCAATGGTCGGTAAACCAACTTGTTTACAAATTTACGAATAAATACTTTGAAACTCAGGCCATTTATTGGTCTACATAATTTCGAAAATCGTTCCAACTTTTTAACTATTCGCCTCAAATGACTTTGTGGCTTATTTCTTGTCGTTTAAAGTCAAGTCTTCAATAGATAATGCTTTTCTTACGACGTTGTTAATATCGTAGTATTTCTTAAGTTATGAGCTATTAGCAGTAGGTATACGACTTTCAAGGGACTTCTTGCATACTTTTAAATTTAAGGTTGAGGTGCCCTTAACGGCCCGCTGCTTAAATTTTGCGAAATCAATACAAATAACTATATTATTAATAGAAAAAATAAATTTATTAACAATATTATCTTGGATTTAGTTATATTAAAGTTTTCAAAACACAATACTTCGCTTAATCAAAATAACCTGAAAAGATATCGATTTAAATATATTTTTTTTTAATAAAAATTTGAAATTTTATGTTAATATTGTTATGTAATAAACAATATTTGTACAGTACGATAGTTTTCTAATGAACACAATAAAAAAAAAATAACAAGTTTTATAATAATGCTGTAATTAATAATTCGTTATCCATTTTAATTATTTCGGCATTTATCTAAATGTGCTATTAAAATTTAATCGTATTTAAAATTGATAGAAGTTGATAATATTTTCTTTGTTATGAATAGATTGGTTACAAAAAACCTCGCACGCAGCTGCGCCTTTCTCGCATATTTCAACTAAAAAACCGACTTGAATTGGATATAATTATAAAAACCAAATTACAAAACCGATTTTGATGAAATTTCTATGGCATCAATCTGAAACCATATCCGTTTATATAAGAAAAAATCCAAATCGATTTATAATTGACGGAGTTTTGAGGTAACAAATAAAAAAAGAAAAAGAAAAAAAAATACTGAATTGAGTACCTACTCCTTTTTCCACGCTTTATATTAGCTTCACTTGTATGTTTGTTTGTTTGTATGTAACCGACTGCAAAAAGGGCCGATCGACGGCTGTTACGGGGAGATATTATGGCCCACGAACTTACTTGGGAAATCCGTCGATGGCCTCTCGGGTGTGTAATCAGCGCTGTCTTCGGGTTAGATGGGGGATGATGGTGCACAGAGATATATCCATAGGACGCCGATGGGGCGGTTTCTTCTGATCCCGTATCACCTTCCTCCGGGATAGAGGTGTGATCAGGCAATCCACACTACACTTAATCCTGGAGCTCGTCTCCGAGGATGGGAATGGCGTCCACGAAATGGAGCTACCGGTGAAAGCTCAAAACACCGCGACGCGACAAGTGCTCGCACGCGCATTTGAAGGACGACTGACTTCCGGTTAGCCAACCCAAAGTCGTGGGCCATAATAATCTCGTACCAACACAAAATATTAAGCGGAATAGTCTTTGTGTAGTTACGTTCGAAAACACTCAAAATAAAAAGAAAAGAAATCTGTTTCAGTACGAAACATGCCGCTCACCTTAAAAGACTGTAAGTTCTTTTAACACGAAAACTCAATGAACAGAAAGTTATTCAATCTATAAACTTAAACTTGATCTAAGGTTGTTGTAAACAACTAGTATAGGTAATTAAAAACTTAGGAACTAATTTTACGAATTCGTAAACAATAATCATTCTAAAGGCAGTTTACAAATTTTTACGATCGCTCGTTTGAATAGACTCTTGCCCGTTTGCAAAGTCACAACTCGCACCTTATTATCGGAGCCCGGATGGAGTGTATGAACACGAGCAAGTTTCCATTGGAGTGGTGGAAGATTATCGTCGCATACCACAACAATGTCGCCTACACAGATAGGAGCACCGCGGTCCTTATACCATTTGCCCTGTTTCAAGGTTTGATAATTCAAAGCACATTGAACAGAGTCATTTTTTAAAAACTCGTACGAATCTCTCAAATAGTTATGACAACCCTGGAAGTTTCCGCAATCAGAGTAAATGTCGCTGCACAAACCTCTGCGCGATGTAAATCGGCGCAGGGCTGCTAAGAACGCCTCAGTAGATAGCTCCGATACGAGCTCCAAGTGTATAGCCTTCACACTCATACACACGAACACGGCGACATAACATTTGATGATTTTAGCATTACGAACCCTATTAGCTCGCATGTAAAACGGGCCCGCGTAATCAACAGCTGTTTTCATGAATGGGCGCTCGGGTCGCAGCCGGACCGCTGGGAGCGGCGCCATCGCAGGCTGTAGACGTACCGGACGCACACGGAAGCAGCGCACACAACGAAAGATTTGTTTACGTATTATATCTCGGCTAGATAAAATCCAATATTTTTGTAAAAGTAAATATTGAACGGCTTGAGTG
The DNA here is from genome assembly GCA_912999815.1 of Campaea margaritaria. Taxonomy (NCBI): domain Eukaryota; kingdom Metazoa; phylum Arthropoda; class Insecta; order Lepidoptera; family Geometridae; genus Campaea; species Campaea margaritaria. The sequence goes on along the minus strand of OU538802.1, from coordinate 10,839,763 downwards.
CCCGCATGAAGATGCGTAATATGGGCATCGTCAATTATTAAAATCGTAAGAGGGTGTTTTTTGGGTAAAATTAATTGATGTTTTGACTCGTACGACAAAAGGGATTTATGTAGACGTCCGGAGACTCGCAAAAAACTCGAATCATCGATAAACGGATTAAGACGTCTCAATTGGTTTGAGGGCGGTATACCCTGTGAAATGTTTTCAAAATCTTTATGAAACACTTGGTGTTGCACTAAATAAATGAAACGATTAAGCGTGAGTTTATACTCGTGGACTGTGATGTAACTAAGATAGGAACTCTTTTCCTTGTTGACGCGCGATTTAAGAATATAGTAAAAGCGAAAAATATAAGAAGTAATTCTCAATAGTTTACTCAAGGTTGAAAACTGGTTTATGACCTCAACATCGTCGATCAGCGTAGCTGATGCAGACGCGACCGGTGGATTACGTTTCTCCTCACCAGTGCTAGGGATACTTTTAAATACTGGCCACGCAGTAGGATCCTCACGGAGCCATGCTGGGCCGTGAAACCACATGTCGTTCTGTAAGAATGCGGAGGGTAAAAGTCCCCTTGAGTCCCTTATTTTGGTTTGATGGTCATGTTCCATGGGAGCAAAGGGCACCTCTTCCCGCCGCTCACCATGAACCTCTGGCGCCTGAACCGCGGCGAGTATCGCCGGCGAGTTACTGTGCCATTTACGTAGTTCAAACCCAAGTGATTTGCAAATACCTAACAATTGCTGTTGTAATACCAGAGCGTGTGATTCATCGCTCGCGCCCGCGACCACATCGTCGACGAACACTTGGTCGGTTAAAACCTTTGCCGCTAGGGGAAAATTAGATGCTTCGTCACAAGCCAATTGCTTAATGGTACGAAGAGCTAAGTAAGGGGAAGTGCTCACACCAAATGTTACCGTCCGCAGACGATAATCACGGAGGGGTTCATCGGGCGACGTACGCCACAGAATGCGTTGCAAGTCCCTATCAGATTCTTGTACTAGTATATTTCTATACATTTGTTTAAGATAGTCCTGCAAGCACGCGTGAGACTCAATTTTAAGACTCGGGTTCCGTTGTAAACGTTGCTCTAATTTATGGAACCGAGCGAGGACAATATCTCGTGATTCACCTAGGGGCGTAGCATCAGGTTTACGTGGTAAAGCTACTGTGTATCGTCCCGTGACGTCACGATAGTGTGAGCGTTCAAATATGGATTCACATAGACGTTCCTCGGGGGTGAGTGCCTTCACCTCAGGCACTGACTCCAGTTCCCAAAATCGTTTCAAGTCGCCGTCATCGGATAATGAGCTAAAACAAGCTTGAACTGAGGATGGAGTCGGAGAGTTGAACGCTATTTTTCCCAACAACAAATAACCGAAAACGCTGTTCATAGCGATCGGCGAACCGGGCGAACCCGTTATTACGTTTCCTAAAATTATGTGAGATAGTACATCTGCACCTAACAACATCTCCACCGGCTGTGGAGTGTGAAACATAGGATCGGCTAAATTTAAATTTTGAATGTGTGCCCACCCCTTATGAGGCAGTGGTACACTAGGCATTTTAGGAATAAGTTTCGGCAATACTAAAACTTCAATCGGTATAGAAGGTTGAAGTTCATTTCTCGGGGTTATGCAACACGAAATCTTTCCTTTTGGTCGTACCGGTTTGGTGTCACCTATCCCGTAAACAGGTACATTCGCATAACAACGCTTTATACCTAGCCGCTGTGCGCACGATTCCGTCATGAACGAAGCCTGGCTTCCCGTATCGATAAGACACCGGACAGTCGAACGCTTTTCATTACCTACACATACATCGATGAGTGCGGTCGAAAGCAACACAGTATTTGTTGTGCCAAAAGGAGCATTGAACGACGCGCAATTAATTTGTGTCGCTTGACTCGCGGACATAGCGTGCTGAGTACAGGTGCTCGGAATGTTCTCTTCCCGTTCCTCCGTGAGCGGTAAAGAAACACTTCTCTCACTCGCACGGCTAGTATCACCTTCAGAAGTAAAGTGAATCAATGTATGATGACGTTTTTCACACGAACGACAAACAAAACTCGACTTGCATTGAGAAACGTTATGACCTTTGCCTAAACAATTGAAGCAAACATCTTTATTTTTGATAAACGCATACCTATTGCTTGGTGACAAATTCAAAAACTTATTACATTTTCTTAATGGATGTTGAGCATCGCAACATACACAATTCTGATTCTTGCGCTTATTGACAGAAGGTTGAGAACCGCTCGCACCCTGAGTCGAAGTGTGGCTGGCCACGCCGGCAGCCAACGCTCGACGGAACGTTGGAGCGACGTACTCTTTCCTCTGACTACCTACATTTTGAATCTTTCTACTGCCAGATTCAACTATTTCGCTGGCGGTTAATTCTCGTTCTAAAAACTCGATTAACAAGTCGACGTTGGGTACATCGGATGGTTTATGCAATGTTAACTCGAATCGCATACGAATGGAAGTAGGTATTTTACGTAGTAAAATATTCAACAACAAAAAACTCCACTGATTTGTAGGAAAATGCATTACTTGTAACGCTTTTATATTCTCATGGTAAATATTCAACAAATTACGCACACTTTGATTTGATTTCTCGGCACAGGATTGAATATCCAGAATACGATCAATATGTTGAGAAGCTATGACTCGTTTGTTCTCATATCTTGAAATTAAAATATCTAACGCGACGGTATAATTTTCGTCCGTGATAGGTATCGATTTTATTAAGTTATAGGGCTCGTTTTTCAAGGTAAGAAGGAGATACCTAAACTTCTCGTTATCTGTGTAGGCGTCATTATTATCAACCATGGAGCGAAATAGGTCATAAAATGGTGGCCAATCGGTCAATTCTCCCCCGAATGACGGCAACGGAAGATTCGGTAACCTACTACAGCAACCCCCGTGAGTCGGTTGTATTGTATTGTTAAAGGAAACTCGACTCATGCGCCTACACTCCTCATCGTTTTTCTTCAGAACTTCGACATGGCTGACAATTGCGTAATAAATATCATTGAATTGAGTTCGAATACGTAACTGTTCCTCTCGGTCAAATGTTGACAATTTCATTTGTGACTTCTCAATTTTAGTTTGCAATTTAAGGAATTTTCTCTGAATAGAAAGAATATCTTTTGCTCGCGCTTTAAATTGCTGTTCATTGAGTTCGTAAAACTCTAAAGTACGTTTGACGTCGTCAAGTATAACTTCTCTTTCGAAAATATCTTGTTCCGCCATTTTTAATGGACACGTAATGTCGCACACAAAAAATCAAAAATCGGCAAAATCAAGATGAAAAATGGGAAATATTGTCGGGACGCGTAACGCCGCTACGACAAACACTAAAATATACTCGGATGGTTTCCAAAAATGGGAAAATATGCACTAATAACGGGATTTGGACAACGTGACTACAGCAAAGAAAATCCGCAGATCCGGCTCGAACGGATCAAAAATGTTACGGGGAGATATTATGGCCCACGAACTTACTTGGGAAATCCGTCGATGGCCTCTCGGGTGTGTAATCAGCGCTGTCTTCGGGTTAGATGGGGGATGATGGTGCACAGAGATATATCCATAGGACGCCGATGGGGCGGTTTCTTCTGATCCCGTATCACCTTCCTCCGGGATAGAGGTGTGATCAGGCAATCCACACTACACTTAATCCTGGAGCTCGTCTCCGAGGATGGGAATGGCGTCCACGAAATGGAGCTACCGGTGAAAGCTCAAAACACCGCGACGCGACAAGTGCTCGCACGCGCATTTGAAGGACGACTGACTTCCGGTTAGCCAACCCAAAGTCGTGGGCCATAATAATCTCGTACCAACACAAAATATTAAGCGGAATAGTCTTTGTGTAGTTACGTTCGAAAACACTCAAAATAAAAAGAAAAGAAATCTGTTTCAGTACGAAACAACGGCCTAATTGCGGAAGAGAGCCCGCTCACCATGAAACCGACTTCTTTGGACGCTATTTTGACCCACTTTAATTTGAATTCGATTTGAAAGAGATCCAAAACGGCAGTACAAACTTACTTATTCAAGAGGAAAATCAGAAGACAAAGTTACCCGAATGATCTGCAAAGTTTTCCTATTCGAAACATGTCCCACCTAACTTGCATTGAACTCTTGACACAACTAAACACGCAGTAAGTTAGTTCTAGGGTAAGTTTTGTTCCAGGGGGGTTCTTAAACATCTGTTTGACAAATGAGGGTAGTGTGTACAAGTCATAGGTTGAACAATAGGTTGAACAAGATGTAGTGGGCAAACATTTCTGTGTTCTACAGCATGATTACTAAAACTTTGCTGTAGCAAGGCGATAGCAAACCAGTCGCCAAGAAGTGTGTTTCGGTTTGAAGGGCGCCGTTTTCTGCGAAATTACGGGCATATGAGACTTTAGAGCCGATGTCTCAGGGTGACGAGCGCAGTGCAGTGCCGCGCAGGATTATGCAATGCAAAGTTCTGGGTGGCACTGTAACTGTTATGAGCAGGCGTAACGCTTACCATTACGGGAACGGCTTGCTCGTCTCGTCACTTAATCAAACAAATAAAAGCTTTTACTAAAAACCAGTATTTCTCAAAATCGCTTACCTATTGTCCCGCCAATCGCTAAATGCATTTTTTCCATAAATAATAGCGCCTGAGAGGACTTTAATAAATAAAAGTGATTAAAACTGACTCGCTTGACACAAAAGGCCGTCTATGCGTTATAGTAAAATATCTAGAGAAAAAAAAAATATTAAAAAAAAACATTTTTACTACTATCATTCTGGATGGACCGCTTGCTACAGATGAAGTAGTGAAGGACTGGCGCGAGCTTCAGCTTGAAGACTGGTGGAAGGAGGTGTAAGACAGACCGAAGCGCCAGCTCTTATTTTCGTAGGCATTTTAATTATGTTTTATTGGAGTTAAAGGCGATGGAAGAATGGAAAGATGGAAGAGAGGCCTTTGCCCTGCAGTGGGATGATCAGGTAATAATAATAATAACCATTTGACCGCAATCAAATCACCAGTTGTCAGTTTGGGTCGATGCACCATCCTAGTTAGTTTAAGTTCAAATTGCTTAATAACTGCTACAGTAACTTCAAACTTATTACAAACAACAGTTACGTAACTTAGGACGAAGAAACAAACCTAGCTTGTCCAAAATTCGAATATCTGCTTGAGAAATGAGAGTAAAGTTGGCTGTTAAACAGTCGTTACTCATAACCGAGTGGTAAAATATATTTTGTTGGGAACTGAAGAGTTTAATTATAATAAGCTACAGTTCGCAATTTCACTCGCGAGGATAAATATCGTACAAGAATTGTTAATTTTTCGGGATAAGAAGTACCTGTGCTATATTCCAGGACCTAAAGCGTCTGTATACCAAATATCATTGAAATCTGTTCGGCCGTTTTGGATTCTGTTTGCACTTTATCTTTAGTTAACCAACTAAGCTAAAGTTAAGATATTTATGTGTATTAAAAGCACCTTAGAACGTCGGATTGCAATTTCTTACAGAGCATTATGCTGTCTATCTCGCAGAATGAGGATTCCGTGGAGAAGATCCCGCCTATTTATTTTTCTGTCAGTTTATAAACCGGATAACAATACTTTTGCAATTTCTCAGCGGTCGAATATCTCGCAAAACGTTGTTTTGACGTCAAATTTTTCTCCCCTTTTCCTTATAATATAACAAAACACTGCAAAAGGATGAGAAACGTTCCCGAAATGACTTTTTAAGACACTTGGAAGGAAACTGGGGCAAGCCAACTTGTGCAACTCCATAAACGATCTAGCTAAAGGACCACGCACGCTCAAGCTTACCTCCCTCTTCATCATCATCGTCATCATATTAGCCCGATGCTGAACACAGGTCTCCCCTCACTTCCATGAAGAGGATTGGTGGATCACATACCTCCGAAATAGTTCTCGGGTGTGTGGGTTTCTTCACGATGTTTTCCTTTACCAAACATACATACATGGCCTTTTACGTATATTGCAGACGATTTAAACTGCTCTTTGAAAGACACTTACGTTGATGGCTATACAGACCAACACGTACACTTAAATAATTGATACACTTCACCAAAAACCGAGTGATAATTACATTACAAATTTTACAAGTAACACATTGGTACGTGCCCGCACTGGGATTTGAATTCGCGACCCTCGCCTTGGAAGACGGATGTTCTCCCACTAGGCTATCACCGCCCTCAGTCAAGCTAAATGATCGACTGTTCGTATAACGGTAGTAAACTCGCGAACGTCGACTACCGAATCGATCTTTGTTTTTCATAATCACTAGTGTAATGCGTCTGCCTCGTCCTGCGCGACCTCCACCAAAACTGTCAGAATTTCTCGTTTGCAGAGTGAGATGCGTGTCGGGTCCATTGAGTATACTTATATAAAACGTCTTTGTACAATATGGCTATAACTTGAAGATTGTGTAACGCTTAGGCGAGGTGGCATTCTCGAAGTTTTTGTCTGATATGTTTATGGAAAGAAGTAGTTTGGTTTCCAGTCGGAGTGGGATGATTTATAAGACGACTTTAATCAAAATGGTGTGGTTTACTTCTGTTAGATGATGGAAGTTGGCTTCGTAGAGAGAAACCTACTCAGACAAGTGGTTATTTACAACACATCAACAAAAGTGGTTTACTACGTATACCTTGAACATTTCTAGTTCAATTTAATTTTACAATTGAAAAAGCTTGTTCGGTCATATTTTCAGCGTTGAAATACAAACATTAATCAAACTTTTCCAATTGCAATTTCGGCTGCTAAAACAATAAGCAATCAACCCATGTTTCTGTAAAACAATGGCCATTTGGATGATAGAATGCTTTATTGACACTCTTCAATTACAAAACATAAAAAATCTAATTATCAAAAAATAATAAAATTTAATTTCAAATTATCGAAATAAATTGCATAGCCACATTGTGTCTTTCTTTTAAGCCGTTGGATAAATGAAAATCTTTTATTTATTAACTTAACTTGTATTTTCTGTAATTTTGTAAGTCAATTTCGACCCAATCCCTGTTGTTGAATTAAGTTAAAATTGTGCATGCCTGTACAGTTCCATTGTTAATACAATATGACGGTGACAACGAGCTGATCTGATGATAGAGTGCTGATAGCAGGGGTCTCCCACCAAGCCCTAATCCACCATGGGGAACCTGTCTAGATTAGTCGATCATTTACTGTTGAAATAATTTTCGGAAATATGGGTTTCCTCACAATGTTTTCCTGTACATATATTTTACAAGAAACACATTGGTACGTGCCTGCACTGAGATATGAACTCTCAAACCTTTCCTTGGAAGGCGGAAAACTTACGTAAATAGTATATATTCGAAAACTCGATCGAGCTACAATTAAGTGGCTAATCATCTCGTTGGAGCGAGAAACTCGGCTTCTATTAATTATCGTGAACTTCTCTCGTTTACTCCACTTTCAAAGGGTGTGTCTTCTACGAGAACGTCACAGTACAAAAACTTTAGTAGATAATGTCTTATTGTAAGCTTTATACTTCTGCTATGCGAAGATTCGTACCTTCTTTCAAATAAAAACATGAGAGAATGAATATTCATTCTCTCACGCATATGCGTGCATAGTTTTTTTTTGCATATACATTTTACATTATTTTTATTTAATGGGGAGTAAGAGAGAAAGAGAAAGAGAGAGAGAGAAAGAGACAGAGAAAGAGAAAGAGAAAGAAAAAGACAGAGTATCATATCATCACACGCTGTCCCAGAGCGGTAATTCCGTTATAGTTGGGAAAACCAATTTCTAAATTTTGACAAGTATTTTTTTTTTTTAGGTATTTAAAGCGACGGTGTATACTTTTGTGTTTTTTAACTTATTCGCCTTTGGCAAATCGTAAATTTAGTGCAAATACAAATGAGCGTAGCCGCTCCGTTTACAAGAACGGAGGACAAATTTACTATATCTATTCCTATTGAACAGTCTAAAACGAACTTGCCCTTCTGTAACTGTATCTACTGTAACATGACGTTGCATTACGGCTTCTTCCGAGCTTTGTTACAGTGCTCTTAAAGCCACACATATTCCCTACTACTTAAACTTCAACTTCAGCTCAAAGCTCAGCGTCACATACGCCGTTTGAGGGGTAAAGCTTCACGTCAGCTCGGGTTGGTGACCGAAATGTTGTTTAGGCCGAAATGTTTCATTCGATTGCTTCGATTTTTCAAACCTCTCGATGGTTCCCGATGATTTTCTTTTCATGCGCCTCGAGTCGATAGTTCGGTTGGGAACGACACGACATGAATGAGAGAGGGTGAAGAACTGAGCGGCGAGTTAATCGACTTGGAATAATCAAAAAATCTATGGGTCTGTTGGTGAGCAGGGTCTTAATATAATCGATAGTAAATTTATCACCGATTGCGATTCATTCGATTGTCTCAACTTCTCAGATTTGCTCATCGCTAGTTCAGGTTACGGCGTGTTCACACGAGGACGATTCGTGTTTTTTGACGAATCGTTTTTTTTCCACGCTTCTTTTTTTTTGGCCGAATCAATGCTTTTTAAATGCCCATGTTCACACGGTTCACTAATCGTGAAAAATGACGGACGCATCATTTAGCACGTATCGTCTTTTAAAAATCAACTACGTAAAAAAACACGAATCGCTATTTTCCTCTATAATTGCTTATTATCACAATATATATATTTTTTTTATAGTCAGTCTTCTTATCGATAAGTACATCATTAAAATTACGATCTAGCCTGAAAGACTAATGAGTAATTTGCGTTAAACATAAATTGCTAAGTAGAGTTATTGCTAAGATTGTACTAACTCTACGAAACACATGTGAACATCTAAACGTGTTTTTTGCCGAATCGTGTAAAAACGCCATTAACATGAACAGTAACGGCAACGCCAACGTATGTTATGTCGTGTCGTGTTTTCTGACGAATCGTCAATGACGTATCCCGTGTGAATGCGCCCTTGCGGGATTCCCAAAAACTTTGAGAAAGTGGTTAGATGCTTGCCAAAAAGTTTTGAAATTTCTCATCGCATGAGAGATGCTTAGGTGCGAGTTTTGCTGGTCTCAAGTTTGTGATGTGACTATTTTCATCTTGAGAAGCAAGTACTTGAAAGTTATATTGTAAAGTCTGTTGCCAAGTCTTACTCGCCTTATTAACTAGCTGTAACCAGTGGCTTCGTTCGCGCAAGATTTGGTGTTTTATTTATTTATTCATATCTTCTGGACCCTGCGAGATATACAAACAAAATATATCATCATCAACCCATAACGTCCCACTGCTGGGCACGGGTCTCTCCTTGCGAAAGTGAGGAGGGTTAGGCCATAATCCACCACCGGCCCAGTCCGGATTGGTGGATAACATATTACCTCCGAAATAATTCTCGGGTAGGTATGTGGGTTTCCTCACGATGTTTTCCTTCATCGAAAAGTGAGTGATAATTACGTACATATGTTTTACAGAAACACATTAGTACGTGCCCGCACTGGGATTTGAACTCGCGACCTTCTGATTGGAAGGCGGACGTTTAAACAAAATATATACGAAAATTTAACTTAAAATTCCTGTTTTAATACAAACATTCTAAAGCCGGTTATTTACGATTAGGCATAAATAACTATTCACACATCATCATCATCATCAACCCATAACGTCCCACTGCTGGGCACGGGTGTCCCCTCACGTTCGTGAGGAGGGTTAGGCCATAATCCACCACAGGGGCCCGGTCCAGATCGGTGGATAACACACCTACCTCCGAATAAATACACATGAATAATGAAATTATTATTGTTTTTGAAATTTCAGACACACTATAATTTTACTAAATGGTAGGTGGGTGGTATGGTTTTTATGTATATGCAAAAGTCTGTGTGTATGTCGATTACCACTTCTAAAAAATCCTTTCTAGAAAAAGCTAAATCCCAACGCTAAAACGAGAATAGCTCGGGTGAAACCGCAAAGAGGAGCTAGTTCCAAACAAAATTAATAATACCATTCTGATACCAATTAAGTGGATCTCGATCGTAACTTGACTGCTATTCGGAAGTAGCCAATTTTAACTTTATTGACTTGTTACTTCAAAGGGTCAACAATTAAATACTTTGATCCTTCCAAATCTATTAACTTAAATGCCGATAAATGGAATCCCAAGAATATCTCCAAAGATTTTATCGACTAACAGGAGCGGAATGGTTGAGAAGGTAAATTTAATTAACATTGGATTCAATACTTAGCTATTCCTCAATATGGCTTCCATGGCATAGTGGGTGATGAGCCGACTGCGAAACGTGATATTATGGGTTCGATTCCCGTGCATAGCAAAAATTTGTGTGAACCACATGTATTTGCTCTCAGTTGGGGTGTTTGTGGGAACATGGTCCTTGTAACACGTTCACTGCTGAAAACACAACTGTTGTGTTTTTTATAACTTGCCGCGAGTACGGGAAAACACAACGGTGTGAAGATCCGTAACCGTGGGTAGACAAGAAAATAGGCTCAGCTCAGGTAAAACCAAGTCGGTTAATTTATTCAATACAGTTCATTTGTTTATTTATTTCTAAGTAATAATTAACAATGACTTGTCCCAGATTCACAATTTTACGCCATTTTCAACAATTCCTCGACCACTCATTCATCATAAGAAAGACAACTTTTCTTTTAACCAAGATATCGGAACAATGGCTTCATTCAGTGGAGTTCCGTGTTTCACAATGGACAATTATTTTGTTCATTATATTGGACTAACTTTAACCATCAATTAGTGTATAATATTGTACCAGATTTTGTCCAAAATAGTTTGATTATTCATCATCATTATCAACCCATAACGTCCCACTGCTGGGCAGGGGTCTCTCCTCAATTTCGTGAGGAGGGTTAGGCCATAATCCACCACCGGCCCAGTCCGGATTGGTGGATAACATATTTACCTCCGAAATAATTCTCGGGTAGGTATGTGGGTTTCCTCACGATGTTTTCCTTCACCGAAAAGCGAGTGATAATTACGTACATATGTTTTACAGAAACACATTGGTACGTGCCTGCACTGGGATTAAAACTCACGACCTTCTGATTGGAAGGCGGAAGTTCTCCCACTAGGCTACCACCGCTTAATTTTACCGCCGTTTATTTTGATTAAATTAAATACAATTTAAATAGTTTTTAGGGATCTTTGTTTAATAGTTAAAATCACATCCAATGCTGTAGCAATACTTTCCGTAAAAAAACGAGATGCATATAATTAAAGAAACACGTGCAATTGCTTCAAAGAGGTTCGCTTTAGTTAGCTACTTCTCTTATAAAGTCCACGCACGTTGTCAAAAAAAAATCATACATTAAGACAGATTCTTTTTTAAGCATGACTTGACTCGCACTTGGCCAGTTACTGAACCCTAAGAACTGTTATAATTCGTGGAAATTCAAGAAGCCTTATAATATCATCTGTTGCATTCTAATTGGCACCGTCTTCCCTCTCTTTCCCTCTTCCGTAACCGTAACCGTCTCTTTCTAACCTTAAAACTACAGTAGAAGGACATACAAAATAAATAGAAGTCATAAAAACATCAACTTACTGTGTACTCTACGTCCTAAATAACAAGGTATAAAACTAGATTAGCACTATCCATTCCGGAAGAAACTTTATCGTATCATGTTTATAACTCTAGTAAAATGTTTACGTCCACTAAAGTAGATAAACTGACATAACTTGAGAAAAGACGTTGGCGGATTATTACTTATGTTTCAGTGCTTTTTATAGAAATATTGAAAAAAAAAATGGGGCCTTTATCTACCAAATAATCATAAGAACAAACACAATTTAAACTAAGTGACAAACATGCTTCCATCTTTGACCTGAGATTTTGGTTAAATGCGGCTACAAAGTAAAAAGCTTTTATTTAAATGCTCTAAAAAGAAGAAAATAAATGTTTACTTAAAAATTTTAACTATCAACTTATAACCTTATTATATACAATTTATATGATCATAAAAGCTTGTAAAATATGTTTTCTTTCTTTCTTTCTTTCTATGAAAGCAAATTGGAAGTCAAAAATGCTTGTAAGTTGTAATAATAACAAACAAGCCCCTCAATGGAGCAAAAATATTTGGCAAAGAAAAAACAAAGTCTCCAGTTAAATCTAGGCAAAGTTTTTCGGTATCTGTTCCAAAGAGAAGTCATCAACTCAGTTTGTCGGCTAGTCTTCCTAGCTAGGGGTTCGGTTTACAGCATGATTGCTGGCTGGCAAGGTTCCCTATAACTTTTTTATGCCCGTGACTTTGTTTTGAGTTGGCCGATTATCAAAAAAACATTTTTATTAATGGCTCTGTTGACTCGTTAGATTTTAAGTGTATACAGTTGATAAATCGTTAACAGTTTGAGGTTAAAGAAAAATGCAATTTTCTTCATTTTTATTTCAAAGATGCCGTTGCATAAATTGAGAAATAGATACAGGTGAAGATAATAAAAGCGTGTTAGAATAGACTAAAAATATCAAGAAATAAACTTAAAATAAACCTCAACTAAAAATATAACCACAAGTTTAGTAAAAACTCAAAAAAAAACTGAAATTGTTTAAAAACTCAAAACTGAAATAATTTATTACAAGTAAGCAAAAATACTGCACTTTTACAAGTCAACACGTCTCATAAATACAGAAAAATATAAAAATAAATCAAATATGATATACTAGATTAATGATTAACTGGTTACGGTTTGATTCGAGAGAAAAGTGCCCAAAATGCTGCATTGCCACGCTGATTAGCAGTGCTGATTTTTGGCCTAAGTGGGAGCCAGCATTCTCATCATCATCAGCAGCCCACACTCGTCCACTGCTGGACGTAGGCCTCACCCAATGGACGCCACTGCGCCCGATCTTCGGCTCTCCTCATCCAGTCTTCGCCAGCCATCTTCCGCAAGTCGTCAGCGTGGCTACTTCAAATAGAGTGAAATCTTTACTAAGCTCCGAGTCAATTAAATAAATCGGATAAGTTCGGTCTTCCGCAAAAGTGGCAACCCTATCGGAAAGGCCGTGGCCGTGTCAGCATTTCGTTCCACCATTGAGAGCTCACGTACTAGACTTGTGTTGCAAGTTATCCACATCTTGTTCCACTGCGCTTTCTATATTTACCATCGCCAGCCTTGGAGTTTCACTGCCTAGTTTTTTATTGTTTCTGAGGCTCCATTTTATTAGGAACTCTTGATAAAAACTGAGTATACGAGACGTATGTAGATATTTCTTTCTATTCTTTTTATTTTGCGTTGTCTTATATCCGTATACGTAAGGGCAAAGATATCTGTGGCGCTGATACTTTGATTAATATTGTATGAAAAAGGCATCGAGTGATGTTATGCGGCGTGCCACACTTTTTATCTGTGGCTCGGTTTGCCGCTAATGTAGCACAATTCTTTGAACCGATCTATCGGATGAAATTACAATTGCCTTGATCTGTACTCGTCAACTGCGCGTCGGGTATAGAACAGCTTAGTTCTAGAAAAGACACTCCAGCCCGCGCGTCCGCCTCCCCATCCTCCACCCGCCATCGCTGGGACAGTTGCCGGGACATTCATTACTAACCGCCTAAATGTAATAGGCAAACGGTATTCATGAACCTGCATACTAGCGGCTTGTCTTTTGTTTTGGTCGACTATGATTGTGTACTTACCCACACCTTTCTGCGTGTACAAAAGCATTTATATGACTGTGTGAGTAATCTAATCTGCTTATTAAATTACTTAAAAAAAATTACAATCGAATTGAGAGCCTCCTCCTTTTTTTTGAAGTGGTTAAAAAAGAGGAAGTTTTCAATTCGGCAGTATTTTTAATGTTTGTTACCTCTGAACTCCGTCATTTATTAACCGATTTTAATTATATTTTTTTATTTAAAAGGATATGCTTTCAGTTTGGTCCTATAGAATTTTCATGACTATCGGTTAAGCGAACTCTGTCTGTCTGTTGCTCTTTCACGCCTAAACTACTGAACCGATTTAAATGATATTTGGTACAGAGATAGCCTAGAGCCTAGGAAAGGACATAGGCTACTTTTATCGCGAAAAAAATATTCTAAAGGTTTGAAATAGGGGGTGAAAGTTTGTATGGAATTTTCGTCATTTTTAAAGATAGAAGCTTCAAATTTATTTTTTAGGCTTTTGATTAGATATAAATAAATATAACATTCTACGCGGGTGAAACCGCGGGGCGCAGCTAGTTTCATATAATTGGCATATTTTTTATTCAATCAGCGTAGCAGAAACTGACGAAGGATAACGTATCCCAAAGTGAAACGCTAACTCGGCTTGGAAATATAATTTCACCGCTCAATAGATAAGGCAGATTACTTCTCGGGAAACCTCTTTGATAATAAAGATTGGTTTCTTTCTGATTCGAATTCATCGATTGGTGAATTAATGTTAATCGTGAGTCGTAACGCAATGTATGTATGAGCGAAATGAGTATCCGGCATTTTGTTTCGTTTGACTTGATTTTTTGTGTACTTGATCGATATTCCAAACGAGCCCACTAACAGGTCCACCAGTGGGAAGCGTTACAGGAAATTTTGAGCGTCACCATACTCGCCAGACACTCATAAAAGATAATTAAAAAAATTAACAAGCCGACTATTGAATTTGACTTTTATTTTTCAATTGGATTTACTAATTAAAAGCTAAACTACTTAACTGATTTTGATGAAATTTCTACGGGACCAATCTAAATGTACATAATATATCTTTAAAAAAAACTCAAGTCTATTTAAAACTGAAGGAACTCTAAGGTAACAAACATTTTAAAAATCTTCCGTTCTGAAGTCGGTTGAAAAATATTATAATTACCGTACAATTAAAGGCACTGTTTCCAGTGATATTACTGGGCATATGAGACTTTAGAGCCGACGTCTCAGGGTGACGAGCGCAGTGCAGTACCGCGCAGGATTATGCAATGCAAAGTTGTGGATGGCACTGTAACTGTTATGGGCAGGCGTAGCACTTACCATCAGGTGAACGACTTGCTCGTCTCGTCGCTCAGTGAAATAAAAAAAAATACTGCGTATAAGAAACACATATTTGTGCCATAGGTAATTGGATAGGGTCTTGACCTTTAGCGTCTTCATTTACCGGGTCGTATTAAGCAGAGATTTGGTCTATAATCTAGAAATAGCTCGTTAATGAGCTCTACTGCAATTTACGTATCCAATCAAGAAGGATTGCGATAAAAATAGACATTTGAAGCGATATGTAATTTCTATCTCAGACTGAATGATAACTGTAAAGGTAGTAGCTCATTACGGCGCACGGTAATATCTATATATATATAAAAATGTTATGTTGGTTTGTGTACGCTTCAAAAACTCAAAAAGTACTGCATCGATCGAGCTGAAATTTTAGCATGATATATAATCCGCATCAAGGATTGTTTTTATCTATTTTTTTCATCAGTGACATATCAGCGAATATGCGAATGTGCCACAGCGAAGCGTGGCAGGGTACAGCTAGTAGAACAATAAAAGTTGTCAGTTGCCTATTTGAGATTATATGGAAGGAATCGTTTAATTTTATTTATTGGCTTTCATTTATGCTTGGACTTTATCAACATATTAACCGTGGTTAATTTTTAGGGCAAAAACTGCGAAATGCGGGCGCCCGCGCGGCTTCATGTAAAAGACGCCCCCGCCGGCGCCTGTCATCGCGACGGAGCACTTTGCATGAAACCGCGTGGGCGCCCGCGTAACGCAGTTTCTGCCTTTATATAGATTTAGCAAACGCATGACAATTTTAAGATAACTGTGGTTAAACTCAAGCCACTTGATGTATGTTTGGTAAATAGACGGAAAATTAATTTACCACGTTTAACTACATTGCAGACCACCAGCCCCGATTGTCAGAGCATGCCTATTACAAGCTTTAGGTGGATACAAGCTGAATAGATGGACAGATAGAACTACATTTAAATGATACAGCCTAACATGTAACTGGCACTCAAAGACCACCGCCGGCTCGCGTTGTCGTGGCCGGGCGCCGCAGTGGGTTAGCGCCTTAAGTCTGAAATCTTCTTAGATAAACGAGAAAGCTCCTTCTCTAATATTTACGGCTGGTCTAATGGACGTGTCCTAGACAGCTATACCTATCTGCGTGATTTGTGTGCTTGTTTATTTGTGCTGTGAACCGTCGCTGGCAACGAAGGATTTATTCTATAGTGACGAGAATGAAACGCGACGAGCATTGCTGACGATTCATTTTCCTGATGTAGCATCACAGCTAGCCATAAGATGTATCTTACACGGCAGTGACTGCCCATCGCATGGCAATTCCATTTGTTGCACTACGCACGGCGGTCTGCATATGTTGCTGCATGGAAAACTTTGCAGTTGGGTTTTCGCCGCGCGGTCGCGCTGTTTCCACACACGTGGCATGATTGTTCCGTGCGGATTCGCTCATGTACCGAGGTTTCGTGCATTACTGCGTGAGATAACCCCAATAATAGCAAAGGATGTCACTGCACTGCTTTCGTAAGTTGAAGATTTACATAATAAGTATACATAAGTAATTAGCTGGGATGGCCTTGGTTTTTTACCAGAACACGCATATTTTTATTCGTATTTTGGGATAATGTTTGAAAAGAAATCTGTTTTAAAAGGCATTGAAGTGTTTCAGACACATATTCTACAGTTTTTTTTGTTAAGTTTCGATTGAAGTAAGCGGTTTCAATTTCTATAAAACGCAATAAAAAGGCGAAAGCGGTGAAAGTGAAAGAATCCCTTACAAAGTTCGAGCAGGTGTTAAGTAATGTTTGTTTTTGAGGTCGTCTGTGTGACATGGCCTTTAATGTCATTAGCAGACAGTGTCTGAACAGTTAGATATTTTATTAGGCTAGACTGAAAGAGACACTTGTTTTAATGCTTTTTCGACTCTTACTCAATATTAATAAGATTGCCCAAGTTCGGAATTGACATAGACCATTACGTTTAGGTACCACTTGTGGAAACATGCCGAAATGAGTATTTCAGATTTATATAGCAACTTTCTAAGTCTGCGTACTTGTTTCAAAGGCGTATTATAACTTGACGAACAGTGCAAGAAACGTTGTCTATGTTCAAAAGCCTGTAAAGCGGCACAGAATACACATACAGTATATTACATATCTACAGAATGGACACTCACCACCCCGCGCGATATGCTTCCCCATACCTCTACTCGCCACCAGGGGCCTCACCACGAAAAGTTAAATCCATCCAGTTTAAGGCCTTATACTGCCCTGCTAATTGTTGCTACCTATATCGCTCAGCGTTCATAAGTCGATCAGAGACATTTATCCAAAGAAATCGGAACAATTTGTTTGCATTTATGGGAGTTTATATAGCTCCATCTTATTCTCTTTCTTATTAATTTGTATTTTTATTTCACGCCACGTTTGTCGTTTTTGAGTGTGTGGTGCCAATCTAGGCCGTTCAGTTTAAGGCCTTAAAATGAAATACATGGAATAAGAATAAGTACGTGATGACCCCCCTGAGCAGAAAGTCGCCCAGTAACCACACAATGGTAGTAAGTTTCCAATCCTGTGATAATAGCACAGAAATATAAGTGATAATAGGCCAATCTTCGGCAAAAGGCGACAGACCGTAAACTCCGTCGCTTTCAGAAATATTGTCGCGGCCAAATTACCGGATAGAGACCTTTCTGAGAGGAATCGAGGGGCATTTGCGGCTTTTTGGGGGAATCATGATATAAGATCATTTTTATGCGGAGGTCGTAGTGTTTTAAGTGGCTCAGATATCTCAGAATTAGTAGGAGAATGGAAAGCAAGAGTCAGACCGCGCCCTATGGTATGTAATTGACAATTTTATCCTACTTTATATTATAAATGCAAAAGTTTGTGAGAATGGATGGATGTTTGTTCCACTTTCACGCAAAAACTACTGAACGGATTCAAATTAAATTTGGAACACAGATAGTTTATAACCAGGATTGAGTGATAGGGTACTTTTTATCCCGATAGTATTTTCCCGTGGGACAAAACGGGAACTGCGCGGGTGAAACCGCGCGGTGCAGCTAGTGCTTTTATATAAGTAAAAAACGCTTTAGCATGAAAAATGACTTTCCTAACTGCCCTACGGTTTCATCCACGAAATTCCAATTTAGAAAAAAAAGAAAATACATTTATTTGCAAACAACTAGCGAAAAAAGGGAAAAAAATAACGTTACAATGCCTATAATTATGCTGATTGCTGCAAAACGGTCCCAACTCAGCACAAGTGCTGGTTGTTACAACCAGCACTGTCAAGAATCCAACTTTTACGCACGAACACTGCATTTTCCTGGATAAATCCTATTTCACTCGGTAACAGAATAGCTCTCCATCAATGAAAGAATTTTCAGAATCAAATAAATAAAGAGATAACCTTTTCATTCATGAAATTTCCATTTCCCTGTGAAATCCCTGCGTTTTTTGGTATATTAACATAGCTAATGTAACTCTGAAAAACTATAGCTCACTATCAATGAAAGGATTTTGAGGAACAGATCAGATGTTTTTAAAAATTGGTCTGACCTAGTGTTGCGACACCTAGAAATGCCAGTCGACGTGGCTCTCCTCAAAGCCGAAGATCAAAGCAGGTGGATCCAACTAGTGGAAGTAGTCGGAAGCAGTCACGATCTTCACGAGACTTCAACAATGAAGGAACGATTGAGGATAATGAATTAATGATTCTTAAAAAGAAACCTTACTTCAGTAGGTAATCAGTGAACAGAAACCAATAAATTGGCCGTCCGATAAGATTCAATTAATTGCTACAATCAATAAGATTTGCCAACAACAGAGGATCCCTGTGATGAATGGGCAGTATTAGGTTA
The DNA here is from genome assembly GCA_912999815.1 of Campaea margaritaria. Classification (NCBI taxonomy): domain Eukaryota; kingdom Metazoa; phylum Arthropoda; class Insecta; order Lepidoptera; family Geometridae; genus Campaea; species Campaea margaritaria. Next base: position 10,820,916 of record OU538802.1, on the reverse strand, counting down.
GGCCGCATTGTGAAGAAAATTTGCGAAGTTGTTGTTAACGAAGATAATGAATTATGAACTCTATTGTTTCGCTTCTGAGTCTTTATTGAGACAGCTGAGTAGAAAAGGTTTTTAAAAATTATGAAATAAAGCTTTAAAATAATTTACCCGTTAACGGAGAAGCAAAGGGAGGCTTAGTTATTTTATTTATTAATTAATTCGGAAACAAACAACACCATTAAGCCATAGCACTTGTGTGATAATTTGATAAAAAGAACGCATTAATTACCTATTAAAATTTTAAATAAAAAGGTGGCAAATTAAGTTGAAGTTTTTGTAATTAAGGATAGAATGTCGAGTCTAAATCAGTCCGATAGTCAGTAACCAGTCTAGTTAAATCACAGTAAACGTCACGATTCATTTAAGTGGTGGAGCTTAAATAAAACTCCCTGCCAGTTTGAGAAAAATCGAAGTAAAATGATCTATAATAATATAAAATTTACTCACACAAATAAATGTACAAATACATCACATTTCCAGTTTCATGTCAAAACGTCCCGCACAAACATTATACGGGATGTTACATCGAGATTTATAGTAAGTAAGCTACGATTTCCTATATTCCATCTCACATATTATATTATATAGTATGGGATAATACGTACGGGATATTTACCACTTTTTCATTTTCAGGAATCTCTATGCAAGCTCACATTTTTATCTATCTATGCAAAGTGTAAACGACGCCAATATATTGAACGTTTTATTTGCCCGAACGAACCCGCAGGAAGAGGCTCATATAAAATTGCAATACCTATTAGGCCCACCACACACAGACGCTATAACATCGCAACGTTATTCCGATAATGTTGCTTTTTTATTTTCCAATATTTTCAACGTCCCGGTTTAACCAAATGACATCCTATCATAATTATAAACGAAAAGATATCGCGTCCTTTCAACACAGCTGGAATTTATATTCCGGTATTTTCAACATTATAACATATTCTCTAGCAGAGAAGAATAACATATTTTATTAGATAGATAGATCTTTATTGAAACACCACAGAACAAAGAAAACTTAAAAACTAGAACAAAACAAATTTTACAATTAGTGTCACAATGTTATTATTACGATTTCTAGGACGAGCTTGACTCTTTTTGCTACAACTGGACCACGAAAGCTCTCAACCGCGAGGAATGGAAAGTGGGAGGCTTTTTTCCTGCAGTGGGATGATCACGGCTACTAATAATAATAACTCTCTAATTGTCTTCTACTCGGCACAAATGGCTTACAATAAATTTAAAATAAAAGACATAATATGAAACACCAATCGAGCTGCCTCTAATAGATCATCATAGATAGCTCATTCAACCGATTGCAGTGCATAAGCCTCCTCCCTTTTACGCCATTCATCCCGGCTTTGGGCCGATCGGGTCCATGTATTACCCAACAACATTTCCTCTAATAGATGCAATATAGAATAGTATATATATTTTATTATAATTATGTGTGTAGTATATTATAAATATATGTATATTATTATTATTTTTATTATTTATTAAGTATGGTGTGTATGTGTATTATTAAAACGTATCGTGTTTATTAATTACTGCAAGTACGCCACCCACCCTACTATCGAGAAATGTTTTTACTGTCCATCCAAAGGTTGTCTGGAAGAAATCGCTTTCAGCGATAAGACCGCCCATTTTACTACCCTTGTTTACCTATTGTAATTTTTCTGTACAGTGTTTATTTTTGTTTCTGGTGTACAATAAAAAGTTTTCTATTCTATATAAAAAAAAACTGACCAAAGACCACGGTACGTCCACGGCCGTGTGAGATAGACTTTATCAAGTCATGCAAAACTTATTGAAAACAGGTTCGCGCATTACACCGCACAATTTTCACAGTTTTCCAATAACCAGACTGTCGTGGAAATAAAATATCGTTTGCGAACACTGCAAACTGTGGGACATACATTTTCAACCAAATCGAACCTAAACTTGAACTTGGTATGTCTATTATTGGTACAGTTTATCGAAGCGTAAAGTGTAAAAAAAATATAAGAGACAAGCTAAAAAAACTGTATTTGCGCACTACTGCTTAGCGTTACTGGTTGGTCAATATCTTGCAAGGCCATGAGATTTATGACTTGTCGTGTTTTTTTTTTTATTCTACTGAGTGACGAAACGAGGCAGTCGTTCACCTGGTGGTAAGCGCTACGCCTGCCCATAACAGTTACAGTACCACCCAGCACTTTCCATTACATATTCATGCGCGGCACTGCACTGCGCTCGACACCTGAAGCATCGGCTCTAAGGTCTCATATGCCCAGTAATTTCGCTGGAAACTGTGCCCTTCATTCGCAACACTGTAATGTTTGCACACTACTGCTTGGCGGATTAATATCTGGCAAAGGTGTGGTACTTTTTCCCACTATAAAACACACTATATTACATATAAAGTAGACCAATTAGACGCACTAAAAAAGATAATTGCACACAAATCATAGCTAACTAAGGAGGGCGTTCTCCTTTCCCCCTTAACCTCAACAAAAGAGGTGTAGATATAACAACTGGCAATAATTAATCAACTTTCTGGCGGGTCGACTTCTTGTTTCGCCCTTGAGACTTGGCTACAGAAGAAGGTACTTAATGATTGGCCTCTTGGACGAGTTGGGAACTAAATACGGCTAAATTATTACGAATCTAAGGACAGGCTTGCGACAGACGTAAACCTCGCGATCATTGCAAAACTACTGCAGTGCGGTCGCTAGTGGCGCTAGTATCTTGTGCACTCTGCAACTGATAAGACAATAGGTATATGATAATATCATCATCATCATCCCATCATCATCATCCATATCGTCCCACTGCTGAGCACAGGTCTCCCCTCACTTTCGTGAGGAGGATTAGGCCAGAATCCACCACGGGCGCCCGGGCCGGATTAGTGGATAACATACCTACCTCCGAAATAATTCTCGGGTAAGTATGTGGGTTTCCTCACGATGTTTTCCTTCACCGAAAAGCGAGTGATAATTACGTACATAATTATGCTTTTGACATAAACACATTGGTACGTGCCCGCACTGGGATTTGAACTCACGTCCTTCTCCTTGGAAGGCAGACGTTCTCCCACTAGGTTACCACCACTAGGCGGACAACTCAATAAAAATAAATATTGCGTCACGATCGCCTACATAAATCCTGGGCCCTAAGCAGGATTTCCTGTATCTATGGAATCAGAAAATACAAGGACCATGTTCCCACAAACACCCAAACTCAGAGCAAATACATGTAGTACCCGTAACTGGTTTCAGTAATACGATTTCTAGTGAAAATTTGCGAACGACCTCCTGGTTATTGCTGTCGTTTTGCTACTTCAAAGTTTTACGTAATCAGGGAGCGGGTACGGTATAAGTTTTGGGAATAAATATAACTATTTGGTTACAATGGCGACATAATCACTTCTTTGTCGATATAATCTCTACGGAAACCTTTCTATTTGCGATTATTACGAATTTTTTTATGTAACTGAGTGAAGAGACGAGAAAGTTGATCATCTCATAGCAAGCACCACGCCTGCTCATAACAGTTACAGTGTCACCCAGAACTTTGCATTGCATAATCCTGCGCGGCACTGCACTGAGCTCGTCACCCTGAGACATCGGCTCTAAAGTCTCATATGCCCAGTAATTTGGCTGGAAACAGTATCTTTCGAACCGGAACTCAGTTATGTTTGCACACTACTGCTTGGCGGATGAAAATCTGGCAAAGGGTGGTACTTCCCCAGGCGGTCTCTTGCAGAATTTAGAGATATTTGTTGTGTAATGCTAGTTAAGTTGACAACTCTTGCGTCTTCCCCTTAAAAAAGGCCCAATCAGCTGAGAGCATTAGAAGAGGCTAATGCATGTAAACTTTAAAAGCTGGTACATAGTTGAGGCTTTTGAGGTCAAGACGCTAAGGGCCGTGGAAATAAAAAGCCTATACAATTTACAAATTAAAAATTTTTGGAGCCAAATATAAATAACGTTAGAATTTGTGAATTACGCGTTTGCTACAAATGTAGATTTTTCTAGAACATGTATTCGTTTGTAGTTCTGTTTAAATTCACTTTGTACAATTATGTTGCTACAGTAACACGGGCGATATCAAAGGTTCGTTTAATTTAGTTTTTGACCCCCCGGAGCGGCTACCTACAGCCACACTCAGAACTGTTCACTCCACAAACATGAAACGTTTTGTTGGAAACTTTAATCTGACCTCGTTGGGAAAAGCTAGTTACCTTTTGGTAATGGAATCCTTAATTTTCTTCCTAGTTCCAGACTCGAAGGATTATTGACCGACTGCCCAAAGGAGGGTTAAGTTTTTCGGTATATATGTATATGTGTATATTTTTAGCGCTTCCTACAGTCTAGCTTCTGATTAATGAGGTATTATTGAATGCTTCTTAATCACGAAAGTGACAAAGGCTACATTGGCAGGCTCGTTTTCTGTTTTTTAGATGCAGAACCTGGCTATAGCTCCTGATAAAGATATTTTCGCATCTCATCGCAAAGCACTTTGTTCCAAAGCTAATACCCACCCAGATCACCTAGGTATTTAACAATACTGTGAGTTAAGTGGGTAGGTACAGTTTTGTTCTGTAATATCTCGACTGAAAATCTCTTTTAAGAAAATGTTTACCGTAGATTACCTTCGTAGAAGCCAGCCGAGCTAAGTAATTATGCTGTCAGCGATGTCAGATTTCCAAGCTTTTTCATTTAAATGAGCTTTAGACTTATTTCTGTAATTATTTCGAATTATGAAAATTATTTCAGTAGGTACATAATTATTTTTAAACGCAGTCATCTTCAAATCTCTTATGAAGAAAGTGAAGAACAGGGTGATAAGGAAACGGTGTGGAATGGTGGAAGATGTAGTGACAAAAATAGGGAAGGGGATGATTCAATAGTATAGACATCTAGAGAGGATTGGTGGAAGAAGATTAACTAAACAAACTTAAGGGTTTAGTGAGAATAGGCCAGCCGGTAAGGGTTGACTTAAGCGGACGTACCTCGATCAAATTAACGACGGACTAAAGAAAGGCCAAGTCAAAAGTGCCTATATCTGGCGAGCATGTATGAAGGGAGTCATGAAAGTGGAGGAAGCGAAAGAGGTGTGTCAGGATCGTAGCATGTGGAAAGATTTAGTCTCTGCATACCCAGACGGGTAAAAGGCGTGACCGTATATATGTGTGTATTACTTAGGACGTCTATTTATTAATTGACGCAAAGCCGCCGTCCATCGTATTTCTTGTTATTTCTCTGTGTGCATGGTTGTCTGGGAAAAATGGGTTTTAGCAATAAAACCTCTGATTGTAACAGTAATCGTTAAGTTTATTTTAACCACTTAACACACTACTTTTAATTACAGATTTTATAATAATTGCAATACCGACTCCTTAGAAGGTAGGGTGTGTGGAAGTGTGTAGTGTGGGAGTGTGCCTGTAAAAGAAAGTGTGTGAGAGTGAGTGCAAATATGTTTCTTAGGGAAAATAGCATGTGAAATTACTGGGCATTATGAGATTTTAGAGCCGATGTCTCAGGCTGACGAGCGCAGTGCAGTGCCGCGCAGGATTATGTAATGCAGTGTTCTGAGTGGGCAGTCTGTTCTGGGCAGGCGAAGCGCTTGCCATCAGGTGAACGACTTGCTCGTCTCTTCGCTCAGTCAAATAAAAAAGAAACCTCCCTTGGGGGTTGAAAATTTGACCCAAAAACGGAATACATAAAACTGAACAACCCCAAATATTTCAAGATAAGATGACTTTATTGCCTCACAATAACAGTGATTGCTAATCCTTCCACAAACTCACGCCGTGATTTAACTTCATTGAAGCCCTTTGTAAAGGGTTTAACAATGGCTGTAAAATAGTATATTACCCGGAGGCAGCTCGTCAGGTTAACGGGCAATCAGTTGTGTTGATTAAGCCTTAATTTACAAAATAGTCACAGTTTTTCGCGGTAGGAGAGCTTAACACGTTGACTGCTGAACTGATTTACATTTGGGCACCGCTACGGACCGTGTGCATTTTCCAGCACTGGCGTGCCGTCCCTGTGAGTTGCACTGTAGTAGCGCCGCATTACACACACACGTCTCCATTTCACCGCACCGAACTGCGCTAACACAACAGGTGTGTTTTCCCGCACCCGCGTAAAGTTATAAAAACACAACGTCTGTGTTTTCAGCAGTGAACGTGTTAAGAGAAGTGTAAGTTTACTGTGAAGGCGAGGCAAAGCGTTTAAGGCGGGTGGATAACTGCTAACTTGGGTGAAGTGTTTCATCATCAACCCATAACGTCCCACTGCTGAGCACGGGTCTCGCCACAATTTTGTGATAAGGCTTTATCCACCACGGGTCCCGGTCCGGAATGATGGATAACATATCTTACTCTGTAATAATTCTCGTGTAGGTTTGTGGGTTTCATCCCGATGTTTTTCTTTACCGAAAAGCGCGTGATAATAATAAGATAAAGTGTATACCTTTGGATGGAGATAAATCTAGCAACGCTGTGACAATCCTCGAGGCTGACTTTTGCAGCGACCTACAACTATAAAATATATAACTATAGACAAATAGCATGAGTTGGTTTACTGTGCAGACACTGTGGCTGTATCCTAAAGTAATTTAAACAAACTCAACAAAATTGTATTACAAAGTAATTTACTAGTCTATCGTCGATTCCAGACAAGTGAGGCGCTGACCGCAGCAAAGCTGATCTGATACCGATCCTAGCTAGACCGGCTTACAATAGTTAAATATAAGGATTTATTTAGTGGAACGAGAAATGAAAGATGGAGTTCGGCACCAACTGGTTTATTTGGGTCTACCTTCAATCATACATATAAACCATATCATCATACCCTACACGTCCCCCCTTCAATTCATAGAAACTTAACTGCAATAGTTATATCAGATATAGTACGTAAGTACTACACCATACTAAACATTGAAATATTTTATTAATATATGTATGAGTTACCTGAAGGAATTCAAATATACTGAGGGACAAAAAAAACAATATTGAAAAATAAACGAAATGTAAACAATAATCTAGCCCACTGTAGTACATTGGTAGGACCCATCTTAAATAGCAAATTCACTCGATGCTTACGTACTTAAATACACTGTCGACACGGTATCAATTTACGATCATAAACTGTATGTGTCTGGATTAGGTACATAACCATGCGGTGATGACTTACGTTAATACTAAGAAAAATAAAAAATAAATAAGAAAAGAAAGAAATATAAGAAATATTATCGATGCACAATCATCGTTTGGTTACACGTGAATACACAGTACATAACACACAAGAGCATTACACGTAGGATGAAATATCTATGGATTAATTATCTAAAGAACTCATTTAAAGTTTAACACGTTGACAGCTGAACCGGTTTTTACATTTGGGCACCGTTACGGACCGTGTGTGTTTTCCGGCAATGGCGTGCCGTCTGTGTGAGCCGCACTGTAGTATCGCCACGTTAAACACACGTCTGTGTTCCGCCACACGGCCGGCACGTAAGCTGCGCTAACACAACAGGTGTGTTTTCCCGCACCCACGTAAAGTTATAAAGAATACAACGTCTGTGTTTTCAGCGGTGAACATGTTCAGGATCCCGACACAGAAATAAACAGACATAAAAATAAGTACACGCCTCTAATTGTATTGTAAAAGGTAGGTTACTTATCCATGAGCCTTTGCCAAATATTCATCCGTCAAGCTGTGGTGTGCAAACATAACTGTGTTCCGGTTTGAAGGGTAGTGTCTCCAGCTAAATAGCTGGGTATATGAGACTTTAGAACCAATCTCGCAGGGTGAAGAACGCAGTGCAATGCCGCGCAAGATTATGCAATGCAAAGTTCTGGAGCTTACCGTCATTAGGACGGCATTTCGATGAACATTGGTTCAATTGGTAGTAATATTAGTTCTATTGGTTGGTTTCATAAAGCCTTATTTCTTACTGATTTTTTATTCTTTTCGCTTTTATCTGCCACCTCTTTTAGAAGAATCTGGCATTTTATTGACAGAAAAATAAACTTTAACGATAGGTACTTATTGTGTAAAGTTGCAAGCAGTAGGTTTACGAGCGAATACATAAAAGATCCTTTAGACCTTTTTTGGACCATATCAGAAACCTATACTGAGATATAACAGTAGGTAAATCCCGGGCCTGAGATAAAGTTCTCATAAAATATCTTATCATAAATCTTTTGATGTGTTAAAAAATATGTGTCACTATAAACAGTATGGACACCGATCCTAAACCCTTCAAATTTTCTCTTGGGAAAGAGTCTCCATAATAAAGAGTATTTTGAGATTTACAGAACTAAAAAAAACTTTGTGTTTAAAGATAATAGAATACAGCTATTTATTTCCAGAAATTTTTAACAGGTATGTATGCATGTCAAAAAATTTAATTAAAGATTATAGTTCTAGAGACCGATATGTGGCTCGTCATGACGTAAGACGTGATTTAATTGAGTTATCCCCATAGGTCCACGGCTTGATATAGTAGAACAAAATACTATACAACATTCCACTAAAATAATATCAAACAAAATATTTCACACACACCGTGCGACATGTGAGCGTTAGTCGTGTAAAGTTTCGAATGGTTTTCCATTCGGTCCATACTGTTTTTATGTTCAGTAGATATATTTTCTACCAACCAATTGATGACTTCTCTCTTAGTTAAAGTAACTTTCAGAAAAGCCGAATACCTTTTAGATACTTTGAGAAGTTTAAACTCGCTTCATTAATAATTTAGGCTTCATTTTGTAAATTTCTTGTCTATTTTCACGGGGTTGGTAAAGTAATTATTTTGGCTTGGCTGATTATACAGCGAGACTGAGTGCTACTTACATACACATACGGTCACGCCTTTTTCTTGTTGGAATAGGCAGAGACTACATCTTTCCACATTCATTAAAAAAAAAACGAAAATATCAAAAATGACATCGCCGTAGAGTTTCTTGGTGCTATCTTCTCTAACGGGCGTATTTCCGAAGCACTGGTAGAGTCAATGGAGTTTTCCTTTTCCTGTGCGAGATTCAGGCATGAGTCACCACTTGAAAGGGAAATTTCCTTTTTCTAACTCAAACCATAATTAGATAATAATCATTAGTTTCGTAGATCATAATATTTTGACTTATTTTTTTGTTTTTCTATACTTATTAGATATTATTTTTGACGTGTAAAAGTGCAATATTTTGCCTATTTACAATAAGTGATTTGAGTTTTGAGTTTTAAGTTTTGAGTCATGATACGATCCCGACACACCTCTTTAGCTTCTTCCACTTTCAACTAAGTGCTAAGAGGGAAAATATTTATTTCGAATTCTTACAAGTAAACACTCAAAAACATTCCAATTAAAACTTGTGTAATATATCATAATAATTTTGATATTATGTGCTTTTGGAATTAAATTCTAAGTGAAATTGTTTGACGAGTATTCGCAAGCAATGGGCGCGGTTCTTTACTTCAGTAGCTTCTTTTTTTCTTTTTATTGTTTAAGTCTTTTGTCTCTTTTGTGAAGAGTCCGTTAAAGGACTCATCGAAATAAAACAAACGACCCTGAACTTGAATGGCGTACTTTTTTATCACCTTCCAGCTTCATCATCATCATCATCGACTATCTATCTGTCTATCATATTAATGTAATTACATCAGAACTGGGGGCCTACCATGACGTCTTATTGCGATTCAGTTGAGGACCTAAACTGAGCCGCGTCGCATAATCGTACCGTGACGTCTTATTTTTTATGTTGCTGCCATTTTCAACTTAAACTGGATCCAGTTTAGGTTGAGATTGGCTTATTAGTGACTCAATTTAGGTTGCTGCAATTTTCAACCTTAACTAAATTCTGTTTAGGTTGAAAATGGCAGCAACATGAAAAATAAGACGTCACGGTACGATTATGCGACGCGGCTCAGTTTAGCTCCTGAACTGAATCGCTATAAGACGTCATGGTAGGCCTCCAGTTCACGATTGCGAGGTTTCATAAAAATACATCAATCAAAAGTGGGTAAAATTCAGTTAGTTAGATTTGATAACAAAAACCTTTGTCACGCCGACCACTTTGCATTAAAACAGTAATGAGATTTTAACTAAAATACATACAAGACAAAATTCCAGCGAAGTTACTGGGTATTTGAGACTTTAGAACCAATGTCTCAGGGATAACAAGAATTTGTTACAAGGAGTTGTTTTCTGGGTGGCACTGTAGCTGTTATGATTTGGGGGTTACCACGTACTTATTCTTATTCCATGCAGTTAATTTTAAGGCCTTAAACTGAACGGCCTAGATTGGCACCACACACTCATAAATGACAAACGTGACGTGACGTCACTCAAAAATTGACTGCAGAGAATGAGAGTGAAAGAAAATGAGATGGAGCTATATTAACTCCCATAAATGCAAACAAATTGTTACGATCTCTTTGGATAAATGTCTCCGGTCGACTTATGAACGCTGAGCGATATTGGTGGTGACAGTTCAGTTTAAGGCCTTAAATTGGATGGATTTAACTGTTCGTGGTGAGGCCCCTAGCGTGGCGCTTACCATCAGTTGAATGTTCTCGTCTCGTTACTGAGTAACATTAAATAAAAAATAAATGCAAGAATTTTTTACCTAGAACGAACCACCTCTCTTCTCACAATCATTTTAAAACGAGTTCAATACTTGAAGCAGAGCTCACCGAAGCTTACTAGAACAGTGAAGTTTTATCCAGAATAGGTACTTCGGAGTCTAGGTACACTTAAACACTAGATAAAGCTATTGATTTTGAAAATAGAATGCATTTTCTCTAGAACGAAGCAGTGGATATGAAATATTGTACATTATAAATATATATGTACTTCAACGGGGATATTCCTAAACCACACCGTAACGGCACCAAAGAAGACGAGTACGTCTGTCTGTGAACTAATTTGCAATGATATTTTCTTACTAATATTATAAACTAGCTGCACCCCGCGGTTTCACACGCGTAGTTCCCCTACAGGAATACGGGGATAAAATATAGCCTGTTTTTTTTTTTAAATTTATTTGACTGAGTGACGAGACGAGCTAGTCGTTCGCCTGATGGTAAGCGCTATGCCTGCCCTTAACAGTCACAGCACCACCCAGAACACTGCATTGCATAATCCTGCGCGGCACTGCATTGCGCTCGTCACCCTGAGATATCGGCTTTAAAGTCTCATATGCCCAGTAATTTCGCTGGAAACAATACCCTTCAAACCGGGACACAGTTATGTTTGCACACTACTGCTTGGCGGATGAATATCTGGTGGTACTTCCCCAGGCGGTCTCTTGCAGAAGAGCCGCTCACTACTTGCTGATAATGTAGCTTTCAATTGCTAATCCTAATTTAACCTTAGCTTTATCAGAGAAAAGCGCATTATAAGTTATGACATTTGTCTTCGGACAAAGTACTAACTGCAAAGTGGAAGCGGAAGTCATTATGATTCATGGGGGAAATGCCGTGACCCACTTTTCTTGTTAGTACGTGAGAAAATGTCACTTGGTGGTAGCCGCGCTTGCTTACAAGGCGCGTCGCATACGAGACCGCCTGCCGCGGCGGTACGCGAAGGCAGTGACGCGGATTTGTTACTTACAGCTAAGCCAAAGTAAAAAACTTTAATTACATGCGCCCATGAGACCACCGGATTCGAAATACATCCAATTGAGAAGAACCTGTAATTCAATACAATACAGTATCAACAAATTTATATACAAATTTAAATTTTTACAGAAACACGAACCCAACCGCAGGCAGCAGGAAACTTTAGGGGCAAACCACACTGAAGAGCTGCAGCGCGCCGCATTTTGTAATTCGATGCATTTTACATTCAAAATGTGACAGCCAGCCCCGATAAGCGCGATGTATGATGTGTGAGACAGCGCCACGCGGCGCTGTCACTGTGATGAAAGTGTATCAAGTGACAGCGCCGCACGCCGCGCTTCATCGATCTGTCTTTCACCTAAGGCGTAAAACAAATCAATGCATCACGCCGCGTTGTCACTTTGATACATTTTGTATGAAAAAAGCATCGACTGACGTCAAGCCACGCCTCCTTGTTCTGGCTTGCCGCCAAAGAAGCGAAAGATAAATAACTCTTGCGTGTAAACATATTTCATTGTCAAAACAACAGCTGTATCCATTTCCTGATCTGTAAAACCTGATGTGGACAATGACAACGGTCCTGGCACTTAGAATCTTGCGCCTTGAGTGAGACAAGTTCAGTAGACAGTGGACTTCTCACGTCCCTGAGCGACACTAGGGATGAGCGCAACCGAGGTGTTATAATCGATTGTTTCGATTTTTTAAACATCTCGATGGTTCTCTCGTTGAATTTTAGTGAATGCAAATTGTTTTTAAAATCAAAAAGGAAATAAAGCTATTCCTTTGAGTTTAGAACGTATAAGAAAGTACTTTAATTGAAATGGTTGATATTATAAAATTAATGAATATATTAATGACAAAGTGTTTCCTGAAGACTACTTACCCTAGCAATAGACGGTAAGAATTCCTACACATTATAAAAAAAACAGCCAACGAGTTTCTTACCGGTTCTTCTCGGTTGCGTGTCTTTCAAATTCGGTAGCTGACTACCTTTTAATAATAATACAATAATATAATATAATATAATAATAAAGCTTTGGACTCTCGAGAGAAAGATAGCGGAGAAAGCAGCGGCGAGTCATTCGATTCGGAACATTCGTAAAACATATTGAGGGTTCAGTCGGGAAGCAATGCAACTGTGGAGCCCTAAAGTAAACTATGCCCCACCTACATCCTGCACAATAGAAGAACTTACCGCAGCCTCTCTTCCTTCACAGCCAAGGTCATATGATAACTCATATCACTCAGTCAATGGTCGTAACCGACCATTGACTCGAAAAGACGGTCAGCGAGCGAGTTTTAATAGAATCGATTCTAATTTTGCACCGAATGCGATTCTTTCGATTGTTTATATTATACATCTCGCTCTCGTTCATCACTAGTCTCACATGCCTGAGTGAGACATCCAATATACAGGGACGCGAGTGAGGAAGGTCCGACAGGATCCTGTCTAAACGACGATAGCTTGTAGGTAAAATAGGACCCGTGCCATGAGGATCATCACTCTGTGTAGTAGCTGCTATATCCTAGTATATGATGTGTGTGTATATGTGATAGCCTAGTGGGAGAACGTCCGCCTTCCAAGGCGAGGTTTGTGACTTCAAATCCCAGTGCAAGCACGTACCAATGTGTTTCTTCTACAACATTTGTACGTAATTAACACTCGCTTTCGGTTAAGGAAAACATCGTCAGAAAACATATCCGAGAAATGTATCGGAGATAAGTGATCCACCAACGGTGGTGGATGGCCCCGTGGTGGATATTGACTTATTATTATAACTCTTTACGAAAGTGAAGGAAGACCAGTGAGTCGATATGCGATGATGATGATACCCTGAACGATTTGATCAAAGTACTCAAGCTTACCCTTCAGCCAAAGTTTGATATGATCGATTGTTCATATAACAGTACTAAACTCGCATTCAGCGACCATTTTAATCTTTTAGTCTTTGTTTTTCGCAATCACTAGGTTAATGTGTCTCCCTCGTCCCCCGCCGCCCCCGCTAATTATAACAGAATTTTTCGTTTGTAGTTTTAAGATGCTTGCCGGGTCCATAGAGTAGGTGTTTATAAAACGTCATTGCTTAAGGCTAATTTTGTAAGCATTTTTGAACGATTCTAAGTTTTATTATTATAAACATTAAAAAAGTGCGCTGTGTCATCCATCATATCTTTTATGGTGAATCATTCTCACTGTCAGTATAATTTTGCAAGAAAGACTAAAATATTTAGAGTGTACTTGGATAAATTAAAGCTAAAAACACGGCCAAGAACCATTCATCTAATGTAAAACCCGTGTTTATTTCACCTGTTGGATGCACGAAAATAACTATTACTTGGTCTTGTAGGTACATTGGTACATTAGCTACAATAGGTACATTAACTTTATAGTAGCAGTACATTGGTACATTTGCCTTTAATGCGTTCAATTATATTATTTTAAACTTAGACTTATGGATCATTGAAATGTTAAATCATTTTAAACTTATTTACATTGACATTAGACATTTTGAACCATTTGATATTTAGATTTAAGACCTTTTGTCTTTAGCTGTTTTAACTTTTGACGTTCAGTTACGTACCTGTTTTGAGTGAAATGTCAACTGGGAGAGATGGTACACCTACTAAAGTTTCATATTAAAATGATGAATAGAATTTTTCTTAATTTTACAAGCTATTATCTAAGTTGCGATGTTTTTATGTACGTATGTTTGTTCGGGAGGTATCTTGCAATTGAATTTTAAGGCAGTTATTCTCAACCGATTGAGACAAAGTAATGGGCTGATCTGATGATGTAGACGGAAAGTAGACAGCGGAACTCCTCAGTGACTAGCAGTAGGATGGTGTTTGGACTCATTCTGATCAGCTTGCAGTACCGAATCTGGAGGCATACCATGACCTCTTATAGCGATTCAATTGAAGACCTAAACTGAACCGCGGTACGATTATGCGAATCGTACCGTGACGTCTTATTTTTTATGTTGCTGCCATTTTCAACCTAAACTGGATCCAGTTTAGGTTGAGATTGGCTTATTTGCGACTCAATTTAGGTTGCTGCAATTTTCAACCTTAACTGGATCCTGTTTAGGTTGAAAATGGCAGCAACATAAAAAATAAGACATCACGGTACGATTATGCGACGCCGCTCAGTTTAGGTCCTGCACTGAATCGCTATAAGACGTCATGGTAGGCCTCCTGTAATTTATAAAAGCTTGTCTGGAAAAATATGTTATATCCAAAAACTTTAAAATAACATAAAGCATCCAGAGAATTTTAATTAAAAATTTACAATAGTTCTAAATCTAATTAAAACTTTCGCAATCATTGAAGCTTAAGTATTCGATAAAAGTTTTTACACACCAATTTAAATACTGTGTATTGTAGACTGAACATATAATAACTATTTGCGCCTCGCGGTTTTACATGGACAATGATTCTTCAGCCAATAAAAAATATACGAGATTATTATATATGGAGATACAAGGTTTTTTTATTTGACTGAGTGACGAGACGAGCAAGGCGTTCACCTGGTGGTAGGCGCTATGGCTGTCCAACCGTCACAGTACCACCCAGAGCCCCGCATTGCATAATGCTGCGCGGCACTGCGCTCGTCACTCTGAGACATCGGCTCTAAAGTCTCATATGCCCAGTAATTAGCAGTATTTTTTTACGAATAAGACGTACATAAAGTTTTTTTTAGTATTTTTATTGATTTTACATAATGTTCAGATTGTACATTGCTGAAGAGCACGCGTCGCACGTCTGACGGACAGCAACCGACTGACACAAAGTGTGTAAGCTCGTTCAGTATACTATTATTATAATTACCTATTTTTACCCGACTGCCCAAAGAAGGGTTATGATTCAAAATCATAACCCTTCTTTGGGCAGTCGGGTAAAAATAGGTAATTAACAAATAAATAACAATTTTACTGTCTTCATCGTCATCATCATCATCAACCCATAACGTCCCACTGCTGGGCACGTGTCTCCCCTCACTTTCGTGAGAGGATTAGGCCATAATCCACCACGGGGGCCCAGTCCGGATTGGTGGATAACATACCTAACTCCGAAATAATTCTCGGGTGGGTATTATATGGGTTTCCTCACGATGTTTTCCTTCACCGAAACTCGAGCCAGTGTTATTGTCTTATATTAATATTTTTATATGTTCGCAATGAACAAACGCTGTGACATATAATTTAATATTATGTCCCATTATACACAGTTTTTTTCCATCACCGTAATATCTCCCCTCACTTTTCCCCTAGTCTCAATTAAATTGTTACACCCTTAAAATACCCTCTAACTGAATACTCCGAAGCCTCACGATACAGAGCTTATTAAAAGTAGAAAATGACGGCAACTGCTGCAATTAATTAACGTAATTAAGCCAATTCAGTGTCGGAACATTTACAATTACGCTTCCTTATGGGATTTGTTATAATTTAGTTAATTATTTGTTTTACTAGCTTAGCTGTTACGACTTCTTAATTTTCGATTATTTTGGTTCGTGTCTCAATTATGTATTTGTTTTAATTAAACTGAACGCGTGACTAACAATTTTCCATCGAAATCAGGATATTTAAACCTGCTTAAACAGTTTTGTTTATCTAAAGCTCGGGTTTTACTCGTTGGTTAGAGAGTTTTGGTCATAGTGTAATTTGATTTTTAGACTCATATATTGAATGAGGAAGGTAGGAGGAGAGTGAGGGGGTGGGAGGGAGGTAGGTGGGTAAGGGTGGGAGGATAGGGAGTGTTATTTTGGAGGTAGGTATGTGATCTGGCCCCCGTAGTGGATTATGGCCTAATCCTCCTCACGAAAGTGAGGGGAGACCTATGCTCAGCAGTGGGACGATATGGGGTGATGATGATGATGATGATATTGAATGAAATTCGGTCACAGACTATATCAAAATAAATATTATTTTTGGTGAAAATTGGTATCAACTAATTTAACGTGTAGGCTGGAGTCACGGATCCGGTAATTCAACAATAAAAATCTATTGTAAGTACCTGTAAATGCGAGATATATATTTGAAGGTATACTATTTGAAGGTATACGAGATATATACTATTTCCAGTAAAATTATACTGGGCATATGAGACTTCAGAACCGATGTCATAGAGTGACGTGCGCAGTGCAGTGCCACGCAAGATGCAGTTCAAAGTTCTAGGTGGCACTGTAACTGTTATGGGTAGGCGTAGCGCTTACCATCAGGAGAATGTCTCGCTCATCTCGTTACTCAGTGACATAAAAAAAAATATAATTCTGAGAATAAAACAAAACAAACACATGAATATGAACGAAGTAGAAAACCAACCACGTGCGGGACAAACTCATGAAGCGATGAATTCAACAGAAGGTAGGAATTGTAGAAAACAAGGGAAAAAACGGGAAAGTGTAATTTATCCTCGGGTAGAGTGGGTTCCGTATCGTTAACACTTTGACTGCTGAGCCGATTTTTTTGTCTACCCACGGTTACGGATCTGCACACCGTTGTGTTTTCCCGTACCGCTAACACAACAGTTGTGTTTCCCGTACTCGCGGCAAGCTATAAAAAACACAACAGTTGTGTTTTCAGCACTGCAGTGAACGTGCTAAAGCTTAAAAGAAAGCTTGTTAATTTAAAAACTAATTAATAACTAAAGAAAAGCCAAGTCAAAAGTACTTGTAGCCGGCGGGCATGTATGAGACGAATGAAAGTGGGAGAAGCGAAAGAGTTGTGTCAGGATCGTGGCATGTGTAAAGAAGTAGTCTCTGCATACTCTAAAAGGAAAAAGACGTGACTGTATGCATGTATGTTTTAATGACTAGTAACGCACAGCGGCTTCACTCGCGTTGACTAAAATCCCACAGGAACTGAAAATTTATACGGGATAAAAAGTAGCCTATATTGTATAATCCTGGATCTAAAACATCTTTATAGCAAATTATCATTGAAATCTGTTGAGCCGTTTGAAAACATTGGAAAAGATTGTGTGTTAGAAAACATACAAAAACAGTTTAATCCAGGACCATCGCTAGATATTCCATCAAGGCTAAGGTTAACGTTCTGCTTCACATTATTTATTCATTAAAACAATTCACAAAACCTTATAAATAAGAGATCTTTCCAAATAAATCTGCAGAACTCTAATTCTAGGACCGAAAGACGCGACTGCTCTACCTTAATTAAATTCTGGGACTACTGTGTGACGTAGAAATGAAAACACAACCTTCCTTTTCATAGTCAGGTAAAAACAAAGTAGCGCTATTTTTCTTTTCATTAGTTTAATAAGTTTTTTGCGACTTTAATATAGTGTTTTATACAGTTCAATGGAAAATACAGGTCGTTCACCGGATGGTAAGCTCCATGCTAGTCTACAACGACTATTGATGTAACACTATAGTTTATTATGTAGCTGGCTATCCCCTGACGTTTCACCTGCATAATTCCCGTTTAACCGCGGGAATTCCGTATTTTCCCGGAATCAAACATAGGTTATAGCGCTCAGAGATCATGTTTCTTCCTATTAGTGAAATAATTTTCAGAATTGGATCAAAACCATTGGAAAAAACCATTATAAAGTAATAAGCTCAGAAACAAAATGTATCTCTTCATCATCATGAAGCCATAACGTCCCACTGCTGGGCGCGAGTCTCTCCTCACTTTCATGAGGAGGGTTAGGCCATAAATTTATCTCTTAATAATATTTAATTATAATAATAGTATAGATGTATTTTTTATTTGACTAAGTAATGAGACGAGAAAGCCGTTCACTTGATTGTAAGCGCTACGCCTGCCCATAACAGTTACAGTGCCACCCAGAACTTTGCATTGCATAATCTTGCGCGGCATTGCACTGCGCTCGTCACCCTGAGACATCGGCTCTAAAGTCTCATACGACCAGTAATTTCACTGGAAACAATGCCCTTCAAACCGGAACACAATAATGATCTTATTCATTTTAGAGAATACGCAACGGTTTTGGCGTCAGGGACAAAAAATTAAGTTCCGGACAAAATTACAAAATCACAGAATCATTCTGAAAAAATGGCTTAAGGAAGTCAGGCTTCGCTAATGATAGTAATATTTCTGGACCATCTGGCCCCGCCAGCCTTCTCAATTAATTCCGAAAATTGAGAGAGGGGTCCGATCATCATTTCCTGTTCTTTACATTAAAGTAATGAAAATATAGCATTATAAATGACATCATTAAACAGGGATTGTAGATGGGAAATGTCATTTTGGAGATATACTGGTAGTAGCCTTGTTTTTTAGGGTTCCGTACCTCAAATGGAAAATGGAACCCTTACAGGATCACTTTGTTGTTCGTCTGTCTGACTGTCAAGACTATTTTTCTCAGGATCGCGTAAAAGTATCAAGTTGAAATTTATATCAAATACCCGCGGGTCTACAGTCTTTTTCAACCGATCCAAAGGTATGACAATAAATAAATAAAAAACAGTGAAAAAAACAAACTTCTAAGTCAATGCGATGAAAAGGTATGACCGTTTATGTCACATATTTCGCATTCGCGTTTTTACCTCAAAACCTATAGGGTACTTTCGGCTAACCTAGAATCTTAAAATTTGGCATAAATCATAAAATTGGCCATATCTTACAACACATATAAAGGAAAAAATCTTTAAACAAAAAAAAAAACATGTAAAAAGGTACAAGGTACTTACTATTGCAAACTTATTATTTGCGGCTGGAGCAATAACCGTTTGTCTTTTACCTAGTTTGTCTTTTAGTTAAAGCAATAAAATGCTAGATGCTTTCTTAACACCAAACAAGTTTGTACGGAACTCTCGGTGCGCGATTCCTACTCCCACTTGGCCGGTTATTATGGTATCAGTGGATAATATCAATCACTACTTTTACCCAGAAATATGATAGATGAGTGGATTTACTATTTACTGGACATCAAATTTAAAACAATTGGAATTGAAATGAACATGGAGTTGTATAAATAAAGCTATTATGTTTTGACTTTACCATATAACTTGTATGATGCGGTGATAGCCTAGTGGGAGAAGGTCCCTTGGAAGGTTGAAAGAAGTAAAAGGTTTCATCATCATGTTGAACATTGATCTCCCCTTACTTCCGAGAGGATGATTATGCTATAATTCACCACGGGGCTCAGTCCGGATTGGTGGATAATATACCTAGCTCCAAAATATTTTTCGGGTAGGTATGTGGGTTTCCTCACGATGTTTTCCTTCACCGAAAAGCGTGTGATAATTACGTACATATGTTTTACAGAAACACATTAGAAGGCGGATTTTCTCCCACTAACTACCAAAGATTAAAAAAAATATAGAATAGATAAATCATTATTGTCCAACAAAAAAAATCACACTACAGAAAAATTATAATACAATAAGTAAACAGAGGTAGTATAATTTGCTAATATACGGAAGTAAGACCGTTTAACACTGCTTTACCTAATTTGATATAACTCATCAGCTAAACCAATACTAGAAGGAAAGCTGCGAATTTAATACACGTAATAAACCCTCGTCTTCCAGATCTTAAGTCTAATTAATTGCTAATTAAAATGATAATTCCAAGAAGCGGGTGGATTAGTAATAACACCCCCAGGGAAGCTCAGATTAAATATTGCAGATTTATTTTATAGCCTATAAGAGTAACGATGGAAAGTTTAGACAATCGAATAATCGTATTCTGTGCAAAAGAACAATCGATTCTATAAACATCTCGCTACCCCTTGAACTATCGAGATTTTTTTTGGTTTATCCGATTGATATTTTGAAGCGGTGGTAGCCTAGTGGGAGAACGTCCGCCTTCCAATCAGAAGGTCGTGAGTTCAAATCCCAGCGCAGGCACGTACCAATGTGTTTCTGTAAAACATATGTAAGGTGAAGGAAAACATCGTGAGGAAACCCACATACCCACCCGGGAATTATTTCGGAGGTAGGTATGTTATCCACCAATCCGGACCGGGCCCCCGTGGTGGATTATGGCCTAACCCTCCTTACGAAAGTGAGGAGAGACCCGTGCCCAGCAGTGGGACGTTATGGGTTGATGATGATGATGATGATTGACTGACTCCCTACTGCATTTTTCATTCGCTCTCACTCTGTCTCGCTCCAAGCTCGTTTCATGTCATATTCGACTGCGCCATAGAGACGCTTTTCGATTGTTCCGAGTCAACTGACTCGCCACTGCATTTTTCATACGCTTTCTCTTTCACTCCGCGCTCGTGTCATGTCATCCTCGACTGCGCCTTCGAGATGTTTTGCGATTATTCCGTTCTTTCTTGCTCGTGTCGTGTCAACCACGATCAAAACTCGAAAGCTTCGCAGTCCAAAGCATTAACTGCTATTATTGCGTTTCGGGTGATTAAAACAACTCAGAATTCGACTACTAGAGAGAATCATCGAGCACCATCGAGATGTTTGAATAATCGATACAATCGACTAAAACATCTCGTAATCGGAATTTATAAGGCCCACCCTAAGGTGAATTATTTCGCCCGCGAGTGTAAGTATAACGTTATTGAATGTATTAGACCCAGTGGTGTCTTGACTTCTGTTTCCAAAAATTGAGTAATACTGGCAATTAAAGCTACGAACGATGTTTCTAATACAGAAGTGGTTTTAAAAATCGATTCTGATTTATCGAATATAGCGTCCGGCCCACCTTAGGCTTGACTCCATATTCGCAGTCTAGCTGGATAATTTTTCACAATAACGTTTCAACCAAAACAGTTCATCTATAAACAATGTTCTTAGGTCCTTGAATTTTTTTTAGGCAATGCTTTCCACCCAAAAAGTCGTAAAAGAGATATAAAAAATTCAACAGAAACAAATACAACAAAACAAAACTTCCTACTAGCAGATAGCAAGAAGTACGGAAAAAAAGATCCTTTAGTTGCAAAACAAAAATGAGACAATTACTAAGCAATTGAGATACAAATGAAAAATATGGCAGTGATCGAAAATATCCTCATGGAACAGAATTGACATTTAGTCGGGTGAGAATGGTCTCATCATAGGAGGAACAGAAGAGCGAAAAACTGTTATTTCTTATAATAAACATGAAAAATCGGGATTTTCTTAGCTATTTACGATAGTGTTGAATATGATTTTATGGGTGGTTGCTATTTTCTTTAGAATCATTAAAATAGAAATGTGTTCCTTTCCTCCGTCGTCCTCTCTCGTAGCACTGGATTGCCTACGGCGTAGCGCTGACGTCTTGGCATAGCCGATGACACTATCGGTGTAGCGTCTTACCTCTAGTAATTCAATGGATGGTTACATTGATGATAAAATAAAAGAAAAAAATGTTAATAATATGAATAATTAAAAAAAAAAATCTTCTATTTCATTTGTAACCGTTTTTTTCTTTTGCAGGTGGAATAATTCAAAGGAAGGTGGAGTAAGAAGATGGTAAGTGAAATGTTATACTGTTTAAAATTTAATTATCAAAAACTTTTGCATAACTTTAAAAATGTATAATAGACCAATATTTAAGAAAGGTAAGCGTGTTTAAAAGCTACCGTGTTTAAAAGCGTGCTTAAAAAATTTAGATGGTCATTTTTTTGAGAGACACGTTTTACACGTTTTTTTGATTGACGAACCAAAAACGCTACAAATAAGTACATAATTTTATTTTTGTTAATTCAACTTTTTACTTTTTCCCTTGGCAAAAGGTTGTTTATACCCGTGTTACCGCGATGTCGGAGTACCGGTTATTTATTGTGGAAACTGAGCGATTTAGGTCGACACACATCAGAGCTCCGACGGCGCGATGGATTTCAAAATAGAATTTTGGATTTACGCATACATCCTCCCAACCCACCAAAGAGCACGTCTGTGGGTAACAAAAAAAGAGGAAAATGAGGAAAAAAAGAGTGGAAAAGAGCTCTAAATAGTAAACAAAGGATCGACAACGCCCCGAGTGTTGCAGATGTCTGTAGGCGGCGGTAACCGTTTACCATTAGGCAGGCTATTAGCATGTTGAAGTGCATCTTTTTTATCGTCGTATGGGAGAAATTTTACAGCAACCGTCACACTCTTCTATTACGCTCGACCGTCACGAAAGAGTTGACGTTTTGACATGAAGGCGTATTGAAAGAAGTTTGAAATAAGACAGATTTCAGGAGTAAGACGTCATCGTAGAGTATACAAAGGTTTAAGGAGGTTTTGTATAGACATCTCTTCTCAGGAGGCCTACCATGACGTCTTATAGCGATTCAGTTCAGGACCTAAACTGAGCCGCGTCGCATAATCGTACCGTGACGTATTATTTTTTATGTTGCTGCCATTTTCAACCTAAACTGGATATAGGTTAAGTTGAAAATGGCTTATTAGCGACTCAATTTAGGTTGCTACCATTTTCAACCTTAACGAGATCCAGTTTAGGTTGAAAATGGCAGCAACATTAAAAATAAAAGGTCACGGTACAATTATGCGACGCGGCTCAGTTTAGGTTCTGAACTGAATCGCTATAAGACGTCATGGTAGGCCTCCAGTTCTCAGTTTGACCAAAGACTTTAAGCATAATCTAAAGAGTATTTCATGAAAGTCTTTTCTACTTTCATTATGCCTCGACAAGGCCTCGACATAGACTCGACAAACATTGATGGTTCGGAATGAGATACAAAATAAGAAGGAATAGTTTCTTAAGTGTATACACTATCGAAAAATGTTTTTTACTGTACATCCAAAGGTTGTCTGGAAGAAATGGCCTTCAGCGATAAGACCGCCCGTTGTACTACCCTTGTTTACCTATTGTAATTCTTCTGTACTGTGTTTATTTTTGTTTCTGGTGTACAATAAAGAGTTTTCTATTCTATTTCTATTCTACACTAACACATACAACCTTTTTTTTCCACTTTCGTCATTATCATCAACCCATATCGGCCCATTGTTGCTTAAGTCTGTGCTTCCCGATAATTACAACCTGGGAGTCTTCAAGTCACATGTGAACAGGTTACAGCTAGGTAAGCGCACACCATCGTAGACCCCATCGTCGCTAAACATCAGATGAGATAGCGTTCAAACGCGACTCCATTTATTAAACAAAAAATAGACTGATACCAAACACACATCAAAAACTCAGCGGACTTATCACCAATAAGCTTAACTTGCAAGCAACCTTAAGATGGATAGAAATACACGTAAAAATAATTCTTCTTTCCGAGAATACGCGAGCTAATCCTTTATCAAATAGAGTGAACACAAACAGAAAATAGAGAACCGAAAATGGGATGAAATGGAAAATCAGGTAACTTATGTATGGAAATCGGATAAAATGGCATTCTGGAGCTTGGGGTGACACTACTGAAGGGATTGGGGAAAAAGGTTGCCCATTTGTTTGTACTAAGTACACGAGTACTAGCTTACGTGGCTAAAAGCTTTTCAATCGTATTCATGAATTTTGGTTTATACGTGCTGAATTAGATTTTATTTTAATCCTACTCAATATTAGTATTACACTGGCCTACAAAAAAAAAAATATTTTATTTGGTGCAGCTCTGTTCGCTTTTGTAGTCGGTAAAGTAGGTAGTATGAACTACATTGCTGCTACTAGATGTCAGCTGACAGCTCTGGTTTACCTACAATTCTATTTTAACTTTTTTACGGTTTCATTCAAAATCAGTCCGTGTTATAACTACTTTTATGACATTAAGCGTATAAATTTATGATGGCAAGTAAATCAAGAAGTTGCATTAACGATCCTGATATGTTTTGTTACATATGCGGTGAGTATATAATGAAAGATCAACGGAAACCGATTAATGACACGGTAATTCGCTTGTGTTCTGTATACTTTGGTACTCATGAACAAGAGCTGATATGAAAAATGTGGCTAGTTTTCTCGTATCAGCTCAAATAATATACCCAAAATCAGGCCTAAAATCTTAGACACCAAAATGAGTGTAGGCCAGTGTTATCATTGAAAATAGACTCTATTTGGTAGGTATTTATCAACATCCTCCTCAATCCATATCGGCCCACTGCTGAGCACGAGTCTCCACTGACTTTCGTGAGGAGAATTAGGCCATATGCCACCAGGAAGCACTGGAGGCCTACCATGACGTCTTATAGCGATTCAGTTTAGGTCCTCAACTGAATCGCTATAAGACGTCATGGTAGGCCTCCTGTTCTGATTGGTGGACAACATACCTACTGAAATAATTCTCGCAAAACGAGTGAATCCCGCACTGGGATTTGAACTCACAACCTTCTCTTATAAAGGCTTCCTTTTCTTTTAAAGGACATTCTCACTCTAGGCTACTATTTCTAGCCATGTATTATGTTTCTGAATGTGTATATCCCGTTTTATAAATATTTTTTCAATAAGATAATGTAGAAATATATAGTTTTAATTCCGCCTAAGTTGTCTGACGAATGTATGATAGGACTTTGTTGGATGACGTAACCCCTTTGACAAATCTATCCTTTTAAAAATCTTAATCTCTACGCAACTCTTTATTTATCTGAAGACCGAAACAACCCTGACGTGTCCCCCGTACTTAAATTGACCTAACGTCTAACGTCAGGGTTGTTTCGGTCTTCAGATAAATAAAGAGTTGCGTAGAGATTAAGATTTTTAAACGGATAGATTTAGGCGGAATTAAAACTATATATTTCTACATTATCTTATTGATTATGGATTTCCGCAAAATAACGCCTGATTCTATTAACTAAATATTTTTTCCTTGAGAGACGCAAGCAAGTCTTATCCTGGTGGTAAGCGCCCTCTTTAAAGAGTTCTTTCCGTAGTTATTTATTAAGTTTAAATGTCAGTTATATCGGATGCCCTCTACTTATCATTCGATCCTCGATTTGTGCAATTACATCCACAGATTAAACAAATAAATACAGAAGTAACACATCATAAATTTTGCCTAATCCCCAAAGTGTCGTGAGTTATGTTCGTGAATGAACGAAATATTGTATTTATGGCAGTTTAGCAAATACGTGTCTTCATGCTCTGAATGTTAGGGACTGACATTATTTTAATGTATCAGAGACACGTATAGAAATCCTGCTCTTTATCATGAGCTGTCATTATATAAATTTGGGCGTTTTCGAAGCGATGCTTACAGACTCTCTATTATTATTATTTTTTATTTGCCTGCCCATTACAGTTACAGTGCTACCCATAGTCTTGCGTGGCACTGCACTGCGCTCGTCACCCAGAGACATCGGCTCTAAAGTCTCATATGCCCAGTAATTTGGTTGGAAACAATGCCCTTCAAACCGGAACACAGTAATATTTGCACACTACTGCTTGGCGGATACCTGGCAAAGGCATGGTACTTCCCCAGGCGGTCTCTTATAGAAGAGACTTTCACTACTAAAATTCGTCCACTAGAGCTCTTTTCACCCTTCTTTCGCTGCTGCAGGTGTGAGGCAGAGAAAACATAGCGATAAACAGACAGTGCAGTTTTGCACCTACAAAGTAGCCAAACTGTTGAAATCTATCCGCTCTGTCTTATTACATAATCTTTGAGAAATGGTAATGGACACTCTTGGTGAAATTACGACGACGGAACCACCGTTTGAAATTGGGGTACCCGATATTATAAAGCTTTTAAATCGAGATTCCGGAACCAGCTTTCGGCTTTTCAACGTTCTTCCTAAAAGCCTTTTTGGTGTATAGAAAATAAACATTTATATACCTGAAGAATAACTTGACTTGACTCGAGAGTAATTTTGGTCCCATGGAATTGCATTTCAGGCGAAATAAAATTGTTACTTTCACAGATTTAATTTTCGTGAAAAGAAAATGAAGATAATGTTAAGTGTCAATTTGAGGTTTATGAGGAGGCTAATTTAGCTCGATAATATGGTGTGAAATCATAATGCATCGATGGAAATAATATTTTTTTTTATGTTCAGAATTCTCATTCACAATGTTTTGTTGTTAAAGAATTGATGAAAGATTAATCAAAATGATTTAATTAATCTACATTTTTTGTGATGTCAACACCGATGCCGGCTCTAAAGGTAGTCCTAACTAAAGTCCTAACTTGGTGGGATGAAGCTCACGCGGCTAATGCGCGTGACAGATGCGCGCGTCAATACAAATGTATGGCGGTTGGAAGCGGCACAATACATCTGACATCTCACGCGCATTTGCCGCAGTCAGTCATGGGAGCTGCGAACAACCGAACTCTACCTTAACGCGGATCTTAATGCCAACGCGGAAATAGAATATCAAAATCCCCCCTCCCCCCCCCCCCCAGCACTCTTTAGTAAATAAATCAAATGAATGTAGTTCCAGCACAGAAACCATTTAAGCACAAGTACCTGCAAAAGTCTGCTACGAAAACATTTTTATTTACCACACCATGTCCCCCATAAATCAGTTTCATCATAAGACAGATTTATCCCACGAAAATACACGGTAATATTAGCCGAAAATCGGCGAAAACTACTCTAGAACTTAATAAAGCCCATCGCATACCCTACACATCTAGTTGCCAGCTACTAAATCGTACTATTAGCTGTTCAAAAGTGATCTAGGGCGATATTACGACTTATCTAGTTTTAAGAATCATTATCTATTTGGCAAAATTAGCTACCTTTACAACATTGTTTTAACTATTTATCCACAGATACGCTTATCGACTGGGTGTACAATTTGGGGAGATCGCCCTTGGCTACAACCGCAATTCAGCATCGATACAGTCGCACCTTGCAAAAACGGCAAACGGTCAAAAGAAGCCGTGAGCGATATCCCTTACTTTTACAAACACAATTGCTAAAACATAACACACACAGACAATACTCTGATAATCGAAAATCTTCTAAAACGCAATGAGCCGAATGCGGTCACATTTGCAGCCACAATCTCAAACGTAGCGAGTGTACGCTGTCCTTAACTAAGTTACACCCAGTACGTTTTATACCTACTCAAAGTGGTTTACGACGAAAAGCTTTCTGAATTCTGAGATCATTTTCAATGTTGTAGTAGTTAAAAAACGCATTTGGTCTGTTTATTTCTTACTCAGACTACTTAAGGCGATGTAATTTAGGTAATTTGTTACTACTTTACGATTATTTTAGAGTGTAAACTCTTAAAAAGAAATTTTTGTTTCAGTAAGAGGTGTCTAGTGACGTCGAGGTTAGTGAATTGAGGTTTTATGAGAGCACTATCTCGCTAGTTATAGCCGTAACTTGTAACTAAAGGTCCTGGTTTATGTTCGGAGAAATTCTAGTTCCCAAAGGAAAGCTGGCTCCGGGTGTGAACAAACCTAGGTCGTATTACCAATGGTATCTAAAAGGTTTTTAATTACCCCTGTATTTTGCGTATGAAATCCAAGGACTTTGTCGGGGATAAATCACCCTCGTATAAATTAAAGTCAAGCTACACATCGTAATGGTAAAAGTAATTAATTTGACTCTTTACTTATGCTAAAAACGATTAAGGTCCGCAATTAAAGCTCTGCTTTTTAAATTTAAATTGCTTACTAATAATTATCGCAGCCACTTTGAGACCCTTTATTTCAGATGAAGCAAAAAATACAGCCACTTGAAGAACAGCTGTGACTGACGGACAGACATATACGAGAATAATTTAATAAGGGTTACATGTTTTTAGATTTGATGTACCTAGTACCTACCTGCTAACATAACTTTGGAATCCATTTTAAAACTCATCCATCACACGTCAGCGCGATGCAACTCACAAAACTATATCGCAAACCAAATATCCCAAGAAGTTGGCTAACTGCGGGTAGTTAGATGAAAATACGTCAGCGTCTGGCCACCTGGGATTTGCATTAGAGGTGTCTAAGTAGAAGTTATTAGAGTCTAACCAGAAAGTATTAAAGTTTAGACGCAAGCAGTCGCAAACTAGAACCGACAGGAGAATCATAACGAGGTGCAGGCAGCGATAAAATTAGATTTTACTGAGCAAAGAGATGAGTAACTTGGACTAAAAGACGTGCGGAAACACAGCATCCGTATACTAGGAGGCCTACCATGACTGTTGATATTCCTCCTATATGCACAAACGAATTGCTTCCAGTTTTGTAACTCGAACAGCGAAAGAATGAAACACCTTCCCAGACTAAGGTCAAATGCTTATCATACTATGACATTGGTTCTAATGTCTCAAAATATGCCGAGTAATTTCGCTTGAAACAGTGCCCTTCGAACCGGAATATAACAGTTGAATATCTGGCAAAGGTTTGGTACTTCCCCAGGTGGACTCTTGCAGAAGAGACCTACCACTATAAGATCATATACATAGAATTTCAGTAGTAAATTTCAGATTTGAAGCAGCATAATATTGTTTATGACGGCACGGCAACCATATTTGGTTGACATTCCTCCAATCCGCACGAAGCGTTTTGCATTCACATGTATAATCCGAACAGCGAAGGAATGGAACACCTTACCAGCGTCTATGTTTCCCTAAAACTATAATCTTGAAAGTCTTCAAGTCGAGAGTGAATAGGTATCTTCTAGGCAAGCATGCTCCACCATCGACCGTGTCGTCACTAACCCCCAGGTGAGACCGCGGTCAAATGCTTGAGCGGGTCGCGGTCAAATGCAATAAAAAATTAATAAAAAAAAGTATAATATATCCAGGGGTAAGGCCTGTTTTTATTTCATTTCTTTTCTTCATCTCTTCTTTCATTGTTACCATTTTGTATGTCGAACACATTTCTCTTGTCGTTTTACTACTACGCTGTTTTTACCATTAAAGTCTATTAATACTTAATGATTGTTTTGTTTTAATATTCAACCTTGGTTGCTACGAATATTTCCTGCTTTACAAACAAAGGCCTTATTGGAAAACATCACGTAAAACATTGTTTTTATTTAAAACCATCGTAAATAACGGACAGGGTGGCATAATTTGCGAACTCATAGGGACGAGTATCGGGTTCTCGTTAAAAAGTAATATAAGGGGTATATCTCTCATGGCGAGGAATAAAAGGCGTTCACGCACAATGTGAAGTGGGTGGTGTATATTAACGAAAAAACACGGTACTTAAAACAATAATTGAACAAAACGAGACGAAAAGAAACTCGCACGGCGAGTGGCGTGCCGCGATGGCAAGCGTCGCTTCCGCTCTTCCTCGATCACGCGCGTGCGAGGAGAGGAGTCGTTGGCGGTCGGCGAATGCACGAGGCGTCCCAAATGGCATTTTGATGCAATCCTGCGCGCGGAATTTAAGCTCGCGCTACACTAATGATTTTAGGTAACATTTTTGCTGGTATATAAATTAAATGACTCAGCGTATTCCATATTGGTTAACAAAACACGTTAACGTTTAATGATTGACCTTCACCAAACATCAATGGTTTTTAAAACGTATCACTTTGACAACACATCGACGCTAGAAAGCGTAAACGCTACTACTATCAAAAAATGTTTTTACTGTCCATCCAAAGGTTGTCTGGGAGAAATCGCTTTCAACGATAAGACCGCCCATTGTACTACCCTTGTTTACCTATTGTAATTTTTCTGTGCTGAGTTTATTTTTGTTTCTGGTGTACAATAAAGAGTTTTTCTATTCTATTCTATTCTATTCTATGGTACTTCCTCAGGCGATTTCTTGCAGAAGAGGCCTCCCACTACAAAAGTTACGAGTACTGCCACTGATGTGGAAATAAAGTATTTTCATGAATGACTGCGTGTGATCCATATGGCTATAAGCTGCGATCAATTTTCCTTGCAAACGTATAGATTTATAGCACGTGCTAATCTCATTGATGAAGATAAATGATTCCACCATTGTAATCCTCTTTGTGATCACTTATCATCTGCCCTTTCCTTATTGCATTCATATTTCTAGTCATATTTTCCTCAATCCGTTTAATCCATCAGACCTTTTAGGCGTTCGCAATGGTCCGAGCGAAACGCTCTTACCCGGAATAATGTATTGCATAGGAATAAACAGGGTCCTGGGGAAGTTGGATTTAGGTGTCGGGAAACAGGGCTAGGGAAGAAAATCTTGGAATTTCTTTTCATTGAAAATGGCAATTTGATTTAGGAAATGTATTGAAACGGATCAAAGGATTAGTTATATATGATTTTTTAGAACAGCTGCGTTATTGCGAAACCCGCGACGGGCTTGCAATAGACGTATTCTGACTCAACAAACGTGCACACATTGACACACATGAGAAAATTATACACAACGAAGATAATAGCGAAAGCGGAGTGATGATAGAAAAGCAAATAATTATTACAATCTTTACTGTCAGACAACCAAGTCGTAAGTATATATGGCCCAAATCCAAATAAATGCGCCAACCAACCAACCAATGTGCTCCACCAAGCGCCTATTACTAGGGCTCTTCGATTGTTGAATAGAATCTGCGCTGAGCACAGCGAGCTGGACATTTTTACATGTTCTTTAGTGACATTTACGGATGTTGCCCTTAAATGTATTGGTTCTTAGTTACATGTAAGTGCGGTGTCGCTTTGGAAACACCTGTTAAGACACTGTATATTGAAATAAATAAATAAATAATAAATAAATAAATTACTGTAAAAGAAGACAAAAACATTGACATTGTTAACCAGTAGAAAGAGTTAAATGACATTGTAGAACGAAAACCTAACGTTACTAATTGAGCCTTACACTATGGTCTTTTGCTTTTATTCCACATTTACTATCCCAAACCTTTTTTTTTGGTTAAAATGCCGTCACACTATCCCCTCCACCGCGGGGTGGCGGAGAGAGGTGCGTGGGACATGAACCTACCAAAACCCCCTAGTGAGCAGTCCTCAATGGGGTAAGATGTAGAATCCCAAACCTATTGTAAAAATATTCAATAACAAGGTCTTAGAATAGAATCAACCTTAGCCTTGATCTAGATATGGCTCACAGATAATAAAGAATATGACAAGGAGTCCATTCTGAAGCAGTAAGAACGCGCTATTAAACCAAAAGTAAATCGCTTCAGATGGGGAGCTTAGTAGAGATAAGGTCGTGTTCGACATTGAAATGAACAGACACTCTATATCCACTATAGAGGGCCTTACAAAAATATAGAAATAATATATACTTAATGGACATAAAGTGAAGGAACACCTTAAGTCCTAAGCATTTAAGCATCATTTTACTAAGTAACGAGACGAGCAAACTGTTCACCTGATGGTAAGCGACACGCTTGACCATATCAGCTACAGTGCCATCCAGAATCTGCCGCGGCACTGCACTACGCTCGTCACCCTGAGATATTGGTTCTAAAGTCTCAAATGCCCAGTGAGTCGTGTCTGACGTTGGCAGTCCCCGAGACGTAAGTTAGCGGGTTCGATTCCTGCTTAGGGCAAATCATTGTGTGAAAGACTTATGACAATATGTGGAACCGTCTAGAGCGCTTTCGATTTTTGCAATATATGGTAGCCTAGTGGGAGAACGTCCGCCTTCCAAAGAGAAGGACGTGAGTTCAAATCCCAGT
This sequence comes from Campaea margaritaria, assembly GCA_912999815.1. NCBI lineage: Eukaryota > Metazoa > Arthropoda > Insecta > Lepidoptera > Geometridae > Campaea > Campaea margaritaria. Next base: position 10,788,867 of record OU538802.1, on the reverse strand, counting down.
GCGGGCACGTACCAATGTGTTTATGCATAAATCATGATATGTACGTCATTAACACTCACATTTCGGTGAAGGAAAACATCGTGAGGAAACCCACATACCTACCCGAGAATTATTTCAGATATAGGTATGTTATCCAACAATCCGGAGCGCGCCTCCGTAGTGGATTATGGCCTAACTCTCCTCCCAAAAGTGAGGGGAGACACGTGCTCAGCAGTGGGACGATATGGGTTGATGATTATAATGATGATATCGATGATGATGATAATGACAATAAATGATAAGAGTTTTGAGTGGAAACAACAAAAATAACAAATTAAAAAAATACTGAAAGACGCCTTCAGTATGAATGTGCATTAACATAAAGTCTAAGAGCATGCTTTAATTAGGTTTTACCCTCTTAATGGATACGTTGGAGCATTAATAGAGATATTAATGCAGCTGATAAGGTTTGCTTAAAGAGTTTATTGGAAATCAATAACGCCTAATGATCTCTACATAAGCATTTTTAAAGTAATGTATAGAATTGTAGTTGCCTTAAGGCCAACACCCATCTTAATACAGATAGGTAACTCGTTTTATATCTGAATTTGATAAAAATGTCCTACCATTGATATAATTAAGCGATAAGACCGCCTGTTGTACTTATTTTTAACTGTTGTTGTATTCCTGTATTGCGTTCTTTTGGTGAATAATAAAGTGTTTTCTATTCTATTCTATTCTAAGCAGGGTCCACACCTATGACCGTGACTCCATGACCGTAACAAATGCATATAAAGTACAGTTGTGCGCAACACACAATACACAAGTACGGGCGGCCATGGACTCACAACTTAATGTCATACAAAGGTCCACTCAGGAGCCTCCTAATAGGATCACGGTAAAATTTCACAGTCTTTCTTCATATTAAGTGTTGCAAGTACCGCGTCACGATCACGGTTACAGGTGTGGACCCAGCTTTAAATGTCTAGAGCTGTTTCGTTAGCAATAGAGCACACAATGAGAACTTAACACTTTCACTGCTGAGCCGATCTTCTTGTCTAGCCACGGGTGCGGCTCTACGCACTCCATAGTGTTTTCCCATACAACAAACACAACAGTTCTGTTTTCCCGCACTAGCGGCAAGTTACGAAAAACACGACAGCTGTGTTTTCAGCACTGAACGTGTTAAAATATAGTGTACTCTAACTTAATTTAATCCGATACCGACGCGGTCTACGTGACTACAGGTAACATGCTGGAAATAAGTGTTTAATAAACTAACCCACCTTCTGGCGCAGTTGGGTAATAATTATACTTAATCGAATCTGTATACTTTCCGATATTCGCTGCTTCACGTTTTATCTGTGATACCGTAAAGGAAAATCAATTTTTTACAAAAAAAAAAAAAAAAACAAGCAAAATTTCTACAGAAGAGATTCCATTAAGAATTAACAAACAAGTATAGTAACATAAGTTTCAAACCAAAACCTCGCCTAAACCGCTTAACAATTCTCATAATCGCCAAACTTGCTTAGTACAATATTTTTTATAATAAAACTCTCGTTAAAACTTCGTAATAAGCAAAGTGGCGTAAAAAATTAAAAATTCTCTACGTAGAATGTTTGAGCGAAGCGTTTTAATCAAATATTTTGTACTCCTTTATTCGAAGCGTAATACTTATTCAAATAGACGAACGGCGATGCGCCACCGTTACATGGTGGATATTTCACATCTACACGTGAAGCCATTTGCCTCCACATTCACTATGCGTACCGCAAATACAAAATACAAATATTATAATATTTATTGACATCAATTAATTTTACAAGTTCGTATTGATTGGCTCCCGAACTAGCGTAAGCTGTGTTTCAGGAGACAGAAGGCAAAGGAGTTGAACTCTTTGCCTGCGTCTGTTTCCCGATAGTTACAACCTGGGAGTCTTCAAGTCATGAGGGAACACTTCTAGGAAAACGTGCACTATCTTCACATCGGATGAGATAGTGGCCAAACGTGAACCTACTCTACTTCCTACTATGTATAATAATTCAAACGCGAAAGATTTTAAGGCTGGATAAATTGATGGATGGATGTTTGTTATATATATATTTATACATATGGTAGAGAACAATTCCCTAGAATTCCGTGTGCAATTCGCTAACAATATAACGTGTCTGTGAATTCAATTTGTGTGAACACTGACACGGTAATGTTCTGGCGAGCGCAGACAGGCGCTACAGCTCAGTATTTAGATGGGTTGTGTCGAAATGTAGAATCTATATGCTTAACAGCTAGTATGTTAGTATGTATATAGTTTGGAGCTTCGAATATGTTGGCAGTAATATAGTAACGTACGAGCAGGTCGTTTACCCGATGGTAACGCCTGCTCATAACAGAATAGAATAGACTAGAATAGAATAGAATAGAAAACTCTTTATTTACACCAGAAACAAAAATAAACACAGTACAGCAGAATTGCAACAGGTAAACAAGGGTAGTACATTGGGCGGTCTTATCGCTGAAAGCGAAGCTGGCAACAGTTACAGTGCCACCCAGAATTTTGCATTGCATAATCCTGCGCGGCACTGAACTGCGCTCGTCACCCTGAGACATCGGCCCTAAAGTCTCATATGCCCAGTAATTTCGCTGGAAACAGTGACCTTACAATACAACAATGAGTGCCAGCCTACGCAGCAACTTACCATCTGCCACTCACAACGTCTACCACCTGGTTATCGAGCCACTTCCTTTGTCCATCTGTTATCGGATACTACACAAAGCGGCTAGTTTTTAAAGCTCTTTTGTGCGGCGCCACAAAGGGAATGGAAGGAGCCCGAATGTAATGGACTTTTTGTGTTGAGATAGATCATGTTTTTTTCAGCTAAATATTCAGATTTGTGAGATACATTGAGAGGAAAACGTAATGATAAGAAGCGGTGGTAGCCTAGTGGGAGGAACGTCCGCCTTCCAAGCAGAAGGTCGTGAGTTCAAATCCCAGTGCAGGCACGTACCAATGTGTTTCTTGTAAAACATATGTACGTAATTATCACTCGCTTTTCGGTGAAGCAAAACATCGTGAGGAAACCCACATACCAACCCGAGAATTATTTCTGAGGTAGGTATGTGATCCACCAATCCGGATCTGGCCCCCGTGGTGGATTATGGCCTAATCCTCTTCACGAAAGTGAGGAGAGACCCGTGCCCAGCAGTGGGACGTTATGGGTTGATAATGATGATGATGAAGATGCACGGAGATAGCCAGCTCAAAGAGCTCAAGCACCTCTTTGCGATAACCTACTATAGTAGGTACATACCTGCTTAGTTTTAGTATCATTAATAAAGAACTATTTATTGACACAACTTAAATAACAATATAAATAAATTGAAAGAAAACGAACTAAAATTAAACATAAAAATCTAACAATAGAGGGTGTCCATGAGGCACGGTGCCAAGCATACTGGCTGCATTTCTGTATCGTTAGTGCATTTTAATTTAAAAAAATCTATATGTGTTTTTTATTTCTTTTTTATCTAGTCGGTTAAAAACAATTAAAATTATCAGTAAATTATTAGTTGAGTTGATCATATTTGATTTATTTTTTTTATTTTTCTCTTAATATTTATAAGACTTAAGTGGTTTATATGTAAAAGTGCATTATTTTTGCCTATTTAAAAATGATTTGAACATCGAGCAATCAGTTAATTACCACGAGTGCCCTTTTAGGGCCTATGTGAATAAAGGTTATAGACAAATGTATTTTTTTAATACAATTTGTACCTATAGGTGTACATGTGTACAAGATTTTGTAATGGAAAGTTCTGGGTGACTCTAGCTGTTATGCGCAGGCGTAGCGCTGACCATCAGATGAACGACTCGCATTGCTTATTATTACATTCTCACTGCTTCGGCACAGTCCTACTCCCTCTAAAAAAGGCTGAATATCGAAAAAAACAGTTTATAAAGAACATACAATATTTTTAAAAACTATGTAAAATATACCTCCGCGAACGAAGTCGGAGGTAATAGCCAGTATAATAGGTAAACAAAATGAGTAAGACAATACAGTTTTATTGTCCACACACGAAGAAATTCGCTATGATATTTTTATGACCATAAATGCCACCAATTTCTTTTGCGTCCATTAAAAACGTTTACAACTCCTGTCCAAGCCGCCATAATAATAGCGTTCGCTTTCTACCCGCAGTTAAATTAAATTATTAGGGAACGTCCTGAACTTTTTATAGTTTTCCCGTAAAGTTTTCGTTAACAGCCGCCGCCGTTGAGAGCTATTTGTTTTGCCATCAAAGTAATGGAATATGATTTCCTTGGAAAACGTTTTGGTTCTATTGCTTGGTTTGTATAGTCTGGAGTTCTTTAAGTTTTGTTGGGTTGACTGCCCTTTTTCAAACACAAACCAAAATTAGATAATCATTATGTATTATGTTAGATAGTAATGATGTTATATCATAATATTGTCAATAGAATAATTTATTTTTATATTGTATATTATGGACTTAAAAAAAAAAGAGAATGACAAAAATTAAAAAAATGACATCGCCGTAGAGTTTCTTGGTGCTATCTTCTCTAACGGGCGTATTTCCGAAGCACTGGTAGAGTCAATGGAGTTTTCCTTTTCCTGTGTGAGATTCAGGCATGAGTCGCCACTTAAAAGGGAAATATCCTTTTTGAAACTTAAACCATTATTAGATAATAATCATTAGTTTCGTAGATCATAATATTTTGACTGATTTTTTTGTATTTCTATACTTATGTATGAGATATTTTTTTTTTGACGTGTACTAGTGCAATATTTTGCCTATATACAATAAATGATTTGAGTTTGAGTTTGATTAGCTTAATAGATCATTATTTTGACTTATTTTTTATTTTTCTCTATATAGAGACTTCAGTTTTTGACTTGTTAAAGTGTTTTACCTACTTGCAATAAATTTTAATATTTTCTTTCGTTTTTTTTCTTTAGATAAGCTTTTATTATATTCGTATTGGATGCCATTATCTGACCATAATGAGCTGAGAAATCCTAATTGGCTGCATGCCATCAGTTTACTGTAAATCACTGGGATCATTCACGATAATCAGATCAGCTCGCTGTCACCATAATATTGTATTTCCATAGGAATTAACAAAAAAAAACACCAAATATGCATAAATTCAACTCTATTGGACAACGAGAACTGGGTCAAAATTGACTTGGAAGATTGGACCTTAATAATTAAACATCTTTACATAGCGAGTTAAATTAAAGGTCCTAACATTAAGTTTCTTTCCAATATTAAAAATTGTATAATAAGTATCGCATATTTAAAATTTAAAAAAGTTTTTTACCTAATCAAATTTGAGAAAAAACCTCTTGTATATATAGGCCTTATAATCACAAGCACCGCGAGTACCAATCTTAACCCAACAAACGGAACTTTCCCCCACCCATCCCAACGTCGCGCCAGCTATCGCAAACCTAGACCAACAAGAATAATTAAAACATAAAATATTCAAAGGGCAAAACCGGGCCCTCACAGAGAGTGTAAAGGTACCACCACTTCAAAATTCAAGCACCAAAGAGGCCCTAACAAACACGTGGATGTAATAATATAAAAGTAAATACTAACTTTGCGACCCCTGACCGCTCGAAACTCAAAGTCCCCGCGTATTATTCAAAAGTGGAATGTTAACATATTTCGTTCGCTTAAAGTGAAAATTAATGTGTTTTGGCAAAGTTGGATGAGCGAAATTATTCTATACACATTTTAACATAAACTCAGCGTCTTGTCATTTAACTTTGCTGTTGCACTAAGTTAATGAATACTTAATTATATTTAATATTTAAATTTAGTAATAAACTAGAAGTGCCCTACTGTTTCGCCCGCGTTAACCTTTTCTATAATCTGAAAGTCTTCAAGTCGAGAGTGAATAGGTATCTTCTAGGCAAGCATGCTCCACCATCGACCGCGTCGTCACTTACCACCAGGTGAGACCGCGGTCAAATGTTGCCTTTTCTGCAATAAAAAAAATATCCCGAAGGAACGGGGTTAGTTAATCGAATCGGGGATAATTAGATAATTGAATTGCAATTCGAAAAAAATGATTTATTACTAAAATATATAGACGCTAAACTAAATACTAATAATACTTACTAAACAACACTAAACAAAACCACTACCTACACTAGTTATGGAGGCCGCAGCCGGACGGTGCAATGAAACCTCAAATGTTCTTAAACTAGGTTTATTATAATTAAAATATTACATATCTAAATCCCAAGCTAAAGTTTGTACGTTCGGTCCGATGTTAGGAGCCGAAGTCGCCTAAAGTTACGGGGATTACAGTATATAAAGACACGGGACAGTTTTGCTGCGTCTGCGTTCCGCTGTATCGCCGCCGGTCGCACGGTGTGTTGTGGAATGCGTTGTCATAATTCTGGACCTCGGACGGCTACATAACACACTATTAACAAACAACACTAACTAAACACAACGGCAACAACAACTAAATATGCACTTCTCTTTACTCACTGAAATAAACTAAAAAAACTGCATTTAAATGATCATCTCCGATGACGCACCGATATTTTATAATTTTCCATGTTTGATGATGTGTCGTGTGTGTTTTTTGTGGGTATGTGTGTTTATTGTGTTTTCCTACTATGCCTCTGATTTATTTCGTTAAGTTTTATAGGACCAATAACTAGACTAAACTATTTTTAATCTACCCTAGTACGTAATTTAACGGTTCCGAGCTCTTGTTGGAGGTGGGTTTAACGGCCGCCATGCGGGTTTAATAATGGTTTATGGGTTTTTAACCGCCGTGTGACGTTCAGGTTTTAACTTGTTCCAGGACTGGATGGGTTGTGAACATATTTAAGTGTTGTAGTGATTGTATAGCGGCGGCACACAACATAATGAGTATTAAAAAGAAAAGGTTTTTTTTTTTAGTTTTAGAGTTTTTTTTTAGCCTTTAGTTATTAGTAAGATAAAGGAATTTCTTTGCTGAAAAAAAATCACCAGTAAAAAAATATTAGTATACTTAGGTAGGTACAAATACTTTTACAAAAGTAACAAAAACACATTTTTTTTTTGAAAAAATTCTTACGGCGACATCCATCAGGGATATACAAAATGAAAATTGTAAAAAAAAAAGTTATTAGTTTTGTGAGCCAGTTAGTGGCCCACCCAAAATATATATGGTAAACACCACCAGTAGAATATGCCCATTGACATAGCCTTGTAGATTTAGCAAATATCGCACAGCAACCGGTGTTCCTAAAATTAGAAGAAAACTCAAAAGGTACTCCTTCTTAGAATTTTCACAATACACGATCCCTCAATATCGGGTAACCGACGGTAAAAAAAAAACCCTTTTACCTCGAAACGCCCACGGCTCACAAGTCAAAGAAGTACCAAGCCTTCTGCTCAACTTAATCCAACAAAAGACGAACGTAAGGTCTAGTCCAGACTGAATAGATTTTCATAAGGAGACGTCTCTTACGTTATCGTATGGAGACCTGGGGGGTAACCACATGCTTATTCTTATTAAGGCCTTAAAATGAACGGCCTAGATTGATGATAATGACCAACGTGACGTGACGTCACTCAAAAATAGACTGCGGAGAATGAGAATGAGATGGAGCTATATAACCTCCCATAAATGCAAACAAATTGTTCCGATCTACCTTTTAACCTTATTAACCCAATTTACCTCGCAACTTCCATTCGCCTCGCCTGGCCACATTTTTCGTAACGCATTCACCAGTTTACTCTCCAAGTCAAGCGTGCGTAAAGAAGTTTTACTTCAAAAATCAAAGTTATATTAGGACCAAGCACAGAATAAATAATAATTCAGGCCGAAAGTCTACCTCCCTTATTTTTTTTCTCTTTCTACTAAATATCATCAACATTTGTTCAATTGTTATGGAGTTGAGCAGGTTTAGCTATATTAATGACATCAATTTATTTTATTACTAGCTGTACCCTACCACGCTTCGCTGTGGCACATTCACACATTCGCTGATATGTCACTGATGAAAAAAATAGATAAAAACAATCCCTTTGAAGCGTACACAAACCAACATAACATTTATATATATTATATATATATATTATATATTTCTTTGCTCATACACAAATTAACGAAATTGTCTGTTTAATATTTATTTCATTTATAATAAAACACTAAGACATTATATTATTCTCATTAACAGAACCTCTCATATCTCGCATACCAGAAACCAGTAGAGAGTGTCAGGGAGTCGGTCTACTGCTTTCCGCTGGGATCGTAGCATGTTGAAAGATTTAGTCTCTGCCTATCCCCTCGGGAGAAAGACGCATCTGTATGTATCTATGTAACAAAGAGAAGAATAAAAAAAATCAAACACGATCCACTTAACTATAAATAACTGATTATGGTTTGAGTTTCAAAAAGGAAATTTCCATTTCAAAAGGTGATTCATAGCTGAATCTGCCATATGAAAAGGAAACTCCATTACCTCTACCATCATCATCGTCATCATCAACCCATAACGTCCCACTGCTGGGCACGGGTCTCTCCTCACTTTCGTGAGGAGGGTTAGGCTATATTCCAACACGGGGGCCAAGTCCGGATTGGTGGATAACATACCTACCTCCGAAATAATTCTCGGGTAGGTATGTATGTGGGTTTCCTCACGATGTTTTCCTTCACCGAAAAGCGAGTGATGAAGTATAAAGTGAGTGCCCTCACTGCACCTCTTTACCAGTTACCTCTACCGGTGCATGACAAATGAGAGAAATCTAATTGATTTAAAAACAATTTCAAATTATTTTTCATCCATCAGCTTCCTTCCTCAACGTGCAATTTGCGAGTTTCATTAGGCAACTGTGAAATTTATCGCTGCCGTAAAGTTAGCGAGAAACCGAGGACGGGACGTGACCCTGGGCTGTCCGTGGTTCGCACGTGACGAGACGGGGCGAGACTGGCTAATTGTGTTTATAGTTGTAATGAGAGATGTATAAGAACACTCACCACTGACTGGATAAGTATTTGATACCATAACAAAATAGTTTTGAATAGTAAACCACTTCATTGTCAGTGAGATTTTTTCGGAGATGAGCTTTGTTCGTTTTGTTCCACGACCCGTAGGAGAAGGAAAGCTTAGTTATTATACAGTGCAAACGATACCAGAAACACCATAGAACAACGAAACCTTTAAGCTAGAACAACATAGACAAACCTAATAATTAGTAACGGCCTCCGTGGCGTAAGTGTGGGATGAGCGCGAGGTTGCGGGTGCGATTCCCGCATAGGGCAATGATTTGTGTGAACCACGAGTTTGTAAGATTTGCAAGTTAAGCCCCAGTTCTTAGCGGCTAGGGTTGACACTCCATCGATGTTACGTTAATTCTATTTGCAATTTTTTTTAATAATTCAATAACTGACAAACTTAAGATAAACCAAAAAGCAATTTTTTTTAAATGATTGTGCACAATTTAATAGTAAATGAATTTATTTTTTTTACATTTAATTTTAGTCGACGCCGCTGGTGACAAGATGGCTGGTTCATTTCTCGCACAGAGAATAGCTATTGCTATTCAACGTGGAAATGCAGCCAGTGTTCTTGGCACCATGCCTCATGGACACCCTCTTCGGTTAGATTTTTAAGTTTTTAGTTTTAGTCAGTTTTCCTTTTATTTATTTTGTTATTTAAGTTCTTTCAATAAATACATGTGTATATCTTTTATTAAATGTTAGGGCTAATTTTATATCAACATGCATCGTATGTAACGAGTTTTTGTGTTACTAAATATCATACTAACGATCAATATTGTCATAAAAACCATCATTGCCGTTATAAAAATATTGCGTTTTTATCGATACATTTACCTTTTCTATTGTCAAATTTCATTTTGATACGCATTTTAAATTGTAGATAGATTGTTTAACAGAAAGGCTTTGTATAGCTGCCATAGAAAACCCAGTATACAAGAGAATACAATGATGAGATGTCAGCTGATGTTAATCCTGTGAGAAGATCGGGTCCAGAGCAATTTAATACCTTTTCATATTTGCCGATCTAGAAACCAAGATAGGTGCCCTAGATTCTAAGGGTTTCTATTATAACTACCTATTTCTCCGATGTCCAAACACGAGACATTTGACAAAGACATTTTGGTTTTCTGGCAACCCTGTTTTTGTACCTATTCCAACGTTAAATACAATTTAGTTTGCAACTTTAACTACGAACCAGTTTCGAGTTAGCTGAAGTAAACTTAATACTTTTAAGTTGAAAGTATTAAGTAATTACTTAGTTTTATCAGTAGTGCGGAAACTTACTCTTATTAACTTTGCTCAGGAAGTGAATTAAGATTTTGTTTGTTATAATATACTTGTTAACTATAGTTAAAAGCTTTTCATTTATGGACCAACTTTAAGAAAACTGCCTATACTTCATTTATTTTTGTTATCCTTTTGCCTGCGACTTTGTTCGCGTGGGCTACAGTGTATTGAGATAAAAATCACCTTATGTCCTTTATCGATCTTCAAACTATCGCCGTACCAAATTTCATCAAGACCGGGTTAGCCGTTAAGTCGTAAAACGGAGTAACAGACTGCGTTGGTTTCGCTTTTAAAATAAAGTTTATAATAAACCTACTACGTGTATATTATAATATTTTTATTTGCATCTCGCATTTTCAGTCGCATTAACTATGATTCCGCAAAATCGATATTATTTTACGGGATAAAAAGCATCCTAAGTTCTATTAGTATTTATATACCAAATTAAATCAAATTAATCCGTTGAGTCTTCAGCCGTCGCGTGAAAGGATGAATAACGAAGAAACATTTATAATCTATATATATAAAAATGTTATGTCGGTTTGTGTACGCTTCAAAAACTCAAAAAGTTCTGCACCGATCGAGCTGAAATTTTAGCATGATATATAATCCGCATCAAGGATTGTTTTTATCTATTTTTTTTCATCAGTGACATATCAGCGAATGTGCGAATGTGCCACAGCGAAGCGTGGCAGGGTACAGCTAGTATTAAATAAAAAAAAAAAAACAATGTGTGCTGGGACGCATAGTAGAAGTAAAACTTGAACTAAAAATTATTTTAAAACTGAATATTTATTATATTATTTATTTAATACTTTATTGCACAGATTAACTAACTAGTACAAATGGCGGACTTTACGCTAAGAGCATTTTCTACCAGTCAACCACCCACAGTAAAGGAGAGAGGGGTGAGAAGGGATTTAAAAAATATTTCGTAAATGATATTTTAAAAACTATACGAAATGTAACTTTCTCTTTCTATCTTCACTAACTTATATCTCACTCTCAACTTCCGTTCGCTTGCTTGATCACATTTTTCGTAACGCATTCACCAGCTTATTCTCCAACTCAAGCGTGAGCAAAGAAGCTTACTTAAAAAATCTCTTTGTATTAAAAAAATATATGAGTTTTGATAAGCCAAGTTGTCCATTAGGTTGAAATGTGCCACTGTTATTAACGTAACGATTATGTCCGATCGTTTTTGCGATGCGCTGATGAAAATCCTAAAATCCAGGTAACCCTTCCTTCGCTTCGCCCTTCTACCCGTGATTTATCCCTTTAATCCGTAATTTCTGTTTGTCATCTTATTAAATTGCTCCTTATTATCCGCGCTGGTTTCCTCATGAAGCTTTTAATATTTTTTGCGTAAGTATTTTTGGAGATCCATTAGGATAATGTGTTAAAAATGATATTTCCTTCTAAAATTTCATAAGAGAACTCTGTTCAAATATTGCATTGTACATTATCAAAGCTATTAAAGGTCCTAGTAGGGGGTCAGGATGGATATGTGTGATCAAGATGCGTCAAAGTTGTCAGCGTCATCCAACAAAACGATTAATCCACAGAAGAACTGGAGTCACCGACATAACTCTTCGAATTAGCAAGGTAAAGTGGCAGTGGGCAGGCCACGTAGCTCGTAGAATTGTCAATCGTAGGGGAGGAAAGGTTCTCGAGTGGCGACCGCGTACCGAAAGACGTAGCATAGGATGGGCCCCCACGAGGTAGCCCGACGACCTGGTGCAAGTCGCGAGGAGCCACTGAATGCGAACAGCTAGCAACCGCTCGTTGTGGTCTTCTATGGGGAGGCAGTGAACGTCTTCCGGCTGATGATGATGATGATGATGTCGTCCAAAATAAGACAAAGGTCTCAGAATCAGAAGACTTAAATAGCCATGGGACGGATGGATGATAAGAGGACAAGACAAATGGAGTAAAATTGTGACACGATGTTATCCTAGAGAAGGAAAAAGGGAAAAAGGTAGACCGCAGAAAAGGTGGATCGACATCAGGGAAGTCGCAGAGAAGTAACGAGGAACAGAGCTTAGGATAGGCTGAATGAAAAAGGTTGGAAGAGGCTCGGGCAAACAGATCTGCAGAGAATAGGCAAGAAACAAATACAAGACTTAAGAGTTTAGTATTTAGTTTAATCTTAATCATTTCATATTTAGAAAAATGTATCTTGATCTGAAGAAAGGGCTATAATATTATTATTTATGTTTATTTATACATAATACACAATACTGACACAAACACAAAATACAAACTGACTGTGCACAAAATGCGAGTCGCACAACGGGCCATGGAGCGTGTCATGTTAGGCATCAGGTTAAGCGACAGAGTTCGAAATACAGAGATCCGAAGAAGAACCAAAGTGGAAGACATCGGATCCCGTATAATTAAATTCAAGTGGCGATGGGCAGGACACTTGGCAAGATGTGGCGATGGCAGGTGGAGTAAGTCCCTGACAGAATGGTGGCCACGTGTGGGTAAGCGCAGCCGCTGGAGACCGATACAACGGTGGGTCGACGACATTAAAATGTTGTTGGGTAATACATGGACCAGATCGGCCCAAAGCCGGGATGAATGGCGTAAGAGGGAGGAGGCTTATGCCCTGCAGTGGGTTAGATGAGCTGCATATGATGATGATGATGATGAATACAAAAATAATTTAACAAAAACCAGTTTCCAATTTACAATAATAAAAGTAATTCATGAAAGCTGTCATAAATCGCTACATGCTTCTTAAGATAATACAGCGCCATCGAAGAAGATTCAATTTCATGATCAATACATACCCTTTAATCCGGCTTCCAACAAAGTAAAGTGGCATGTGATTGATTAAAAATGTTCGCAAGTTACATGCAACTGGTCTTAGCGGTAATTGGTTAGATCAGCTCACGCGCCACGTCACTTAGGGGGACGCCCGCCTTAATCTAAAGTTAAATCGTAGAACACAGCTGCCTTATTACGAATCTTGCGATTGGCTTGCAACAGACGTAAATCTCGTGATCTTTGCTATTCCAGTACTGGTGGCGCTAGTATCTATGGACAAACTGCATTCTGCGACAGGCGGGACAATAGGGGGACGATCAATTTCCGTAATAATAATACGATTTCATAATTTTATACTGACTATTTACACTTACTTAGTTACTTTTTCGTTTTTTGTTTTACTGAAGACCTTATTAATATCTATTTAAATTCATTTCATTTTACTTAAATTTAGTTTTCATTGTGCGTCTATAAATGTAAAAAATAAATATATTTTCTTTCGTTCTATTCCTAGTGACATTTTGCAACCGATCGCTGTCGCTTTGCCACTGCATAATTATACGTAATCCGACAGTGGTACCCGCCAACTCGCCGCCCAGTTTATCCCTGACTGATTTCTTTAAAGAATTCTCATCTTACGGCAGCGACCACCGTTTTACTAAACCTAATTGGTTTTTATTGTCGTCTCCTTTCTCGAATAAAGATAAAAGAAGCGCTCCTTTGAGATTTAATTGCGTTCGCGGCCGGTCGCAGTGGACTTATCACAATTTGGCGAAGACAGATATTGTGGTAGTTATTTCAAAATTGAGTTTTATCGAAAAAGTTCCAAAAAAAACAAATTAAAAAAAACCGAATTAAGAACCTTCCCTTTTTTGAAGTCTGTTAAAAATAATACTAAAATTTAATACGTTTTGCGTTGGAGCCATATAAGTTATCCATATCTGTGCACCACCGACGCTGAAATTTCAGCATCATCAATTTTCATCGCTAAGATTTATAATAAATCTTCAAAGAATGTAATGGAGATTGCATCGACTGCATCTAAGCTCTCTATAATTTATCCATCTAAGATATTAAATTCCCTTTATTAATAAGGTAATACGACCTCTTCCCTAGTCTTATATCTTGCCATCGTGAAACTGAAACAGACTTTATAGCACAGTGTGACCTAAACCCGCATTTAAGTCACGCTTTTCCGTGACTTAAATGCGGGTTTATGTCACAAGTCCACAAGTTTATGTCACACATGGTACAATGTTTCATGGCCTATTTCATTTAATAAAATAATTAAAAAAAAAGAAGTTCATAGTAAAAAAAATAGTTTTATATAACATGACAGATTTAAACAAAAGACCGAGGATGACAGTTTAAATTACAATCACAGATCACAGTCAAAAGAATTCCTAACAGTATGTCAATTAATAGTATGTAATTTTTATGGTTACGTGCCTACAAAAAACAAAAAAACCGAACCTATAATTACTATCTGACTTATTCCCAGCCCTTTGTCCGATCAAGTCTTTACCAGCTGTTGTTTTAAAATCAATACCGTCACATTTTAAACGACGAAAACAACTTACAATGTCACCCCGCCACGTTCGTAAACTGCCACGTTTACTAGCATTTATCCAATAACCCCGACGATAACGTTTAACCGTGAACACCGTTATACAGCGTGATCCGTTATAGTTCTATTTCTTCAACGGGTGTTAAACCGATAGAAGTGAGACCGGAAAGGTCTAGCAATACTGGGAAAGGCTGAAAGCGTTCAAAATGTGGTGCTGGAGACGCATGGAGAGAATAAGCTGGACTGAGAAAAAGACGAACGAGGAAGTACTCAACCTCGTCTAAGAAAAACGAAACATAATTTCGACAATAGAGAACGGAAGAGAAAAAATGTTTAACCACCTTGTACAATGTGAAAGTTTCATAAAAATCATCACAGAAGGGAAGGCAGAAGGGAACAGAGGAAGAGAGATCAGATAAAGGAGAAAGCAAATGTTATGTCATATAGGGAAGTCAAAGCATTGGATCTGAAAATAGAGAACGCGGACGTTTACTCCACCGACAAGAGTAAGGCTCTTAAATTAGAAGATGAAGTATCGATGGATTTACGAATATTGATGAAAGTGGTTCACTTTTTTTCTTTTGCTAATTTGCCAAAAAAAAAACTGTATTCATCCATATTATCTGTATTAGCTTGATTACTCCGTTGGTACAGTATAGTTCTTATATTATTATCCAAAAATGCGCTCTTAGAAGTGACCGGAAGAGCGTCAGCGGCGTAGTGTGTGATGAGCCGACTGCAAAGTGCTCAGCGCGTCTAAAAAGCATTCAGTCCAAAAATAACCACCCTATATCTTGGTGGTTTTACACTGTAACCACCTGACCACTGACCGCGAACGTTACTTGTCGGCTGATTTATAGCGGCAATTATTCCACCTTCTCTTTCTTTATAGGAAGGTCGATCCTATGAAAGTAGAGTGGCCCCTGTCTAAGCTTTTTCATCCAATAACGCGTCCCGATCACGTACATAGGTTCTGGCCCTAACTACGATGCTCTGTTATAAAGTATCTGGACCTACGAGGACCATTGTCCCACAATACCTAACTTTTTTTTATATGTTACTAAGTAAGAAGATGTGCAAGTCGTTTACGTGGTGGTAAGCGCCACGCCTGCCTATAACAACTACAGTGCCACCAAGAATCTGTTACGGCACTGCACTACGCTCGTCACTCTGAGACATGATTCTAAAGTCTCATATGACCAGTAATTTGGCTGGAAACTGCCTTTATTTATTTATTTATTTAGGCACAAATAACAGAACACTCTCAGTATAATATTGCTAGCATAAAATAGGAACAATAGTTTAGTGCTGGACAGTGTTCCAAAAGATGCGTACACAGCATGACAGAAATTTGAAAACAGTTAACATCGAGGAAAATACTACCATACCTACCATACCTTACATACTAGAACACACTACTGCTTGGCGGATGAATAAAAGGAGCTTCCCCAGGCGGATTGCAAAAGAGACCTACCATTATACCAAATACCTGTAGTTCTCACAAATCTTTTCCCCGTGCAGGAACCGAACCTAAGCTGAATGGAAGCATTATACCTTGACACGTAATTATCTTGAGTGAAGGTGTGTTGTTATTTTTTTTAATCCAAATTGTTACAACCCCGCCTTAAACACGAAAGCTTTGACAATTATAGCTCAAGAGCTATTACGTTTTTACGTCTGACCTTTGAGACGAAGCGAATTGCTTACCGCTTTTCCGCTTTCCCTTCCGAGTATGCAATAATAATAGGGGTGCGGAATTAATGGAGGTGAATTTTTCATGGTTAAGTGTTGACACGCACGGTAATGGTATATCGGAGTTGGGGTACGGACTCACTGGAGTGGAAATGTGTCAAAATATCTCCTTAAGGCGGTATGTACACATTTGCAGAATCATCATTTATGATGGTCATAAATGATTTGGTATTGTAAAAATTGCAATTTTCACTGACTTTTGTAGCATGCCTGCCGACGGTGGCGTGAAGACTTGCGGAAGACGGCTGGCAGATACTGGATGAGGAGAGGCGAAGATTGGGCTCAGTGGCGTTCACTAGGATCGGCCTACGTCCAGCAGTGGACGAAAATAGGCTCACGATGACTTACGCAAAAAAGCGTTTTATACATATAAGCGTTTAGGTATATAATTATGTAAGTAACACTCTTTTTTCACGGCTACACGCAACACTGTCCCGCGACGCCATGAGTTATGGTGACCAAGCATGAGTATTTAACTATGACCAGTATTTAGTACTGGCGGTCAGGGTTGACTAATTGTTTATTTACATGTTATACACACGAGCTTGAGAACTATAAATTGAAACACAGCTTTAGTGAGGTTTGTGGTATATTTCTTTTTTTAGGTTTTGCCTTCGCACGTTAAGTGCATTCAGGCAGTGTGAAGTATAAAAAATCACTCGGTTTTCGGTGAAGGAATACATTGTGAGGAAACCCACATACCTACCCGAAAATTTCAGAGGTAAGTGGGTGGATTATGGCCTAACCCTCTTCACAAAAGTTAGGGGAGACCCGTGCCCAGCAGTGGGACGATGTGGGTTGATGATGATGATGATGATGAAGTACTATATTTACAAAAGTATAGTACACCAACATGTTATAAATACATTATATTTTTAAAATAACTAGAATGTTTTACTGAAACTTTCTAGGGAGTTTTGAAAAGATTACTAAATGGCGGATTTTTTGGATTTGTATCATTTGCCTACACTTTAACGAACAATGCTTAGTAAATACACATTAACTCCGAATTACACACACACACATCCATGAGTTCTATGTAAATATGCTTTATATGTACAACAAAGAATATAAGAAACACAAGTTTAAGAATAAAAATACAAAAGCAACATCTTCACATTTTCGGTTTCCCGCCAAAAGTTCTAAGTATTTCTTCTGGCATTTTTTCATTTATTACTGTCATTTAGATGTGACACTGTAACAAACAAAAACACGGAAAAACAGGGTAAACACACTTCTATAGCCAAAACAACATCCAATTTCTTGGCCATTACAGCTGTTAACCCATAAACCGGGGAAGTGGGAACCTGGGGCCCACTTGTCCATTCCCCGCACGGCACTAGGGGACCCCTATTTTACGATTCCCGCTGTCGCAATTTACGATTTTTACCGATAATTTACGATTTCTGTCAGCAATTTAAGGTAACACGCGTTTAAATATTCAAATCTTATCTGACGATACGGAATAGGTAATTTTTTGTCTGATTCGGTAACGAAAAGAAGAAAATTGCTTGCTTAGGCTGGCTATTTTATAAAATGTTATCCTTATATTTTTACCTTCGAGCAGTAACTTTATTATATACAATCCAAAGACGTTCGGTTTAAAATCTAAGCTCAGCTCCAGTAACTTACTAAGTTATACTAATTTAGATGTCATTCGAGAAAAGGGAAGGTGGAAATCATAGCAAGGAAACCAGCGTGTACCAAAAATGAGGGAACATGGTTCCTGTCGTTCCTGATTCGTTTTATATAGGGAACTAGCTGTACCTTGCCACGCTTCGCTGTGGCACATTCGCACATTCGCTGATATGTCACTGATGAAAAAAATAGATAAAAACAATCCTTGGTGCGGATTATATATCATGCTAAAATTTCAGCTCGATCGGTGCAGATCTTTTTGAGTTTTTGAAGCGTACACAAACCAACATAACATTTTTATATATATAGATTATTTAGGAGTCAGGATATATGAATCGTTACGTGTTCATTTATTACTAGCAGCACCTCGAAGTTTCACCCATGTAAACTATTACACGGAACTTCAAGGTTTTTTGCATGAAAGAGTAACAAACATCTAACCATCCATCCTCTGAAACTTTCACATTTTTAATATTAGCAAGATAGAATTAAAAGGATTAGTAGAATAAGTGAGATGGATAAAACCACTGATATCGCCCGATCTCCCACGGGCATGGATGAATATAACAGAAACTGTCGAACTCGCAAAACAAAATTCCAAATTATACCTAAAAAGTAAGAATCAACAGTTAACTAAAGTTGGCAGACCATCGGTAGACGCCGGCCGGGAAACAGCGGAATATTTATTTGCCGATACGAACGATGAATAAGAATAGCTTTCGGCGACTTCGCAGTTACTTTGTCTTCGCATTGCCTTGTTGGGAACGCGAAGGCAACAAAGTAACGAACTTGAAGAATTTGTATTCCAAATAAAAGTGTCATAAAACCTTCATAAAAGTTTAGACGTACTCGTAAATAGCATTTTCGGTACACTGCCAAATAGTACTAAGTTAGTTTTTAATATAAGAGCTGTAATAAAAATATACTTAAGTATAATAACATAATAGCTTTACAATGTTAGACGACGTCGCTGCAGGCCCGGAAGAGGATGCCGGGATGAGCTAGACGTCTTCTTGAAGGACTGGCCGCAGGAGTCTGTGAGCTGAGAGGAATGCAAGGAGAGGAGAGAGGCCTTTACACTATAAGATTGGGACGACCATGGCTGATAATAATATTAATATAATAATAGCTTTCGATATTATCTGCCAATACATTGAGTCAAGACTGACTTCATTCCAGAGTTTTTTTTTCGTGGTGGCCAAATTCTCATTCATGTAGAGATTTATAATCAATCTTACGGTATTGGAACTACATGGCATTAAACTTTTTTCTGTCCGTAAAATGTCAAATGTCAACGTCAACAACAGTTGGCGGGAAACCAAGAATATAATGTTTTTGATTTAGTATTTTTTTTATCACAAACTTGTATTAGTGACCCGTTATGTTTTTTGAAGTAGACAACCCAAAAAATATAAACCTATATTAAACCCAATATTATTCAATCTATTCTAAGTATTTCAAAATTCATGAAGACGGGCATTAGTAGATTTTAATCAGTGATTCAGTATATGATTAAAATAGATAACCAAAAACAACTAGCTCGATGGAAATTAGGGGGTTTTGATGCAAGCCGTTGGTTTATCAGTGATCATAACATCTGATGGAGTAGACGAGTTCTAGAGTGGAGACCGCGTGTAGGCAAACGTAGGTTAGGACGCCCGCCGGCTGGTGGTGTATCGACTTGCGGAAAACGGCTGGCGGAGACTGGATGAGGAGAGCCGAATATCGGGCTCAGTGGCGTTCTCTAAAAGAGGCATTAGTAAAATAGATTATTTTCATACTGTACCTTTAGCGCTTTAAAAAAATGACGAAAATTTAAAACATGACATCCCCGTAACGTTTCTTGGTGCTACCTTCTCTGATGGACGTATTTCCGAAGCACCGGTAGAGTTCATGGGGTTTCCATTTCCTTGAATGAAGGAAACGTCCTTTTTCAAACTCAAACCATAATCAAACATAAGCTTAGTATATATCATAGTTGATTTATTTTTATCTATTTGTCTATGGATATGAGACTTAAGTGTTTAACTTGTAAAAGTGCCCAATTTTTGCTTACTTACAATTAATGATTTAAATTTTGAGGGCTCCGTCCAGCAGTGGACGAATATGGACCGATGATGATGATAATCTTAACATTAACGTAGATTATAAACATGAGAAGTCTACAAAAGGGCTGGTTCTCATCCATCGTAACAGTAATCATCCTTTGTTAGATGCCAAAACCTTCCCCCCAATCATAGCCTTGCATTAATAATATTATTATAGAGTCCGACGTCTCCAGAACGTAAATACCGCAGTTTGTTAACATTATTTCCTGTTACCTTCACGAAAATTGAATAATACAGACCGTTATTCACAAATAAGAGTCCATTAGATTTATACGCCGCTTGTGGCACAGAATAACCGGTAGCGCACGTTTACGGGAAACGCTCAGCTTTTTATTGGATATCATAACAATGGAAAATTGAGAAGAAAACGTAATAAAAATATGTAGTCGCTGGACAAAGGATATCGAAGTAAGAACCTCTTTGTGAGTACTAAATCAATATTTTCTATACAATACACAATACTTATGTTGAAATGTCAAATACAAATGGATATCATGTTAGGTACGATAAATAATTCTGAATAGAAATAATTATATGTAACTCGTAATTTCAGTCGCGTGGACTATTTCCTGCGGAAACGTATTTTTCCGGGATATAACAGCATTATGTAACTCCTAGGCCCTTTATCCTTATCTCTATGGAAAAATACGTGATGAAGGAGGTAGACAAAGAAACTCTTTACTGAGTGGATCGATGGTATTGCCTATTGATCTGCTTTATATTGCTGCATATTCCTACAGGAATGGAAACTACGCGGGTAAAACCGTGTGGCGCAGCTTGTTAAAAATAAAAATAAATACCTATACTGAAAAGTTTATTTTCCGAAACGGCTGAAGTTGGACAACAAGCTGAATGATACCTTAGCCAATGAAGCCTTAAATTCTCTGTCGAATCCAAGGCAAGTGTTCAGTCACTCTTACGAAACCCGAAGGCGAGCCTGCCCCACAAGTGGAGCCGAAGGATGCCACTCCAATCTGAAGACAAGCAGAAGCATTAGTTATTGTATCATTGTAGTCTCGATTCCCGCTCAGGGCAAATACTTATGTGAACCAAAGGATCCGGAATAAATGTTCCAGGTCTAGATGTTTGTGGGACGATGGTCCTTGTAATTACTGATTCCCAGGGAATCCTTGTTAGGGGTCTTAATCTACGTAGTAAGCGTCAGAACACGTTTAACACGTTCACTCCTGAACAGGTTGTTACATTTGGACACAGTTACGGACCGTGTGTGTTTTCCAGCAATGGCGTGCCCTCTGTGTGAGCTGCACTGGAGTAGCGCCGCGCTAAACACACGTCTGTGTTTCGCCGCACAGCCGGCACGTAAGCTGCGCTAACACAGGTGTGTTTTCCCGCGCCCGCGTAAAGTTATAGAAAACATTACGTGTATTTTCAGCAGTGAACGTGTTAAAGTAAAATTAGGATCGAATTGTTCTGAAATCATATCATACCAAGACACGCTGGTTGTTGTTGATAATCGACAAGGGTCCTCCGGAGTCACTGCTACAGATGCCGACGGGTCCGACACCACTAGTGCAAATGATTCTTTCAGTAATAGCACCAGGGAAGAATGAACGGCAGACGTCGTTGCTGATGACCTGGAGAGCTACGTGGCTTTGAACCTGGTTGCTTTGAAGTCCAGCACCTACAAATTTTGAAACAATTTAGTCAATCATAAGCAAACAGTCTTCAGTGAATTGAAAACGGACTCTATAAATACCGCTACAAGGTTTGGTGTGTAATACTAGGAGATACAATGAAATACTAGCAGATATCTATACTATTATAAGATGTACTGTTACCACTGTTGATCATTCAGAAGCTTCATTCGTTAATTTCCTTCTTTATCATCAGATGGCGCCTTAATATGATATTGTATCGGAACTTGATAGATATTCAAAATTCAATCCAATTTCACAATGGGAATTGTGTCGAAATTAACTAACAAGATTTGAAGGAAACATTTATCCATCTATCTATTATATACTAAGTTAAAGAAAAGCCTGTATAAAACTAAGTAATGAACTGTGACTTTAAGAATACGCACCAGGGCCAGTAATTCCGTATCCTGAAGCTTGAGCCCAAACACCAACAAAGTCGCTAGATTCCAGGGCACCCGATGGAAGCGAAATCGGCTGGATCACATCTGATGAAAAATATTAGATATGTTAACCTTGTAATGAACATAAACTATTGTACAACTTTATTATTGATTCCTGCAAAAATAAAAACTTAATCACGAATGAACACGATGAACGTTTAGAAATTGTTAGCATCCTTCCCGCCTGGTCTCCTGGTCTCATTGAAAAAAAAGAACATCAATCCGTCTTTTATTCATCATCTCGAATACTTCTTCAACCTTATCTTTCTTGCCTCCTCTAGCAAAGGTTATGAAAGTGTTGCTAACAATACCGATAAAAATTGTTGCTTCGCCGTAGTGGGCTAGCAATTATAAGCTGCAACCCGATGAAGAAAATGTAAGTAAGGCAATTAAGTATTTATTTGGCCCACTTAAAGATAGTAGCATTAAAAATAGCTTATAAAGCAAAGACAAAACGAGTTTCAATTCATCTCTGAACTGTGCTAATTTCTATTCTTATTACTGACCACTTAAATATAACAGACCGATCAAGAGTTAATAATACGCATAAAAAGGATACTCACTGGTATAAGCAACATAATTAAACCTCACGATGGCCAGGTCAAAACTCAGAGTGGATAAGGTACCATCCCATCCCGGGTGCGTGTCAACATCCCTCGAGTCGACTCTGACCCCGCCAAAGAATATATATTCCGAGCCAAAAACCAGAGTGAACCTCTCGGTTTGTCTCCAGTCATCGTACCAACAATGGGCGGCCGTGATGACGCGGAAGTTGCTGAGCATCGAGGATCCACAGGCTGATGTGATCCCATTTTCCAAATGTGTCACTAATCCAACCTGCGATTAAACACGTTTTGAACAGCTAGTAAAACTATATGGACATCAAAACGGAGTCCAGTTCTGGATCCCTTCAAAGTGGCGTAACGGACTATTCACTGAGTCAATAGTAAATTTATTTTAGGTACTGATGATATGAGAAGCTCCACCGTGGAAGACTATGGCCAAGAAGTAAATTCTGAAACCCACTATGTTAAAAAGACTGGCTCAATGCAGATTGACATTAGTGACATAATTCTTATTATGAAACTTGTAATGGATAGCGAAACTTACAATAAATATGATTAACTCGTTCTGAAGATAGACACGACCTGATCCAAAGATAATAACACAAGACAGCTCATAGATGATGAAAATAATGACAACAAAACATCAACACAAAGGAAGAAGAAAGATAAAATTGACGGCAACTCACTAAGTATGGATGAGCTCCTAAAGGAGCTGGCTGACCGCCGATGATCCTGGAACCGTTCTGAATAGCAGCCAGTTCAGCCTTTTGAAGACGTGCAGCGAGAGGGATCCCAACCCGGTCATGGTACCCCGTGAATGGACCCTCAGCTATAACCGATGCCACAGCCAAGCACAATACCAGAAATGTCCTCATACTGATTCTAAACTACTGCTTGGTTTGATTTGGCTTTCAATTTATATGTGTCATGTAGATAGGATAGAAAGATTTAATCTGCTATCTTTGGCGGCTTAAATTGATATTCTACAACCAGGATGACTGGTAGAAAATAAATTCTATATACTTAATTATAAATTGGAATAACGCTTCGCGGTCACATTCATTAATTCTGACCCCTAACTCGAATTCCCTGTATCTGGGGAACCAGAAACTACGAAGACCGTGCCACAAACACCCAGACTCAGAGCAAATATCTGTCGTTCACAAAAATCTTTACACTGAACAGGAATCGGACCTGCAACCTTACGCTTTGCAGTCGGCTCATCGCCCGTTATGCCACGGAGGCTGTACGGGTCGCGGGTAATAGTTTCGAGTTAGGTTATTTGTATAAGGTTATAGTTTTCTAACCATGTTGTATTATAAAGGGGTGACGTTGGTAGAGGTAAAGTTTATTTGTGACTTTATGGGAGATAATCTCTGGAACCACTTATCTGATTCCGAAAATTCTGACACTAATATAAACCTACACTATGCTTAAGTGACATGGGCTATTTTATTTCGAGAATTTTGTATAATTGTGTGTGTATTGTTAATTTGTTTTAATTGTGTAATTGTATTGTTTGTTGTATTGTGTTGTATTGTATATTGTATCGTCGCTTTCAGCGATAAGACCACCCATTGTACTACCCTTGTTTACCTATTGTAATTCTTATGTACTGTGTTTATTTTTGTTTCTGGTGTACAATAAAGAGTTTTCTATTCTATTCTATTTTATTCTATAATGCGGGTGGAACCGCGAAGCAACCGTAGTTTTATGTATAGATCTAGCGACATAAAGATCCTTTCAACTTTTTAACACATTATGACATTCTGATAAAATGAGGAAAACAAAGCAATTAATTGATTCGTGGGAATTTTATATGATATTAAAGAAAACGTTATTATATTATATTTTTTCTAGGTATATGAGCCTAATTTCGGAGGTAGGTATGTTACCCACCAATCTGCACCGGGCTCCCGTGGTGGATTATGGCCTAACCGTCCTCGCGAAAGTTAGGGGAGACCCGTGCCCAGCAGTGAGACGATATGGGTTCATGATGAATATGAGACTTAAGTGTTTGACTTGTAAATTGGGTGTCGAGTGCAGTGCAGTGCCGCGATAATTCAATGCCAAGTTCTGGGTGGCACTTTAACTGTTATGGGCAGGCGTAGCGCTTACCATTAGATGAACAACCTACTCGTCTCATTGCTCAGACAAACGAAAAGGTAAAAAACATAGTAGGTTATTAGGTTATCCGATTATATTTTACAATAAATTAAACGTTATCAGTTGTTGTTACATGCATCTTGTTTTATTTATCAAAGATTAAAATTATCGGTTTATCTTTGATTTAATGATTCAGGGTGTAATTTAGGTTGGGATTTCCAGGTGGTAGAATTTGATTGTTTTTCCCAAACCAGTTCACAATAAGCTGGAAACGTTTAGGTATAGTCAACGACAGAAATAGATGAAACAGCGTCAATGAAAAAAATGGCGTCTTAAAAATTGGACATCTTGATAAAAATCATTTAAATTTTGTTAAGTTTTTTTTTTTATTAAAAGGCAATAAATCACATTTTTTATTCATTTTCATTACATTTTGTTAGCGCGGCAGCTAAGCTGTATAGGCTGAGCGCGCCTCCAATGGCGGGGGAAGGATAGCTGGTAGAAGAGTAGTACAAAGGAACTTGGCGACTAACCTGGTCTCCATGCAACTGCAATCACCTCGGTTCGGGTCCGTCTCCAAGCTGCTTGTTCCTTCAGGATGTTATGACGTTCGATGTAGTGGACTGTATTTTAGGCGGTTGGTGCGTGTCGGCAAGGAGCGTTTACGCGGCGGGTTTATAGCGGGTTTTGTTTATATTTGCGCGTCGAATTCACGTGGACCACCACAGAAGAGCAGCAGATCCAGTACTTTGGATTCGGCGAGAGCGGCAGCCGCGAAGGACGAGGGTCGATCGCAGACTACTTGCGGCGGCAAGCAGTTTTCTCGTGGATACCACGATATGAGCGACAGAGATAGTCGCCAAGAAATGATAGGAATAGGAAGGTAGGAAGGTATTATGAGTGCCAATGTAAGTGGCGCGAACTTTTGCCCCCGGCCTAAAAACCATTGGTTTTTAAAAGAAAGCGGGAAATAAAAAAAATAAAAATAAGAGTTAACTCTTAAGCAGTCAACGGGTTAAATATAACATAGCGGTTGACCAGGGAGCAAGGGGTTAAATTATTGGGTAGGTAAGATACATAAACGGACGACGGGTCTCTGGTAGACGCCGGTCGCCGTTTTTACTGACGCTATTCGACAGATGCCATCGCCGCCGACATGAGTGGCCACGACGACGCCGAGAGGCCAGGATAGCGGGGGAATATTATCAGTGATAATAAGAACAATATAACCTATTGTAATGGGATTCGAAGGTGTATTCCATTTTCCTCTAGATTGAAGTAAGTGAAGATATTCCAACTTCCACCGTTTGGAAAATGATTGTACCATTTGATCCAATAAAGCGTACCGTTTCAATAAGTGTCCAGGTTCATCGGGAACCGTGCAAGCGGGTAAATGCTTCAGCGGTGCGGTCATTAAGAAATGTGAAGCACTCAGCGCGGTCGGCTCAGACGGATCTTCGCTCAATAACGTTATAGGACGAGAATTGATAACGCATTCTATCTGTGTGAGTACGGTTAACATTTTTTCATAGGTGAGTAACTGTGAACCGATCGTTTTATGAAGATGATTTTTAAACGCTTTCACATATATTTCATAATTCCCCCCGAAGTGAGGACTTCGCGGTGGATTGAATTTCCAGTGTATGCGATTAGCTGATAACTCATCTGAGATAGACTTATTATATTCGTCGGAATTTAAAAGATCCGTTAACGCCTTTTTCGCATTTTTAACGCATTCCGTTAACGCAGAGACGGGAAGGGAGTCAAGGAGCGCGGGTGAGTTACTAGCCCATTTGACGAGATCGAAGCCCCCGGCCTTGAGCAACTCGCAGAGATCGTCTCTGAGTTGTAAACAAGCAGACAGAGTAGGCATGGAGTAGCACACGTCGTCCATGTATGTGTTGTCGCTGATAAGAGATGCTGCGAGTGGGAAGCGGGCACCGTCGGCGGCGCACAGCTGTCGCAACACTCGCATCGCAAGGAACGGACTGCTACGTAGACCAAAACAAACGCGGTTGAATTGGTAGGTATCAAGCGGAAAAACGGGATCGAATCGATACAGGAACCTTTGATATTTGCGGTGGTCCTTATTTATCAAAATTTGTAGGTACATCTGTTTAATATCGGATGTAAAAGCGATTGGGTAGTGGCGGAAATCCAAGAGGATTGTAAAAAGATCGTTTTGTAAATTATCCCCGGTATATAAAACTTGATTCAAGGAGAGGCCTGAGTCAGTTTCAGCACTGGCGTCCATCACCATACGCCATCGAGTTGTTGTTTTTTGTAGTCTCGCAATGGCGTGGTGTGGCACATAATATCCAGTAAAAGGACTATCATTGTCGATCAGTGAAATGTAACCCTTCTGAATGTACTCTTTGATTATAGCATCGTACTCTAAGCGCAGAGCAGGTGTCGCGGCGAGCTTACGTTCGAGATACATGAAGCGTTTTTTAGCGATAGGGTAAGAATTACCCAGAGAGGTCGCGGGATCGCGGGAGAAAGGTAACGCTACAGAATAGCGTCCCGTAGGATCGCGGGAAACGTTATTTGTAAAAATGCGTTCACATTCTATAGCGTCTGGGCTCAAAGTCGGCGTGCATTGCACCTCTTCAAGCTGCCAGAAGCGTTGGACAAGATTATCTAAACGTGGTCCTTCCGTAAAGGTACAGAGGGAAATATGAGAGCGGCATCTATCTTCAACCAAGGGGTCAGTGATAGAAACAACGGTTTCAATATGAGCGGGCGTAACATGAGCGGGAGTAACATGAGCGGGAGTAACGGGAGCGGTCCCGATTACGATAAAACCAAAAATGGTTTCAAAAGCGGTTGGAGTACCAGGCGGACCAGCGGCGCGGCCTGATAGCAATATTTCAGAAAAGAGCGGCGCGCCTATAAGTATGTCGATCTCGGAAGGCGAAGCGAAACTGTCGTCTGCCAGAGGCAGGCAGTTCAGGTATGAAAGGCAGGATACGTCAATTTTCACTGCCGGTAAATTGTCTGTTATGCGGTCGATAACATAGGCGTCAATTGCAATAAAATTATCATTTAGGCGGGAAGATAAAGTAGCAGAAACTGCTCCCTTGATTGGGTTAGATGCGGAACCTATCCCTTTAACAACGGTGTTCGTCACCTTATTGCATTTTAAATTTAATTTAGCGCAACATTTTGAAGTTAAAAAGCTACTTTGGGAAGCCGAATCAATTAAGGCGCGTACTACATGGCGGCGACCATTTAAATCCGTAGCATAAACTTGTACGGTTCCCAGTAAACAAGTAGTGTCATTAGGCTGCGAAGCGGGGCGTATATTACACAGCGACACCTGTTGTTGTGATGACTGATAAGCAGTTGTAGGTAAGTTCGTCAGCTGAGCGCTAGCGGAGCCCGCGCCGGGCGGCGGCGATGCCGAAGGCGGCATGTGATCCCCGGCGGCGGAGAAGTTGCCAGTTCGCGCGCGCGGAGGCGGCGCGTGCGCCTGTGACGGAGCGCTAGGGTACGGGCGATTGTCTTCACGGGAAGATGATACTTTGCGGCATAACATAGAATGATGTTTACATCCACAATAACGGCAATTAAATTTAGAATTGCAAGCAGTATTTATATGCGTAGTGCTTAGACAATTAGTGCAACCTTTGCTTTGTTTTACAAAATTGTACCTGTCGTCGATAGAAAGCTTATCAAATGCAGGGCATCTATATAAGTTAGCGTGATCGGCTTGTTTGCAAAGCGGACAGTGAGTGACGCATGATGCTGCAAAAGACTGCGTAGACCTTGCAGTACCCGGCCTGTTATCACTGCGGCTAAGAGAATCGGTCGTAGTGCGTTCCAATATTTTGCTTTGTTCGCGGGTGAATTTTAAAAGTTCATTGTATGTAGGCATAGATTTACCTCGCATGTGCATTTCAAACGACCGTGCAGTACTTGAATCTATTTTCTTCAAAGCGAGCGATAGTAAAATAAAATCAGACACGTTATCGAGCTTGAGAGACTTCAAACTTGACACAGCCGTGCAGAATTTATCTAGGAATAATTCTAAGTTTTTATTCGTCGCGGTGTTAAAAGATTTAAAATCAAGCATTTGATCAAGATAAGCGGAGGCTAGGTTACGTTTGTCGTTATACCTATCGACGAGCGTCTGCCATATGATCGGATAATTATCACCGTTAGGTACGATACCAGAACAAACTGCAAGGGCCCGGCCTGACAATTTATTAATTAAATATTGGACGCGTTCGTGATCAGTGAGATCGGGATTTTCGTGAATCGTGCGTTTGAATGACTCATAAAATATCCTCCAGGTCATCGGATCTCCATTGAAGACCATCAAATCGAGTTCAGGAATTCTGATGGATTTACGTTGCGGGGCAACATTGAAATCAGCGGTTTTTAAAGGCGGGTTAAGTTTATTATAAACAAACTGACAACGGCAAAACATATCTTCGAAGACGTTTATAGATTGGTAGTTAACCGTGTACGAAGCGTTGAGACTCAACTCGGTGACATTTAATTTGTTCACAATTTCATTGAAATCGGAGCGTAAACGGTCTAACGAGATCATTCCACATAGAAATAAATCCTTCTCAGTATCATCAGTGAAAGCCTTTAAAGATCGGTTAAAAATATCTTGTAAGCGAGAAAATATAATGTCACGTTTACCTATCAAGGTCAAACGTTCGATCTGTAACGTATCGAGCGCTTTTGCGTCCTCGTATACTTCACTATCTTTGTCTTTTGAACGAGTAGCCATAGACATCTTAACAAAGTATAAAAAACTAGATAAAGTATGAAATTCCTAATTTACTGCAACTGCCTACAGCATTTACCTGCCGCGTGCGCGGCGTATTGAATACCCACGTGGAGACGCACGGGCGGTCGTTAGGAATACCTTCACTTTTTAATAAAATTAAGAATTACGGAAAAATCGTTATTTTTACTATTTAGGAATGCGGAATACACGAAATAAGTATATAAGAGCGTAGTAGGATAGTACAGGGTACTATCTGAACTGTAATTGCGGGCGGGAACACGATAATTATAGGAAATTATCGTTGGTAAAAATACCAATATAAAATTGCGGGCGGTTATAAAGAGGACTATATGAGGCCTAAGAGGGGCTAGAGAATAGCGGGAGGACCAGAGAAGATCCGGCGGCGGAGGACCAACAATATGTTAGCGCGGCAGCTAAGCTGTATAGGCTGAGCGCGCCTCCAATGGCGGGGGAAGGATAGCTGGTAGAAGAGTAGTACAAAGGAACTTGGCGACTAACCTGGTCTCCATGCAACTGCAATCACCTCGGTTCGGGTCCGTCTCCAAGCTGCTTGTTCCTTCAGGATGTTATGACGTTCGATGTAGTGGACTGTATTTTAGGCGGTTGGTGCGTGTCGGCAAGGAGCGTTTACGCGGCGGGTTTATAGCGGGTTTTGTTTATATTTGCGCGTCGAATTCACGTGGACCACCACAGAAGAGCAGCAGATCCAGTACTTTGGATTCGGCGAGAGCGGCAGCCGCGAAGGACGAGGGTCGATCGCAGACTACTTGCGGCGGCAAGCAGTTTTCTCGTGGATACCACGATATGAGCGACAGAGATAGTCGCCAAGAAATGATAGGAATAGGAAGGTAGGAAGGTATTATGAGTGCCAATGTAAGTGGCGCGAACACATTTCATTCATAAAATCTCAAGAATATTTATTATCTAAGAAAACTTCTGAGTGGGATTAGGCTAGAGTTTCCATACTTAAGAAAAGCTTTCCATCTTAGTTAGTTTCAAAATTAAATCAATTTCCACCTATAGAATTTCTACGATTTTTAAAGAGAAATATTTTTAAACAATTTCAGAGTACCAAATATGAGAGCACTCCAATTAAGTTTTGACAGTCCTTAAAGCTCATCTATCTGACAAAACGAGAAGTACACATTTTTGGAAATTTTCCTGTTGTATTATTTTTAAGTTTTCCATGCCAATTTGAACCTTATTGTTTTTATTAACGCGCTAGTATTTAACTTTGACCACAATCTCGCCAAATGAAAAGGGACTATGGAAATCAGCACACATGGGAAAGTCATTGGTGCGGCCGAGGATTAAACCCGGTACTGTTGGCTGCAAAACGCACAAATTATCACACGGACACCATTGATATGAAAACCGAATCTGACAGCTGGCGCATCATGAACAGCTAGACAGCCACCATTATGTTTCAACCAAAACAAACCAATTCATAGCACAATAGTTGAAACATTGGAATAAGATTACCCGTACCACCTACTTACCACCAATAATAATTCCTTTTGTCACCTCGCCGTTATAATAACCATGATAAATTGGAATTAAAGTGCCAAACTCATTAGGAATCATAATGAGGAATTATTATCATCACTCGCAATGCTAATGAGCAAGGAAATTAATTAAGAAAGTTGATAACCGCCCAGGTGGACGAGTGGTACATTTTTAAGAGCTTGGATTTGATGATATTTTCCTCAATATAATTCCTACTAGCAGCTCCGTGCGGTTTCGCCCAAGTTCGCTATTATCCCGTAGGAACCGTTCGGTTTACAGGATATAAAGTATCCTATGTTCTATTCCGGTACTTAAAGTATTATATTGTATACTTTTAATCGAAATCCGTTCAGCCGTTTCGATGTTTAACAAACAAACACACACACAAACTTAATATTAGTGAGATTCCGTTTTAGTGTCGTGCGGTCAGTTGTAAGGGTCATTTTTAGTCTAATAAAATGATTTTTATTTTTATTTATTTAATAAATATTTCCAACAATTGCGGCATTATTTAGCTTGTAACGTTGAAGTAATTTGACATAAGTTAACACTAAAACTGTTGCCAACACAGCAATCTATTTTATTATGTTTAAATTGATGGCGCGGAGCGAGAGGCGGTGCGCTGGAGGCGATCTTGGCCGAGCGCATCCGAAGGCGTCCGAAGACGTCACGTGGTAATCGGACGCAGGAAGCACGCCACCCCCGCCATGTTTTTCTAGTAGTGTCGCGTCGCAATTTCGAGAGAGTGCGCGCGCGCGGGCCAAATCGCCACCGGAGCACCCCGCTGCTCACCTCGGGCTTCATGAATGTCTCAGGGAAATTGTAAAAAAATAACGTAGAAACTTAGAAAAAAATACTCTGCTGATAATTTTAATTAAAGTCCAGATTTTTTATACTAGGCAACAATTGGTCGAAGGAACTAATTAATGATGCTAACATAAACACTTATTGATAAGTTACAGTCCATTTCCTTGTAGAAATATCTAGTCTATCGCCGATTTTCTATAGAAAAGATTATATAGTAGTAAATTATGGAAAGTTAATGTAAAATTCTTTAGCGAGACGCTGTCTCTACGGAACATTGCGCTTTCCTGTTAAGAAATCGTTGAAGATGATTTACTGCTCGATATTTTTATCTAGGACATTATTCTCAATAGAGTTAGAAAGGTTTTTCGGTTGAATAATTTTTTGGGTTCCGCGAATTCCAAGGATTCAAATGGAACCTCCTTTGTGTTTTTAAAAGGACGAAGTTTAATCGAAGTCTTCGGTCAACATTGAACTAATCGAAGTTTTACTCACTAACCTAACTTGGAGTTGCAATTTAATAAAAACAATTTGATTTCAATATTACAAATGCCTTTTTATAGATAATTTTATTTAAGATAACAATAATTAAATAAAATTAAATAGAAAATTAACTAAAACTTAAAAATCTAACAAAAGAGGGTATCCATGAGTCATGGTGCCAAGAGCACTGGCTGCATTTCCACATTGAATAGCAATAGGTATTCTCTGTGCGAGAAATGAGCCAGCCTACGTGTCACCAGCGGCATCCACTAAACGAGAAAATAATTGCTAAGAAAAGATTTAAAACAATTGAAATTATTTCAAGCGAATTTTATAACTGTTTTATTTAATACTTCTGTTTAGTAATAATAATTTAACCATTCTCATGAACTGAGACATCAAAATGTCAAATTTCAAAATATTTATGACAATTGTATACGATTTCTGTTTATAGAACTCGACTCCCTCCCGATGTGTCATATCCGATCTGAATCACACCTCGAGCAGGGTTATGTAGTAACTACACAGGGTGTCCAGGTGCAATTTATGAAATTTCCCAATGGGAAAATAATTCCCCAAAATGATAATACCCATTTTCCCCAGAAATTGTAAAATTACCCATTTACTTACTTATACTATTTATTGTATTTATTAAATAACATTTACATTGGACTAAAACATCAATAGGAACTAGCATAACCACATTTGTTCAGATAATTCTGATATAAGTGCAAGTGCACTTTTTATACAAATTTCCCCAAGTTCTCAACTGTCCCTAAAGATTCCCCAAAAATTTTATTTTTCCCCAAAATGATGCAACAAACTCAATCTAGACACCTTGTAACTATACGTAATCTGTGGTAGACTATTGAAACCGACAATAAATTCTCACCCAACACAAATATACTCCAATCTAAGACAATCTACAACCATTCAAGACGAAGTGACGCGCTCTATCATCGGTACAGTTAGCAGAAGAACTCAATACACAATGTTAGAAACGAGACATTTACTATGCATTGTATTTGTGATGCATTATGACTGATGGTATGCCGAATTGAAACTACCCTCTTTTATTTGCACTCACTAACGTTACTACTATCACCAAAGTCACGTGAAACTCGATTTAGTTATCGACAGTTGAAACTCATCGTATGTGCTCACGAAATTTAGTTGCCAGTATTTCAAACTTTTCGATTTTGTGAGTATTGAAAAGTTATAACTATTGAGTTTTGAATTATAGTAATTATTTTCAAAACTAATTGTTACATCTGATTGTCGCGGGTCGTATTATTTCGGAGTCTCTAGTTGTACCATCAAATCTACTCGTTGCAGTTGCCGTGTCTCCTGTGCGTGTCTACACACTACACAAAAACCTCTACACAAAACATTACAAATATTGACAACATATCTTGTTTGATAAGAAAAATAAAACATTGACAATAATGATAATGTTTTGTGTAATGTACACCAAAACACGCGCAGGCAACTGTAGAATTGAGATCTCTCATATTAAAGTCATGAAATAAAATTCCTTATCATTAAATACAGCCACGATGGATACATTTTCTTGAAAAATCTTCCAGCACATTTCTTTGAAAGCCTATTTCTGGTTAAAACAAAAGCTGTAAAAAGCGACAGTCTGCGACGGTGGAGGAAGCTCAACGCAATGAACGGATAATTCGATTCTTCCCGGCGGAAAAAGTTACGGACGACATTTATACCTGGCTATCGAATTAGCGGCCAGAGTAGCTCTTTTATTTCAAGCTTTTTGTACAATGGTTTAAAAATAAATTGGGGGTCTCTCCGTGTACTTATAAGACTTTATTGATATCATACTAATAGACTATTAGAGTAATAGAGTAAGTAACTCCATCTGTATATCTTTTTGCATGTTTATGCTCTTTTCAGAGCTAAATGGCTGGCAAAGGGTGGTACTTTCCTAGGTGGATAGTTAAAATATATTAGCCTATAATAAACCATCCTTTTATGCATATAAATTTTCTATACAAAATAGTTTATGTTTCACATCTTCCAGGCGACTAGCGGCGGTACATTTTTTTCCTGTGAGGATCATTTTTTTTCCAATCAGTATTCTTAATTCTTAATACGTTCACTGCTGAAAACACCACCGTTTTGTTTTGGAAAACACACCTATTGTGTTAGCGCAGCTTACGTGCTGGCTGTGCGGCGAAACACAGAAGTGTGTGTTTAACGCGGCGCTACTACAGTGCGGCTCGCCATTGCCGGAAAACACACACGGTCCATACCGGTGCCTAAATCGACTCTAAATGTAAAAACCAGTTCAGTCAACGTGTTAATTTCAATAGCGAGTTCCA
The DNA here is from genome assembly GCA_912999815.1 of Campaea margaritaria. Taxonomy (NCBI): domain Eukaryota; kingdom Metazoa; phylum Arthropoda; class Insecta; order Lepidoptera; family Geometridae; genus Campaea; species Campaea margaritaria. Next base: position 10,754,060 of record OU538802.1, on the reverse strand, counting down.
TTTCTGTATTTCTGCGCACTGTACCGTGTTCCTAGTTCCATTAGCGTCGCGGTGCTATGCCTAATTCAATTCAGTCAGTCTACTGCTCGCCGTACCTTGCTATGTAGAGCGCTTGTCTTGTTGGTCGTCCGGTATCAATAAGTACTAAACTGGTCTTCAAATCTATGCTATTTTTTTTTCATCGGCATTTGCCGTATGTGTATAAGGATGTTTGTTAAAATCATGTTACCCTTTTGTAAATGAACTATTCGGACTTTTGGACAAACCGATAATGGGACTCTGTGGGTACTTTTTTGCCAAAGTTTCTTCGTATGTGTGAGTGTGTCATATTGGTGAAATATTTACAATTTTAGTTAATGTGGACGAGTGTTGTTTACACAATAAAAAAAGTTCCTGAAGTTCCTCTGAAGTTTACGCTGTGATGTAAAGAACTCGGAACCTGAGTTGAGTTGGTCGATATTATACGTTTTCTTCTATTTTACCCTTTAAAAAAACAACAGACAACTTCGAAGTTTTCGTCTTTATTTTCTTTCCTAACTACATCAGTTCTACATTTTCTTCTCAATAGCTTCACAGCCTTTGACCATCGCGACAAAAAAGTAAACACGCTTTAAAAAGAAAAACAACACCCCTAACAAAAGTGTCTGACAATTTTTGAGCATCAATCAAAACTTGAGTCGATAGCGCTCGTTTCGCTGACTTTATTTATTTATCTTTGAAAAGTACTTTTTCAAGAAATTTAGACCCTTTGCCGTTCACAATAAAGTTACCTTTGTGAAATTTTTTTCAGTTTAAAATCCGCTGATACTGGAAATTGTGACCTTTTCTTCTGTACAATAGGGTGTATTTTATCTTACGATGTTTACGTCGAGTACATCTATACATAGAAAAATGAATTTTCTGACTTATCCCATTAAACTAGAGTACAATTTACCTTTTCATTTTTATATTTCAAATGGAAACAAAGCTCGCTTTGACCGGCAGAGCGAAGAATGGGAAAGATTAAAAAAGTGATCTCAAATTTATCTGATTATCTCTGACTGAATCATAATTTTGGCGAATTATAGCATTTCTCTTTCCAATATAACTTTTAACAATATCTGGCTAAATATAATTAAATTTCGTGTGTGAAAATCTCAGGTAAGTATTATGATAATTTATAACGCACCAAAGTTACACAAGCCGTGTTAACCCTTATTTATATCTTTTTAAATTAAATCGAGGTGTGAGCAATATTGCTTTATATTAAGATAGCTCCCTGCCGCGACTAGGAGCCCTATACATGTACCTAACCCCTTAATAATACCATATAATCTAGGTTCAGTCTTATAAATAGCACGCGAAGTATGAAATCACTTTTCATGAAAAGAACGGTCTTCTGGGAAGCGTCGCCCAGTCTGACCCGTGAGGTAATGTCAAGCTGAATCATTTCCGGCGCGATCCAGGGGCCTCACCACGAACAGTTAAATCCATCCACTTTATGGCCTTTAACTGAACTGCCGTGCTAACTGACACCACCAATATCGCTCAGCGTTCATAAGCCGACCAGAGACATTTACTTATCCAAAGAGATCGGAACAATTTGTTTGCATTTATGGGAGTTTATATAGCTCCATCTCATTCTCTTTCTCTCTCATTCCCTGCAGTCTATTTTTGAGTGACGTCACGTCACGTTTGTCATTAAGGCCTTAAAATGAGCTGCATGGAATAAGAATAAGTACGTGGTTACCCCCAGGTGGATAGAAGCAATGTGTTGCGCTGTTTGGTTTCATTTAGCTAGCCGCAGATTTTGAACTACGACTGAGTTTATAATTGGTGGTCCAGTCTACTATATTTTAGGTACCACTCGTTTAACTACTTCAATCCCTGGGAACCGGTCTTTCAATAACATCATAATAAATTGATTAATTCAGTCCAATGAGCCAATCAGACAGAGACATTGAGCATATCCTACTAATATTATAAATGCGAAAGTTTGGGAGAATGGATGGATGGATGTTTGTTCCTCTTTCACGTAAAAACCACTGAACGGTTTTGAATGAAATTTGGAACACAGATAGTTAATAAATGCTTTTTATCCCTTTTATCCTATTCTAATGTCAGTATTATAACACCACTAGCTGCGCCCCGCAGTTTCACCCGCGTAGTTTCCGATTTATCCCACGGAAACATACTATAGAGATAAAAAGTACACTATTACTCAAACCTGGTTACAAACTATCTGCGTTCCAAATTTCATTCGAATCCGTTCAGTAGTTTTTGCGTGAAAGAGGAACAAACAAAAATCCACAAATTCTTACAAACTTTCGCATTTATAATATTAGTAGGATAGGATATTTACAAGTGCCAATAAGATACCTCAATATAACAGTTTAGGTCCTACCAAGTGCAATAAAAGGAATTTACAGACGGACAGACAGACTTAACGACGCTAAATAAATAAGATTATCCGGTCCGGAGTGCCGACAGCGACAAATTGATGATTCCCTTGTTTACTAAGAGACAGGCGCGGATTAAGGAGGGGTGGCGGCACAATAAATTGGTGTTATTGTCTTATCAATTGATCTTAATAGATAACAAAGAAATAGATTTACGATTGTATTGATTCCTTTGTGGCCATTACTTGGACTACGCAAAATGCCTAACATTAGTATCCATATAGCAATAATAACTCAAACCATAATTAGATAATAATCATTAGTTTCGTATATCATAAAATTTGACTTACTTTTTTGTAGTTCTATACTTATGTATAAGATATTATTTTTTTTGACGTGTAAAAGTGCAATATTTTGCCTATTTACAATAAATGATTTGAGTTTGAGTTTCAATGAACACTTTTTCTGCTGAGCCGATTTTCTTGTCTAGCCACGGGTGCGGCTCTGCACACTCCATAGTGTTTTTCCATACAACAAACACAACTGTTGTGTTTTTCCGCGCTCGCAGCAAGTTATGAAAAACACCACAGTTGTGTATTCAGCGCTTTCTGAGATTTTGATTTGTTTATTCTCTCTTTACGCCCTAACAGCTGAACGGATTTTGATGACATTTTGTATGTAGATAGAATAGAATAGAATAGAATAGAATACATTTATTGTTAAAAACTGTGTAGGTACAAAAGAATATTGTGGTCTTAAAATTTAAAAAAAGGGCCAACAGCCTGTCCATTTCGAACATACAATAATTATTTTAAACATGTGGTAACATTATACAATATTAATTATCAGTTAGGCCAAAGTAGCAATAAATTCTTTAAATTCTTAATAAATACAAACTATTATAACGTATTAATTGGTGTTAAAATGTTCATCTAAATTATAAAAAGCCTGGGTTAATAACCATTTTTTCAAATTCTTTTTGAATTTGTCGCCTTGTAAAGTTTTTAGCTCTAAAGGCAAGTGATACTTTAGGTCTTTGAATAGAACATACGATACTTTTTAACCGGTTAAAATTAACGGTTCTTATGGGATAATCGTTAAAGCAGGTGAAACCGCGAGGCGCTGCTAGTACGAAATAAAGTAATAATAATTTTGATATAATAAATATGAAATGGACGTTTAAAGTCAAGTCTATTTTATCAATATCCAATATATGTAAGGATCTCTGTATGTGATCGTGACGCGATATATTGAACCTTATAAGTGTGTGTTTTCGGTTGAAAGTGTTAGTCGCAATACCATTAATTAATTCCCATACAATTTGACAAATCAAATTCTAATTCCGTCGCGTCGTCACTCATTAAAATTGTCAAAGATTATTAAAGTCCAGAGTTGTGAAAACATAGCTTTTATTTAGCGAATATTATGCCTAAAGCAATTAACATAAATGCCTCAAAACAAGAACCATCAGAACACATTTGCGTCTCTCAAAAAGTTACCTAACTACCCATGACATAACAAAAGGGACTCAGACCCAAACAAAAGAAAATGTTTCTTTAATATTTATACAGTTTAAGCACTGGATACTTCGTTACATTACTTGAATATTCCATACAATTACGGAGATAATTAAATTAAGTAGGCAGAATTTCGTCGTTGTTTGGACCTTCTGGTGGATCTACTCTATGATAGTAGAGATGAGCTTGCGCTCAAAATGTTTAAACGCAATTAAGTGAACACGTGTCTCTAGCAAATTGGTATTTTCGTTGTAATTAGTGTTAATTAGTGTGAGATCTCTGCTTATGACGTCGTGACGAAGCAATAGTACCGTACCTACTGTATTTATCGAGGTCCTGTCACTTCCTTTCTCGGGGTGCCTCCATATTCTGAAATACAAGTTCATGACTTAGTTCGGATATGCAGCTCTTTGCGGAATGGGGAGCGGACGTGGTATATCCCCGGTTAGTATCTGTGTCTGGAACCTTGGTGTTGCCTTGTATTTTACTTAATTTTTTTTATAATTCTTTCTTTTTTATATTTATGTATCTTTCTTTTTTATTTCACTGATTGACGAGACGAGCAAGTCGTTTATCTGATGGCAAGCGCTACGCCTGCCTATAACGGTTACAGTGCCACCCCGAACTTTGCATTGCATAATCTTGCGCGACACTGCACTGCGCTAGTCACCCTGAGATATCGGCTCTAAAGTCTCTAATGCCCAGTAATTTCGCTGGAAACAGTGCTCTTGAAACCGGAACACAGTAATATTTGCACACGCGTATTGCGCGGCTAAGATATTTCTCGGACGAGCGTTAGCAGGGTGCGTTTTCGTACTGGAATTCGGAGCAACGCGCAACTTCCGTCCATAATCTGGACAGTTCGTCATCATAATATTGCATTGCATACAGGCTTGCTAAATTTCAACTCCAACGAACAACGGAAACTGGGTCGAAATCGACTCGCAATTTGACCTCAGTACACATCTATCCAAACAAATAAAGTCAATAACATCCCTAATTGCGCCATAATTCGTGAAAATTGGTTAGTCGATAGTTCCAATCTCTTCATCTAACTCTGGAGACGCTTGTTTTCATATGATTTTGCGCAAACAGGATATGTCGTGTTTTTATATGTGTGTGTGTGTGTATGTATGTATGATGTGTGTGTGTGTGTGTGTGATCTACATAAACTTCACAGACATGAATGCAATGATACGTCTGTACAGTTCAAGTCCTGAAAGCTTCTAACACGGTCAGCAATCCTAATTGATTAACTTAACTATGCTCGCATTGAAATGGTGATAGCATTGAAATGTCACAAATAAACTAATAATCTTTTGATAGACAGCTCCAAAGCAAGAAAGTTCTACTAAAGTAAAGGAATCCATACTAAAACATTGGCAACTTGTTACTACGAGTAGTTATTCACTTATTTATTCACTGAACCGCCCAAAAAGCTTAGCTTTAACATCGTTCAGTAGAAATAAGACAACCCGACCATTCTGACCGATTCTGATTCGGAAATTTTCTGTCTCACTCACTCTCGTGTACGCTGTATTACTAGATGTGAAAAAGGGAGCTGTGAGACAACTGTTGCCTTTAATCTTCCTTCTATAGCTTTTTCTTATTCTGAGGCTCTAGACTTATCGCTATTCTTTTATTTCACTACTCGACAGCCCAAAAGAAAGGTTATGTTTTATGTAGTTGAAAAAGGACAACAATTTTTTTTATAAAATCGGTGGCAAATGTATCCTTTGAATCGTGCAAAATATCGAAAACCATTCACGAATATTTTTAAATTGATTTTTTGTTTTTATCCCTGAAATTTTGATTGAAATCCTTTGAGCCGTTTCGGAGCAGAGGGGTATTTTAAAAACTATCATTTAGAATTCGGTATTGTACAAAAATTGCAGTTTTTCCTTACATTTTGGTACCTATTTATTTTGTATCAGAGAAATATATTTCAACTTTATTAATTAGTATGCCTAGATTCCAAAATACCCAATCACATTCCCGTATTCCCAGCTGGAATTCAGCAAACAATCAAACACAGTACCGAGTTTGTTAATCGGGTATCGCGGAAGGGAACCAAAGCAATCAGATTTGGATAAATCAGGAAGACGTGATGTCGATGTTACAAACGATAATTTCAACGGAAGCTTGAAGCAATTTGACTCTGTATCATACTGACGAAGAATTATGATGAATAATTTTGGAAACTGAATATTTTTTCCTGGTTGATCCGTTGTTAGAATTTAAATTTTTCGTATTAATAATGATTATGTTTATAGTGTGTACCGGTGGTAGCCTAGTGGGAGAACGTCCGCCTTCCAATCAGTAGGTCGTAAGTTCAGATCCCAGTGCGGGCACGTACCAACGTGTTTCTGTAAAAACATATGTACGTAATTATCACTCGCTTTTCGGTGAAGGAAAACATCGTGAGGAAACCCACATACCTACCCGAAAATTATTTCGGTGGTAGGTATGTTATCCACCAATCCGGACTTGGCCCCCGTAGAATTCCGGACTTGGAATATGGCCTAACCCTCCTCACGAAAGTGAGGAGAGACCCGTGCCCAGCAGTGGGACGTTATGGGTTGATGATGATGAATAATGTTTATATTTTTTACACTATTGCAAACGCTAGATATCGACAAGTAAACACGCGTTAATTATAAAGCTGTTCAACTTTACATAATAAATAATTTAATTAAAGATTTTATTTCCATTATAATACCTTTTTCTGCGAATCAAGTTCCTTCTGATTAATAATTAGGTTCAATGGAGTGACATTAGAAACACTTTGCGTGCCTACAAATTTTAATTTGTTGTATAATTTCTTTTCCTTCAGAATAAAGATACTGGCACGCCTTTTCCCTTTTAAGATAGGTAGAGGTTACATCTTTTCACATGCTACGATTTCAAAGGTAAAACAGTACACCAACTCCCTGACACCCTTAACTGGTTTTTGAAACTCTAGTCCAAAAGGCTGTGTAGGGTCCATGCGTGGTGGTGTTACATCCTTTCCGTCTTATCTCATTTACAATTACCAAAAAAAAATAAAAAAAATAAAAAAAAAAAACTTTTTTTTATTTACTTCATCACGAGGTCTCAGTTTGAGGTGACAACTACAACTAGTTACCTACATACTTACATAACACACAGCGTTGTACATAAGTAGACATATTATAAAAGAGACAAACGACGCAGTAAAAAGTACCTTAATTTATCATACTTTGAAATTAGCCGCACATGCATGAGATAGAGGTCCGCTGTTGGGGTCGCGGGCGTACCCTCAAAGGGTACGAGAACCTTTTTCTCTCTGGCATCACATGGAGAAATAAATGACGGACATCCTGTATAGCTATCTAAGCTAATAATAAAACTAAAAAGAAATAAAAGATAGATATATCTAATACTAGTTGCGCCCCGCGGTTTCACCCGCGTACACACTATCGGGATAAAAAGTACCCTATTACTTAATCCTGGTTACAAACTATCTATGTTCCAAATTTCATTCGAATCCGTTCTGTAGTTTTTGCGTGAAGGAAGAACAAACATCCATCCATCCATTCTAACAAACTTTCGCATTTATTATATTAGTAGGATATAATTGTTACTAGAATTACTGTCATCCTTATAATCAATTCGTCCACTGCTCGTCGTAGGCCTCTCTTATTAACAATACAGAATAACTCACATGAATCCTCTCAAGTTACTGCCTTAGAAAGACGATTTCAGGATTCATAATCATCAACCCATATCGGCTCACTGCTGAGTACGGGTCTCCCTCACTTTCCTGAGGAGGATTAGGCCATAAACGTCCCTTTCCGGATTGGTGGATCATTTAACACAGTGGATAATTCTCGAGTAAGTGATTTTTCTCACGACGTTTTCCTTCACCAAAAAGTAATCTATAATTACGTACGTTATACAAGAAACAGGGTACGGAGGGTATCTGAAAAAGAATACACATAACCCAAAATCACTCGCATTTTTGTCTATCACAATAGTTTTTCTAATTTTTTTTTATTTGACTGAGTGACGAGACGAGCACGTCGTTCCCCTGATGGTAAGCACTACGCCTGCTCATAACAGTCACAGCATCACCCAGAACACTCCATTGCATAATCCTGCGCTGCACTGCGCTCGTCACCCTAAGACATCCACTCTAAAGTCTCATATGCCCAGTAATTTCACTAGAAACAATGCCCTTTAAACCGGAACACAGTAATGTTTGCACACTACTGCTTGGCGAATGAATATCGGGCAAACAACACATATCTCTTTTAATCCTGTTAATAATATTCACAGCAGGGACAGTTATTAAAACATCTTGTTCAAATTCTTTGTCCATTCTGCTACGTGTAATGTCAACGTAGTGCACTAAATAATTCAGTCCAGCTCTCTCCAATCTTTCAAACGCACCGGTACAAGCTCCGTATAAAATTTAAACTTTCATACCATCTATAGAAATACGAGAAAAATACGAAAAACACGATTTTTAAAGAAAAAGACGAGAAAGACGTTTTTAAAGACGAGAGGGTTTGTTTGCCCAAGTCTGGATCGAATATTCCGAAAGTTCTTTCACTGGGACACCAATTCCCACCAATAAGCATAAGCATAAGCTATATTTCGCCCCGGAAAACATAGGTTCCTTGCGAGAAACCGTGGAACGCAGTTAGTCAACAATAACAAAGCTAAACCTACGTACCTATCCAGGTGTTAACAAGTATTATCGGACATAGATAGATAACTCTGTACACCCACAACTATATAAAAACCCTGACACCAAGATGTATAAAACACAAATTACATAATGAATAGAATAGACCTTATCGCCAAAAGCGATCTCTACCAGACCACCTATGGATGGACAAGAATTAAATTTCTAACATAGAATTCCTTCTGTCATTGCCAATTCTAGATACAGTGTTGGTACAGCCGTATTGCAAGCTCACACCTCTCTTTTTCCAATCCCAGGGATCCAATTACCGTCGACACAACGGAACGACCGCAACATTATGGAACGGAGCAGCTCCGTGACAGGACATAAACAGCCTTCACATCACCACCCCCCCATTATACTCGGAAGGGGGGGAAACATCAAAAATCGGAAAAACTCGTAACCAATCCCGCTGATTTTCCGGCACACGACACGTCAAAGAGTGATTGATATGCTATACAAAGGCCTGCTCGCGTTTTCTTTTACGCTCTCTAATATTTAAATTCATATTATATCTGAACCCGGCGAGATATAGAAATACAACATACATGAAAATGTCAATTACAATTCCTGTTTAATTCCAAACAAATGCAGTGCAAAGTTCTGGGTGGCACTGTAACTGTTATGGGCAGGCGTAACGCTTACCATCAGGTGAACGACTAGCTCGTCTCGTCACTCAGTTAAATAAAAAAACCATAGAATTTTCATTTAAATTTGTTAAGCCGTTTCTGAGATTTGAGACAAACTTTCAGACAGACAGATAGACAAAATTAGTTTAGTTAGTTTTAGTTTCTTATTAGTTAGTTATTTTATCTAATTATATTTTTTTTTTATATATCTAAATAAAATAGTCTATAATGTAAGTTATAATAAAAAATAAAACTAAAATCGATCATTTACATAATTATGCATCGTATAAATAGCAGTTTTCATTTAAATTATGCATTTTTTTTTAAATCACTATCTAGTCACATAATTTTTATTATAAGTACAGAGTAGATAATCCTACGTCCTACTTAATATTATAAATGCGAAAGTTTGTGAGAATGGACGGATAGATGGATGTTTGTTCCTCTTTCACGCAAAAACTGCAGAACGGATTCAAATGAAATTTGGAACACAGATAGTTTATAACCAGGATTAAGTAATAGGGTACGTTTTACCCCGATAATATGTACCCGTGGGACAAAACGGGAACTAAGCGGGTGAAACCGCGGGGTGCAGCTAGTGTAATTATATATGTCATTACTTACAAGAATATGTACTGGTATCCAATTCACATCTATATAGGGATACCAATTAATTTATTTTCAGGAATCGGAGAGCCTTTCGTCTGGAAAATGATCCCTGTTGCCGGTCTCTTACAAAATGAAGTTAAATTGGAATAATAAAGAAGAATTTGCATGCTAGTGGGCCCAAACGGAGCGCTTTGTTTTTCCTGCTCGCTATTTTTGTTCTGAGTAAAATGATTGTACCTACTGTTAAGGCTATGTGATGTGTTGTTTCAAAGAAATGTAAAGTATCATTCTCATCATCATCAATATCATCATCAGTCCACTGCTGGATATACGATTTAGGCCTTTCCTATAGCACGCCACTAAACTATGCTCCAACTGTCTTTCTATAACACTGACTGCTGAGCCGATTTTCTTGTCTAGCCACGGGTACGGATCTGCACACACCGTTGTGTTTTCCCGTGCCGCTAACACAACATTTGTGTTTTCCCGTACTCGCGGCAAGCTATAAAAACACAACAGTTGTGTTTTCAGCAGTGAACGTAAAATGAAAGGAAATGCACTCGTAAAAATATTTTTTTCTCTTCATTTAAGACTGACTTTAACAAAATTCTCCTTACTCTATCAACTACCTTAAGTATGTAAAAAAATATAGTGTCTATTACAGTTTCATGCTCATCATCATCGAGGGTATATCTTCAATGAGTTCTATCTCACTTCAGTTTTTTTTAACCTTAGGATATTTGCCTTGCTTCGAGCAGTGAAGTGATTTAAAACGCATCCTACGAATCTATTTAAATAGATGAATGGTGCAACTGCAGTCCACAACTTACAACAATACATTTATTTATTTAATACTTTATTGCAAATTAAATAACTAGTACAAATGGTGGATTTACCGCTAAGAGCATTTTCTACCAGTCAACCATCCATAGTGAAGGAGAGGGGAGTGTAGGCGTGCATCAAAAATACTAAGTTTTTTTTTATGTTGTTCTATTAACATTTTCTTCTCTCAATGCCAATGGTACCTATTATTAGTTTGTCTATGAATCTATCTAGAACAATAAATCAAAAGTAAAATAAATATAAAATCGAATAAAATATACCGCCTGAAGTACTCAATCTCCTCTGGAACTCAGAGATTGATGAAGAAATAAACCAAATCGCCCTAAATAGAAAACAAATAAATATAAAGCCGGCAGGTATACTTTATAACCTATACACGCACTGTGTTGATTTAAAAGCAACGTACGTACAAGGCATAAAACATTCGGAGAGAGAACTCCAATTTACCCAAATATTTTCATCACGAACAACGTAAAACGGATTCTAATAAAACACATATTTGTTTCAGGTACACGAACGCGGATTGAAATGAACGAACGAGAAAAAGATCATGAAAGCGGAACCATCCAATCAAGGCACTGAGTGAACATGTGAATGTAATCATGAATCGCGGCGCGAACCTTACAAAAATAGCTTATAACATGGATACGTCCAAACAAAATTTGTGTACGAACAGTGAATGTCGAAACGTGTCCAAAATAACGGCTTTCCCTTTGAGACCGCCCGATCCCAACTCAACGTTCGATGAACGATTGAACGGTTCCAACTTCAATACGCTAATAGACTTCAACGACTCGTTCATTTATGGAACGTTTTCGAACTGTTCCGCCGAGAACGGAACTTGTAGTGATGTGAATAGTTATAACATATGGGCGTTGTCGTTATTAGTGTTTCCCTTGTTGACTTTATTTGGGAACGTGTTGGTTATAATGTCTGTGGCGAGAGAACGAAGTCTGCAGACGGCGACGAACTACTTCATAGTGAGTCTGGCGGTGGCGGACCTGCTGGTGGCAGTCGTGGTGATGCCGTTTGGAGTTTATTATTTGGTGAGTCATATTATACATACAAATTAAAAAAAAAACCTTTATTGAGTGACGAGACGAACAGATCAAAATCTATAAAATATTTTGTATGTACAAAAAAATACACGTGATTTGGGAGTGGGGGGGGTAGTCTTAAAACTCACTCACCACGTATCACCAAGGGGGGGGTAAAAAAAATCACGTGATTAACGGACGGCCCCTTAGTTGACATACGCGTCCTATCCCACAAATTATGATTTATTACGTACTTAACATGACTGTAGTAGACATAATCATTTACTAAAGTCACACACATATAACGCGGAGATGCTGTCAGCGGATTATTAATTGTAACTTGATAATCAAGTAATTAACGAACTCCGTCATTAGATTAATTTAACCCTGTGGCGTAGTTGGAGCTTTGATCTGGAATTGAGTAAATATAAGCTTAAATGTCAGTCTGCCATGTTTTTTTTCCGCTATGGCATAAATTACTCTGCGTTACATCTTAGACGCTTCTTAATACGCGTACACAACGTCGTAGAAGTTTCTAAATTGTGCGCAACGTCGCAGACGCTCTTAATATTTTTGCGCTACGTCTTAGGCGCTTCTGAATTCTTGTGTGCTACGTCGTAGACGTTTTTAAAATATGTGCCATGTCGTAGATGCTTCTAATTATTTGCGTGCAACCTCGCAGCCGCTATTAAATACTTGTGGGCTACGTCTTAGACGCTTCTAAATATTTTCGCTACGTCATAGACCTTCGGAATAAGGTGATTATAATGATACTTCATTGATTGTCGTTGATACTAAGCAATATTTGTCAGCTACGACGATTATTATTTATATATATTATTTCGATTAATATATATTCTACCAATCACATAATATTCTGCCCCACTAGCAAAAATCTACCGTAAAAAGATATATTCACCGTATATCGCCGAGCTAGAATAATGGCGGCGTCATCGGAAAACACTTTGCATCCGATTCCGGGGCTGTACGGACGTGTGGGGATTAGGGCTGCCACTTTAGGGTTGAGACAATATTGCTTAGACATTCTCGATACAATAACTTTTCGTTACCGACTCCTTTATCCTATTTGTGCGATTTTGTCTATCCAATATTTGAGGTGACAGGGATTTCATTTTTGTCTTCGTTTATTTTATTTCGTTTCTGACATGTTGATTTTCTTTAGAAAAACACCGACTATTTATTTATAAATAACGCGTCATGAACACAGTCATATATTCCCTGACCCCTAACTAGGATTCTAACTATCTGGGTGCCAAATTTTATCCAAATCCGTTCAGTAGTTTTTGTGTGAAATATTAACAAACATCCATTCACCCTTCCTCCCAAACTTTCACATTTTTAATATTACTAGCTGCACCCCGCGGTTTCACCCGCGTAGTTCTCGTAAAAATACGGGGACAAAATACAGGCTTTGTTACTCGCTGATAAAATAGCTTTCCATTGGCGAATGAATTTTTGATATCGGTTTAGTGGTTTAGGCGTGAACACGTAACAAACAAAGAAGTTCACATTCGCAATTATAATATTAGTTAGGATATAGTAGGATAGAATAGTAGGAAGTAAGATTTCACCATCATCAACCCATAACGTCCCACTGCTGGGCACGAGTCTCTCCTCACTTTCGTGAGGAGAGTTAGGCCATAATCCACCACGGGGGCCCAGTCCGGATTGGGGGATAACATACCTACCTCCGAAATAATTTTCGGGTTGGTATGTGGGTTTCCTCACGATGTTTTCCTTCACCGAAAAGCGAGTGATAATTACGTACATATGTATTACAGAAACACATTGGTACGTGCCCGCACTGGGATTTGAACTCACGACCTTCTGATTGGAAGGCGGACGCTCTCCCACTAGGCTACCACCGCTTTATTGTTTTAAAGTAAGATTTGCCTGCATTAAAATTTTGACAACCCTTGAGATACATATTTTAATTTACAATTCGGCCGACAATGTGGAGCCTGTGCTGTTCTGTGAATAATTCCGTATCGGAATTGCATGCTAGTATCAATTGGAATTGAATACTACTGGTAACGAAGATTTATTAACATCATCGCTGTTCGACCCAACGCAAATTGAACATTAGTTCGGAAACGGCCTATGAGACAGGTACTGACAACCTAAGGGCTTGTAAGATTGGAGCTCAATTTCCTAATACGTCTAGGCATTTAAGACACGCATTAAAAGTAATTAAAACGACTTCAAAAAGAAGTTAACTCAATATTATAATATGAAATTATATTTTAACATAAAAAACTAAATCAAAAGTAGGTGAGAAACAAATTAGGGGCCGACAGTTTTTTAAGTAGGAGCAAGCTGAGCCATTGTATATAAAACCAAATCTAAATAGAAGCGATATATCTCTTCTAACCGACTCCACACGACTGCACCGACCGACCCAACGCGGAGCGGAGCTAGCACCAACATAAAAAAAAACTGACATCTCTAATTAGTTTCGCGGCTAGGTAATTACTTATTTTTGAAAATTGCTTCATAATTTTGAAGTCGATATTATTTTCATATTTTTTTTATCTAATGTGTTTTTACTCGTACCTACAATCGTTTATTAAAGTAAAACTTATTTACGCACGCTTGACTTAGGTAGTAAGCTGGTGAATGCGTTACGAAATATGTGATCGGGCGAGGTGATTGGAGGTTGAGAGGGAGATATAAGTTAGTAAAGATAGAAAGAGAGAGTTACGTTTCGTATATCTTTAAAATATCTATAGTTTATTGTTTTATTTTTTATTTATTTTTTTGTTGTAGTTTTACTTCTACTATGTGTCCTAGTCCACATTTTGTTTTTTATAATTTAATAGTTCCGCAATGTTCAAACCGTTATTAATGAAACATCGAAAATTCCACTCATCTCACTTTCTAGTCATATAAGTTTCAATAGTTTACCAGTAAGCCTATTTCGTGTTTTATTTTGTTTCGCATTCAGCTCACGCCTGTTGTACTTATGCATAATTTAGTACAAGAAAAGCCTTCTGAAAACCAAACATCTGAGTCTCTACATAAATCTTAATCTGGCGGTGTATGTGTTCACTTGATTTGTCGATAGATAAATCGTGGGCAACGCATAGTAGAAACAGGGAAGTAAGTGGTCTTCATACAAACGGTAACCGGACTCTGATTGTGTGTGTGGCACCCCTATACGAACGCCAACAGCACGCACACAGGGACAGTTTATTCTTACTGGCGAAGCCACAGGCGTCATCATCATAATCAACCCATATCGTCTAACTGCTGAGCGGGTCTCCCCTCACTTTCGTGACTAGGCTTCAATCCACCTCGGGTGCCCGATCTGGATTGCTGGATCACATACCTCCGAAATAATTCTCGGGTATGTCGGTTTCCTTACGATGTTTTCCTTCGCCGAAAAGCGAGTGATAATTACGTACATTATGTTTTAAAAGAAGCACAATAGACGGCGCCAAAATAAATAACGCGTCACGTTTACATAAAACAAAAAACAAAAAAAAAAGAAATAGACAGGTATAAAAAAAAATTATGATGATGATAAAATTATCCTCGTGCGCCAGCTGTATGCGTGCCCACATACATGCCACGTTAGGTACCCTTCTTTGAAGATAATCTACTTTTCTGTTTCTACTGTGGTCAAAGTGTCGGCTTCATTCGCGACCGGAGAGTCTTCTGGATCCCTTATTTTACATAATAGAGTACATCAATATTGTCTACCCTGTACAGTGCAGCTGAGCTAGAAAGGAAACTTCGCAGATGCTGATGTTTGGGCAAGCGGAAACTAACTTGTGTGCTTTGGGATCCAACAACATCGAATTCCGTGAATTATTCTCGTCGGTTATGCGCAGATTATTCTCGCTTCGTGCTTCGGAAGCCACGTTAAAGGTAGACTTCCATAGGTTGTGTCCTACGCGTTTGACGCGCGCAACATAAGCGCGCAATGTATTCTTAAGGTTGTCGGTCTTGGTTGTTATCAAAGACTCTTGGGAGAGTTTTGAAGAGATAGAGGTATTTACTCACATATAGGGTTGCCATGCGTCAGGGTTTTCCTGGATTTGTCCTAGTTTTGGAGCGCATCCGGAAACATGTGGATGGGGTTTTAAAAAAGTGTCTGGGGGGAAAACCTGGACGCAACGACGCGTAAGCGGCAATTTAACAATTAAAAAAAAACTTTTATAGTGTCCGGGGGAGAATCTTTATTTCCGCCAAACGTCCGGGGATTTTTAAACTTTTTTTTAAGTGATAGCAGTAGCGTATCCAGTAAATCATGAAAGCCAGATGAAAAAATTGCGAAGACTCACCCAACTTTGGTCTTTGTATAAAAGTAATCTTCTGGCTAATTAACTGTGGCTCTAGAACCGCGGCACATTTAACGCTCTTAAATGGATAGAGACATCGATTGATGAAGATAGTTGTTAGTTACCACGACAAGGTTGTTTGGGTAGGTGTATCGTATTTTAATGAGGGTTTTGTCATTAAACACCGTGTTTTGGGACCCTTTGTGGCTCTAAGGAAATAGATGTGGATTTTGGGGCGATAATGATGTCAGTTTAGGTGTACACGTGCCTGTTAATTTTATCTGGGATCAAAGACTAGGAAATGGGAGTAACATTAAACTAAAAATTGTAATTTAATGCATGCAAAGAAAACGCTTTTTTTCTACTAAGGTAATTAATAATACTGGTGAAAGAACGGGTGTATCGCCTAAGCACTGGTAGAGTTAATGGAGTTTCCTTTTCCTGCGCGAGATTCAGCTATCAAAAGGGAAATTTCCTTCTTAAACTCAAACCATAATTAGTTTCTTAATAGTATAATTCATATTTTTTTTATTTGAGTCTTAAGTGTCTGACTTCTAAAAGTGCTTTATTTCTGCCTACAAACAAAAAAAAATTTGTAAGTATATTAATCATTCAGTAATTTTCCAACTATAGAATAGAATAGAAAACGCTTTTTTTTTCTTCTTCTTTTTTTTAATTTTTTATCGTGCAAGTTATCGTAGTAAAATAGTTGGCAAATTAAACAAACACGAAAAACGTGTCGTTTCGTGTTCCATCCACTTGTGCTCGGGAAATAAATTCCATTCTTGATTAATTACACTATTACCACAAAACACGATAAGCTGACCTTTCCTACAAAAAACCAAGATAATTCGTACAATGTTTTTAAATAACGCTTATTACATAACTTTATCTCGACCTTAGTGTTTACATGAATACACGAATTTCACAACAATTCTCCGGATTATACGTCTGTAAACTATGCTAACAAATCCTAACGCTAAATCCTGGCCACTTAATTCTGCAAGCTGCCTACTTAACGCTACAAGTTGGCCAGTTAACGCTACAATACAAGGCTTTAACTTCTCGGAAGTCCCTTAAGATGGCTGATAAAGGCTTCATGGCTAAGCCTTAGGATAAAGGGCCTGTTATGGCTTTGACATGTTTAGAGGCTGCCTGGAGGGCATACTTGGCCCTTATTTTATTACATGAAATTCCTAGCTGAACACGCGTGATGTTATTACGCAAAATTAAGTTGTGTAAATGAATGAGTGATTGAATGAAAGAATGATTGAAAGAATTCTGAATGAATGAATGTATGAATGAATGAAGGAATGAGGGAATCAATGTATGAATGAATGAAGGAATGAATGTATGACAGACACATCTACAGCACACACCAACATCATCATTAATTATTTTGCAGCCACAAAATGTCTTACAATTAAATGTAGCTAAACATATCATCCTCTCATATATATTTCTGAGGCCGATAGTAGTTAAGGCTGATTATAAAATACATTATGCAGCTGCAATCGGGTGCAACCGCTCGCACCACAATGTAACTCGGCCGGGATAGTAACGTAGCGACTGAGTGTTTATTCAGTAAAATATTTAATCACCAGTTCTAACTATATTTAGAAGGTATCAACTATCAAACTGTGAGTGAATGCCCCAAAATGGCTTCACGCCTAAGCCTTTGATGCTTTTGATGATGAAGGGTAAAGGGCACGCCGTTATGCCATGTTTGGGGACTGAGGAGTACTTAATTTGTACTTAAGTGTGTAGACAAAAATAGGCGGATATCTGGTGTAGATTACAAGAGCTATTACCAACTTAAGTTATTCTTATTTTAATTTAGACAAAGCCTTCAATTATATAGCTGACTAGACAACGTTATTACCAATTAGATTTAGACGTACATTTTTTGTTGTGCCAAGAATTCAATATGGCAGCCTACAGCCGCCATTTTGTGTTTTTGATAGTTTATTATAACCTAAAACACTCGCGTGATTTATTACAATCCAGCAGGCCGAAAGACAGTCGGGGATAAAAGAGAGAAATAGGTCTCCAATTAACATTTTAACAAAAGAATAAACAAATAAAAGATGTAAAAATAGCATCACTTGAGAGAAGCAGACTGACCAGTCCTCAGGCCGCACGCGTTCACGACAATAGGAATAGCTAAGCATACACGAACAGATTCGCCCATCAGATCTGCTTGACAGACGTGAATGGCAGGAAAACTGCTGGTGTATGGTGAAAACAGACACGGATTTGCCTGTCGGATGTGTCTGTCATTACATCTGTTAGGCAGATCTGACGGGCAAATCTGTGCGTGTATGCTTAGCTATTCTGTTCGGAAGAGCACGCCAGCAGATGGCCGACTATGTCTAGAATTTCGGTGCTGACGAACTACGAAAAACAAGCTACAACAAGCTAAATAAATCCGGCTTTGGATTTGAGCAATGAGTCAAAATCAATGAATGCAGATGGGATGTGAAGAGCGTTCATGAAAGATTCATGTAAGAGGGTCGCCGCGTTGCTATGTATGCTTGAAATCTTCTGGCTCAACCATTGAAGGCAGGTTTTAGTAGGATTGCTCTGAAAAATACACAAACACTATCTGCGCCCTGCAGTTTCACCCGCTTTAACTATCATCCCACAGGAAACGTTAATTTCTACAACATAAAAAGTATCCTGTGTTCTATTCCAGGACCTATCTATATAAATACCAAATTTCATAAAAATAAAAGGATTACGCGTTCACTGCTGAAAACACACCTGTTGTGTTAGCGTAGCTTACGTGCTGGCACTGTGGCGAAACACAGACGTGTGTGTGTAACGCAGCGCTACTACAGTGCGGCTGACACAGACGGCACGCCGTTGCTGGAAAACACAAGGTCCGTAACGGTGCCTAAATATACAAACCGTTTTAGCAGTCAATGTGATAAACAAACAAGCTTTTGTACTTATTATTATTGTAATAGTGTCATGTAAGACAAAGAAATCGACAGTTGCAAACAACTTTTATTTAAAGCCCGCGCTACACCCGACTGCGAATGTGGATGTCTTCGTGGTTTTATTTCCAAATTTCCGGGTTTCAGAGCAAAGAACCAGTTTGACCGTGAGTGTGCAGCGGGCATCACTTATGCAAATCGGTGTCCTCACAGTAATTATTTAAAGTAGTTGCTAAATGTACAAGTGGCAGCCAGGTCTGCATGTGGAATAAATAGATTGGGGAGAAACCCTTCCGAGAAGCTGGCCGTAATGTGATTAGAATGTCGACAAAGCTTGGAAGTTCCAACAGGATTCCTATAAACTAGCTTTTACGACGTACAGTCGGCCTCAGAAAGAGCTCCAAACTTCCAATTTAGCTTTACGCTCTAAAATTTCGCGCTTTTATTAAAATTGTAGATGTTCAGCGACTTTCGTTGCTGACCGTACCTTTGCTTACGTTGTTTATCATTCGCAATTGTGATGATTCAAAAACGAAGTTTTTTTATTTACCTGATGGTAATTGACGACGCAGTCGACGGTGGAGCATGCTTGCTTAGAAGATAACTATTCACTCTCGTCTCAGTAATTAATTATAAGAAATATTCGCCATATTTTAAAAATTTAATTGAAACTAACCGTTCACATCCAATGCCCCAATGATCACTGAACTATTCAGTTCTTGGATTAGAATCAACAAACTATGTAAAACTTAGACCGTTGGGACGGTCGGCGGCAAACAGCGGTACATTGTTCGGAAATTATTCCCTCACATAACTTGGAAATTTCGACCACGTTTGGAAATATTTGGGAAATTAACAAGTTGTTGGCTGATTGGGTCCGCTGGGTGCGGTGGCTGAGTTTTATGAATAGAATTATAGGGGATTCGCTTGATTGAGGGATGGATCGTGGAATTCAATTTGACGACTTAATTTTGTAGTGTTCCTGTACCTTTGTTATTAACCCACTGCGCCAGATGGAGGGTTGTTTTTGGGTGTTTCTTTGGCACGCTCTAGCTCTAACAGATTCGTCTTAATTGTGAGAGTGACACTATCGAGTCGCGGTGGCAATTGTATTCATTGCTTACAATGCACTATGCAAATACTAAATTCGTCTCTAACAGCTCGTAATCCTAAAATTTGGGTTTATGCCCATTCATTTTTACGTACGAAAATTTATTTTTAATGGTTTGGATTCTAAGGATTTGTGCATTTATGCAGTGTTAAGTATTATTCTTTTTTATGTTTGCTACGTCACTTTTGAGTAAATCAGTGGATGTTTTACTGAAAGTTCCTAAACAGTTCTGGAGGAATCGTTTTCATAACATAACATACTAGCTGCGCCCCGCGGTTTCACTATGTTACTCGCTGTCAATGTAGCTTTCCATTAGTGAAATAATGTTTTAAATCGGTGCAGGGGTTTAGCAGAAACCTTACATATTTCCATACATACTTTCATACCCTATATTTTTTTTACCCCCCCCCCCCCCCCCCCCAAGAGTAAATTTTTACAAACTTTGAATGCCAAATTTATTTATATATAATCAAAAGCCTAAAAAATAAATTTCAAACTTCTAGCTTCAAAAATTACGAAACTTCCATACAAACTTTCATCCCCTATTTCAAACCCTTTAAATACTTTTTTCGCGATAAAAAGTACCCTATGTCCTTTCCTAGGTTCTAGACTATCTCTGTACTAAATTTCATTTCAATCGGTTCAGTAGTTTAGGTGTGAAAGAGCAACAGACAGACAGAGTTACTTTCGCATTTATAATATAAGTAGGGAAGATACCGACCCTTTATTGCACTCCAAGACATACAAAGTTTTTTAATTTGCCTGCACTCTAGATCTGTAACGAAAACTTAATACTTAATATTTAATAGGAAACGCAAGTTAAAAAAATACACAACAAAGTGTCTTATTTTTGGTTACCCGCCAAAAACCATAATCACTTTCAATAATTTATTCGCCAAGGTAATCAAAAGAGTATTTTCATTTTGCGTTTTTAATTTAAAATGGGGACATTAAAGTTCCACAGACAATAAATAATGAAACCTCTAATGGCAAAGGTCGTTACTCATTCTGCCTATTAAGGCTTAGTGTTTAGTCTTAGACAAAGAAAACATATTGCAGTATGTAGGACCTACTTAGCCACATATCATATACGTATTTAGTTAACTAAGATTAATGTTTAAAATAGTAGGTCTCTTCTGCAAGAGTCCGCCTGGGGAAGTAGAAGTACCTTTGCCAGATATTCATCCGCCAAGTAGTGTGCAAACATTACTGTGTTCCGGTTTGAAGGGCACTGTTTCCAGCGAAATAACTGGGCATTATGAGACTTTACAGCCGATGTCTCAGGGTGACGAGCGCAGTGCATTACCGCGCAAGGTTATGCGATGCCAAGTTCTGTAACTGTTATGGGCAGGCGTAGCGGTTACTATCTGGTGTACGACTTGCTCGCCTCATCACTTATTCAAATAAAATAAAATAAACCAAACGTATTTCTGAGGGAGGTCGGTCGCCCACGCTCACGGTGACTTTTGCAAATAATCAATAGCTATACACAAAACAACCGCGATACATTTGCGATGCTGTCGGTGCTCGTATACCTTCGCTCACGTAATCACGACTTTGCATCGCCACTATCGCGAAACAGCATCGATACAGCCGCGAGGCAGCATCGATGCAGTCGCGCTTTGCAAATGCATCAAAAAGCAAAAAGTACCAATGCAGACGCGTGAAACGCGCTACTGAATTTCTGCAAAAGTCGCCGTGGGCGACCTCCCTTTGAAGTTGGATGCCTGTCGCCTAAAGCGGAGCTAGTGAAAGGAGTCGAGACTGGAAAATAAGGATAAACGTAGCATGTTTTAGATTAGAAATGCTTTCAAATCCGTTTGCAATAAGAAAATAGTGCTATCTGACACATTTTTAAAGACAGCTATTTGAAAGTTTTAATAACGTAAATGTATTTGGTAAAAATATGTTTATTATACAAAGACAAGCTTTTATAAAACACAGATTCGCTACTGCAAGCTGATCTGCAGGTCTCTATCATCAGATCAGCTCGCGGTCACCATAATAGTCTACTTTCACCGAAACTTGACAGGAATGCAATAAATTTAAACTCTATTTTTTTGTTAAGGATTTTTTTTATTTTACACTAGCTGCACCCCGTGGTTTCACCCGCGTAGTTCCCGTTTTGTCCCACGGGAACATACTATCAAGATAAAAAGTACCCTATTACTCAACCCTGGTTATAAACTATCTGTGTTCCAAATTTCATTCGAATCCGTTGAGTAGTTTTTGCTTGAAAGAGGAACAAACATCCATCCATCCATTCTCACAAACTTTCGCATTTATAATATTAGTAGGAAGTAGGATTTTGAATATAGATTTTTTCAAAGTAACTCTGGTTTTTATTAACTATTTGTATTATTTTGTCCAGTTCAATGGAGTATGGGGCCTGCCAGCCGTGGTTTGCGATTGCTATATCGCCATGGACGTGACCTGTTCCACTTCAAGCATCTTCAACCTGGTAGCCATCTCCGTAGACAGGTGAGTCCAATACTTCTGTGTGGATATATCGACCATTGACTTTAAAAGCGGTGATAGCCTAGTGAGACAACGTCCACCTTCTAAGGACAGGGCCGTGAGTTCAAATCACAGTGCGGGCACATACCTACCAATCTGTTTCTTGCAAATCATATGTACGTAATTAATTAATTATCCCTCGGTTTTCGGTTATGGAAAACATTGTGAGGAAACCAACATACCCGAGAATTATTTCGAAGAAAGAAGAAAGAAGAAAGAAAAAACATTTATTCTGACACAACTGCACACAACAGCGAACAACGTACTTTTGCGAAGGTATGTGATGCTCAAATCCGGACTGGACCCCGTGGTGGATTGTGGCCTAATCTTCCTCTAAAGTGAGGGGAGACCCGTGCTTAGCAGTAGGTGGATGTGAGTTCCGATGAAGAAAAGCGAGGCTTTTGTCCAAATAATGAAAGCTAAAGTTATACCCTACATTAAAAAAGTCAGATTCCTTCATATTCCTTATTTAATTATTATACCTAGATGCCACCAACGTTTTTCTTTAACCTACCACAAGATTTCTCAGAAATATATACATATTGCTCTGCCATTTTCCCTCCACCTTTTCCTCAAGCCTTTTTTAATGGTCCTCAAAGTCCCTGATTCCCTAAATCAGGAACTGCGAGGGTCATTAAGGGAGGAAGGGCACAATACTCCCTTGTATTGTATCCCTTCCTCGCTCGTTATTCGAGTTAGGGGTCAGGAACTAATGTACGTGTTCCTTAGGCGCTGTTATATCACTTTTATGGTAAACTACCCGCGCCCTACGGTTTCGCCCGCATTAAGAATAATCCTATAGGAACCCCTGACTTTAAAAAGTGTGCTTTGTATTAATCACCTCTTGAAAGGGAAATATCCTTTTTCTAACTCAAACCATAATTAGATAATAATCATTAGATTACATTAGATTAGATTTAATATTTTGACTTATTTTTTTGTATTTCTATACTTATGTATAAGATATTATTTTTTTGACGTGCAATATTTTGCCTATTTACAATAAATGATTTGAGTTTGAGTTTGAATCCAGGTAATAAACTATCTGTGTGTCGAATTTCATCCAAATCTGTTCAGCCATTTTTGCAAATTGAGTAACAAACATCAAAATATTCAAAACTTTCACATTCATAATATTAAATAGTAGTGTCAATTCCAAATTCTAGTTATTTCAAACTAAATTAAACAGCACTTAAATAATTACGCTATCCCTTTTAAACATTATGAAAATGAAAAGGACAGCAATAACTTTACGCTACTAAAAGTTATTTTGTGTGCCCACAGAATGCCCACCTGTAGCTCCAAAATAAAAGATCCGCCATCAAAATCTAAGCGTAGTGCAGAATATTTATATTCTCAGAATATGTAGACAGGAATCTCAACCACACTAAAATATGTATTGTATTTTAATGCTGGAATATAACCTGAAGCAA
This sequence comes from Campaea margaritaria, assembly GCA_912999815.1. Taxonomy (NCBI): domain Eukaryota; kingdom Metazoa; phylum Arthropoda; class Insecta; order Lepidoptera; family Geometridae; genus Campaea; species Campaea margaritaria. Next base: position 10,730,035 of record OU538802.1, on the reverse strand, counting down.
CATTGCGGCCACAGTTGCGAATGCAGTAGTATAACTCTCGAGTACGCGAAGCAAACACAATTATTATTACGCCTCAACTATGCAACAGTAACATCAGAGCAAATAAAACTTAAAAAGTAGAACCAACATAAGTTGGTTGGTTCAATTAATTAAAACAATTAACGGCAACCTTTGCCTTTGCATTCATCCGCCAAGCATTAGCAAACATTACCATGTCCCGGCTTGAAAGGCACTGTTTCCACCGAAATTACTGGGTATATGAGACTTTAGAGCCGATGTCTCAGGGTGACGAGCGCAGTGCAGTGCCAGGATTATGCAATGCGAAGTTCTGGGTGGCACTAAACAGTTATAAACTAATAAATTTACAGATAAGACTTTTTTAAATATACAGTGGATGAAAAAAATCGACAAGTTTTTTATTACACTTCACACTTACCATCATATAAAATACCTGGTCGGACAGTCTCCCAACCGTATGATAAGTAAACCCCTGTAGCCTGTTCCTAATCCTCAGATCTGTTGAGTTGGTAACCCCCTTAGAGCGGTGGACGGGGTTCCGGCACTTTGATGAGGACATTATTACCGGATGCGGAGGACACTGTCCGGTTATAGTGATGTAACGTCCTACTTAGGAGCTTTTCCTTCGTATAAATCCGTATCAATCCGTAAATAGCATGAAGATATTTACGGATAAATACGGATTTAGACGGATTAAAATCTGTTTAAACTTAGATAGGTCAGACAGTGTTGTCGCACTTAGAGTTCCGTTTGGATAGGTAATCATGAAAAATCACACTCGGTTCAAGTAACTTGTTTTTTTGAACTAAAACTTCTTTACGCATGCTTGACATGGGAAGTCAGCTGGTGAATGGGTGACGAAAGCGTTACGAAAAGTGTGATCGGGCGAGGTAAGTAAGTATATATAGATGGAGCTAAAGAAGTTTCACTTTATTCGTGTGTTCTAAAGCTAACTCGTTTTTTTTTTATGATAGCGTTCTAAAACTATAACGTTATTCCTTTTTCTCAATAACCAATAGATAAAATATCGCACGTTAAAAGTTTCTAAATATGCGTTTTATAATCATACAGCTTCAATCTTAACATAATGGAAATAATACAATGCGTTCTTCAAGCATTTATGTTATATATGACTTTTCTTTTCATAATACTCCTCGTTCTGATGTTTACGGATACACTCACCATTAGCACAACCCTAATGTACCTAGTTAATTCAAGCTTGAGTGAGTCTGACGGTAAAACCCAGATTTTGCGACGGCGACTACCTAACGTATACCATACGTAACGGACTTCCATAGAATACCTATATATTCTCTATAGTGTAGACCACCCAACATTTCCTGGGTTAGGGGAAAGGTCGAATGTTATATCTAATTTATACAGGGTGAGAAAAACGAACGGGACATGGAAAAAAAGTACATTAAAGATTGGGTACAAATTTGTACCTAGCTTTTAGTTACAACTACTAGCTTTTGATAGTTCATCGTTTCTGACTTTGCCTGTTGATCTTCAAATATAATCTACAACAAAAAAAAGTAAGGTACCAAAAAAGGTACACGATGTTTTTATTGTAAACTAGCAGCGCTTCGCGGTTTCCTCCGCTTTAACTATTATCCTACAGGAACTTTAAATTTTAACGAGATAAAAAGGATTCAATGTTTTATTCCAGGACCTAAAGTACCTAAATGCTAAATTTCATCAAAATCCGTTCAGTCGTTTAGGCGTGAAGAGACGACAAACATTGAAATTTTCACATTTAATATAAAAGTTAGATGCAAAGGCTATGACATTGTAATAATTTGTACAAATCGAAGTAACAAGAAGTACACGTAATTAACATTGCTTAATGCACCAATTCAATGGCATACCTATACAAAATACTGCTCTGACTATTCTGCGTTGTTACCTGGAGGCCTAACATGATATCTTATAGCTATTCAATTGAAGACCTAAACTGAACCGCGTCGCATAATCGTACCGTGATGTCTTATTTTTTATGTTGCTGTCATTTTAAACCTAAACTGGACCCAGTTTAGGTTGAAAATGGCGGCAACCTAAATTGAGTCGCTAATAAGCCATTCTCAAGCTTAACTGGATCCGGTTTAGGTTGAAAATGGCAGCAACATAAAAAATAAGACGTCACGGTGCGATTATGCGACGCGGTTCAGTTTAGGTCTTCAATTGAATCGCTATAAGTTGTCATGGTAGGCCTCCTGGCCGTTTATTTGCTCCACCCTGTATATCGCCACTTGGATATCGAGTATACGTACTTCATCCATTTACGCAGAACAGACAATAGTAAGCAATGACCTGTACTTACTTACCGATGCTAATCTAGAACGACTTAGCCCTTTTCGAAACCTTCCGTGGCGATTAAATCGATCTTTATGGTCCCGTAAAACGTTCCGCCCATACTGAGTAGTTAGACTGTGTAATTGCAGCCTATATTGTGGCTAACCAGGAGTATACAATGCACGGCCCCTGGACCCGCGGAGACTATCAATCCGGCTTTCCAATGGCTTTACCCCCGGCTTTCTTTTTACAATAACAACTTTTTAAGTAATAAATAAAACAATGTAAAATGAAAAGTATTCTATTTTAAACTCACCCAAATACAGACAATTTTGCGTTAAATTTTATTAAAATTCTTTTATCCATTTTCATGTAGGTATGTGAGTAACAAACATACAAATAAATAGAGATCCAAACTTGCGTATTATTATTATAGTAGAAAAATAGGATAGAATAGTAAAATGACAGACATCCAATATACGAAAATTAAAAATGTGAATTGTTTTTCCACTAATTAAAAAGGGGGATCTGCCGAAAAAACATTCGGCCCTTTCCAAAGAGTTTCTATCTGATCATGATCAAAGATAAAAAATGTTCAATTTTGTAGAGTATAATTACTTACTCAAAAATGTTCCGAAAAATTTAATATTATATCTAAATTTATTTGCTCGGAAAACATTAGACGGTAAATTTATTTGCTCGGAAAACATGAGACGGTATTCAGCGAGTCACTGATCTCGAGCGGCTAATATTCGGCTCGTTTACCCCTTTGCCGATCTTCCAACGATACCCTATTACCCAATTCTGTTCGCTTCACCCTAATCTAGCATCAGTTAGGTAAATACTAGGAACTTAGCTACATAAATAAAGAGAACATAAATAACACGTCACGATTACATACAAAGATTCTAAGCCCTAACTATGAATTATTATTATTTATTATAATTATATTTTTATTTTATTTTTTCCGTGTATCTAGAGAATCAGAAACTACGAGCACCATGCTCCTATAAACACCCAGACTAAGAGCAAATGTCTGTGGAAATCTTTGCTGTATGCGGGAATCGAATGCGTAACCACACGCTTCGCATTCGGCTCATCACGCACTATGCCATGGAGACCGTTAATACAGGGTACTATCTATCTCCACACCAAATCTCATCCAAATCTTTTCAGCCGTTGCGGCGTGAAGAGTTAAGTCAAGCTCAAAAATCTTTATTGACATGGGACATTACTCTTATGAAAGTCCATCGACTCCACCATCTTATTCGGAATACGTCCAATCGAGAAGATCCGGCAAGAAACTCATTGTCAATTTATTTTTAATGAGTTTTTTTTTTATTATTTGAATCTGTTGCGGCACTGCACCGCACTTGTCGCCCTGATAAATTGGCTCTAAAGTCTCATATTCCCAGTTATTTTGCTGGAAACAATGCCCTTTAAACCGGAACACAGTAAAGTTTGCACACTACTGCTTGGCGGATAAGGTCTATTACTTACAAATTGTCCCATTTACAAAAGTGATAATGTAATGTAATATCACATGTAACATAAAAAAAAAAATTGTTCACAGATACATAGCAGTAACCCAGCCCATAAAGTACGCCAAGCACAAGAGCAATGGCCGCGTTTGGTCCATGATCGGCGTGGCGTGGCTGATCTCAGGGACCATAGGGTCCCCCGTGGTCCTCGGGCTGAACAACACCCCAGACCGGAGCCCCGACCAGTGTCTCTTCAATAACACCGATTATGTTATATACTCCTCGCTGGGGTCGTTTTACATCCCTTGTATTATTATGATGTTTTTGTATTATAATATTTTTAAGGTAAGTAATGTGTGAAATTTTTCACATCACTCAATAATAGCTGAAAATCTTAAATTTTCTATTCTACGTGACACAAAAATCGCGTGTGTAAATTAATCATTTAATTAATTATCGCTCGCGTTTCGGTGAAGGAAAACATCGTGGGGAAACCCACATAGGTACCTACCCGAAAATTATTTTGGAGGTAGGTATGTTATCCACCAATCCGGACCGGGTACCCGTGGTGGATTATAACTTAACCCTCCTCACGAAAGTGGAGGGAGACCCGTGCCCGTGCCGCAGTCGTTGCGCTCCTCTTGCCCGCCAGTCACCACTCCGTTGTTTATTTCATCCACCTTTGGTCTTGCCAACCCTCCCATCTTGCCAACCCTGCAATAAGAAAAAATACAGCTGCAAGATTTGACCCAAATATACATACAAAGCTTTCAATAAATGATTGTAATTAATTGCAGGCAATCCGTCAAAGAGCGAAAAAACAGCGATCCGCTAAGAAAACCGCCTCAGCTCTAGGTTCCGCCGTGTCGAGCGGGACAGCCGCCGTGGTGATAGAAAACGTTGCGCACACGAACCGTCTGGTGGACAGCAGTATGCAGGACCTACCCACTAACACTGCTTCGGGGAGCAATGAGGACGAAGATGACGAAAAGTACGTACCAACTTTTAACGTTCTACTCTTACAGGTCTACTTTTTTTATTTATTTATTCAAATACGCGGTCCTATAAGCGGTAATAATCTAGTGAAAGAACGTCTGCCTTCCAAGGAGAGGGTCGTGGTTTCATATTCCAGTGCGGGCACGTACCAATGTGTTTCTTGTAAAACACATGTACGTAATTGTCACTCGCTTTTCAGTGAAGGAAAACATCGTGAGGAAACCCACATACCTACCCGAGAATTATTTCGGAGGTAGGTATGTTATCCGCCAATCTGGACCGGGCCTCTGTGGCAGATTATGGCCTAAGCATCCTCAGGAAAATGAGGGGAGACCCGTGCTGGGTAACCCGATATGGGTTGATGATGACTTAAATACGCACGTGTCTACTCTCTAGAATTTGAAAAATTCGGGTGTTTAGACTACAGTTAGGCACACACATAAAAAAAAAATCAAAATTTATATTTAAATACAAAATAACAACACAAACAAGTAAATGGAGCTAGCTACTTCACAATGAGAGCTGACCAACAAGTCAGCCCTCATTGTGAATATGCATCCAATGCATGAACACTAGGCTATCGCTATATTACATCTAAAAATAGTCTGGAATTAGATACACTGCTGTCGGAACACGCCGTAAGTGGCTTGGACCGATTTCTAGTTAACCAGGCAGCCACTATAGTGCCGACCACCAATTTAACGATATTTTCCATTATCGGAAGCTCCAGCTCATTCTCAGAACAAACATGCGTGCAAACAATCGTATCTTTGAAATTGCTAATAATAATAAAAAAGAAATCAAATACAAACTGCAACGAAAAAAACAGCGCAATTTTATGAAAATCGGTTCAGCCGTTCCACCTCTGAGTGGTGGTAAAAAATATTTACCGATTTAGATTTCCCAATTATTACACTTAGATTTTTTTTTGTATTCAGTACAATTTTTTTTAAGACAGGCTAATGCAACAATCAATGTTTTTTTTTCTATTTACGCAAAACGATTTGGGCTCGTCCGGGATTTGAACCCGGGACCTCTCGCACCCGAAGCGAGAATCATACCCCTAGACCAACGAGCCGATAGTTATACATGTGAATATTGTGAAATCACTTTTTCTAACTAATAAGCTCAACTCAAAATATATTAATTATAGTCATTAAACAATTTATAATTTAATTATATATGCATTGTATGAGAATCTTTTATTTAATACCTACTAGCTCTTTTTTTTTATAAACCTTGTTTTTACTTACTGTGAAGTTGTGTCGTATAAACTTAGCAATACTTACTTGTCCCATATTCATTTTTAGGGTTCCCTACCCAAAGGGTTAAAACGGGGCCCTATTAGTACGGCTCCGCTGTCTGTCTGTCGGTCTGTCCGTCTGTCACCAGGCTGTATCTCATGGACCGTAATAGTTAGACCGTCGAAATTTTCACAAATAATGTATTTCTGTGGCCGCTATAACAACAAATACTAAAAATAGGAATAAATTAAATATTTAAGGGGGCTCCTATACAACAAACGTGAATTTTTTGCTCATTTTTGCTCGATATTGATCATGGCAAAAGGTAGACGCTTGAAATATTCACAGAATATTTAGTTATATATTCACTTTAAAAATAAATAATTAAATTAATATATAAGGTGGGCTCCCATACAACAAAGTACAGAACCCTTCGTGCGCGAGTCCGACTCGCACTTGGCCGGTTTTGAATTTTAAACAAAAGGATTATATCCTAGACATTACACGTCCGCCTTCCAAGGAGAGGGCCGTGAGTTCAAATCCCAGTGCGGCCACGTACTAATGTGTTTCTTGAAAAAACCTAAGTTATTATAACTCCCTTTTCGGTGAAGAAAAACATAGTGACGAAACTCTAATGCCCGGGAGTTATTTCGGAGGTATGTGATCTACCAATCCGGACCGGGCCGCCGTTGTGGATCATGGCCTAACCCTCCTCACAAAAGTGAGGAGAGTGGGCTGATATGGGTTGACGATGACGATGATGAAGTACCGTATTTTTTATGACTGGGTAATTAGGCTGGGTACTCACTGACTGGGTGGGACTGGGTATGTGAATCGTTACCTAAGATAAGTATATCAGTAAGTACATAGGTTTATAATTTTACGGATCATTTACGGATGTCGCACTGCGCTACGATCATGTGAATTTTACTCTCCAAAACAAGCTCCTTATATTAAATCATATTTTAATAGACTGCCGCACGAATTTCGAATTTTCGCTTTATCCTTAATATTTTAACTGAGCTTCATAAAACTTTTCATAGCGCTCGTAATTAAAACTTAACTAAAGTTTTATGTAAAATAAACTATAATTATTTAGTATTTAAAAAATAATGAAATTAAACTCTGTGTGGTACTTATTCTTGGTAATGTTTAAACGAGTAAGTTGAAAAGAATAAATTTTTGTTTTCGCAATCACCCTTTGTTTATACAAAAGTTATGTGACGTTTTATAAAATTTCGCATTACTATAATGTACTGCGCAGTACTAAGTGCCGTTCGATATTTCTTTGTCCGTTACTCTTTTGTTTACAGAACAAACAATGATTAAAAAAACAACTGCACTGCCATATCACTACCGGAGACAACGTTCCCACATTGCTGACAGCATTGCCATCTCGCATTGCAAATATTGCAATGCGTAATCATCACCACTAATATTATGGACGAAATCTTAATTAAGACGGTTTTTTTATATTTTTCGTACACTTCTTCTTTTTTTGGACTTTCATTTGATTTGGGTGTTTGTAGGACCATGGTCCTCGTAGTTCCTGATTCCCTAGATACAGGGGATCCTAGTTAAGGGTCAGGATCTGTATACGTAATCGAGACACGTTTTTGAAAAAAAACAATGATGGCCGGAAAAAGCACACTGATAAAGTGCTACACATACTACGAAAGCTTTTAGAAAAAATATATAAATTGCAGTTTTGGCAGAACAGAGATGGGCGCGTACGCGGAAGAGCTGGCCTCAAGATCAGCGAGGTTCATGCTGGCAGCTGTAGTCGAAGAGACAGGCCTGTAAGTGTCAAATTCTTCACAAGCTTTCATCAATCTTTCTTTTTTTTAATTTAGTTTAGCTCTCTGTATTAGTTATTATGTGAGGATATTTAATTAGGTTAGGATAGTTTAGGACTATACTACACGAGCGGTTCTCCCGCCCAAGAAAAGAAAGCCGATGAAAGTTGTGTACGGTGGGAAAACCGCCCGTGTAGTTTGAGCCTATGGTAGGTTCTTGTAAGTCAATTTTGACCCATCCCAGTTGTTCCGTTGAAATGCCTGTCAAGTTCCGATGACAGTTCCGTTATGGTAACAGCAAACTGGGGCCTCAACACGAACAGTTGAATCCAGTTAACTGCCCTGCTAACTGTCACCACCAATATCGCTTAACGTTCATACGTCGACCAGAAATTTTTATCCAAAGAAATCGTAACATTGTTTGCATTTTTGGGAGTTTATATAGCTCCATCTCAATCTCTTTTTCTCTTATTCCTTGATTGACGTCACGTCACGTTTGTCATTTATGAGTGTGTGGTGCCAATCTTGGCCGTTCAGTTTAAGGCCTTAAAATGAACTGCATGGAATAAGAATAAGTACGTAGTTACCCCCCTGATCTGATTATCGAAACGGAAAGATAAAGAGACAGAAGAACTCCTCAGTGAATATAATATGACGAAGGAATTGTTCTCCAGGCGGCCTTTTGCAAAAGGGATCTATTGTTACCACTGTTAAACAATTTTTGAACTGGTTTTTACGTAAAATTATGCAATTTATTTGAGTATGGCCAATGGTAGACAAATATACCCGTCAAATTATACTCAACCGCGTTTAAAAAAACGCAAATAAATAAACCTTTGATAGGCAGTCTGATTACGTAAAATTTTGCATAGCAAAGCAGCTCGATCGATCGCAAAAAGTTACCAGAAATCATATCACGGAAACCGATCGTCCTGTCATGTCCTGTCAGACTTGATATACTTTGGCCATAGACACAAGCGTCACTTCTGGGAATTTTCAACAGTGACGTTTGACGTTTTTTTCTACGTCTCTTAGAAGCCTAAACAAATAGTTGAAGTTGACGTTTGACAGCAATGATCGCATCATTTACGTCTGTCGCAAGCCTGTTGTGAGATCCGTTATAAGGCAGCGGATATTTCCAATTTCCAAATACCTTTATCATGTAAACAGATATCGCGAGAGCTGAAAGCGAATGAAATACGTGCTGGTAAACATTCGTTTTCCAACGCAAAACGAATAGAAATACGAATGATTTTTCAATTCTTTTGAATTAATGGAAATTTAGCACACGTGCCTTCAATTTCCCTTTGAAAAAGTTACAAACCAATTCAAACTCAAACTCAAACTCAAATCATTTATTGTAAATAGGCAAAATATTGCACTTTTACACGTCAAAGAAAATAATATCTTATACATAAGTATAGAAGTACAAAAAAAAATAATTAAAATTTTATGATCTACGAAACTAATGATTATTATCTAATTATGGTTTGAGTTAGAAAAAGGATATTTCCCTTTCAAGTGGTGACTCATGCCTGAGTCTCGCACAGGAAAAGGAAAACTCCATTGACTCTACCAGTGCTTCGGAAATACGCCCGTCAGAAAAGATAGCATCAAGAAACTCTACGGCGATGTCAGAAACTCTACGGCGATGTCATAGAAACTCTACGGCGATGTCGATTCATTTCAATAATAAGTACCTATCTGAAAACCCGCAGTGCAGTGTCGCGCAAGATTTAGAAACACAAAGTTTTGGACGACACGCCAACTGTTGGCAGGCATGCGCTTACCATTAAACGAACATGTCCTAATTTTCAATTTACTATTACTTTTTCCTAGAATATAAATATAGATATGTTCAGCTACTTTTGAGGCCGACATTACAACTAAAAATAAATACGTCGCAGACAACCCATTGTTATTGGCCGGGGCTTCAAACTAGTCTCGTTGGGTTCCCAAGCGCATCGATTACCACTCAACCACAACTGTTCTATACATTATAATGCCTATTATAAACTTTAGTGTGCGTGAAACAGGATATTTACATTGTGCTATGTTTGTTTTGAGTTCTCAATGTTTCGGTACTGTTGCAAGCGCTAAATACGTTTGCGACAGCCAGAGGATCGAAAAAAAACCGAAATAGATTTTATAAATTTAATTAAAATAGTGAAATTACAATTAATTACTTAATTCTAAAAGTATGGTTCCACCTCGAAGCGGGAAAGTGGAATGCCAATTACATTCTAACAATTGACACTATATGACACATGAGCCGTCGCGATTGACGTCACGCCGCGTTCGCATAGCGACCGGTGCAACTGCAACGTCGGCGGTCTTCATAGGGAAGGATTCCATAATTCCTCCACCCTTAGAACGGCGACTATTTTAGCACGTTCAGTGAAAATGTTGCCGGGACGTTGTCAGCATCTTCTTTCTTCTCCAGGATTATGGTCGGAGGCTGCCAGTCCTTTTTTGTAGTTCTGCTGCATCTGAATAGGTAGCGCCGGGCCATTACAATGATGGCAAGTACAACTACACTTAACAGTACTGTATAGAATGGTACTGTGGTGTGATAAAAGACATCTGTTGGCACGGTGTCTATTTGTAGAGGGGCCTGGACCATGATTCTATCTTGGATGCTGTGTAGCCCTTGGAGATTAACGGAGTTCAGGTTGATATGTGTAGCAGTTGTTCCTTGCTTCTCAACGTCGTAGGGTATCTTCGTTAGTTTGAGAGGTTGTCCTTTAATTTCGTCGTTGTCGTTTGCGATGGTGAACTCTTCGGTCTTCAGTTTGCAACCCACGGGAATGGTGGTGAGGAAGCTTCCTTGCAGCAGTGTGTGGTCCTTTTCTTGACAGATGAGCTGTACCTTCGTTTGATGTGGGAAGGACAGGACGTAGTGTTGGTCATCTAGTTTCTCCATGGCTTCTCTCGTTAGGGTGACTGTCGTGAGCTGGCAGGATTCCTGTAGGACTTGATTGGTGATCAGCTCTTGGATGCAGTCAGATCTGGTGCGGATCTGATGGGTGATGCCCTTCTCACAGAGGTACCAGTTTTTTAACTTCGGGCATTCTGCCTCTATGTACACGAAAGACATCTCGTTAGTTGCTATGAAGGGAAAGGATGGGATAAGAGCCTGGGCGTGTCTGTTAGGTACTATTGATAACTTATATAAATCGTAACTATCCTTAGAAATTATTGGGAATTTAAAAACAAAAACTATCTGTCTGTTAAAATAGTATGATCCCGGTTTTATAATATCATAGTATTCTCTAAGTTCTAAATCTAAAATCTCCTCTCTGCCATATATAATATTTAGCTTATTAACCATTGACTCTAGAATCTCTATATCTATCATAGAATGGTGTGTACTAGAAACACGGATAAAAGCTAAACTATTTTCTATTCTAAGTAATTCTTGAGTTAAATCTTCTACATTTTCGCCTATTACTTCTAGAAGTTGGGCAAACTTAGCGTATTTAATTAAACTGTTTTCTCTCAATGCATCACTGCTTAATATTAGTTCTATGGTAGTATTAATTTTGCTTTGATTTTCTATTATTTGTGCAAGTACGTTACTATGTTTAAACATCCACTCTTTACTCATGCTAATGTGTTCGTTGAACTCGGTTACTATTTTATTTTGATTGGTTTCTAATGTTTTAATTGCTTCGTTAAATTGTAACGCATCAGTGTGATCTAGGTTTCCAGTTATGCTTTTAATAACTGAACCTAGGCCATCTATAAGACCTCTTTTGGCTCTATTGGGTAAATTGGGTTCTAAAGATTTTAATTGATTTACAACTTTGCCAAGCTTGTTAGTAATATAATCTATCTGAATTTCGTATAGTAAGTAAGTTTCATTAGTCATTCGTTGTCGGTAACTTAGTAGTTGAGTCCGTAATGAGTGAACGTTGTCTTCGATGTCATTCAGTTGTACGTACTGTAGGAACGTATGGTGGTGAGTAGTTAGTCTCATGGGTCCAAGTTTGTAAGGTAGCAGTCCTGGTCCATCATCAAGGCTGTCAAGTTTTATTTCTTGAGGTCGAGTCATTGGAAGGGTCACTATTATCAGGATTCTGTAACAAATTAGCTGCTTTAGGGATACGCTTTAGTCTGGACTTTGCCACGGGGCCTCGTTTCTTAGAGGTATAAATGTGGATTGGCAGGTCAGCTAAGACTGTGTCCTGCGTATAACGTGGGGCAGTCTTCTGTCGACTCGCTAGGGGGTTCTTTATAAAAACCTGCTGTTGGGGTGCATATTCCTTCTCAGGTTCGCGAGTTTTATTTCTGTTCTCGATTAATGCGGTACGGTTAGCGTTAGATGAGGAATTCACTATTTCATAGACTTTCTTCATCTGGTCTCTGTGAGTTTGAACATAGTGTTGTAATAGCTGTTGTGTCACGTCGAAGTCAAGGCAGTCTCTAGGGTCAAAATGTCCGGTCAGTAAGTCAAAGGGTCGGCATCTTGTAAAGGAATGTATAGAACTATTATAAGCTATAATAGCGTAGGGCATTAAGTTAATTATGGGTTCATCCTTATGCTGTAATTTTAGGATCCTGAGATGTTCAAGAATTGTAGAGTGAAACCGTTCTATATTGCCGTTATCATTAGGAGAATGAGCTAATATCCTGTGGTGATTGATTTTATGGAGCCGTGTAAACTCCATGAACAGCTGATTAGTAAATTCTGTCCCGTTATCTGTAATGATGGTTATGGGGACGCCATGGTGGGTACAATATTGCAAAAGAGCTTGTAAGATGCTAACAGCTGTTCCGTCACGTAGATGATAAGCTTGACCGTACTTAGTGAAAACATCAATGAAAGTCACATATTTCTCACTTTGTGCGGTGAATAAATCCATATGGATAATTTCGAACGGCTTAGTAGCTGGTGGTACAATATTAAATTGGGGTCTAACTGGGTTCCTATCGTATTTAGCCTGTCCACAGATTGTACATTCACCTATGAATCTAGTTATTTGGTCCTTCATCTTTGGCCAGTAATATCTGCGAGATAGGGCTTGGTGACATTCGTTGATTCCGCGGTGGTTGGTTTTACCATCGTGATAGTGGCGGATAATCTCCTGTTGACGCAGATATTCTTTGACGTTTTCCAACTCAACTTTAGATAGCACAAGATTCATTGATGAACTTCTAAACTTGTCCTGCAAGATTGGGATAATTGAGAACATAGCCAAAGGTGGATTGATTAAAATAGCTGTTTTGACTTTCGGGTTAACGTATTCCTTAACTGCATTTATAACGTCTTCTTCTAAATTAGCTTCGGATAACTGAATACTAATACGAGTGTGGGTGTCAAATGGTTTAGTCACTGTGGGTCGTTTCTTTACGTCATTAACGAGGGTGAAGTATATCTGTCGGTTAAATTTATTGAGGGGTTCGTCTGTTATGGGGATCTCTAGAATGGGATTCTCATTACTAGTATGAACCGTTTCAGTAGAAGAATTCGCTGGGGCAAGTATTGAGTCAGATGGATTGCCCATCAACGAATTTAGTTCATCAATTTCATCTATCAAAGACATAGCTTCTTTGGTGTGGATTTCTACACGGGAAAGAGCGTCAGCGTTAGTGTTAGTCTTGCCTTTTTTGTAAATTACAGTAAAATCAAATTCGCTCAGTCTAAGTCGCCATCTTGTGAGACGTGAATTTGGCTCCTTCAAATTCATCATCCACTGTAAAGGTTTGTGGTCAGTCAAAATCTTAAACTTTCGTCCGAATAGGTAAGGCCTGAAGTATTTTGTGGCCCAGACTATGGCAAGAAGTTCTTTCTCGATGGTACTGTAATTCATCTCGCTCTCGTTTAAAGTTCGAGATGCATAACATACCGGTTTATCCGATCCAATCGGACCTTGGGATAAAATAGCTCCGATAGCTACATTTGAAGCATCTGTAGTGAGATTGAAATCCCTACTGAAATCTGGGTATTGCAAGATGGGGTCGTTAGTTAAGAGAATTTTGCATTTCTCAAAACAGTTGACATACTCATTGTCTAGAGTGATTTTTCTACCTTTTTTCAGGCATTGAGTGAGTGGCTTGGTGGTACGGGCGAAGTCTGGGATGAATTTTCGGTAGTAACCGAGAAGACCTAAGAATTGTTTGATCTCTTTTGGAGTCTTAGGGATGGGGTACTTTTTAATAGCGGAAATCTTATCAGGATTTGGCTTTATACCATGCTTGGTGATGACATGACCGAGATAAGCTGTTTCAAGCTTTAGAAACTCAGATTTATCCATTTGGATTTTAAAATTGGATTCTCTAAGTCTCTGAAAAACCTTTTCAAGGTTAATCATGTGCTCCTGAAGGGATGTGCTGAACACTATGATATCATCGAGATATACGAGGCATATCTCGTTTTGAAGCCCTCTCAGGACATTGTCCATAACACGCTGAAACGTGGATGGAGAATTTTTAAGTCCCATGGGCATTCGAAGGAATTCAAAATGCCCATGTTCGACATTAAATGCGGTCTTCTCAATATCCTGTGGGTCCATCTCTACCTGGTAAAAGCCACTGGCCAGATCTAGGGTCGTAAAATACTGGCACTTGCCTAATTTGTCAAGAACGTCACTAATATTCGGAATAGGGTATTTGTCGTCAAGTGTCTTTTCGTTAACCTTACGAAAATCAACCACGAGGCGCCATTTTTGTTTTCCCGAGGCGTCTAATTTTTTTGGCACTACCCAAATGGGTGAACTCCACGCTGACTCGGATGGTCGTATTATACCCTGATCCAACATTTTCCCTATCTGGTCTTGAACTTCCTGGCGGTGCACGAAAGGATACCGGTAACTCTTAGTGTGCACTGGCACTTCGTCGGTGGTCCTAATCCGGTGTTTAATTTTGTTGGTGAAGGTAAGTGTTTCACCTTCAATATAAAACACGTCCGGGTAACGAGAGCAAAGGGTCAAAAGGTTAGCCTTTTCCTCTTCGTTTAAATGGTCTGTCCGTAACCGTGAAACTACTTCCTGCGCGCGTGGCGTCGCTGATTCAGTGGTCTGACTGATCAGTGTGCACTCATTATTGAATAATTCCGCGTGCGCTGGCCGGTCAAGTGAGAATATGATGTCATTTGGTGTTGGATTCTCAACTTCCAAATACCCACGGTTATCGGTAACGGTGGTAATACATTCGTGAACTAAACAATTACAGAGAACTTGTTCTCTAACGAAAGCTTCGCCGTCTGTGGTGTCTACGGGAATACGGATGATTTTAGAAGTTCCCGCTGGAATAATACCTTCATATAAGTTCACGTTGCACGAGTTATACATATTTATCGGATTTGACGCAGTTCGAGTCAACAATTGACCTTCCCTTAAATCTATGCGGGCTTCCCAATTACTTAACAAATCTAAACCTATGAGCCCATCGAAATAATCGTGAAACCGATAGATGAATAACTTCATACTATCAGCGTCGTTAAACTCTGCGAAACACGGTAAGGTAATAGAATAATTGTTTCTACTAGTCGCGTGTATGTTGGTTACCTCAAAGGGGTCGAAGTTAAGAGGAAATTCTGCAAAGTATTTCTCGACGGCCTCTGGGCTAATAAAGGATTGGTTAGCGCCAGTATCTATAAGGAATTTTAAAGGCGGGTCCGCTATTTGTATGTATGGCAATTGCCGCTGCGTCTGGAGATTTAATTCTATGTTCGTTTTTGTGAATTCGAAACCTCCTGAAAATCCTGCTCCTCATGGCTAGGTCCTGCCTGTGGTTGATAATCGTCAGGCAGTTGATGTTCTGTCGTCATGTCGTAATACGTTGGCTCATAAGCGAAACCGGGGGCAAAACCACTATCGCTATAGTCAGTATAGTAATCGGATTCCGGCTGATAGTAACCGTAATATGAGTCATTATACGCCGCGCACTCGTTCATATTCATTTCGCGGGTTTTAAAATAGTTATTGGGCTGCGGGTTGCCGAATTTACTCCAATCATGGCCCGTTATCATTTTGGTATGGGGCAATGGTTTCGGAGTAAAAC
Source organism: Campaea margaritaria (assembly GCA_912999815.1). Taxonomy (NCBI): domain Eukaryota; kingdom Metazoa; phylum Arthropoda; class Insecta; order Lepidoptera; family Geometridae; genus Campaea; species Campaea margaritaria. The sequence continues at coordinate 10,714,204 of OU538802.1, read as the reverse complement.
GCTGAACTCCACTCATGGGCTGAGGGCCTTGAGGCTGTGGAGGACTATTGCGGGGCGGTAATCTAAAAACGTTGCTACGGGGGTTGTAGTTTGGGGGTTGTGCCGAGAACATTCGTTGAGTATTTGAGGGCATACGGTATTGGTTCTGTTCCGCGAATTTAAAAGGTTGAGGCGAAGGCCGCATGGGGCGTTGACCCATTGGGGCGGGCCAGTTAAGGCCTGGCGGTTGAAAATTAAATGGTCGCGGGGGCGCAAATGGTATCTGCTGAGGTGTGGGGTTGACCTTAGGGGTCATGTGATTTTTAGGGGTCTCGTTGCGCGATTGCAGGTACATGATATTTAGTTCTTCCTGCACGTACTCAAGCGCCTTCTCTATAGTAGCGGGGCGCATGCAACGTATGCGGGACCCTAAGGGGTCCTTTAAACCGCGCACATATGCTTGCATAGTGACCTTCTTATAAAGGTCACGTTTCGCTTCGATTGTGGTTGGGACGCCTTCATGCAAAGTTACATATGTCATTATAGTACTAAACAAGGTTTGGCAGTGATCGTAGAATTCTTGCGGTGTTTTATTACATTGAGTAGCTAAGGAGAGGTCATTATATAGGGCTGTCTCATCACGCTGATCCGAAAAGTTATTTATCAGGGCAGTTCGAATGCCCAGCCAACTCTCTGGTATCCCATTAGAGTTAATGGTACATGCAGCTGTCCCGGTAATTTTATTTAATATTCCGTTCAACAAACACAAATTAGCAAATTCACTACCGGGCTCAGGGCTTAAGTATTGTGTGGCTAGTTGGTCACATATCCTAATGAACCGCGTGAGTATGTTAGGGTTACCATCAAATTCTGGGACAAGGCGGAGCGCCTTAAATATTGTGTCCGGGTCATGAGCCATTTTTAACTTAAATAAAATATCTAAATCCAAATTGTCTAAATCTACAATATTTCTACTTCTATCAGCTACTCGTCGGCGAGCCTGGCGTGATTCAGGCTCCCGCGAACTAGAGGCTCTGGGGTGATAAATCTTGAATTTAAGATATGAATTAAGGATAAGGGAAGCAACACGAGAGTGATTCAAGTGTACTTACATATAATACATTATCCGGTTTTCCTCCGTGAATCAAGGGTCGGATTCTCCTCCTGGGCTGCTGCAGGTCCGTAGATTCAGGATATTCGTTGACGGTGCTGGAAAACCACCCGGGTAGCTCGCGACGAAATTATCGAAGTACGATGTGTCCCGAAATCTTCCCGCGAATATCCTACCGACTGCGCCAAATACGTTTGCGACAGCCAGAGGATCGAAAAAAAACCGAAATAGATTTTATAAATTTAATTAAAATAGTGAAATTACAATTAATTACTTAATTCTAAAAGTATGGTTCCACCTCGAAGCGGGAAAGTGGAATGCCAATTACATTCTAACAATTGACACTATATGACACATGAGCCGTCGCGATTGACGTCACGCCGCGTTCGCATAGCGACCGGTGCAACTGCAACGTCGGCGGTCTTCATAGGGAAGGATTCCATAATTCGCTATGATCACTAGTAAACTTAAAACAAACATACTACATGTATAGGGTTACCATCTGTCCGGGTTTCCCGGGTTTATCTTAGTTTAGAAGGCATCCGGGGAGCGTCCGGGCGGGGCCTCATTTGTAGTCCGGGCTTAAGAATTTCAAGTCTTGGGTCGCCCGCGACACGCACTGTGCCCGCACGCTGCGATCCACCGACGAACCGACTCGCTGAATTCACCTTCCCCTCGCCCCTCGCAGTTGCCAAAAAACCGGACATTTCCGGGTTCTGGGCCCTAAAGTCCAGGGTTTTCACGCGTCCTGGTTGCCAAAGTTAGATATAGCAACTCTATACATGTACCCCTTTTCAATAATAATGCTAATGTTAGAGGCTAAGTTACTTCAAAGCCTTACATTAGTGTTAGTGACCATATCAGTACAAGCCTTTTTTTTGCCGAATCGGAAAGCATTTGACCGCAGTCTGAGTTATTACTTGATAGTTAGTTAGTTAAGACGCGGTTGACACTGGAGCATGCTTGCCTAGAAGACACCTAATCAGTTTCTACTTGAAGAGAAAAGTAGCAGAAAAGGGTAATTCCCATTGTTTCACTGCCCATTGTTGTTGGAAGAAATCTTCATACATTCGTTCCCAGGACATCCACAAAAAATATATCAAATGTACTTAATACATTACTATTTACAGACCTTGAAAACCAATAATTAGATAAAACTAAAACAAAACTTTAAATAATTTACAAAAGTGGATGTCCATAACGCATATTGCCGAGAACACTGGCTGTATTTCTACATTGAATAGCAATAGCTATTCTCTAATACAATTGGGTTCTTTCTCTAAATTGGAAAGTAATTAAACTTGATGATGGAGACTGTTTTAGGTACCTAAAAAGTATTCCTGTATCAATTCACAGAATAATGGCCAACCTCGCCTCACCTATCCCCATGATGGACCCTAATACCAACAACGACTCAGGGTACGCACCCTCTAACATCGACGGGGAGACCAAGGAACACTCCCCTCCTCCCTCCCCGCTCAAAGAAGAAAGCAACGAAGAGAAGAAAGAAGAGTCCAAAGGAGATTGCAACTGTGAGCTGCCGAAGAAACCGGAGTTAAAGTAAGTTTAGATTTCTATTGCCTCGATCTGAATATGCTGATTATGATGACGATGATAATTTCCATGACGTAGGTATCGTACTTGGCAGAAACCGGTCGACGAAATTATCGTTTGCGAGGTTCCTTCAGAAGAATAGAAAGGGCTTGCCCAACAGAGACGAAAATGGTCAAAGCCGTGATTAATTAAAAAAAAACATTACAACAAGATCTCGAAAGCGCCTTTTTTTATAAAATGAGTCGCCCGAACCCAACGCAAAAAACGTGCCAATTCATTTTCTATCCAAAACACCCAATAAGGTTCAGTGACCACTCAGCTGAAGCGTGACGTTGTTGGCTACCTCTTGAATAAGCCACTGAGTCTACTGACCTGCTGGGCTGTTTTAAAATGTTTAGAAATATAAAAGGATATTGGATGAATGCACAAATTATGAGAAGCCAAAAGGAGAACAATAAATAAAAATACGGGTAGACTCTCCTATCCAAGCTTCGTTAGCACCCTACATCACGCGTTGAGTCCCAACGTACTTTTATCAAGGAAAATTTTTCATTCAAGAGTTGCCTTCCATCAGAGAATGAATGATAGCAGTGCCTCCACCCGTGACATTTTCAATCGCGTTAGTTCCTTTGAGCAGGCAGCAGTCACTCGGCCTTTGTGCCATGTTGGCTGTGTGCTGAGTCAGCGATGCTTATATAACCTAGTGACAGTGTCCGCAACTCTTTTTTCTTTGTGTTTTTTTCATCCTGTGGCTTCGAAAGATGAGAATGTGATTGGGCAGTACAAAAAGATAATAAATATGGCCACAAATAACTTCATAGCACAGATTTTCATGTTCATAATTATTCATTTATTACTGTTCCGACATATACGTACATTGTTTGGTCCTAAAAAATACACAGACTCAAAATGCACGGTATTTTGACGGAGAATTTTTCATAAATATTTAAAGCTGACGGAGATATATTTTATGTCTGTATTCCTCCCGTATTTTTGTCAAAAAGTACTACTTGTCAGATGACATTTGTATTCAGATATTGACGCGGGCCGCAATACGCCAAATGTCAGTATGCGACCCGTGAATAAAACCGCTTGAGCGTGTCTACTATGTGCAAATTCTATTTTTACCGTGAAAGCTTGTTTTCCGGTGCACGTAGCCTAGCAAAGGACGGTAGGAAATGACGTACGAAGGCTGTCGGAGTGGTTTACACTCGTGGTGTATCGTAATGGCCGCCATACATTCACGCTGTGAATTCACGGCGCGACATAATTTTGGCTAGATAAAGGAAGAAAACATTTCATATGACAAAACTGAGCTTATCAACATAGACGTACACATTAACAAAACAAGACAGAATGTATGGTACTCATACGTACAATCACGCCTTTCTTTTTTTCGGTTTTTTTATGGTACTCAACGAAAATATATTGTGTACGCAGTACGCAGATAGCCGGCGCGTAAAATGATGTCAGAAAAGGCCTGAAAAGGCTTAGCATAATGCTGCGGTAAAACCACTACACTGAATTTCAGCTCAGGCTTTTAGTGGCTTTAGAAATAATAAAACAAAACATGAAGTTGACTATGGCACTGATATTATAAATAAAAGTTGTGTATGAGTGTTGTGTGTGTGTGTGTGTAAATATAGGAAAATTTTACGGTTCCTAAGGAATATTATAATTAATATTATCGTTATTATATTTTCGGAAAACATCGTGAGGAAACCCACAAACTTACCCGACAATTATTTCAGAGGTAAGTATGTTATCCACCAATCCGGACCGGTGCCCCGTGGTGGATAATGGCCTAAACCTCCTCACGAAAGTGAGGGGAGACCCGTGCTCAGCAGTGGGACGTTATGGGTTGATGATGATGATGATTATGAAGGAATATTAGTCTACGAGGGCGAAAGCGCGGGGACTGCTAGTAATAAAAAATTGCAGATTAATAAAAATAGATATAGGCCAACGAAGTTTTACAAAATCAAAAGGAATTCATACTAAATTGACAACTTGCACTAGTTCTTCACTTGCTTTGTTCACTAAACCAACCACAAAGCTTCATAATTTAGTAGCAAATAGACAATCTGAGGGGTAACCACGTACTTATTCTTATTCCATGCTGTTCATTTTAGACCTTAAACTGAACGGCCTAGATTGGCACCACACACTCATAAATGACAAACGTGACGTGACGTCACTCAAAAATAGACTGCAGAGAATGAGAGAGAAAGAGAATGAAATAGAGCTATTTAAACTCCCACAAATGCAAACAAATTGTTACGATCTCTTTGGATAAATGCCTCTGGTCGACTTATGAACGCTGAGCGATATTGGTGGTGACAGTTAGCAGGGCATTTCAGTTTAAGGCCTTAAACTGGATGGATTTAACTGTTTGTGGTGAGGCCCCTGACCAATCTATCTTGTGGACCATACTCGAAACCATTGCAAGTTTTCTGTTTCACTCACTCTCGAGTACGCTGTATTACTAGATCTGAATAAAAGAGCTGTGAGACAGCTGTTGCCTTTAATCTTCTTCTATATAGCTGGGTCTTATTCAGAGTTGTAGACTAGCCTTCAATTCCTTTGTCCAATTTTATGCGAGTAATAAACATTAACCCGTGGTTTGCTAACTACGTTGTTAATATGGTAAATCTGTCGGACGCTAGATATAAATGCAAATTGGTCGTGTTGAGGCACCTTCTGTTGGTTTAAGCTACGTAGCTGGATTCTTACCACAGACTAGATGAAATAGATGCCACTATTTGGCTACGAAACAAGAGCTTCTCAGGGGGACATCTTGATTATTCCTTCTAATTCTACTTCCTATCCTGCTAATCATATTGCTATTCTTTATTCTTTATTCTTTATTTTTTTGCTCTTTTTTTTTTCCTTATTTTTTATAAAAAAATACCACGCGTTAAAAAGTACCTTTTTTCAAATTTTATTGTTTTTTCAATATTCCTAATTTCCTATATATTCATTTGACAACTTAGGCGGAATTAAAGCTACATATTTTCATTTCATTTTGTATCTAATCTCTTTACATCTGTGGTTCGTACCTTTATGAGTAAATATCTGGAAACTGTAAACTGTAAATTTACTTTGGATACAGAAGTCCTACATCTTTAGGTAAACAGACTAAGGCAGTTTGAATTATTGTTACGACACGTGGCCCTAGGGCTTTTTTTTTACCTGGGGAATGCAATTACGCATACGACCAGACCCGGGTGAGGGCCGGGTGGTTATGTGGGACTCCCCCGCCAGTCTGACGGGTATACCCACTAAACCCCAGGGTGTTCCACCGGGACGCCTTTGTTGTCGGGGCTACGGGTGCGAGAGTGGACTTCCGCAGCCCCGACGGCGTTGGTCCTCAAGGGAGAACCCCATCCCGTTGGCAGGAGTGGAGAGGAGTGCTCCACTCCGTCTAACTTTGTGAGTGTGGCGCGCGGGAACACCGCGCGCGCCGCCTCGAGGCCCTAGGGCTTGTTTCAACATTGTGTGTATACCTAAAGGAGTAAGTGATTGTGATTACGTAGGAATATGTATTATATTACGGTTTACATCCATGCGTTTCTCGTTATCCATGAGTATATTTGCCCAGAATAAAGTTAACACGCTGAACCGTTATTTTTGGCACTTTTGCGAATCTTCACACAGCGTGTGTGTTTTCTGTTTACTGGCGCTGCCTCGTAACTAAACTCAATAAGCTGTGCGGGCGCACACAACTGGTGTGATAAAATTGACGATACAGCAGTGCGGGTTCGCACGACATGCGTGTTTTCGCTTGCCGTAAAATTATAAAAACACGAACGTGTGTGTTTTCAGCAATCAACGTGCTAATAAATTGATTCACATTCATACATTTATCTTATATCTTTAAATGAGCAATTCTTGTATATATATAATTGGAATCTCGGAATCGGCACCAACGATTTTCATGAAATTTAGTATATAGGGGGTTTCGGGGGCGATAAATCGATCTAGCTAGGAATCATTTTTAGAAAATGTCATTTTATTCGTTTTTTTATTAAAAAAAAATACCGAGCAAAGCCCGGTCATCCAGGTATGGTTATTTAATTAATTAACATGGTATTACCCAATTACATTGACACCACCGCGACATTTGACGTATTTCATATCGCCATTATGTTGTACTGTCATTAAAAATTGACAGATGCAAAATTTCAACTCTACTGAATTTAAACTAAATAAAAGGAAACTGCAACTGTTATGGGCAGGTGTAGCGCTTACCATCAAGTGAATAACTTCTTAGCCGTCTAAGTTGGCTAGTTTTTAATATCGTCACCATGTTGTCACCAAAACAGCCTGTTTCTAAACTCAATGGCAAAATAACTCATAATATAAATTTCATCAATAAAATAAACAACTTCTGAATATTCTTAGAATCCTCATATTGTATTGAGACATCAAATGATCAAAATTCCCAAAAGAATTTATTTCGTAAGGTACTTCATATTATGCTGAATTTTACTTTACCCATTCTTTACAATATACCTACCTACCCATTACTTCCTTTGACATACATCTGTTATTAAAATGTTCTGTGATACCAGGAATTTTTATATCATCTTGAACTTAGTAGGTATATAATAGTTCAGGAGCTAGTGACAATTTTAATCACTAGGGTTTTTTTTTGTTATATATCTATATACATAAAAATGTTATGTTGGTTTGTGTACGCTTCAAAAACTCAAAAAGTTCTGCATTGATCGAGCTGAAATTTTAGCATGATATATAATCCGCATCAAGGATTGTTTTTATCTATTTTTTTAACAGTGACATATCAGCGAATGTGCGAATGTGCCACAGCGAAGCGTGGCAGGGTACAGCTAGTGAGAAACAAATATCATTCTTCGTTTTAATTATTTAATACAAACGCTTAAAAATAACTCAGAAAGCTATCATATGAAAGGTTGCCAACTGAATCAATTTACGTTTCCTTTTTAGATTTCCCCATATTTACCAGAGCAGTGCCACGCATGATTATGCAATGCAAAGTTCTGGGTGGCACTGTCTGCAACTGTTAAGGGCAGGCCTAGCGTTTACCATCGGGTGAACGACTTGCTCGTCTCGTAACTCAGTCAAATTAAAATTAAATCTCTTGTTTTCCCGTGAAATCCAATTTCCCAGTAGCAAAGAATTGAACGTATTTTGCCGGCCTAAATCTTGTCTAATATCTAATATTCTAATAATTTATTTCTTCTACTTTACTAGGAAAGAAGTAGCAATATTAACATGTCGACGCTAGAAAGCGTAAACGCTGTAACCTTGAAACGCAATATTGTTCATTAGAGCCATAAAACTTTTTTTTTGTTGAAAAAAAATCATAACTCAATATCTACTCGACCTAAAAACGTAAATTTTGGATATTTGGTGTGTTTCATACAAAGCTACAATACTGCTACCTTAGTTATATCCTAAAGTTCCTAGGAGACATTGAAATTTGGGTTACAGCGTTTGTTTCAAAATATGTAAAAAAAGTATTTTCCGGTCGGTCAAAGGGTTACAGCGTTTACGCCTTCTAGCGTCGATGTACTAAAAACGGCATTCAGTCGTTATCTACGAGTTTACCTACTTCTATACTAGTTTATTTCTTTGTAGGATGTCATCTCCGGAACTGTCTACAGATCTCATTCTATTTATTGTTTTTTAATAGAAAGCTACTTTTTTTTTTTATTAAACAGAGTAACAAGACGAGCAAGTAGCTCACCCGTTGGTAAACACTACGCCTGCCCATAACAGTTACAGGCCCAGAACTTTGCATTGCATAATGTCGCGTGGCACTGCACTGCGCTTGTCACCCTGAGGCATTGGTTCTCAAGTCTTGTTATCCCTGAGTGCTATAGTCTAGGTTTTATCCCGGGAAAATGCAGAGTTTCCGTGGGAAAACGGGAATTATTCAGGTAAAACTGCGGGGTGCAACTAGTCTATTCCACTTCCTACAAATTATATAAAAGTGAAAGTTTGTTAGGATGGATGGATGGTTGGATGTTTGTTACTCTTTCACGCAAAAACTACGGAACGGATTTAGATGAACTTTGGCACACAAATAGTTTATTACCTGGATTAATTTGTAGAATACTTTTTATCCCGTAAAAATGTAACAATTAACGTGGCTGCTGCTAGTTATTGATAAATTTGCAAGGACCTTTTTTCGTCCTCACGAAATGAGATGAGACCAATTCCCAGCAGTGGGCACATACGGAATTATGATTATGGTTAAAAATGGCAGCAACATAAAAAATAAGACGTCGCGGTACGATTATGCGATGCGGTTCAGTTTAGGTCTTCAATTGAATCGCTATAAGATGTCATGGTAGGCCTCCAGTTCATACTCGAAAGCGCGCTTTGGCCTTTTTAACGTTTATCGTTACGCCCACGTCTAGACTAAAGTATATAAAGATATGAAATGTAATAAAATACGAAGAATAGCAATAGTTCTATCGTTAAGTATTACAAAAACAAGCATTCGTGAAGCAAACAATTCAAGACTGTCTAAATCCGTTTCACCCCGACTTCTGGAAGTTTTGACTTAACCACAAAACTGTTAGCTTCGTCGTCATGGAGGGATACTAAAATCAGTGTTCACTAACACTGCTTTTTAAATTATTGTTTCACTTCAATAAGAAGACACTTGTTTTTAGTAGAAGCACATGTCGTCAAATGTTTAATAGTGATGTCAGAAATCTTTCTAGCAGTAGTAATAGGAAGGTATCGTTTAATGCGGAGGCGGACGTTACGTCGTCTTCGGTTTAGGTATCCCACTTCTGATAATACTTACGTACTTAGAAAGACACTAATAAAAGTTGAAACTTTATATTGATATGGGTTTTTACACCTGAATTAAAGATATTTTGTTATTTGATTATTTATAAAAACATAGTCATATTCTACTCAGCAAATGGCATCACTTAGAAATGTTCTTTTAAGCAAATCTCTCAGTCTCGCAATCTTTGACAAATGTGGAAGTTGATATTTGATGCAGAAGCAGCATAACAAAAAAAACAGTAAAACAATAAACAAAAATTTAGAAAGAATAAGGTGTAAGAAGCGTATGCCCATGCCCACGCTATCCCATTGGATGTGAAGAGTCGCTGTTGAGTTTCACAGCACTTTTTTCTGTTAATCACCGACCTAATTAAATTACTCGTACATAGCATTTATCGGTGACTTTTTCAATTGCAGAAAGAAGATCAGCCGCCTCGGTAGCAGTTCTCTTATCTCCACTCCTCGTCGAAGGTTCAGGAGTGCAGCATCAGCAGCGAGGTTCACCATCTTCAGGGCTAATAGAGCGGGGAAGCTGCGCGCCAAATCTTTTGCGAAAAAGGAGAAGAAGGCCACTCAGACTTTAGCTATCGTTTTAGGTAAGACAAGATAAGATAACAACTTTTTATTGCACTCCACGACATACAAGGTAATGTTCAGACCTTACCTTGGCCTTACCTTCTCTAATATCAGTTAGAGATGAAAATCTCGAGTTTGTTCATAATTAGTTTGGCATCAACAAAGTTAAGCGTTTTCTCTAGAATCACTGACTCTTTTTTTTAATTCACTGAGCTACGAGGCGAACAAGTCGTTCACTCGGTGGTAAGCGCCACGCCTGCCCAGAACTTTACATTGCATAATCTTGCCCCTGTCACACTGAGACATCGGTTCTAAAGTCTCTTAAGGCCAGTAATTTCGCTGGAAACAGTGGTATTCAAACCGGAACACAGTAATGTTTGCACACTACTGCTTACAAGCAGCAAATGAAAAATTCTCCAATACCTCACAATCAACCCAAAAATATTATGATTCCAGGTGTGTTTCTCATCTGCTGGGCGCCGTTCTTCACCTGCTCAGTCCTCGACGCTCTCTGTTCAAAGTTCGATCTGTCCTACTCCCCAGGGGTGACCGTCTTTATCCTCACCACCTGGCTGGGGTACATCAACTCCTTCCTGAACCCTGTGATATACACCATCTTCAACCCTGAGTTCCGGAAGGCGTTCAGGAAGATACTCCACTGCGGAACCTAGCCCGCGGACTATTACATAGTGTACGACTGAGCCAGCTGGTTTCCTAGTGGACTCTTCTAGAACTTTCTATAGTGAACTGTGACCTTTGTATGTACACTGTACAGCCCATGTGTTCTACTCGCTACGATCTATGATGCTAAGCTGTAAGTAGATGACGATAAATGTTATTCTAGCTATTATCATTGAAAACGATAAATTTAACATTTAATAAGTTAGTTATGCGACTCAAAAAAATTGGTTGTCTGTAAAGTTGGTTTACGGACGATATTTTAACGTGACAACGTCATAAAAAAACATTGATGAAATGATTGCATACTTTTATGAATAACATTGAATAATTTTTAATAATAAAAGAATAAATATTTGAAATTATACTAGTAATCAGTTTTTTAAAATGCAAGAATAATTAACCTGTCAAGAAGAGAAGAGAGATAGATGCGGCGCAAGCGTACAATGAGCGTTACGGGACAATGTGTCAACTTTTACGTGCATGCAGCCGGCGTTCATCGATTTATTAGACGTTGTCACGTCAAAAAAACATGGTGGATATCTTATTTTCATTGATAATACTAAGTTAAGAGACTACATTACTTTGAAACTTGGTATTCAGAGCTTAAAGTTTCTTGGTACGCAATCCCAAGCAACAATCGTAATAAACATACGTACAAACGTTCGCATTTTTACTATTAGTAGGATTGAATCTTTGCTCAGGCACGTGATTATTGGTAAACTTCTAGTAAATTCAGAAGTTCTGCAAAATTAAATAATGCTTTATAGGACAGTCTTGTTAAAGATTATTTATTTTTCATATAGTTGTACCTCTAGAAACGGTGTTAAATTTCTGAATGTCATTGTTTGACCTAAATTATATAAGTACAAATTACGTACTATCTAGTCTGTATCTGTACGTGTTTTGTTATAGTTTTTAAGTTTTCTTTGTTCTGCGGTGTTTTAATAAAGAGTTTATCTATATATCCAAGTGTAGGCTGGATCGTCGGTTACAAGCCAGAATAAAGGTCATCAATATTGTAAAATGGCAAAATGTTTTGCCGTCAAATTTAGTTTTCTCTTAATGATTGCTACCTATCGAAATATAAGGTTTATGTATCATTTTATTACTACATCATTTTAATATATATCACTAGCTGCCTGCCCCGGCTTCGCACGGGTGGTGTACCTAATCAAAAAAATGAGACATAATTTCATCGTATCGTCAGTCTGTCAAAAGTTTGTCAATATGTTTAAGATGTCTCACAATCTTGTCTCATTCGCACACTCTCTTTTCGTAGATGTTTAAATGTTTGCTTTACTTTTTTTATACAAACCTTTTCCTGGCAATAATGAACACATAAACAAAAGATTTATCCAATTTGGTGCAGTCATTTGGAAGTTATGCGCTTATGCGCCTACAAACATTATATATATATATATATATATTTTATATTTTATTTTATATATATATAACATTTATTATATATACGCAATAATCTATTTTGTGCTTATAATGAATTTTAAAAAAGTATCTACTGACTACCACAGATAAAGCAGCTTGCATGAAAGGAATCAGGCTTCATGTGCGATAGTAAGTAAACTAAGCAACCCCCATAAAAATTTAACTCATTTTACTCCAATAACTACTAAGGCATATAATATTGTACTATTGTTGATGTAAAAATATCTTAGTCAAACAATTTTAGCTCAAATTGTAAATATCATTTTTGTAAATATTTGTAAATTTCTATAAATGTCTACTTTTACTATCGCTTATTTTCTACATCCCCGTGGTTGTGAGATAAGGCTTTTTAGAATTATTATAAAGCAATGCCCCCTTAACGACTATTGTATACCTATTAATTTTATAGAATTCGATTCCCGCACAGGGCAAAGATTTGTGTGAACCGCAAGTATTTGCTCTGAGTCTGGGTGTTTGTAGGACCATGGTCCTCGTAGTTCTGATTCCCTAGATACAAGAAATCCTATTTAGGGGTCAGGATCTGTGTATGTGACCGTGACGCGTTATTTATTTTAATATTCATATATATATATTTCGAATTGATGTAAATCTATTAAGATAAACTCTGTTACTTAGTCGATGTTTAGAAAATTTTATTATTAACTATAATACTTAAAAACTAGCACCCGCCGCGCGTCTTCCGTTTCCGGTAGTATTTTCGCCACCAGGGGGGTAACCACGTAATTATTCTAATTCCATGGGCCACAAACTGAACGACCTAGATTGGCACCATACACTCATAAATGACAAACGTGATGTGACGTCACTCGAAAATAGACTGAAGAGAATGAGAGAAAAAGAGAATGAGATGGAGCTATATAAACTCCCATCAATGCAAACAAATTGTTCCGATATCTTTGGATAAATGCCTCTGGGCGACTTATGAACGCTGAGCGATATTGGTGGTGACAGTTAGCAGGGCAGTTCAGTTTAAGGCCTTAAACTGGATGGATTTAACTGTTCGTGGTGAGTCCCCTGACCAATCTATCTTGCGGACCATAATCGAAACTATTGCAAGTTTTCTGTTTCACTCACTCTCGAGTACGCTGTATTACTAGATCTGAATAAGAGAGCTGTGAGACAGCTGTTGCCTTTAATCTTCTTCTAAATCAGATCAATCAAAATTCAGTGATTAATGAAAATTGCAGTTGGTTCAATTTCTTTAAAATTTTCAACTATTAAGTACTTATTGTTAAGAATTACAAATTGCACGAATAAATATTATTCTCACGGATAATTTGGGTATTCTCATACCAAAGAAAACTGTGTTCTTTTTATTTTACTAGTCAATGTGAACTTTTGAATGTAGCCTTTAATGCCAAATATAATTTGTATTAATATTTTACTTGTAAATACCTTATGTAAATAATTATGTAAAAATGTTAGAATGTGTAAAGAAAATTATGCCACGTTGATTTTGAATAAATGGTTCAGTATGTCATTTTGGAATTATTTTATTTTTAGGAAAATATATGTCATAAATTTATCGATTTTGTATTCGGGTTTTTCACCTGCCCATAAACATTGCAGTGCGACTCTGTTCTTTGCATTGCTAAATCTTGAGCAGCACTGAACTGTGCTTGGCACCCTGAGATATTGGTTCTTTAGCCTCATATGCCCGGTAATTTCCCTGGAAGCAGTGCCCTTCAAATTGGATAACAGTAATGCTTGCACACTACTGCTTGGCGGAAGAACATCTGAGGATATGAGGGACTTCACCAAGCGCACTCTTGCAGATGATGTCACTACAAAAACCTTTATTATTCGTTTGTGGAATTAGGCCATAATCCATCACGGGGGGAGAATTGGTCAAAGAAAGTCCAAGGCCGATTTTAATGAAAACTAAATAAAAATTAAAAATCCACTTCCCTAAACGGTGATTAAAACCTTGGGCGGTTTTTGTTATTTCTCATAGCAATCCGCGCACCGTTCTAAAAATACATCCTGTATAATGCCTATACACCAATTACCATGAAAAAAGAAATATTCAAATACAAAATCAGCATTAAACGCCTGAAGAATAATCAGAAATCTGACATTCCATGGCATCCAGACTAGAGGGCGCACTCAAGAATTTCTTCAAATCCTAAATTCCTGAATATAAAACGCTACGTGACCTACTTACTTGTCATGGAGTTTGGAGCTTTTTGGACAATCAGAATACATCAAACCTTCGTGTCTACTCGTAAGTATCTAGTACGAGTTTTTTTTTTAAATTTAAAACTAGTTCTAACCCGCGACTTTGTTCGTGCGATACTAGGTAAATATATTTATATTCATGTCTTTTAAACCCTGCAAGGCATCAAAACAAAACATTCACGAAATTTTAACGTGAAAATTCCTGTTTTAATGTCTTGTTTTAGTTTCTTGTTAAATTTTGCTAAATTTAATGTTTAGTTAACTTTAATTTTTTGTTTAATTTAAAGTTTTACTCTAGTTTCTTGTTAATTTTTTGTTGAAATCCATTAAGCCGTTTTGGAGCCTATTTGAAACAAACTTTATTGAAAAATGATTGAAATATGATCAACTAAGCACAAAGACAAGGTAAAGGTCAAAGCCAAGCCAAGGTCAAAGGGAATGGTCAAAGGGCATGGTCAAGGGTAAGGTCGAGGACAAGAACGAGGTCAAGGGCAAGTACAGGGTCGGGCCAAGAAAAAGGACAATGACAAGGTCGAAGACGGTGTCAAGGTCAAAGACGAGGGTGAGGACAAGGTTAAGGATGAGGTCCAGGACAAATTCAAGATAAGGTCAAGGATAAGGTCAAGGACAAGGACCGGCAACGCCGACGCCGAGGCTTACGCCGACTCCGACGCCGACGCCGGCGCCCAAACCGACGCCGACGGTATCTCAGACGCCGACGCCGACGCCGACGCTGACACTGACTCCGACTCCGACGCCAACGCCGACATCGACACTGATGCCGACGCCGACGCCGATTAACCAGGTTGTAGTGAAAATTTGGTAGTGTCTTCTGAGGAGGCCCTCGAGGGTTCCTGGGGACAGCTAATCAATCATCCCTATATCCTACCTAAATGCGAAAGTTTGTGAGAATGGATGGATGGATGTTTGTTCCTGTTTGACGCAAAAACTACTGAACGGATTCGAATGAAATTTGGAACACAGATAGTTTATAACCAGGATTGAGTATTAGGGTACTTTTTATCCCGATAGTACGTTCCCGTGGGACAAAACGGGAACTACGCCGGGGCGCAGCTAGTATGATATATTTTTAATCTTTCTCTATGTATTTGAGACCCTTCAAGTTTGACTTGTAAAAGTGCATTATTTTGCCCACTTGCAATAAATTATTTGAGATTTGAGCCAAAATCAAAATGTAAATCAGTTAAGCGAACCTTTTCTTAATCACTGTCGCGGTCACGGTGATTACGGCCACGGTCACAGATGTGGACCCAGCTTAACTCGACGTACTTACTCAAATACTAATTTATGTTAGTTGCTGAGTGAGGCTGGGGCAGACGTGTCGAACTTCGCATTAGGGCTGAATTACACATTCTGCTTGCGTGTTTGTGGATACGACTCCGCTAGGGCTGTCAATGCATTGACTGAGCACCTTCTTCTATGTATATAAGGAAAGCCACCGTCCGTTGTCCTAATTACTCCTCTCCGTGCATGGTTGTGTGGAAGAGATCGCTCTGAGCGATAAGACCGCCCATTGTGACACTAATTGTAAAATTTGTTTTGTTCTAGTTTTTAATTTTCTTTGTTCTGTGGTGTTTTAATAAAGAGTTTATCTATCTATCTATCTTCTTAGTAGCTTAGTAATGAGTGGTAGAGTTAAGTATTCTTTCTAGTATCGGAAAGTTTTCATTCCCTATCCGACGCATTTGAAAATCGGCTTTCCGTCAATTATTGCGAAGAACGTTTTTCGATTGCGTCAGATCGGGAATGACTTCGGCAGAGTCGGACTCGAAGTCTTTTCGACACTTGTGAATAGAGACTCCTATAATGCTTTCAGTAATCAGAAACTACATTATTCCTGAGTGCGAAAGGTTATTTTATAGTGGGAAAATGCAGAATTCCTTTGGTAAAAAGGGAATTAGGCGGGTGATCGCGCGGTGTACTTTTTGTATTAAATACGTACCTGTCTACATCCCATATTTCTATACTTATGTATAAGATATTTTTTTTTTTGACGTGTAAAAGTGCAATATTTTGCCTATTTACAATAAATGATTTGAGTTTGAGTTTGAGTTTGATTTAGAAAGCCTAATTCAAGTTTCAAGGAAGAAAGGAGTAGATAAATCGGTAAATACATTTCCTAAGACGTCCATTGCCAGATATTCATCCGCCAAGCAGTAGTGTGCAAACATTACAGTGTTCCAGTTTAAAGGGCACTGTTTCCAGCGAAATTACTGGGCATGTGAGACTTTAGAGCCGATGTCTCAGGGTGACAAGCGCAATGCAGTCCCGCTCAGAATTATGCAATGCAAAGTTCTGGGTGGCAATGTAACTGTTATGGGCAGCCGTAGCGCTTACCATCAGGTCAACAATATGATCGTCTCATCCCTCAGTCGAAAAAAAAATTGCCATTAATTGTTATAAATTATACCAGAAATTACTGCCTTGAGCCATTTAATGTTTTTCCTTCAAAATTATCAAAAGGCATTCCCAATACTCATCTAGGTAAGTACTTTTTTTATTTATGAGTAAGGGAATAAGCACAGAGGATGAGTTATCCCTTCCCGCTACGTTCTATAAACCCTATAATCCCTGATATTCGTAATTAATATAAACTTATCTAGGGTTTTGTCCTTACTGGATGAATGCCAACCCTACCCTAGACTGAAATGTTTGAATTATGTCATACCTACGGTACAGTCCTACACATGTTCGGACTGGAACATGAATTTGGGTCTCTCACAAGTTTTGGAACCTTGATAAATTATATTATTGGGACTTTATAAAAACGGTTTATATTTTTTCTTTTATATAAAAATGAATCACTATTTTCCTTGGTCACTGCACCACGCGTGAACGGTTTTATAGATTTCGCTAATTCTTTGGAAAATTGGAAAAGTGGCCGGGAAAATTGTAAAATATAGGAAAATCTAAAAATTATTGTTCTATGAGATTTTTGTATGAACTGCCAATTGATTTTTTCCACGATATTCAGTTATTCATAAGTAACATGGTGGTTTTTAACCTGGGAAATACAGAGCTCTTGCTGGAAAACAGGACGCGGGTAAAACCGCGGGGCGCAGCTAGTCTATCTATAGACAGAGAGATATATAAACTCCTTATTGAAACACCACAGAACAAAGGAAACTTAAAAACTGAAACAAATTTAATTTAACATTTAGTGTCACAACGGGCGATCTTATCGCTGAGAGCAATTTCTTCCAGACAACCATGCATGGATAGGAGCAACAAAAAGACAGGACGGTGGTTTACTATATCGATATACCAATAATGAAATTGAACTTTCCGTCTTTTATTTCCAAATAAATACCAAAATTTTAGTAGAAACTGCTATTTTTGCGATGCCTAATCAACAAGATAACAAGATTTTGTGTTGTGAAGTTCTGAATGACACTGTAGCTGTAGTGGGCAGGCGCTTACCATCAGGTAAACAAATTGCTCGTCTCATTACATAGTTACATTTTTTTTAAAGTATACTGCCTTGATAAGTCTGTCGTAAAATCGGGATACTTTCCAGAGAAAACTCGGGAAATTGTCCCAATTTTTCTTTTCATATATGAACCTTGTCCTGACAATTACAAACACAAATAAATTTAAATTTGCCGAATCGGTCCAGTTTTTCTCGAATTTCGCACTTAGCAACACATTATTCATTCATTATTATTTATGAAATACTCTATACGCCACCCACCCTACTATAGAAAAATGTTTTTTACTGTCCATCCAAAGGTTGTCTGGAAGAAATCGCTTTCAGCGTTAAGACCGCCCATTGTACTACCCTTGTTTACCTATTGTAATTCTTCTGTACTGTGTTTATTTTTGTTTCTGGTGTACAATAAAGAGTTTTTCTATTCTATTCTATTCTATAATAGAAGATATATTTAAAAATTAAATATATCAAGCTATTAGCTTAATAATAGCTAACATATCAACGCAGGCACGTAGGTAAATTCATTAGGTACCAACAAGGTAGCCAAGCAGGGGCGTAGCTACCGCCGTATCAGCCGCATCGATGATACGGGGCCCCGGGCTACAGAGGCCCCTGATGTGTGTAAGCGAAAATTAGTAAAATGTTTTTCGCAATGTCACTTAATCTCGTGCATCCCGGGAAAAAAAACTGTAATACGTGTCTATAGAGTTTTCACTTCAGAAATGTCAAAAGTTAAAAAAGCAATCTCTTTTTTTCCCGGGTTAAGCATTTTTGTTTCTTTTGTGGGAAAATTTTACCCTTCATTTGGGCCCCTCAATTAATTTTAATACAGGGCACACTACGCCTTTGTAGCCAATTCAAACTATCGAATATTTATAACAGAACACTCTACCCTGACAACGGAGCCCTGAAGTCGCATACAATGTAGCGAGGAGCATCAATTGAGTGCAGCGTTTAATTTTATTGCTTCAACTGCCCCAATCAGAGGTCTATGCTGACAGGCCACCAGCCACTTAAAATTGAACCATGATTTCGCGGATTGATCATTGCGAACATGATGAATGTATATTGAAGTAAAACGTCTTTACGCACGCTTGACTTGGGGAATAAGCTGGTGAATGCGTTACGAAAAATGTCATCTGGCGTGGCGAACGGAAGTTGAGAGGGAGATATAAGAAAAAGAGAGAGTTAAGTTTCGCACTTTTTTTATATCTTTTTGATTTTTTTTTTTTATAAGTTTTTTTTTTTTAATATTTTTTTGTTAAAGTTTAACTTCTACCAAGTGTCCCAGCACACATTTCGTTCTTTTTTATTAATTTTTATTATATCTATACTTACTTTTTTTTTCTTTTATGTTGGAGGGGAAATCTTCCTCAAGGTACCTGACGGCGTTGGGGTTATGTGGAGTTTTTACCCGCTAAAACCCCTCTGGTAATAATAACCCGGAGCTACTGGTTTGGTTATATCTATACCTACACACACGTGGTCAAATTCACATTACATCCGCCAAGCAGTAGTGTGCATACATTAGTGTGTGCCGGTTTGAAGGGCACTGTTTTCAGCGAAATTACTCGCCATTATGAGACTAGAACCGATGTCTCAGGGTGACGTGAGTGAAATTTTTTTAATGGAATGATCGGGGTGGCACTGTAGTTGTTATGGGCAGGCGTGGCGCTTACCATCAGGTTCCTCCATCAGGACAGGAAGTTCAAGTACAATGATGAACATGACCTTGTCACACACGTAGTCGAGGTTAATACCTGTGGATTGCAAAAATATTTGCCTTTGGTGGGAATTGAACCCGTAGTCTCACGGTTTGTAGTCGTCAATAATAACAACTAGCTAGGTTCATAGCTGTTGTACCACAGAATAGATAGTACTAATATGTACTATTTTTCATAGATTTGATATAGAATAGAGTTTTTTTTTTACCATAGTGTTGCTAGATTCAAAATCAAATGGATGTCTTTAACAAGCTGCTTAATCCATTTTGATGAACTGTAGGTTGACCTATCTAAAGTATATAGGTATGAATAAATAATTATATAAATAATGGAAACTTACTAATTTTCTTTGCGCAAAAATGTATTTTAGGTCGTAATTTCAATTATACAAAACCGGATGTAATTTACGATTGCTTGCTTGTTTTTTTTTAGCTCTCGTTTTCTACTAGCTATATCCTACTTCTGCGGTTGGGCATCCAAACAAGTAAACAAATTTGTCGCCGGAAGTACGTAACAAACAGGAAAATTTAAACTCTTGTTACTTATACTGCCATCTCTGATAGAGTAGTTGAACTAAAATTATTGTATCGCAAAGCAATTTGGTACACTTTAATTAATTTCATCTTTTTGACCACATTTATAATCATAATATTGACCATTTGTTAATATGGTGTGAACATTTACCATAAAATACTGATATACTGTGATTAAATACGTTATTTATTGTTCAAAATATAGCCCACGTCTTGAATGACCTTGGTGGAAAGAAAACAATTATTAGTTTCCAAGTTTCGCCACTCAACTCTAGATGGCGCTAGACGTCCAGGAAATTAACTAGTAAGTCACGTCTAAATAACAAAATTATACATTATCCATGCACCATTGCATGTATTTGTGAGATAGAATAGTTTTATCATCAATTTTTTGTATCTTTTCAATTCATAATTAGGCATAAATACATTTATTTGCGAGTTTTCCTTTGCAATAATAATGCAACAAGAAAATGACGTTTGATATATTTCAAGTTCTTTTCATTCCGCGAGTCATGCCGTCTATCTCTTTCACGCGCTTGCGCGCGCGTTATGTTCAAGAAAGAGATAGAATATTCTGTAATTGCGCTTGAAGTTGAACAGCGCTTCGTATCAGCTGACAACCAAAGCAAAACAGTCGGTGCGCGACCATCTTGTCAAAACTCTGAGTCGGTGACAACAATAAATATTGTAAAATGTCCTAATTCGCTTGTAATGACTGAACATTGAAGTTGGATTTAATAAAGTACAGTGCATATTTCAGTCTGGTGTTGTTTTCGAAGCGAATACTATTCATTTTGCTCAATATTTCGGGTTTGTGTTGCGTCAAATGACGTCATGTGTGTGATTATACACGTATCGCGGCTGTGGAGTTTGTAAGTATTTTCATTTATTTCTGTGTTAATTTTATGAAATCTACGCTTGTAATTAGTAATTTTTCCACTGCTAATAGATGCTGGTTTCATTCATGATTCGTTCGTGGCGAGCCGTGGGGCCTGCTGTCGGGTAGCGCGGCTCGTTCCTCCGCAAGTGGGGTTTTTGATGCCCTTGAAAATTATGCAGCAAAAATCACGTCTTTCTTGTGTTGATGGTGTCAGTTTCGCGAGTCCGGCCTCCTCACGTGCCTTCGGGCATGATTAGGGCTGCTGCGGCGACCACGAATACCTATCTTTCGCATAGCAACTGGACACTGCGCGTACTAAACAGCTAAAAATGGAATGCTCTCGACGGAATCATATCATAGAAAGTATACTTTAATATTGTTATTCGTAAACATCGAAAGTGCCGCGGACGTGTTGGCAAATCTGTATGAAAATGGCCGTCCTATTGATAAATTAGCGAGTTGTTTTTTTTCGTCACTGCCCGCAACTTTCGAGTTTCGTAGCTGGCATGCGATCATCGCTTCGCTCGGCACGAATACATACGATTTTGATCGCTATGCGTTTATTTCGTGTTCGTTTGTAAATAAATACGGAACACCTTGTTAATGAGCTTGCACCTACTAGGTGTCTACTAATTACTCATGTTTTAATTTAAGGTATAGGTAAGTGGGTGTATAAGTCCACTTCTCTAGTATCTCGTTTTCTAGTTAAATAGGATACCTACCTATACGAACTTTACATAGACTGCTCCCCACCTACATTTTTAGCTTGTTGTTGACGTATACTTGTCTGCTATTACAGATAGTCTCACAGTTCCTACATTGGTATAGTCTGTAGCTATTGGTGGGCGTCATCCGCGTCGTTTTTCCGTTTGTACTCTAGTTCGGTGGTTCCCCTTATAGGTATTCATAACTCGGGTGCCTAGATATGCCACCACGTTAGGTAGCAATGTCGATGAACAATAAAACAAATGCGACACTCAATAAGTGACCTAAATACAGTTATTACAATACCTACCTATCTACGTAGAAGGAACAATCCGTAACGCCCCGCACTTCCCCTTTCGACGCGACACCCCGCGCCGTGCTCGTGTCCTTCTTAGTCAGGGTTGTCACGAACCTATTCGGAATATAATCGAATAAATAAAATAATTGGATGTTCTGCCATAATGGGCGTTAAAACTTCCGATAGCGAAGTAAGTGGGTACCTACGTAACAATAGAATATCAACCTACACGTTTGGCAATTGGCTTAACTCTACATTGCTGAGTGTCTATTACATTAATTATCTATTGATTGATTGCGTAATTACTCTAATTACCGATTTCAACTCTTCTAAACGCTTGCTTACGTTTTAGATACAAAATATTGTACTTGCTTTGATCAAGTTGGATTATAGTGGGAGGCCTCTTCTGCAAGAGACCGCCTGGGGAAGTCATCCGCCAAGCAGTAGTGTGCAAACATTACTGTGTTCTGATTTGAAGGGACACTGTTTCCAATGAAATTACTGGGCATATGAGGCTAGAACCAAATGTCTCAGGGTAACCAGTACAGTGCAGTGCCCCGCAGGATTTTGCAATGCAATGTTCTGGGTGGCACTAACTGTTATGGGCAGGCGTAGTGTTTACCACACGAACGAATTGCTCGTCTCGTCACTCAGTCAAATAACAATAAAAAATCACGTCTAAACATTTTATCCCACAAATTTCACAATTCCAAGAGTATTTTAAGGCTAAGGTTTTTTTTTTATCACCAATGACTTGATCAGTAACTAAATCATTGCAGACGCGGTCAAGATGAGTGTTGGGGCCGATAAGATTGACGTCGGTGCCCCTGCCATTAGCTATTCCCAGTGGACTCTATTCTATCAAGTCAAATGGCTTATACCCTTCTATCCGTCAATTATGTTTAGCCCTAAGCAGATTAGCATGTAAACTAGTCCAGTGATAAGAATTTAAATAGGTAGGTATGTATACAGGCTACGTAAACAATGCTCAGCATTTCAAATCTCGATCGTCGGCCAAAAGCATCGTTGTTTGTTATGTTCTCTCTTTTTTTGAGTACCACCGTTTTTTTTTTCTTTCTGATTGTTCCAGTGCGTATATTTATGTAGAAACAACTTTGAATATCAGACATATTGTAATACTGGATGGCACAAGGTTGAAGTAGCTCTATGAATCTTTATGTTCGGATATTTTTGCGAATTGCCGGCGAAGCAAGTTAAAAGCCCGATATGACCTAATAAACGTCAGAATCAGGTACACAGTGTGTCCTAAAATTTCAGACTTAGTTCACGAACCCGTAACCTCATTTGGAGTGGTTACGACTAAGTAAGTTTCCGCTAGGGATTTTACTGAGATGGTTTAATCGGAACCGAAGTCGGAGTCGGGGTTTTTTAAATTTGGTTTGTCGGAACCGGAGTTGGAGTCGGAGGTGGTGGTAGAAGAGAGATGTGTTAAGGGCAGGCCTCTTAAAATTAAATAGTGCAAACATTATTCAATCAGCCTATTTAATTTCAGTTAAACAATAGTTAAGTTACTTGACATGGGCAAAAAGTATTCATGTTTTCAAGAACATCTAGCAAATTAAATCAAATGAATTGTCTATCAAAGTAGCAAGACCTCCGATTAAAACCTCCAATTTAAAGGTGTCGGAACCGGAGGTGTAATATCAATCGGAAGTTCCGACTTATTGGAATCGGGAGTCGAAGCTCCGTAACATCCCTAGTTTTCGCTGATCGGTACACCAAGATCTGCCAACATTTTAAGACGTTCTTTGTAGACTTATCTCTAAGAACTATCCAATGTAGTTGTTCATTGCGTTGCAAATCTGAGGTAACCTCCATGAATTTCTATGGATAATCTGAAAGAGATTTAGTACCCCAACAAAATCTGTCTTCGAGAAATGTAATGAAAAATCAAATACAAAGCAAGGTCCGAGAAATTGTAGGATACGTTAATGCGCCCGGTGGTTATCTAATCATAATGCCAAAGGCCGGCACCCTCGTGAGTCATTCAATTTAGTCCCGAGATTGCAATTCATGAGGTTCGGCGACATATTGCACCGCAAAGTTGTTTACAATCTTCCATCTACGTTTTAGAAGTGAAGATATTCAATGTTCAAGTTGCAGACTTAACGCAGATTGGCAGCTACTTTTGTAACAAAGACAAGGGTAGTAAGAATGAGAGCCATTGCGTTGATATCACAAGATCATTTATCACAAGCGCATGTTTCAACTTGTCAGTTGCCGTCAGTCCGATGAGTGATACCCATTACTTGTCACTGCATGTATGTATGTCTATACTAGCTGCGCCCCGCGGTTTCACCCGCGTAGTTCCTGTTCCCGCGGGAATATGGGGATAAAATATAGCCTATGTTACTCGCTGTCAATGTAACTTTCCATTAGTGAAATGTTTTTTTAAATCGGTGCAGTGGTTTAGCCGAAACCTTACATATTTCCATACATACTATCATCTCCTATATTTATTTTACCCCTTCGAGGGTAAGTTTTTACAAACTTTGAACGCCAAATTTATTTATATCTAATCAAAAGCCTAAAAAATAAATTTCGATCTTCTAGCTTCAAAAATGACGAAACTTCCATACAAACTTTCATCCCCTATTTCAAACCCTTACAATGCTTTTTTCGCATTAAAAAGTACTCTATGTCCTTTCCTAGGCTCTAGACTATCTCTGTACCAAATTTCATTTCAATCGGTTCAGTAGTTTAGGCGTGAATGAGCAACAGACAGACAGAGTTACTTTCGCATTTATAATATAAGTAAGGATGTTTGTATGAGTTAACTTGATTGAGTAATCCTTGTGCAATATCACCCCATACATGATCCAGTGGGTGTGTATCTACTGCGCAATCCCCAACTAAATCATTCAATTACATTGTAACATAAAATTCTCATTTTGTACTTACATGCGAAAGGTAACGGTGTCATCAATTTGAATAATTGTATGCGCCATAGCCGCTGTTATTGTACCAGTCTGCTCAGAGATATCTGTAAACGCTAATTCGGAACTTCTGAAAATCTGTTATTGTAGTACGCAAAACTGGAGATACTGGATACCTACCAGGAATACTGAATATGGTAAATTTATAATACACGATTTTACCTCGATACATTTTCACGTTAATTTCACTGTTAAATCTCCTCATATGCATACATTAATAATTATGATGAAGTCTTCTCATTAAGAAACAGAATATGCTTACCATAATTATTCCACAACACCATCTCAGCAGATTTCATGATATAATGTAGTTTTGTTGTTTTTAGGCATACCAAAACGTCCTCTTGGTGTTTGATGATTACACCGATAAAACTAAAAATAAAGCCGCCCGCGGCTCTGTCGGCCATGACGCTGCTCTTGAATATGCAATATGATGCACTGGACTCAGCAGTCAGCACATATCGCTCCGAATGGAAAGTTGCCAAACTTGACAGCCTTGCCAAGGGAACCGGAACACTGCACTGCAGACTAGCACAGTATAGAGTCGATCTCGGATATCGGTGAAATAAAAATGCTTTACAATATATTTATTTGGCAAACTTGTTATTTACACGTCAAAATAATTTGGATTACGCCCTATTTTTACTGAAAAGAGGTTAATAGAGATTATATACTACTTGAGGTGTAATTTTATCCCCAAGAGTCAATGACACTACAAGTTGTTCAATAATAACTAAATTATTTTCACTGCGCCCGTGTTTATTTTGAGAATACAAAAGCGCGTTTCTATCGGAGTTGAATCAGTTGTATGTATCGCTTCGATAAAGAGCTTTATAAATAGCCAATGCAGTCGTGTTGTAACATTAATTGCAGTGTAACTTAATTAACTTGTTTACGCTTTCAACGGCTCCCGATCACGTTAGGGGGATAAGCCTTGTAAATTTAGCTTAGATTGGATTGAAATGTTCATTGCGAAACGGCTGCCATGACTGAGTTGCGCTTTCGTTACTAGAACAAAGTTCTAATTGTAAGAGTCGGTGAACTTTCATGAGTGCCCTTTTGGGGCTCACGCGAACAAACTAGTGTTAAGTTCATGTTTGTTGTTGTTTTGTCTATATCACTGCCAACTGTTGCTTATGGACATAATTTTTCACGCGTCTTAATATATCTTCCTAGTGTCGTTTCAGTTTGATATCCTATTCGACCAAGATGTAGTAGTCTACCTATACACACAATGAGCGTGTCTCTTTGTGTGTTGTGATAAAACACTATACATTACTTTTCATGTCGGTACACGTCAGGTACACCAACAACAATCATAGGCCAACGGGCTTTGTAGAATAAAATATCTATAGATTTAGGTACCCTACGTAGTTCTGATCACTTATTTTCCTATTTATTTTAACTTTGTCATTTTGATGAAGAACTTTACTGGTTTTTTTTTTTTCACGATGTCATCTTTGTAGTTTACACATGTGTGTGTGGTTGAAAAGCTCTCCCGATCAGCGGCATGGAACAATCAGTGTCTGCGTCTACCCACACAATTCCTGTCAAATCCGTTCAACCCATCTTAAGGGTGTGGTTATGCCATGACGTCATGGAAAATATTTCTTACCTGTGTAAGAGAGGGGTGTTTAGCGCGGCAGAATTCTCCAGCTTCTGACGGATCTGGTCGTGTACTGTTTATCGCTGCGTGTTTATTGGTGTGTATTTATTTGGCTGTTTGCTGCTACATTCTACCTGTCTGGAGGTATTAGAACTTATCTTATATTCTTATATTCTTTATTATACAAATTTTAAAGCATATAAACAGTGAACTTAGTAATAAATTAATGTACAAAGGAGAACTTAATTCTACGACGAGTTTTCTTCCAGCAAACCCTTCACTTATCATTCTGTATTCTGAATTATGTCGACATTTATTTAATAAAAAATCTGAAATTCTTACAGATTCAACTCGCTATTGTCACAGGCTTATATTTTGTTGTAATTCTATATTCATTACACTGTGGTATTGTTGAGACCTCGAGAAATTTAAGCCTTATTTTACTTCAAATTTCCAGGGGAAAATCCGATTACACGTTGTAAGTAGGTGTTGAACAATCGATTCCAATTCAATGGGAAAAATCGGCCACGCACATTATAGGGTTTCGTAAATGTCGGATATTTCAACAATTTTGGTAATTTCAGTAGTCTTCAAGTAAAATTGACAGACGAACGAAAATTACGAATTTATAAGAAATCTAAAAAGGGATTTGAGTTGAAGTACGAGGACGTTGATATCCTGCCGTGTATATAATAGCCATTTCACATATTTTCCGTCGTCATTATTCTGTCATATCGAACACGTTCATTAACCATAGTTTCACCAACTTTGGTTTGAATATCCTTTATAATACAGGCTAATTTTGTGTAGCCATTTTCTGTATCTGAACTCTTCGCCCTTGTTTGATTGTGTGTCAATAGAAACTTCTCGATGAAGTTAAATCATGATACCCTAAAACAAATTGACTGTAAGCAAGGCAACAATTTGTATTTTACTTGCATATTTTTGTTCGCAATTCGATTTGTCATTTTTTTGGCATGCATTTCTGAACGTATTTTAGGTGATTTTTTTTTTTCATTTGAAAAGGTCGTTCCGTATAAATAGAAAATTGTTTCAGCTGTTTTTCGGTAATTACATTTTAAATGTTTTTTGTTGTTTGAATATTGTGCACTTGTTTTGTTTGTCGTGGAATGTAAAAGAGATGGTCGTAAAAGAAATTCTTTGAAAATTGTCTCAATGTAGTTCTCTCGACCAGTGGAAATCTCCGTTGCTGCTCATCGTTCTGTTGTACCTCATCAGCCGATTAGCCATCCACGACGTCGTTCGCTTTTGTTCCAAATTGCTATAAAGACTCGACTCTGCAGTATAATATGTCGTGATTGACCTGTGCATAATTTTGCCTTCTTGCAACAAATGATTTCAGGTTTGAGTTGTCTTAAACGGCTCCTGTCTTTTTTTTCTACTTAACTGGCTTTAAATTCCATGATACTCCGTGTTATTTAAAGAAATGAGCTAATTCAATGTAAAGGCATATTTAAGTAAGTAGAAGGTACACAGACCTGCGAAAATGCTAATATAGAAGACCTGTATCTTAATAGCTCAGTAGTTCAATCTCGTCGTTTTTATTAGGACCGTGTACTAAATATGAACGTAACGGCGTTAAGTCAAAATAAAATGTTTCCGTCACCAAAACAGAACAGGAAAATTGCTCACAGATTCAGTTCCATAACAGTCGGCACGTGTAGCGCCCTCCGCAGGGCACCGCCCCAGAAGCCTTAAAATACAATAGAAAAGAAAAAGTTCTAATTTTATTTTCATTTGCGGCCCCTGGTCCCGACTCACTTACGAGGCTTTGCCACGAGCAAATTTATAAGACTGAGTTACTAGACGAGCGGGGCGTTGGCTTTGTGTTAAGCACTATTCTTGTCAATCAGTGCAAAGATGAAATCAGTGGAACTAGAGTACTATTTGCAGTTGCAAATTACTCCTTAGAGATCTGTCTGATCAAGACAGAGTAATTTACAGTCACGCATGTTTGGTAAGCGATGGTAGCCTAGTGGGAGAACGTCCGCCT
This sequence comes from Campaea margaritaria, assembly GCA_912999815.1. NCBI lineage: Eukaryota > Metazoa > Arthropoda > Insecta > Lepidoptera > Geometridae > Campaea > Campaea margaritaria. The sequence goes on along the minus strand of OU538802.1, from coordinate 10,685,704 downwards.
TCCAATCAGAAGAAGGTCGTGAGTTCAAATCCCAGTGCAGGCACGTGCCAATGTGTTTCTGTAAAACATATGTACGTAATTATCACTCGCTTTTCGGTGAAGGAAAACATCGTGAGGAAACCCACATACGTACTCGAGAATTATTTCGGAGTTAGGTATGTTATCCACCAATCCGGAATGGCCTACTCACGAACGTGAGGGGGGGAGACCCGTGCTCAGCAGTGGGGCGTTATGGGTTGATGATGATGATGATGATGTTTATGTGGTTCTAATCATGATTATCCCCAAAATGTCGTTATCCAAAGTACGATAAAATACTTAATGAGTATGGTACACCCCTAATGTTCAGATTACACCAGGCTAGTTCCTCAGTGATGTGCAAGGCAAGAGGATCTCCCAATCTTCGCTTATAAATCAATCGACAATTTTAACGCTTTGACTGTTTTTCTTGGCTCTACACACTCCATAGTGTTTTCCCATACAACAAACACCACAGTTGTGTTTTCCCGCACTAGCGGGCAAGTTATGAAAAACACCACAGTTGTGTTTTCAGCAGTGAACGTGTTAAGAGTTGTGGCGTGCCACGCCCGTGACTAATCGTATTCTTATCGTCGCCAAGATATTTCAACCAAATTAATCCATCTCAGTGAACAATTATTAAACAATCGATACGAAGAAGTGCTTATGCATAATTAACAAGTTGATTTAATGCTTAAACTGTGTACTTTATCAAGAGCGTAGGTATCTCATGATTCAAAGATGCCTGTTGGAGGTGACATCAGATAGTATAATTTAAAATCGTTATCCTTCCTAATGGTACAATCAATTACCAATACTTGTTTTGTTCTAGTTTTTAAGTTTTCTTTGTTCTGTGGTGTTTCAATAAAGAGTTTGCCTATCTCTCTATATGCCATTATGTAAACCGTACATGGTCTCAATAAATAAATTACGCCTGAACCTGAAGGTACATAAATTATAATATTTAATGTGACATGGAATATATCAGTAATGGTTATTCAGTTTATTTATTCATCAAGTAAATGGAGATTTATTGCTGTTTATTTCTGAATTCGGTCTGTAGGTATGGCGTACAAGACGAAAATTTCACTGATTATTTCTAAAGGTTTTTGTCACTTTCAAACTAATTCGATTTTCGGTACGTCGTGCATTCGTGAGATTAATATTTCGTTGTTATGTATTTCGCTGCTGTAATCTTTCGGCGGTATAGAATACCTACCTAGTTTTATTCTAACTAACTAACCTGGATATGAAAATAGGAAGGGGTAGAAATTGATTTTTAGTAAAATCATATTGTTTCTTTAAGACAAACTTTATTAACATTGCTTACAAATAACAATTGATCGCATCTTTTAATTATCATTTTTCAAACGCAACAGTGCTTTCATACCCATTCCATGGTAGCGTTAAACGTTTAACGCAACCATGTTGGTAGTCGCATTAGAAGTTTCACTTCAAAAAATATCATAGGTAGCTGGCTATTGATGAATATACAATTGTCATTAATACTCCTGTGGAGCACAATACAACGCGACTATTCCCTGTATAATAATTCTTACCATAATATCATGTCATTCGCTCGTCATGGTGTGACGTGGACACACGGCCTCGCTACTCCGTCCATCTCGGAAAGTAACTATTAATAGCAGTTTGATGTAAAGAGCGTGGATGTTTGTTGTGATTATGATGTGTTAACAGATATCTGCGAAATTGATTTGTCAAGAAAATTGTGTTGAACTATTTCAGCTTCATCTTCTGGACTTGGCCCGTGATCGTTGCGCACCACTGTTGTCAGATACAGAACAACTCTACTCACTCCAGGCACATAATAAATAACTGTACTCCAGCTTGGGTTCTCTCATCTAACATTCAAGTCATTTGGTGATGGATAATTTAAAAAAAAAACATTGGATTTGTTGTCATTTTTCATTCTTACAAAACCGAAAGGGATGTCTATAACTTTAGAGCTGTCATTTATAATTATTTTTTTAATAAGTGATTGCAAACCTATTTCGAGGAATCACAAAACAACAGCTTTTATTGAAAAAGAATCGCTAATTTTAAATATTATTGAATAAATATGATTGGCCTTGATTTGCCGGTGATGACGTCAGCGTTGGCATTATGTTAAAATTTACTCAAGCGGCAAGCATGCCTTACCCTCTCAAAAAAAGTTGTCTGTCATGTCACGACCACAGATGAATAATGTTAACTACAAATGAAATCTACAGTTTTATTTTGGCAACGGCACTGAACGGTATTATGCTGATAGTGACGACATTGGGTTGAAATGTTTAAACATTATTTAAAAATAACTATCACATGGAAAACCGAAATATTCAAATTAGTTTCTTAAAATCCTTACTTATATTATAAATGCGAAAGTAACTCTGTCTGTTGCTCTTTCACGCCTAAACTACTGAACCGATTGAAATGAAATTTGGTACAGAAATAGTCTAGAGCCTAGGAAAGGACATAGGGTACTTTTTATCGCGAAAAAAATATTCTAAGGGTTTGAAATAGGGGGTGAAAGTTTGTATGGAAGTTTCGTCATTTTTAAAGATAGAAGCTTCAAATTTATTTTTTAGTGTTTTGATTAGATATAAATAAATATGACATTCTACGCGGGTGAAACCGCGGGGCGCAGCTAGTGGTCTATATTTTAAGAAAATACAAATTAAGATTAGTTTAGTATTTGTGAACAGAATTATTGATATCAATACCTATATATACCAATTTTGGTTGTGCAACTTTTTTCTTTTTTTTTTTTAATTTCTATACTAACCCTGTGTATTGAATGTCGATGGCTAATGAACTATTAAGACTGCGATGGTAGGTACCACGCCACAGTACCGCCTACTATGGGACTGCGGTCTCTTATCATACCTACCTACTTAAAAAATTATAAGAACCAATAATAAATAGGTGACTTTTATTGATCATTAAAATTTTACACATACCTATTGAATACAATAAGACGGAGACGAACAGTGATAGTACTTTCTAAACAACAGCTTAACGTCTAATTAGGAGTTGTGATTAAAATTATTAATTAATTTGTTAATCAGCCTGGCAATACTGAAGGCAAACAGAGGCAAACTTAAAGCTCGATACAATTTTCTGCTAATAGTGTTTTTTTAAGTTTAAACGAATTAATCTATATATATAAATGTTATGTTGGTTTGTGTACGCTATTAAAACTCAAAAAGTTCTGCACCGATCGAGCTGAAATTTTAGCATGATATGTAATCCGCATCAAGGATTGTTTTTATCTATTTTTTTCATCAGTGACATATCAGCGAATGTGGGAATGTGCCACAAGGAAGCGTGGTAGGGTACAGCTATTTTGCTATAAATCGATTCTGTAGAATAAAAATCCGATTTAATGATAGAATTGTTATCATTAGCCTCCTATTACGAGTACATAATTTAGTTACAGTACGCCGAACCGTGGTGCCGATGCCGGCGACAATTCGTACAGTGCACATGTATACAAACCTTTATATTTCAGATTATGTTGTAACTACATTATTAATTAATGGTGTTCAATATTATGCAACACATGTGTGAACGTAGAGTTATAAAAATACTGGCGTTTAGAGTATAGTTTACTTATGGATACTTTCCTTCCGTTCGGCAGTAGTTTAGCCTTATCGCACAGGAAACTTGTTACGTATCGCATTCAGCACACTGATTACTGACCCTATCGCTGGGAGTGTGTTTGAATTGGTATAGTTTTTATTTAATACTAGCTGTACCCTGGAACGCTTCGCTGTGGCACATTCGCACATTCCCTGAAATGTCACTGATGAAAAAAATAGATAAAAACAATCCTTGATGCGGATTATATATCGTGCTAAAATTTCAGCTCGATCGGTGCAGAACTTTTGAGTTTTTGAAGCGTACACAAATCAACATAACCTTTATATATATATATATATATATAGACTTACTATTTTGATATGAAACAATTTATTAAGCTGTTGACACAAAATATAATACGAAAATATTTTTTCATTAAAATCTTTTCTAAGATTAAGATGTTAACAGGTTCACTGCTGAACCGTTTAGCTTTTTTTTGGCTCTTCTGCGAATCTTCACACAACATGTGTGTAAACTGTTTACTGACGTTGCGTCGTACGTACCTAATTAATCTCAATAAGCAGTGCGGGCGCACACAACTGTTGTGATAAAATTGACAATACAGCAGTCAGCGTGTTAAGGGGTTGAATGATACATAAACATTCCGATTCGAGATTATAGGTAGATAATAAACTTTTGTTTCCAAAATGCCAGCTTACAAAAGTCTGTCCTTGCCGTTAGAATACTTTAAATCAATGAAATAAATCTCTTAATTTTTTTACATTTCTAGTAAATAGTAGACAGCTTTAACACGTTCACTGCTGAAAACACAATTGTCGTGTTTTTCATAACTTGCCACGAGTACGGCAAATCACAACTGCTGTGTTTCTTGTATGGGAAAACACTATAGCGCGTGCAGAGCCGCACCCGTGGCTGGACAAGCAAAACGGCCCAGCAGTCAATGTGCTTTCACGTTCGGATTCACTAAACTTACACCATTGCGTTGGCGATTAGGTATCTAAAATAGAAAACTGAAATAAATGTGACAAAAATAATGGTGACCTTCTCAATTGCAAACCTGTAAAAGATGGATCAGACCTTGACCTTGGTGCGGCGTCGTGCATTTTGACAACAGTGACCTTGAGCCTCGGCTGCTGCGTGAAACAGAATCCGCAATAACAACGTAACCTTGATTGTAATAAGCGCTTTAGTGATATGCTAAATTGTATAGAATACAGACAGGAATTTAGTTCCACGCAACGAGGAAATTAGGTGTGATATTCGTATGTACAAGATCTTTGTCTCGGACGCGATGTCTATCGTTTTTTTTATTAGATTTAGCCATGAGACGAGCAAGTCTTTCCGTTCAACCTGATAGTAAGCGCTGCGCCTGCCCATAACAGTTACAATGCCACCCAGGACTTTGCATTGCATAACATTTTGACTGCTGAGCCGGTATGCTTGTCTAGCCACGGGTGCGGCTCTGCTCGCTCCATAGTGTTTTCCCATACAACAAACACAACAGTTGTGAAAAACATGACAGTTGTGTTCTCAGCACTGGAGGTGATAATCCTGCTAGGCACTACACTGCGCTCGTCACCCTGAGACATGGGCTCTAAAGTCTCATACCTATGCCCGGTAATTTCGCTGGAAACACTGCCCTTCAAACCGGAACACAGTAATGTTTCCAATAATGGCGACACTTAGGCTGATTAATTAGAAATGCATAGACCACTGGTCCCATTTCTGTTACAAGCTAGTCTAGTCTCATTTTTCAACCTTATAAAAACGACAGCTGACAAATTAAGATTCGGTTTAATTTCTGCCAAAAGAATTGATACTAAGGAAACCCTCCATATTGTAATTTTAAAGACTTTATCTCTATATATCTGGACGTTATCGGAACTCGGCTATAGTTAAGTGTTTTGCACAGAGAGTAGCCTGTTTATTTATAAATATCAAAAGTATACCCAACACGACAAAGGAACTGAAACAAAGCGTTTTACTATCGACACAATACAACCTAATTGGAAGAATATGATTGGCTATTAATCGATTCCACTCCGTCACGGGCAAGTGAAAACCTAGCAAGAACAAACGACTTCACCACCGATACTTTTCCACCGCGTTACCGTTGTTATATAACCGTTAAGGTTGACTTGTAATATTCATGCGTTTATTCTAGTTAGCTTGCAGCTGGGTAGTATTGATTATTTGGTTTCTTGAGCCTTTGCGTTTTCCATGTTTCGAGTTTCATGCATAAACTATGAAGACTGTGTTAGATTCATGAAACTGTTGAAACAATCTATTAAAAGGTGGCTTGTCGATTAGCTATAGGTACGTCGGTTAACTTCAATGCATGTGCATTAAATTTGTTATCAATTAGTTGGTCATCACACAGTGAAATAAAATAATAAGAAAAAAACAACGAAAATACAGTTTATTCGAGGTCAAAATGTAAATAAAATTTACTTCTCAAACATGTGTAATGCCATAGGCAAACAACTTTGGAAAACTAGTTTAAGTAGATCTTATGCGGATAAAACTTGATAGGTATGTATATCACAATAATGAACAACAAGGATACGATTTAAAAAAAATATCGTGAGTATTCTACACTAAAATACCAAAAAAGCAATTCACACCTAGTCAATTTTAGCATTAATAATCCATCATCTGGAAGACGTCCGCTGTTGAACATAGGCCTCTCCCCCATAGAACGCCACAACGACCGGTCGCAAGCTCTTAAAATAATTATAAACTCTCGGTGAAATTTCTAACATTCCACTCAAATTCACAACGCCCGCATGACATAATCCAAATATTTCCCATTCACTTGGAAAGCTCGGCACTTGCGCGTGCGACCCGCCCGCGGTCCCGGTGCGCGCGAGATTTCACTTTCACGGGCCATTGCCCCTCGACCAGCCTCGGCACACTTCAGCATTAGGTCAAGGTCGGATGATGTGATTTTGTGATATGGAACAAGAACTGAAGAAAGAAAATCATTTATTGGCGACAACACAACACAAAAACAACAACGCTATGATTGTGTGACCAGAAACAGTTTCCGCAAACGCCACGGCCATATAGGCCTTGGCACTGGTGAAGAGTTGGGTCTTTGTATTTTGAACCAAAAATAACATGATAAACTATTTCCAACTATACATAATATGTCAATCTCTTCATAAGGTCCATAATCGAAAAAAACCAACAAGTGCGAGTCTGAGTCACGCACGAAGTGTTCCGTACCAATGTATAAATGGGCAAAATTATTTTTATTTATTTTTAAAGTGAATATAATAACTACCTATTCTGTAAATATTCCAAGCGTCTGCATGTTGCCGTTTTCAATATCGAACAAATACGACCTAGAAAAAAACACGGTTTTTGTTATGGGAGCCCCTTTAAATGTTTATATTATTCTGTGTTTTATTATATGTGTCGTTATGGCGGCAACAGAAATACATCATCTGTGAAAAATGTAACTGGCTAACTATCACTCACTACTCATGAGATACAGGCTGGTGACAGACAGGCAGCGGAGTCTTAGTAAGAGGTAGTACTATCTATTCTGTGGTAATAGGGTCCCGTTTTACCCTTTGGGTACGGAACCCTTAAAATGACTTTAATCTAATTAGTGGTGGTCACACGTGTAACATTAGCTTTTCGGTATCAGCAGTGTTACCTAAATGCTTAGACAATTCGCCGTACCTATATCACCTATATGGAACACAAACAGCTTGTTTGGGCATAATTAACACACATTCTTGAATTATTATCGTTTACCCATAGGTCGGTATGAATTATTGATGCAATAACCCAATTTCATAGGTAAAGAATTTGCTCGGAGTGAGGCTAGACCAGTAACCAGTAAATTTTTTCGATGTTTGTTTGGCATTCTGTACATCGACCTTCAACACCTTCATTGCTGAAAACACAACTGTCGTGTTTTTCATAACTTGCCGCGAGTGCGGGAAAACACCACAACTGTTGTGTTTGTTGTATGGGAAAATACTATAGAGTGTGCAGAGCCGCACCCGTGGCTAGACAAGAAAATCGGCTCAGCAGTCGCTAGAATAACACGCCTAATAGTTATTGTCATCAAAGTTGTCTTTTCATATAATTGTTATCCTTAATTTTAAAGATATTTATTAAAGTTACACTCATTAATTGTCAATAGACGACTAACTTGGAAATAGTTCAACAAAAACCCGAGATAGAAGTGAACAAACAATTTGCCATTTACGAATACATACGATTAAAAGAATACCTACTTACATACAAATGTAAATTATATCGAAACAAATAATTGTGGACATTTAGTGATTCGGAATATCAGATCGCACAATTATACATATTCATCACAATAAAGTAAATCTTTTTGAAGCGAAAATGTCATAGGAGCGATCGTCGACCTTTGCTATCGCCTTATCTCGAGGGAAATATTATTGCACTTGGCAAAGAAAGGGTGTTATCGTGTTAAACAGATAGCGCAGCGATATAGCAAATCCAAACATAAATATTATATTGTTTTGCTTTTACTTATTGTCCCCCCGCACTCTTCATTGATTGATTATTTTACTGAGTGACAAGTCGAGCACGTCGCTCACCAGATGGTAAACGCTACGCCTGCCCATAACAGTCACAGCACCACCCAGAACACTGCATTGTATAATCCTGCGCGGCACTGCACTGCGCTCGTCACCCTGAGACATCGCCTCTAAAGTCTCATATGCCAAGTAATCCGCTACCTAGACAGTCATTACAACAGAATTTCCACAAATGATAATACTTGCAGTCATTGCTCATAAATTTATAACTGTGAATGGTTTTATAAATAAATAAATATACAGCGCATTTGAAGAACAATAAATGAACCGATGTCGTTACCGCTGCTACGTAGTACTATCCATTCTGTGCCGCTGCTGCCACGAGCGCTTAAAATCGAAGTCTAGCCTTCTATCGCTTAATAAAACCGACTCAATAACAACCAATGAATGAGACAGATATAGTGCTGCTCGGCCGCCGAATTAATTGCGTAATGTTGTATGTATCGAAGTTTTTAAAGTAAGACTTCTTTACGCACGCTTGTCTTGGGGAGTACGCTGGTGAATGCGTTACGAAAAGTGTGATTGGGCGAGGCGAATGAAAGTTGAGAGGGAGATATAAGTTAGTGAAGATAGAAAGAGACAGAGTTACGTTTTGTATATTACTGTAGGGGCAAGGGAGAGAGGTGCGAGCACAGATTTTCTTTCTCTCATAGCCTAGTATTACATATAGATGGAGCTAAAGAAGTTTTACTTCAGTCGTGTGGTCTAAAGCGCACTCGTTTTTTTTTTCTCATTGCAGATAGTCAACGATGCGTGAGCAGGACGAGGACAGTGTGCCCGCGCATCATGCGCGGCGCCCTATGAACGCTTTTCTCATATTCTGCAAACGTTACAGGAGCATCGTCCGCGTACATCACCCAAATCTTGAAAACAGGTGCGTAACACATCTGATCTTAACTTGCCTTGACACTTTGATCTCTAATTAATAATTATTATAACATCTAATATTATGTGATTACAGAGCAGTAACGAAGATTCTCGGAGATTGGTGGTTCCTTTTGGATCCAGATGAAAAAGAGTTATACATAGTTCTTGCAAAAGAGGTAAGGTTTCGTTTAAATTCTTTTTATAAAATGTCGAGCAATAAATGTAAATTCAGAATATTTATGTAAATAATAATCTATAATTATTTCCAGTACAAAGACGCGTTCTTCGAAGCTTACCCCGACTTCAAGTGGTATAAGTTGCCTGCGCCGCCGCTCCGCAATTCTTCGCGGCCTAGAGAAACAAACGAAAGTCCAGTAAATCCTCCTAGCAGCGAAGAACATGAGATAGAATCTGTCAATGTGAACAACAACTCAACTAAAATTGATTTCAATAAAAAGTCCCGCGATGACAATATCGGTAATGAACCAAAATCTTCATCGATGTTCACACCTGGCAAGTTAGCCGACGAAGCCCAAATGGGAGGGCTCAGCAGTCTCATCGCTACAAATACTGAAGCTCAAACTCCAAATCCTTACTATACACCTCCCTCAAAGTTCAACGCGATCTCAACGCCGAACCCCGAACCCCGATCTCATAGCTTGACAGAAGGCACCTCTAGGAAAGACAACGACCTGCAGAACGCTCTCGAGGAGACTACCAAGGTATTTAAAGAAGACTTTAATGAAAAAGGTAGGAGATATCGTCATGCCAATATGCCGGGAGATCGTTATCCCGTGCCAAACGATCCACTCACGAACCAAGATGTGATAGACCAAATAGTTGATAAGGATTACCAGAGGAATTCGTCCGACGAAGAAAAATATAATAGGTCTGGCAGGTCCTGTAAAGGGAAGCGTTACCGAGAGTTTATGGCTGTTGGGGGACTCATCGCAAACAAGAGGCAGAAGAGAGCTTACTCATACAAGATGCCCGAGGAAGGCTACGGCGTGAACTGTAGTTCGGATCCTGGCAGCTCCCGCAGCGAGGATTCGAACTCGACAGTCACCGACGAACCTAAGCTAGGTAATGACATGGATGACATGTCGGCCGAAAACGAATTAAAAATCGAACCAATCGATATACCCGAACCAGACAATAATGCTAATAAACCACGTAAGGTTTTCGACTTTGACTTGAACGGTAGAATTAGAGCCCTACCTGCACTTACTTATGAGACGTTTCAAGAGAGGAAACGCGATGGCAAACGCAAGAAGAAAACTGACGATCCGGAACCCGAAGAGCCAGAGTCGCCGCCTATAATCAACTCCGTGCCCCGGCCTATGATAGATGAGGGGCGCCAGATGAACGAGAACAAACGCGACGCCGTAGTCGGTAGCCAGAAGCGGAAGCCCAGGAAGATAAGCATCACAAGGTTCGAGGCCAACAGCATGGTTTCACGCGTAGAGAGCAATGCGCGTGAAATTAATCCTGAAATAAAAATTGCGATGGAAGCACCCACAGTCGCCCATAACATGGAAATCTGCAATCAGACGTCCCACGGCAACGTAGACCTCTTCGCACTGGCGACGTTGGCTGAGGTGGCGGCGAACACTTCTAAACTCGACGACTCGGCGATCGTACACACCATGACCGCCGAAGCGAGCGAGGGAAACGCTTCCATGGTATAAAATACTTATACAACTAGCATTAAAACATATTCCAAATATTATTTACTTTGTAATAATCAGATAATATTTATACATAGATCTACTTTTACAATGTACGCATAAAGATTCATATTATTGTACACTTTTAATTGTAGTTTTTATAAATTAGATATAGAATTATTTATATTGAGATAGAGAAAACTATGTATACTTATTTTAGTCGGATACATTGTCGTGTAGGCTGCTACATGTTGCTTTTTAGAACTAGAAACATAATTATGGTGATAGATATTTTAATAATAAATCTCACGAATAAAAAGAAGGCATAATGTATTTTACGTTAATAAGGGTAAATGATTTACAATTTAAATCCCTAGTGTAATTCGACATGTTCCTTACACGTACCGTATTGGAGTCACTGTGTCTGACGTCGCGTCATTAACGAAAAGGAGCGTACTAGGGCTATATAATCCATCACAATGTCAAATGCCAAACGTAGGTATGTCATATTAGATTAAATGGTAAACCTCATTACGTGTAAATGTTAGATTATTTAAATCGCCTTAATAATATAGAAATGTAAACAGGAGTAAGACACCACGTGCATAGACTGTATTGCATTTTGAAGGTGATTTATTTTGTTTTTTTAACATTGTACATATATATAATATAATATAATATATATTTGCAACTGCGGTATTTTTATATATAATGTGACTGAAAAGTCACACGTTTTATATATACCCGAATTTATCACAAGATAACTTTGAGCTAAAGTGTTCAATCGAACGCTAAAAACTATGTATAACCAAACCAGCGAAGCGTAATCTATTTATATATATATATATATATAATATAAATCGAGTCATTCATCGATGCGAATCATGATTATGTTATTTCAGTTGCTATTTAAACGGCTCTATGATGCGGCCAATATAATAATGATATACAACCATTTTATGAGTGAGTGAAACTCGCAATCATTTATTTGTGATAAATTAACTAGTTTTAGTTAAATATTTATAAATGTCATGCAATTTATACCATTAATTTGTGTTATAAATAACTATCGAAAAGTAAAAAAAAATTGTTCATTGGTAAGATTTAAATCTTGTCCCTATTAGGTACCTGAAATAATCGAAAAAAATCATAGAATTTCATTTGTTTTAAAAATCATACATTCGATTTATTGATGTTAATTTTAACCACTTCTATGTTAATCTTTAATTTAGAACAGTGTTTCTCAAATTGTCACTTGTTTATGTTTACGATGGATTTTGAGGGTTTCTGTGATTTTGTTTTATCTCCTACGTCGGGATCGCTGGTGAAGTTTTTTTTGCAGGTCTAGTCTAGTGTAGGGTTTATAATGAAATCATCAAGTTCTAAATTCGAAAAGTGCACTTACATTTTTTAAAGTTACATAACATGATCACACACGCCATAATGTGACATGCTCATCCAAAGACCAAATACTATAGAATAGAAAGCTAGGGTAGGGTGTAGATATTGTATATGTAATTATATAAGTGGTATTATATAGAACTGTATGTATTTTATGATGAAATAATATATGAAACATGTCAATGTTTTTGTCATTCCAAAATATCTAAATTTTGAAGTTGGTATTGTTATTTGTTTCCACTTTGTTTTGTTTCAAACTTTTTTATATTCGCGTATCTTTTAAACCGTAGATATTTGATTGTTGATTTTATGTAGAGTTTTATTGATTGTTAAGTTTTCATGCAAAGTGGTGAGCTTTTGACGGTTCCTAAATGAGATTTTATTAAAGGTTTTCAGGAGCTTTACAGTATGGAGGTAATTACAATTACACGCCGATCCTTATGAGTAATGGGTTGCCTTGTTAATAAATAAGGAGCCTTATATTTGAAGCTAGTGTGTAAGGTTAACGAGATGGGGCCAGTATGTGCAAGTACAAGATACTGAATCGCATTTTAGTGATTTTTGTAATTATCATAATAGGAACTTAGAACAGTAACGATCGGATATAACAATCTTGGGGAATGTAAGGACTGGATCCAAATAAAATTAAATAATGGTGCTGGAAGATCTGTATAGCGTTATTTTAAGAACCCAAGCTCAGTGTCAACTTTACTTGTTTCTGGCAATGGGCTATTAGTCACTGTATGTATTATAATAATCGTTATTATAAGTCGTCGCGATCAATTTGTGTCACAATTAATTTATAGTATAATTTGTGTTGAAATTACAGTACATTTACATATGCCTACCTATATGGCACATTTTGATTGCGACTGCTTTTGTCTGTATGGAAAAATATAAAATTATTTGAGAAACACTGGTCTTGGTAGCAATTAAGTAAGTTAGGGCATAATAAAGAAAGTCGGTTTCCCAAAGTGTTTAAAATACCTGTTTGGTCCCAAAGTATATTGTTGAATGTTTTGTTATTTGTGAGCGCGGTTCGATCTATATCCTTTTATTGTAGAAATAAAGTTTATTCATATTAACATTCACATGTTTATATTACTAAAACCCCGCCCTTACATAGTACCTACTTCATTATTATGAGCATAAAGGTTTTCATGCTATAGACTTGATATTGATGGTTCATAATCGTGTGAGCTTAAAGTCGCTCAGCGAGCTAAGGAGCGAGTTATGCTCGGAGTTTCTCTGAAGGACAGAATCCGTAATGAGGGGATCCGACAGAACTAACCGACATAGTTCAAAGGATAAGTAAGCTGAAGTGGCAGTGGGCCGGTCACATCTCTAGAAGAACCGACAACCAATGGGGTAAACGAGTTCTAGAGTGGAGACCGCGTTTGGGCAAACGTAGCGTAGGAAGCCCGCCGGCAGGTGAAGTTACGACCTGCTGAAGGTGGCTGGCAAGGACTGGATAAGGAAAGCCGAAGATCGTGCTCAGTGGCGTTCATTGGGAGAGGCCTACGTCCAGCAGTGGACGAGTGTGGGCTGCTGATGAATAGTGTGAATTTTAACATTTGATCTAGTATCAAATGTTAAAATTCACACAATATCAAATATATCATATATATATATATATTCAATATCTAGATATTGCAGTACATTTTATTGGTTATCATCGAGTTACAATAGATAATAATAATTATTATTAGGACATAGGTACATTACTAAGGGGGTTCTTTTGCAGCTGAGTGTACCTACTGTGGACACAAACATCTTGATTGAGTGAACTGTGGATGATAAGATTTATAGATGTACTAGGTACTAGTACACCTCTAAAGTGTACCAGGAACACAACATTTTTCAATGTAGCAATAGACAACACGGTCAGGTGAACCGAGGATAATAGGATTTGTAGCGGTGCCCTTGGTACACCTCAGGGGTGTACGTCCCCTTAGTCCACCCGGGTGTACTTGTTAGGTGGACCACGGGTAAGAAACCACTAAATTAACATTACCTATAGAATGGACACGCTCTTATATCCTGCCAATCCAGCTGACATTGTCTTTTGACGACTTCCGTGGGGTAAATTAAGAAATAAAAATTAATTGATTAATTAATTAATAAAATTAAAATCGGTATATTTACCGATTTTATACTCTGTTCCCATCTACACCACTATTAAATTCTTAAAGTCAAAAGTCAACTTCATTGACCAAAATGTCAAAATTAACAACCGCTGCTGCACTTCGCAGTGCTACCACCTTAGCGATTCTGTTGCTTATCTTAGTGATTTTTAGCGTTCAATATCGATATTTCCACAACATGAAATCGCTTGAAGTTATTTAGTGATTTATAATTATTATTTTTAAATTTAACAATACTGACCGCGTCCAACATCGCTTAACTTTAATGTTTGGATGAGACCGTGTTTTATTATATTATGTTCCTCGGACTATGAAAATTGCATTGGCTATTAACACTGGTGGACGGGAACAATTAAATTATACTAACCTAGTGAGAATGTTATGATATAAGTACCTACATAATATTGTTACCAGAGTGTGCAATGCAAAAATGGTAAAGGCGTCAAAAGTGAATCAAACACGAAGCAAATACTGGGGCTATGCAGCACGGTGCAGATCAGCACGAGTTCGTTTCATTTTGACGTTTGATTGCCACGGGGCTCGTCATTCGTATTGAAACGACGAGTCCCGTTGCCATCAAACGTCAAAATGAAACGAACTCGAGCTGATCCGCACCGTGCTGCATAGCCCCGCTGATCTGGTATAATACTTTACTGAAGAGTAAAACTGAAAAAAAAACACACCTACCTACTATTAAATAAAATAAACGAATTAAGATATAATAGTTCAAATAGTACACTATTTTGAAAAAAATCTCGTTGTTTATTTATAATAGTGATTCTCACTTGAAATATTCCGTGGTATTTAAAAGCATTTTTTTAAAGGCTCTAGTGATTTTCAATTTTGTAATGTGGCAACATTACGCTGCCGGTTGCGGGTTGTAGACTTGCAGAAAATTACGAAAATTTTGTTTGTTCGCTGGAGTAGCAAGGCAAAAACTCTCCTAAAATAACCGCCAGCGCTGCTAAACAGGACGTAATTAATGTGCGTGCGTTGTGGTACACATTCCTTCAAATCTGGATGAAGAAACTATGATTGCCGCATCTGAGCCTCTGGTAAGTAATGTTGTTTTGTTATTCCCGGCTTCTGAACTATCGATCCGTCCCTGTGAAAAGTTTAATCTGTTTTAAAACGTTCCTTTAAATATAATGAAACAGCTTATTGTGTAGTGAAAATCGTATAGGCAATTCATTCTGTAGTTTTCGAGGTGTACTTCTAAGAAGTCACCCTGGAAGCAATAATTTTGTTTTTCCGTAACGTTACTACCCAGGTACTCTTAAACCTCGTACATTTACTTAACTATCATAGGGGGGAGGGCACTAAAATTGTCAGCTGTCATGCTCACTCTCTGATGAATGACCTGCTCATCTCATTACTAAGCATAAAATAATAGTAACACCTGAATGGAAAATTGTATTTTCAGGAGTTTGTGCCGCACGGTAGGACCGTGCTAGCGAATCATCCAGGTCAGATATACGGCAAACACAACACATCGGCGTCGGAGAACTCTCTGCTCTACAAGCTCACCAACTTTGCCATCAAGGATGAAAGCTTGCTTGTGGACAAAGAGGAGGACGAGTGGTGGAGTGTACGGGAAGTCTACTACAGAGATAGTGGAGGTGAACTGCTCAAATTAACTGTTATGAGCTGGCCTGCGTTTACTATTATCCCACAAGAACAAAATATTTAAAAAAAACTTATGTTATAAATAGTTCCAAATTCATCAAAATTCTCCCGTTGCGGCATGAAGACAACAAACACATGAACTTTGACATTCATAATATTAGTAAGATTAAAATTAAATTGGTGGGATAGCCAGTTATTGGGTTTTTTTTTTCAGAAGTGGAAGACGAACCAGCACTTCCAAAAGATGCCAAATTTGACTACAACTCCGAGTCGTTTCGGCCGCCAAGCAGACTCCGTCCGGACTTCAATGTCTCCATAAAATCAGAGCTCCTCAACAAAAAAATTGATGATGCAACCTCAGCTGGGCCATCTCGAGGAGGCAGTGCCAATAGTTCTAGCAACATGTCCAAGAAATTCAACTTGAACCTGGGAAGCGGTAAGGGCTCCAGGAAGAAGCCTCTGAATCCTAAAACAGACAGCTTTTATGAGGAGGAGCTGTATGTGAAAGGCCGTACTGCTGTGTGGTCTAAAGGTATTCCACCTCAATATTCATTCAAATACTTAATAATGTTGATAGGTCGTGATAATTAGCACCCTATAATTTTGTTTTGGTGGTATTCTTCACGTCTTTCTAACAACAATTAATGTTACTGCATTTTCAGGAATGATGTCAACTCCAGCAACAAAACTGACATGTCCTGAGAACAGGCAAACCATAGCATGCTATACCATAGAAAACACAATCAAACATGCTGTCTTCGCCAATTTCCACGTTGACATCAAAAACACCATGCTAATAGATGCATTGAATTCTCAAATTGGAGACGTAAAGAAAAATATCAAAATAGAAGATACAACAGAACATATAAAAACAGAAATCATGCCGTCAATAGTATTGCTTGATAATAAATGCATGAGAGTGTATGCCACAGATGGCAGGGAATATATCACCAGTATACCGTTTCAAGTTAAAAAGGTGTGGGCAATGAAATACGGTGTCCTCTTAGAAAAAAATGCGACACCTGTACAACACAATTCAATTCTGCCAGCGTCATTTCTAAGACTAAACGAGACAAACAACAGTTCGTTCAATAGATCTAGAAATAATCTCTTCAACATGAGTGGAAAACTACGTCAAGATTCCATGTCAACAT
The DNA here is from genome assembly GCA_912999815.1 of Campaea margaritaria. Lineage (NCBI taxonomy): Eukaryota > Metazoa > Arthropoda > Insecta > Lepidoptera > Geometridae > Campaea > Campaea margaritaria. The sequence goes on along the minus strand of OU538802.1, from coordinate 10,668,635 downwards.
ATGATCATGATGTGCCATTACCTACATGTTTCTCATTGACTCACCCGTTAGATGAAGTTACTCCGATTTTGATGAAGTCTCCGTCTCAAGGCTTGCAGTATTATAATGACGGTGATCTGCAGATTATCTATGTAAACATAAATCCAAGCATTATCCTGCTGTATGACTGGAAGCTGGCAATTCATTCACTGTGGAGGATACGGAGATCTACCCGGGATGAATGCCTCTCAATGTGTCCCAACATGAACTCAACTACTACAATGTTCAGTCAGTCTTGTGACTACATAGGGAGCCCCATGCAGAGCAACAGAAATGCTACGAGTTGGGCCACAGGCCTGGGCAGTCCGTTCCAATCTAAAAAAGCTACAAATACACCTCCAAGATCAAGATTAAATAGTCCAATGGCCAACGTGTTCCACCAGCAAGGAATGTCTCCTCATGCGTCAATCGGACAAGCTTCAAGTGTTTCAATGATGGCCAATAACATGACGCAGCAACCACCATCATTGCCACTGTACCCTGATATCTGCATAGATCATATCTGGACTGATAGTGTCTCGATTCGCCGAGACACAATTGAAACCCCGAGCGATATCAAAACATTCTTACATACGGACTTGGTTGGTCATGAGTATTTGTGTTTCATTGTAAAAGTGAGCTCAGTGAGTAAACTGCAAATACTGAGGTTACAGAAGTCACGCTCACACGGGCAGTCTTCAAAGACGAATCTAATAGTAGGTACGGTTTCGACAGTGCTCGCAAAAGATGCAGTTGTGTTGCCGCATCTAAAAATGATTGCCTTGATCGACGAAGCGGGAAATATTATTCTACAGTCAGGCAATAGTGCTGTTGGCAAGGTATGTTGAAACAGCATAGTTTTAGTGTTATTAAAATTTATCACACCACTACCTATTGGTAAACAGTGACATCATCCAAAATGGTAACAACATCTTCCCGGTATATAACAACATGTTATAGCATTAAGGGATAACCTAGCTTTTATTGGTAATGGATTTTTCAGAATCGGACCAAGAGTTCCGGAGATTATCTCCTACAAACAAACAAAATCACAAACTTTAACTCTTTATAATACTAGTGCAATTTGGTCATTTTGGAAGCCTGTTTATTTATGTTTTTTGCCGTAATTCCAGGTGCACGTGGGCGGAGTCCTAGCCCGCCTCATCGAGTCTCCGTACACGAAGCGTTCGGCCTTCCAGTCCCCGTTCCCCCGGCGCAGCAGCCTGCTGCCCAGCCGGCGCGACGCCGCCGCCGCCTTCGACGACTCCGCGCTGCACCTGCTGTCGCCCGTGCCGCACGCGCTGCCGCGGGGGGAGCAGAGGGAGAGCTTGGGTTAGTGATAAGAAAACCTTGGGATGACATTAAGGGAAGGCAGCACTTTTGAGGTTTTAGGAACTTCTGTAACTGGATTCCTCAATCTTCTCTTTCACGTCTTCTTCAACATTAATCGCAGTAAAGTGGATTTCTGTAGCCCACTCTTCGCCCCCTCGGGAAAAGCGACGCTATTTACACAATATATAAAAATATTTATACAATTTCCAGGTCTAAGCGGTCTCTGCGACGCGGCCGGGTCCCGCCTCACGCTGCAGTTTGAGACGGGCGCGATGTACCGGATCTCTCTCCCCTCGCTCTCGTGCTCGTCCTTGGTGACCAAGTGTTGCGCCGCGCTCACTGCCATCTTGCCTAAGGATATTACTATGCAGGTGGGTGGTTCAGCAGCTCTTTTGACAATATGCAACCCTAATCTGTGTGTTAATAAAAGTTGATAATAAATAAATATATAAATGAATGTTAGTAAATGTCTCGCGTTGATTCTTACTCTTTTGAGAATTTCGAACTCCATACCTACCTCTGTTTTTGTCGCTAGTTGATTGCCCTATGCTAAAAATGGTCAATTTTTAATCTCATTCCTATCCGGTCTGTGTGTAATTATTAATTATAGATTGGTCATGGATGTAGATTTTGTCTCTTGTTGATTCTCGCTCTCTTGACCATTTGCTACCACCTTCCTTGCACTGATTGACCTGTGTAATTATAGGTCATGGATGTAATTTTTTTTCTAGTCAAGTCACTACTTAGAGCATTTTCAATTCCTCCATTCCTCCATTTCCTATACATTCATTTCTTTTTTCTATTTAATTGCACATACAGCTACATCAACTCATTATTATTCATACTAACTAGACAAAAACGGGTCTTAGACGCGCCCAGATTAGTATTAAAAATATATAATTTTTTTTAAGGTTATCATAAAATGGTACGGCATCCGCAACGCTCCCGGCACTCAAGACCTAACCCCCGAACAAGAATGGTCGATGTTCTCAGATCTTCTTCTCTCCCTCATCGGCTACGACACAGGACGACTCAAGTCCAAACAATCTGACGACACAGAAAACACCGAAACCGCTTCGAAGAAACAGAGAACTTCCAGCGACGGATCTCAGGACGATTGGGAATATCTACTCAACTCTAAACTGCACAAATGTATTGGAAATAATCTATCTGCGCTGCTGAAACTCCCTTCATTGTCAGTGGAGAACAAACACAGGCATATTGATAAGGAAGACGATGACAAACCGACACATTTCAACGTTAACTCGCTGCTGCTCCCATACATTCTGCAAGTTTTATATGTGTTTCATTTAGTATACGAAGAGATCAAATTGAATACACTATTGTGGAGTGATATGAAGCCGCTTTCGGCATTCCTGTATCAAATAGCGAAGGATTTGAAATTGGACAGTTACATCAACCACTATTGGTTGGATTTCCCAACGGATTTAAATATAGATATTGATACGGCGTCTCAGATACCCGATGAAGCGGTGAGAAAGTTGTGCGAGCCTTCGTACTTTAGTAAGGAGCCGCCGAGTGTGTTTGCATACTTGAATGCGATGCTGAAAGACATGGATGTCGGTTACTATCCGTATTTAGCTGATGTCAATAATACGTCGAGGGATCTTATTGAGGTTAGTGGATCATTTCTTTACTGAATCGTGATGTTGACTATGACTTCACTAGACTACCTGACCGACTGATATTTGACGTTTCGACTATCATCATTATCAACCCATATTTGCTCACTGCTAAGAAAGATTTCCCGTCACTTTCATTACGTGGATCAGGCCATAATAACAGGGGCTTAATTCGAATTGTTGAATCCATACCCCCGGAATAATACGCCGATATTATAAGAACAACAAATTTTAAATATAAATATTTGGCACCGGTGAAATAATTCTCACAAACTTTAAAGCCAAATCGTAAAATAAACCTTTTTCAGGTATTCTCAATCGTCGGGTGCGGGCGGGCGGCGGGTGTACAGAGTGTGGCGAGCGGGGACAGCATGGCGGCCAGCACCCCGCGCGGCCGCCGGGACAGCGGCCCGGCCGCCGCGCCGCCCTACTGCCAGGCGGTCATGGCGCTGTGTGACAGGGGTGAGTAGTCATACCGGCGTGCAGTGCGGGCCGGGCGGGGCCAGCGTGGCGGCCAGCACCCCGCGCGGCCGCCGGGACAGCGGCCCGGCCGCCGCGCCGCCCTACTGCCAGGCGGTCATGGCGCTGTGTGACAGGGGTGAGTAGTCATACCGGCGTGCAGTGCGGGCCGGGCGGGGCCAGCGTGGCGGCCAGCACCCCGCGCGGCCGCCGGGACAGCGGCCCGGCCGCCGCGCCGCCCTACTGCCAGGCGGTCATGGCGCTGTGTGACAGGGGTGAGTAGTCATACCGGCGTGCAGTGCGGGCCGGGCGGGGCCAGCGTGGCGGTTAGCACCCCGCGCGGCCGCTCAGCATTTAAACTAAGTTTAAAGCCCTATGCAAACGGTGCGAGGTGGGCATTAATAGTTTCCCGATTCACCCACCCGAGGACTACATAGGCATAAATGTAACAATTAAAACCTAACACACACTCAAAGCATTCGACACATTTCCACAAACTATTACCGTTTTCAAAAACTGACGGTACATTGTCGCAAAGAACATTGTCTCCAGATGTGTATGTGAATGTACCCTACATTGCTTCCAATTGTCCCCAGGGATGACCCCGCGAGACGTGGACAACCTGCCCCCCGCCCTAGGGCTCTTCCTAGTATCGATATTCACCCGCTGCAAGGGCACGACGTGCGACTGGCCCGCTCCCGCTGCCGCTTATGCCTTGATCATGCGAGAGGAGCTAGCGTTGCAGCAGCAGATAGCGGATACTGTGAATTCTACTACTGAGTATATTGAATGTGAGTACGAATCATCAAAAGTGGTTAGTGTGGTGGCATCAATGGATCATCATATGAGTTGTGATGATAGAAAAAGAGAATAGAGAATGCTACATAGCATTAAGTCCTCCTTATACATGTTATTTTTGTGCTATAGTATAAATAAATAAATAAATAAATGATAATTATCAGATAGTTGAAAGTTCGGAAAAATAAACACCCCAATCGAAAAAACCACTTATATGTTAAAACTTCCAAAAGTTTACTATTGAACTATTTATATTACTATTCGAAACAAAAATAGTAGTCATCTCTCTCTCTCGTTCACAGCACTGGCCCTAGAAGTGTTAGAGAAAGAGACGGCATACTCCGTCCACGGCAAGCTTACGGACGAGGCGCCGGCGAAGGGAGACGACTCGGAGCATGCCACCGGCATGGAACATCTTAACACCAAGCTATTGTCACTTCTATATCCACGGGATCATCGGTGAGTAGAACGGGTGTTCTTTTTTTTTATTTGCCAGCCAGTGTCAAGTTGTTACTAGTGCGGTTTTTTTTTTAAAGATTTGTATTAACCAATTGATTTCGTCACGGGCAAAGATTTATGTGAACCACATTTATTTGCTCTGAGTCTGGGTGTTGTGGGACCATGGTCCTCGTAGTTCCTGATTCCCTGATACAGAGAATCCTAGTTAGGGTTAAAGATCATGACGCCTTAAAAAAATGTGTGTTCGGACACATCGTAGAAATAAAATTTCAACTAAATAAATATTTCAATATAAATTAAAAAAAATATTCCAAAAAAAAATATTTGTAAGAAGATATTTAAAAAAGTATATGAAACGTAACTCTCTCTCTTTATATCTTCATTAACTTATATCACCCTCTCAACTTCCGATCGTCTCGCCCGATCACATTTTTCGTAACACATTCACCAGCTTACTCCCCAAGTCAAGAAGTTTTACTTAAATAAGTAGACGTGCGATTTTTTGGCGGTAATACGAGTGACGTAGCACGCATTTCTCTCGGTTCCAGAATGACGGAAGTGTTCAACCTCCTGCAGTCCTCGCAGCCCATAGCCATCAACCTGACGCAGCGGCCCGAGGTCTCGGACCATGACTTCATTGAGGAGCAGGAGAAGTTCCTCTACGCCTTAAGTACTAGGACTACGGCGTTGCCCGTCGCTAGGTAAGTGAAAACAATGAAAGAAATAGACTTATCCAAGCTATTTATAAAGCTGCGGGGTGTTCATTTCGTCTACTGACTCACCGTACATACACCCCTATCCTTGTTTACTTATTGGAATTTATCTGTACAGTGTTTATTTTTTTCAGGTGTACAATATAGAGTTTTCTATTATATTCTGTAAGTCACCGTATCATCCTTCCACAGGGGCATGCTAACATACCGCACCCTGCCCTGCTCGCCCATCGAGTCTCACACCATCCCCCGCATCTGTGTGTGGGGGCGGGGGGCGAGGGCGGCTACCGTTGCTCCCCCCGCTGCCGAGCTCACCGCCCACTCCTTAGCGTGGCCTAATTTTCACTCGGGGGTCGCGGCGGGGTTAGCGCTGGTGCCCACTACGGGATCCAGCATGGACTCTACGTGGCTGCTGTACAACAAACCTAAGGTAATATAAGTCACGATATAGTGCTATTAAGTTCATTCATCATCATTTAGTATAATAGTTTCGCATTTGTTCATTGACCTATTTATCTGGCTCGAAGAATCATGATGTGTTCAAAAATTTGTGTTCCGAGCCGGATGATAAATCTTTTACAATATCCGATAGAGAGACAAATAACATAAAATATATATATATATATATATTTATAACTCTATGTTGATTAGGCCATAATTCACCATGGAGGATAATATTACTCGTGAAAGTGAGGAGAGACCTGTGCCCAGCAGTGGGCCGAAATCGGTTGATGACGATGAAGATGATGATGTTATGTTGTTCCTTTAGGGCGCGGCGGAGCTGGCGCCGTCGCAGGCGGGGTTCCTGCTGGCGCTGGGGCTGGGCGGCCAGCTGCGGGACATGCCCTTCATGAACATGTACGAGCTGCTCGTGCGCGGCAACGAGATGCTCAGCGTGGGGCTGCTGCTGGGGCTCGCCGCCACCTACCGCGGTGCGGGAACTACACTTGACACATTTGTCCTTCCCATCGAAAAAACGCTAATTCACAACACATATTTTAACGCTGAGTAATGCTAAAATAAGCGTTACGCCTCGAACATTTAGAGTACATTTAATTTTACGTGGTTTATTTATACACGTCATTTAAGTTGCCGTTAGACAATATGAAAATTAATTTTGACATTTCATCGTTCGTCACTTTTCCCGGTGACCACCGTCACTTTTCCCGTGACCGGTGGTATGAAGTTAAGCGATCACACCGCTCGTTGAACTTGGTTAACCGCCCTGACGTCGCCCATCGTAAAGCTGCTGCCCACTCTTTGACAGCACCTTTATCGCAGAACCAAGCCTTGGGATAAAGGTCCTTCGAGCTCGAAACCTAACAACCAATGTAATTTCCAGGCACCATGGATATCCAAGCAACGAAGCTGATGTCCATTCACCTGGAGCCTCTCCTCCCCCCCACATCCATCGAGCTGGACATCCAGCAGAACATCCTGGTGGCGGCACTCATGGGCGTTGGCCTGGTGTACCAGGGCACCGCGCACAACCACTACTCGCAAGTGCTGTTGAACGAGATCGGTGAGTCATGAGATGAGGAGGTTAAGCCCATGATGGTGAGCGCTGCGCCTGTTGCCTAAACATTTGTGAACTTATCTGCGTATTGCGTTATAATCGGGCAATGGCGCAGTCGGGAAGATTTGGATACATACAATCTAAAACTCCAAATTTTTAATCGCCGACCTAAAACAAATTTAATCTAGATTAACACCCAAGAATAAAGTTGACTGTACAAGGTCTAAAGTCTCGTTATTCATTAAAATACTTGAAGTGAGATCCCCTCTGACATTGGGCAGCTAGAATTTGACACATTTGGTTTTTAAGAATTTAACACTAAATTATTATTATTGGTAGTAAACCAGTTGAGAACTAGTGTGATTGCTTTTTTAACGTCGTCAAAATTGTTCTGGGTTCGGTTAATCCTCAAAATAAGTGAAGTATCATCAGCAAACAAAACAATATTAACATTAGATTATAACAAAAAAGGCAAGATCGTTAATATACGCCAAAAACAAAAATGGGCCTAATATTGAACCTTGAGGCACACCCATAGGGATGAGAGATCCAGATGATCTTTCTTCATTCACATCAACTTTCTGTATTCTGTTACTAAGATAAAAGAAGACAAGATCGAGAGCTTCCCCTGAACCCTGTAATGTTTTAATTTTCAAATTAATGTTTCGTGACTAACGCAATCAAATGCTTTGGAAAGGTTACGGTAGACACCAATTGCATCTTGTGACTTCTCCCAAGCGTCAAAAATATGTTTTAAAAGCCTTATCTCTGTATCTGTAGTAAACCGTACACACATACATACATTCGCGGTCCTATCATGATATTTATTGTTACCACATCAACATCTGTTCCGTGTGTTCTGTTCTTAGCGTCACTGGCGTCAGTGTTTTTGTAGCTGGAACGTTAGTCATTTATAATTAAGTTGGAAGCAATGGCGCAGTCGGTAGGATTAGGTCAGTCAGGGACTGGGAGGATTCTTTGAGGAATATATAAATTTATCTCCAGGGAAGCCACCCGGGCCGGAGATGGAGAACTGCGTGGAGCGCGAGGGGTACGCACTGGCGGCGGGACTGGCGCTGGGGATGCTGCAGGCGGGCGCCGGCACGCGCGCGCCGCGCAACCTCGCGCACACGCTGCGCACCTACATGCTGGGCGGCGACAAGCACCCCCTCACCGGTCAGTGCCCCCCCACCAGGCGCCGGCACGCTGCAGGCGGGCGCCGGCACGCGCGCGCCGCGCAACCTCGCGCACACGCTGCGCACCTACATGCTGGGCGGCGACAAGCACCCCCTCACCGGTCAGTGCCCCCCCACCAGGCGCCGGCACGCTGCAGGCGGGCGCCGGCACGCGCGCGCCGCGCAACCTCGCGCACACGCTGCGCACCTACATGCTGGGCGGCGACAAGCACCCCCTCACCGGTCAGTGCCCCCCCACCAGGCGCCGGCACGCTGCAGGCGGGCGCCGGCACGCGCGCGCCGCGCAACCTCGCGCACACGCTGCGCACCTACATGCTGGGCGGCGACAAGCACCCCCTCACCGGTCAGTGCCCCCCCACCAGGCGCCGGCACGCTGCAGGCGGGCGCCGGCACGCGCGCGCCGCGCAACCTCGCGCACACGCTGCGCACCTACATGCTGGGCGGCGACAAGCACCCCCTCACCGGTCAGTGCCCCCCCACCAGGCGCCGGCACGCTGCAGGCGGGCGCCGGCACGCGCGCGCCGCGCAACCTCGCGCACACGCTGCGCACCTACATGCTGGGCGGCGACAAGCACCCCCTCACCGGTCAGTGCCCCCCCACCAGGCGCCGGCACGCTGCAGGCGGGCGCCGGCACGCGCGCGCCGCGCAACCTCGCGCACACGCTGCGCACCTACATGCTGGGCGGCGACAAGCACCCCCTCACCGGTCAGTGCCCCCCCACCAGGCGCCGGCACGCTGCAGGCGGGCGCCGGCACGCGCGCGCCGCGCAACCTCGCGCACACGCTGCGCACCTACATGCTGGGCGGCGACAAGCACCCCCTCACCGGTCAGTGCCCCCCCACCAGGCGCCGGCACGCTGCAGGCGGGCGCCGGCACGCGCGCGCCGCGCAACCTCGCGCACACGCTGCGCACCTACATGCTGGGCGGCGACAAGCACCCCCTCACCGGTCAGTGCCCCCCCACCAGGCGCCGGCACGCTGCAGGCGGGCGCCGGCACGCGCGCGCCGCGCAACCTCGCGCACACGCTGCGCACCTACATGCTGGGCGGCGACAAGCACCCCCTCACCGGTCAGTGCCCCCCCACCAGGCGCCGGCATGCAACCATATCCATTCGCCCACTACACACCGCCCCTTCTCACTACCCCTACCCATCGCCTACTTCACACTCCCCTCTGGCACCGCCTCTATCCATCGCCCATTAAACACCGCCCCTTCTCACCGTTCAATACGAACTAACCCTACATACCGCTTCCTACCTACGGCCACGTACACACCATTCACCACCCACCGCCCTTACATACCTTACATATAAATAAACCAATCACAATTTACCAACAATTGCGACATACTTTTTCCACCACAGGTAACCAAAAAGAGAAATACAAGCAAGGCTCGTTTGCGGTCCGAGAGGGTGCCACCGTGAACCTCGACGTGACGTCGCCCGGTGCCACCGTAGCCCTAGGGCTCCTGTACCTGCGCACCGGGGCCGCCGCGCCCGCCGCCTGGCTGCGCCCGCCCTCCACGCCGTACGACCTGGACTTTGTTAGGCCGGATCTGCTGATGCTGAGAATTATTGCTAGAGGTGAGTCTGGCGTGAACATCAGTGTCGCCATTTACTTCGTCTAGACTTCCCTTAATGCCACCAACAACTTTACCTGGATATCCCCCGAAACTTCGTCTCAATGTCCTCTGAAACTTCATCTCGATATCCCCCGAAACTGCCTTAACAACCCTCGAAACTACCTTAACATCCCCCGAAACTCCATCTCGAAGTTTGCGCCCTGCAAAACTTCGTCTCGATGACCCCTATAGCTTCATTTCGACGTCTCGTTACATAATCTTTTAACATTAGTAAGATTATATCCTCCTTCAATAATTTTACTTTTTTTTTGTGCGATAATTTTTTTATTTATTTTCTTCTCCCCAGGCCTCGTCCTATGGGACGACATAGAAGCGAGCGAGGAGTGGATAGAGGAACAAGTGCCCGAGACCATTAAGCCTTACGTCTTCGTCAAACCAACGGAGGACAACATCGACTACGAGGCTATGAAGTGAGTTGATAAACTGTATTGAGTGGCCCTGTAAGGGCTTATAGTGAATTTTTTTCATATGTGTTTTGATTTGTAGTTAATCAATGTATTTTATTATAAGAGTCTCAAAATATTTACAATAGCAACAAACAATTTTTGCAATATTAGTCTTGACTTTGACATTTTCCACATATTATGTTAGCTACTAAATTAAAAAGTGATAGATTTTAAAATAGACACAGTACCAACATGACGGTTTAAAAAACGGTTGGTATCTATCTTTTGACGGCCAAATCTACCACCGGCCATGCTCATCAAACCAAATATAAGAAATCAATAGCGACACATTTTTGATTTCCCGCCCAAATTATGATGGTTTTTTAATTTATTTTTATCTTATTTTTTATTTTTTTGGTCTCGCTTTTCCTTCCAGCCACGCATACTGCAACATAATAGCGGGCGCGTGCTTCGCCCTCGGGATCCGGTTCGCGGGCTCGGGCGACGAGGACGCGCGCGACGCCACGCTGCACTACGCGCGCCTGTTCCTCACCCTCGCGGGGAAGTCCCTCGCCGAGCTGGCGGGCCGCACCACGCTGGAGTCCTGTCTGTGCGTCTGTCTGCTAGCGGCTGCCATGGTGAGCGCTGCGCCACTTGCAGCGGGGGCACCCACTACGAATGAGACGTCAACTGTCTCAGGCGGGGCGTCGGGTACCTCGAGCGGGACGTCGGCGGGGAGTTGAATATCATACCCTCCTAGTGAAATATCAGGCATTTCAAGCTAGGTCGTTGGACACACCAAGCGAGACGTCGGCTAACGTAATATAGTTCAATAAATGATTTTCATATTGTTTTTTTTATTTATTGATTTATTTGCAGATAATGTCGGGTCGCGGCGACCTGGACGTGCTGCGCCTGTGCCGGCGGCTCCGCGCGCGCGTGCCGGCGGCGCCCGCGCCGCACGCGCCGCTCACGCACGGCGGACAGGTGCGTGCGGCGCGGCTGTGGGCTCCCCCTGCGCCACAGGGTAGCTAGATGTAATGTGCGTGCACACCCGCGGCAGATGGCGGTGCACTGCGCCGTGGGGCTGCTGTTCCTGGGCGGCGGGCGCGCCACGCTGAGCACGACGCCGGCGGCGGTGGCGGCGCTGCTCGCCGCGTTCTTCCCCAAGTTCCCCACGCACAGCGAAGACAACAGGTCTGTCACTATTGGAAGGAAACATCACGACATACAAATGGGCTTTGTTCAAATTATCTGCCCTGTAATTTTATTGTCATTTTCTTAAAAATTTTAAGAAACTAATACGAATACTTCGATTTTAATTTTTTTTTAATTTCACCCTTATGACGTCACTATTGGCATAATATCATTTAATGCCGTTGCCAATATAAAAAAATAAAACTGTATATTTCATCTGTGATTTAATGACATGACAGATAATTTTGTTTTGAAGTGGGTAATGCATGCTTGCCGCTTGGGTAAATTTTAACATAATGCCAATGCTGACGTCATCACCGGCAAATCAAGGTTGCCGGTTCGTTTAATTTTTAACCCCCGACGCAAAAACGGCGGGGTGCTATAAGTTGGACTTGCGTGTGCCAGGTACCACCTGCAGGCCTTCCGGCACCTGTACGTGCTGGCCGTGGAGCCGCGCCTGTTCCTGCCGCGGGACCTGCAGTCGGGGAAGCTCTGCTACGCGCACGTGCAGGTGGGCGCACTATGCCATGCTGTACCAATAATCGGACTTATTGTACAAAGTGACAGAGATAGAGAGGGTTAATGAGGTTTCAGACCAACACTTATTCACTGTTCTCTATTCAATTTCTAAGCTACATGTAAAAACGGGATTTTACTAAAACCTGTGTTTCCAGTTGGTTGATCTCTCCGGCGCAGTGAGTGAGCTGATGGCGCCGTGCATAATTCCCGAACTGAGCACACTCCGGGAGGTGAAGGTCAACGACTCGCGCTACTGGCCCATCAGCTTCCAGCGTGGCCGGAACTGGGACCAGCTTAAGTAAGTCTTTCACGGTAATTATTTTTGAAGTAAAACTTCTTTACGTATGCTTGACTTGGGGAGTAAGTAAGCTGGTGAATGGGTGACGCATGCGTTACGAAAAGTGTGATCGGGCGAGGCGAACGGAAGTTGAGAGGCAGATATAAGTTAGTGAAGATAGAAAGAGAGAGAGAGACGTTTCCTATATTTTTGAAGATATTTATAATATAATATTTTAATGAAATGTTTTTTGTGAAATATTTTTAAAAATGTTTGTGAAGTTTTACTTTTACTATGTGTTTCAGCACGCATTTTTTTTTTACTATTCCTAATTCTTTTTTTAATTTAGGTTCACACGGTTAAGACATTTCCCAAGTATTAATAAATTATCGAGTTAAATAATATTTTTAGTTAAACTTTAGAATTCCAGTCAGTTGGTACTCTAGTCAACGCTGAGGGTCAAAGAGACGATTCGATGAAGTGGTGGGTATTTTACTGAAACTTTAGGAGTTGAACTTGGAATGACATGTCTTTTTGGTTTTGTAGTATTAACTAGTTTTTTGTCTGAGTAACAAGAGGGGTATATGGGACTGGAACCCACTAAAACCCCCCGTGAGCAGCCGAGGAGGGGTAAGATGGGGCCGCTCTAGCAGTCACCATCTTGCCCCGGCGGTAGGCTGGGCTGTTGTCCGGGCCCATACGTCCCGGAGAGACGTCCCCCTGGACGTGGACTCTGACCCGGGCGGCGGTGCGCAGGACGTTCCTGGCGCTGTCGTGGTGCGTGGACGTGAAGCAGCGGCTGGGGCGCGCGGCGCACGCGGCGGACCCGCGCGGCCTGCGGGCCCTGCGCGCCGCCGCGCTGGCGCCGCGCGCCGCGCGCTGCTGGCCCGCCGCGCCGCACGCCGCGCCGCACGCCGCGCCCGGGGACGTCGCCACCATTATCAAACATTACTTGAACAAGGTACGGTTCCGTTTCAACTGACTGCGCCCCGAACTTCATTTTTTTGTTATTTCATAATAATGACACACCACACACCGCACACACATACAAACACACACTCACACACACTCACACCACACACGCAGACACACACACAGACACACACACACAAAAGAAATATCAAATAGTGTGTTCAAACAAACCACACATAGAAAAAGTCCTATGGTTGGTTCCCAAATTCTCCAATTACCCAGATAATTTTTTGTTTTTTCTTTAATGCTTCATTGTTCTCAAATTATGGTGTGACCGAGGGAAATAGAAATTAATTTTTATGCCTATATTTGGATAAATATTGTAATGAGCATGTGGCAGGACACGGACCCCGACGCGACCATCTGCGCGGACTGCCTGGTGATCTCCAAGAAGCGCGCAGGCGGCAGGGCCTCGCCCCCGGGGCGCTGCAGCTGCCGGCGCCGCAGCCTGGCGGAGCGCGAGTGCGCGCAGGCGCTGGCCATGCTCGCCGCCGAGTGCGTGCAGCGGGACACGCTGTGCGCGCTGCCTATCTGGACGACGTTCTTGAAGGTAAACCGACGTCCAAGGTGCAAAGCTCTCGAACTGTGTGGGCAGGCGTAGCGCTTATCGTCGGGTGTCCGACTCGCTCGTCTCATCGCTCGGTCGAATCTATACAAATTAATAAAATTTAAGTGTCTGTTTGTAATATTAAAATAACCGCTTTTTACTACACGCTTAGGAATGTATATGTGGAACATATACCAATATAACATGTTTTACAATTTTTGTCTGTCCATCTGTCTGTTTGCTCCGGCTAATCTCTGGAACGACTGGACCGATTTCGACGGCACTGTCACTGGCAGATAGCTGATGTAATTAAAAGTGATTAGATTTATAACGAATAAAAAAAAGAAGTTTTTTCAACTTAAGAAAATCGGTTGCAAAATGTATTTAACGGCTTTTGTTCCCAAAACACCTCAACTGACGTTGCAAAGAATTATTTTTACTAATGTCTTACTTTTCACTTTACAGATCATAAGGACAATGAAGACGGAGCCCACCTCTTACCACACTTGGCAAATCAAACTGCTTCTCTCACAAATGGACAACCACAACAAGCGATCCATGGACGAGATGACAATAGACGGACAAGAGCTAAACGAACCTCTGATATCGAGTGAATTCACTCTCGCTATCAAGCAGAAAGTGTGCCACATCTTCGACAGCTGGGAACTCAAACTGACCCCCTTCTTAAGGAAGTATCTGGGGTTGCCAAGTAGCAGGAAGCTGAATAATTGTGATGAGAACCAGAAGAGGTTCTTGAGTGCGTATATTGTGTACCATGATCTGATGAGGGACGTGTTGAAGGAGTGTGTTGACGACGATGAGTTGTCGGTGCTGATGAACCAGGACTGTTTGACTAGTGAAGCTTTAAGTAAGGTAAGATAGAAAAAGTGTTTGGAAATAATATATTTTTTCAGACATCGTGGTCGGCATCATCAACCCGTATCGTCCCACTGTTGAGCAAGGGCGACCCTTCATTTTCGTGAGTAGGGTTAGGCCATAATCCACCACGGGGGCCAGATGCGGATTGGTGGACAAGCTTTTATAAAATGCGTATTCGGTATTCATCATCAGATCAGCTTGCGGACACATAATATTGTATTCTCATTGGAACTTCAGAGGCGTGCAAAATTTTATCGGATTAATTTCGGCGCGTGCGCGATGGAATATGGAATATGTTTTTTCTTAATAATTTGTAACATTTTAATCTCTATTTCTAGGTGGAGAACCTGGTTAGATGATCTCGGTCCCTGGCCTGTGGCTATGTGACCAGGTCCAGGTGTTTGGGGAAGGACTGCGTGCACGACTGGTGCTAAAGGCGTGCGTACACGACCGGTGTTGAAGGATTGCATACACGATTGGTTTCGAAGAGCTAAGTACAGGATTGGTTTGAAGAACTGCGTACACGGTTGGTGTTGAATCGTGATGTGTACACGCGTATGGACACTGACTCGTGCACGCTCTCTAACTAGGGCTGGTGAGAATAATTATTTTAGTTCTCAACATTTGCTAATTAGGAGGATATTATAGATATACTATGAGTCAAAGATCATTTGTTAAGTTTCGAAACAACTAATGAAATAACCTTTACGTTTCACATGCATACGGTCACGCCGCCGTTCTTCCGTTGGAATAGGCAGATACTACATCTCTCCACATGCTAAGGTCCTAGCGGAAAGCGGCACGCCATCTGCCTGAAACCCTCCACTGGTTTCTGGAGACCCAAAAGGCGTAGTTTTACTTTAATGAAAAATCTGTTTTTTTTTTTTAATAAAAAGTGGCTCATCATTAGAAACTAATAAAGTACTATGTTTTTCATTACAATGTATTTAATTAGTTCTATCAATTACATTAATATTCTTCCGTAGATTATTGAGATATTTTTTGTCAGAAACGTTCCACAAGAGGTTTTTTGTCGTATAATTTCGTCGAGTTTTTTTTAATGTGTTTCGCAATTACCGAAAAATTAATATAAATTTATGATCAAAATTAACATTATATTGTTTCCACCCTGACAACTTATACGGATTTATCTACAGATACGTCAAGTGATGCGTAGTTATCTCTATATTATAGCCTTTTAAATTGATAACTGCTGAAAACACACACGTCTGTGTTTTTATAACGTTACGGCTAGCGAAAACACGCCTGGCGTGCGAACCCGCAGTACTATATTGTCAACTTTGTCACACCAGTTGTGTGCGCCCGCACAGCAGATTGAGTTGAGACGACACAACGCCAGTAAACACACACGTTGTGTGTAGATTCGCAAAAGAGCCAAGAAAGTGAAACGGTTCAGCAGTAAACGTGTTAGGTTAATATTGGTCGTAGATGCAGCCCCAGTGCCGAGTTGTGTCGAGGCGGTGTCCATTCTGCGAAGTGGTTCTTGTTGGAATTCATAGTTGTGTTTCTGGAATGTTTTTCGTGACGGATTGCAGTGACAGTGAACAGTTAAGTGCAGTGCGAACTACTATTTAGAATATTTGTGTCTATTCCTCTTTAATCTGTGAATTTCAGAACCCTTATAAATATACTCTTCTCTTTTTAACATTAGTCTTTCAATATATTTGTCCTGTATATATAATTGTTGATAAAGGGTGTTCTTCGTGAACTGAAGGCACTGTTTAAAGTCGTCTGTACAGTACGGGTAACGGATCTTGGCCGTCATCAAAGCTCTTCAAGAGTTTAGCAGTTCAGTTCCAGTCGGAGAGTGATGCCAGTGGCTAAGACAGTTAAGGGTTTGAAGGCTAGAATGTCAGACTTGCACTAACTTCAAAACGGCCAATATTCGTGGCGCGTATTGTAACAGACTATTTGCAATGAATAATAAACATGGTAGTGTAGGTTTTTAACTTAAGTCGGTGTATTTATTAGTATGATGTCAGTTAATAAGTGTTATAATGTATTAGATTCTGGTGTCTACAATGCTACCAACTTATCTGTAGATTCGAGTGCGGCGCTACTATCGGCAAAAGTTTTTTTTTTTTTTAATGTAAGTTAACTCTCAGTGGTATTTTCACCCACAACACATATTTTATTTATTTCATTGCTGTATCTTAAGCTGGGTCTACATATGTGACCGTATTTCTGTGACCTTAACAAATACGCGCGACAAAACACAAGTGTGGGCGTATTTGGTCGTCACGCGTATTTCCTACGTTAACCGAGTCTAATCTCGCAGCTATTCACTCAAGGGCCCGCTTCACTTCACTCAAAACGTCAGCCCTCGTCGATATTTAGCCTAGCAAGTGTAGTGACACAGCAGCGGTCACAGATGTGGACCCAGCTTAAGATACAGCAATGAAATAAATAAAATATGTGTTGTGGGAGTGTGACCGTGAGACATCGGTTCTAAATGGACATATGCACAGTCATTTTGTTGGAAACAGTGCCCTTCCCAGCACTCAGTAATGCTTTAGCATACACTAACAGCGAACGCTTCGTAAGTGTCATTTTTTATTAATTAATGTTGTCATATATAAAGATAAATTGGTGGCATTGTATTATGGCCGGTCTTTATACTAGTCTTTATTAGAATGCTTTTCCATTAAAACGCGTCACGATTACACACAAAAGAAGAGTGGTTCTTTAACACTTTCACTGCTCAGCCGATTTTCCTGTCTAGCCACGGGTGCGGCTCTGCACACTCCATAGTGTTTTCCCATACAGCTAACACCACAGTTGTCACGAGACGTGTCACTTTGTCTAACACAACTGTATGTAATAAAGCACTTGCCATTCTAGTTGAACTAAAAGCACTTCTAAAAACTAGCATAATGTAAACCGGCCTTTAGAGTTTGTAAAGGGGTTCTGTAATTCTTTTCTTCATTTCTAAAATAATAATCAATGTTTTCCATATATCAGTAGTTTATGTAACCGTGTGTAAACAGTCTATCTATGTAGCTATATAAAGCAGTGTGTCTATTTATCTGTGTATTAGTAGTAAAGCCTGCCACGCATAACAGTACGCGTTCACGGCTTCTTCGAACTAACGTTAAACGTATAACAAATTAAGTTTTTGTTTAAAATCGTAGCCGTGGCGTGTGCTGCTATGTGGGACAAGCTTAACTGTTTTATTGGACGCTATCTATTGTTAACTGCTTATCCATAATAATACTTACTGTTTATATAATTAAAATGATTACTCTCTCTCCTAATTCATGTATTACTTTATTCTAATCATCGTTTCTAAGGACAACACAAGCTTATGTCACTATGTATTTGGAATATTAGATGTGTGTATACGCCTCTATGATGCTGTTATGCAAGCAGACCGACTTCCGTTGTATTGTTGTTCAAATTCCAACTTAATGTCTTTAAAATAAGGTTATTTTCCGAATAACAAACAGTCAAAATGTCACAATTCTGCGCTGGTTTTCAATAGAAATTGTGCTTTGTAAAAAATGTACTACGATTTATAATCGCAAAAATTGTTTGTTCCGTTTGCTCGTGTAACAGTGTTGACCGAGAGTAGTAATAAGATTGTAACAGGCAGTATAGAATAGGCTTGCCTTGATATAAGTCAGCAGTCCACCTTGGCGGAGGACTGCTCACGGAGGGGTTTTAGTGGGTTCGAGTCCGTCCCCCCCCTCCGTCACCCCCGTGGCGTGGGGATAGTGAAACGGCATCCCCCCCCCCCCCCCCCTTTAAAAATAAATGTCCTTTAGTTACAAAGAATCCTCAAAAATCCTCAATTTATGATTTTTTTTCCCGTTATTTTTTTTGAAGTTATACTTTTGGCGCAATGGAGAAAAATGATGAGAGTGAATTTTTTTTCCTTCCTGACGCTATAACTCTAGAACGCACGAACCGATTTCCACGGTTTTGCATTCGTTGGAAAGGTATCGGGCTCCGTGAGGTTTATAGCAAAGAAAATTCAGGAAAAATTTCAACAGAAATTTCTATGCTCAGATAATTTCATGAGACAAACCGGTATTGTGTTCACTGTGAAATTGTGAAAAAAAAGTAAAAAAATTAAGTTATATAATGCTTGCTTCTTGCTTTTTTTAATATTTATCGTTAATCACTACTGCATTTTAGTTTTTTTTTTCCATATGCCAAAGAAGTATAACTTCTAATGCGTGTACATAAGTACACACACTCTTTTTTTTTATCCCTTCAAAAATTAAGATGACTACTATCTGGGCGATGTGAAGTAGATAGATAGATAGATAAACTCTTTATTGAAACACCACAGAACAAAGAAAACTTAAAACTAGAACAAAACAAATTTTACAATTAGTGTCACAATGGGCGGTCTTATCGCTCAGAGCGATCTCTTCCAGACAACCATGAAACCAACCAACCATGAACCATGAATCATTCAAGTAGGTAATGTAAGAAGGTAGATTTATCCATAAAATTGTTGAAAAACGCCCCCAAAAAAAACGTATATCATGACCCAACACACTGTATAAGGGAAAAGAACTGACGTTTGCAAAAGCAAAATGTGGTGACAGTTCGAGAAACTCTGAGAGGTCTTAATGAAATTTAAAAGTAAAATTTAATTTTAATTGTTTAACTATTTTTTAAATGTATTCTCATCTTTGCTACATTGTAAATTGTAATTGTACCCAACAAGTAAATGTTTAAAAGGTAACGCCATCGTTTTTTGTCCTTCTAATCAATCAGTGAATTACAGTCATGTTCAATTTGTGTAAATATGTATTGAATTACATTTATTTCTTCGATTTTGGATTTTCCTTCTATTCATTTTTTTATCGCATTATTGAATACCCTATTTGGTTAACACACCCGTCACAAAGAAGATTTAATCGGCCAAAGTATTTTATCTATATTTAGGATAAATAGCGCGTTTTCCCAAAGGGAAACCCAACTACCGCGATATCTGCTCAAATGTGATAGCTGATTTTAGTCTTCTATCATTATTATACTTATTGAGATGTGTGAGTTTGTTTGTTTATTTGTAAAAAGAAAACCTATAGACAACAGATTCGAAATGTTATCGGTGTTCAACAACTACAAAAAAAGTCAAGTCTCAGTCCGTTTCAGGGGGAGGGGGGTGGGGGTAGTCTTAAACCTCACCACGTATCACCAGGGGGGGTAGTAAACCTCACCAAGTATCACCGGGGGGGGCGGGGTAGTCTTAAACCTCACCACGTACCACCAGGGGGGGGGTAGTCTTAAACCTCACCACGTATCACCAAGGGGGAGGGGGGGTTAAAAATTCTAAAAGGATAGAATAGCCTAGAATAGGAATGATTCTCAATAGAATGCTCTCAGAATCCTTCAAAGGGACTTAATTCAATAAATCAATTCAGTAACTCTTGGCGTTACGTTGTGTCAAGATTTAAACAGGCGAATTCGTGGCGAAGCGATAGTTAAATTTACATACGTACTAATTACAATGTACGTATGTGTTAGTAATTATCAATTAGTTATCAGACAGATATCGATAATTTGGTATATAAACTAGAATAGTTTCATTGAGAACCATCCTTTTCGGGCTAATTGGAAACATGGAACTTTTAAGAGGAATCTTCCTTGTTGCTTTTATTGTTGGGTGCACGGGTAAGAAACATTCCTTATATTTCAAATATATTTTTTACCATTTAATACGTTCACTGCTGAAAACACAACTGTCGTGTTTTTCATAAACTTGCCACGAGTATTGCAAAACACAACTGTTGTGTTTGTTGTATGGGAAAACACTATGGCGCGTGCAGAGCCGCATCAGTGGCTAGACAAGCAAAACGACTCAGCAGTCAAAGTGTTAATAACCGATTTTTTTTTACTCTTACGAAAGTAATACAGAATAAACAATTCGGTCGAGTTTCGGACATGTGGCTGGTTAACATGGCTCATTGCTATTTTAAATTTTTAGTGGCTTCAGATCAATTGTATATTTATTTATTTAGTAGTTAAATATTATTATACTCATTCAAGCAAAATCATGTGAGCTAGGTCATAGTATTCGAACGTATAGAATTAAATCTACGATAATATGCATCGCTTCTTCAAAACACAGTTGGAAATAGCCTTAAGTGTGTGACCATCTTGAGAAAATAATCCAATCGGTATACTTACAATAATAAAAAAATATATTATATATAAACAAACACACACACTGTCACACACTTTATTTAAATCATGCCTAATTACGATTTAAAATATTAAATTACCTTAACTGAACTTAAAGCTTGGAATCTAAAAAGTTGGTGTAACTCATCGATCTTAATGATGGTGTAGGTGAGTAAAAACATAACTTAATTGTATGTTATATAACACTAATAGTGGTTTCACCGAAAAACACTAATTTAGTATCCCTCTTGTTTGTTTATTATTATTATCTATACTAATATATAAAGCTGAAGAGTTTGTTTGTTTAAACGCTACAATCTCAGGAACTGCTGGTTCTAAATGAACCATTCTTTTTGTGTTGAATAGCCCATTTATTGAGGAAGGCTATAGGCCATATTTTATATCCGTATTCCCAAGGGAACGGGAACTACGTGGGTAAAACCGCGGGGCACAGCTAGTTATGCATAAGTGAAAGTCACGTGTACTCAAACAAAAAAATTACAATTACCAAAAAGGTATAATTACATCTGATTGAAAGATAGCAAGGATTACTGTGTCATTTCTTGTAATACGATAAGCTGCAGTATTAGTATCCACATTTAATACTTGATTTCAATTTTAATCATATAGCATTGTAAAAAGTACTGATTAGGTAGTTAGGTACATTAAATAATACTGGAAAACCCATAATGAAAAATCGAGATTAAGATTGTCTGTGATTGAAATTAGATATGACTAAGTACTGAATATAAACAAATACATAGTTGTTTTCCTTTCTTGTTTCTACTTTTGTCTAATGCTACGTTATATTGTATATCACAGAAAAAAAAAAAAAAAAAAAAAACAGTTAAATAAACTCTTAAAACTTAACTGCAAAAAAACTTTAAGCTATAACAAAATTACATATTTTATCATTTAATTATAAACAAGTAAGAAACAAACGTATAGCGTACATTTTATTCAGTCTATAATTCTAGACTGTTTAGTTTGACTCAACAACAAACAGTAATAAAATTAACATAGAACTTATTAACTATTCTGTTATAATACTAAGGAAAATATCAATTAACGATCACCGACGATCTAGGTTAGCCAATACCGGAGATAGTCCGACGGTACGTATGTCGTGCAAGGTATTAAGATAATGTTCAAGATAGATAGATACCTCCATATTGACACCAATATGTATACAATAGAATAGAATAGAAAACTCTTTATTGTACACCATAAACAAAAATAAACACAGTACAGAAGAATTACAATAGGTAAACAAGGGTAGTACAATAGGCAAAAACAGAACAAAAAAGAAACATAACTTAATATACGTAGTTGGGCGGTCTCATCGCTTAAAGCAATCTCTGCCAAACAACCTTTGGATGGGTCCGATAGAGAGCAGGAATTGGGTTGAGTACATACCTACTAACAATTACAAAAATAAGCGTTTTACAATTTACATACCAAGCTAATTCTAGATTGGCGCAAGCCGCCTTTAATGTAACTATCCATCAGCTAGTCCGTAGCATTGTTCAAGTAAGTTTCCTGAACAATTCCAGCCCTCCCAACGGCCGAACAGGATGACCTCTCCATGTTCTTCGAGCACGTGGACCGCTCCGCTCGCATCGTGGGCGGCACCGAGGCCCCCGCCGGCAGCCACCCGCACATGGTGGCGCTGACCAGTGGGACGTGGGTGCGCGGCCTCGCCTGCGGCGGCTCCGTCGTCTCGCAGCGCACCGTGCTCACCGCCGCGCACTGCATCGTCGCCGTCTTCAGTGGCGGAGCTCTGAGCAGGTGACAATACTCATTCCTACTTCCCTACTAGAAGTAGGGTAGGGCTACTTCTACAAATCCTTTTTTTTTAATTTGACTGAGTGACGAGACGAGCAATTCGTTCACCTGATGATAAGCGCTACGCCTGCCCATAACAGTCACAGCACAGCACCACCCAGAACACTGCATTGCATAATCCTGCCCGGCACTGCACTGTGCTCGTCACCCTGAGATATGGGGTCTAAAGTCTCATATGCCCAATAATTTCATTGGAAACAATGCCCTTAAAACCGGAACACAGTAATGTTTGCACACTACTGCTTGGAGGAGGAATATGTGGCAAAGGTGTGGTATTTCCCCAGGCGCTAACACAACAGATGTGTTTTCCTGTTATAAAAAACGTCTGTTTTTGCAGCAGTGAACGTGTTAACCGATTTTAAAAATTCTTTAACCAATGGAAATCTGCATTATCAGCCATATTTTATCCCCGTATTCTCACGAGAACGGAAGCTATGCGGGTGAAACCGCGGGGCACAGCTAGTAATATTATAAATGCGAAAGTTTGTGATAGTGGATGGATGTTGGTTACTCTTTCACGCAAAAACTGCTGAACTAATTTGAATGAAATTTGTTTTCCTAATCTGAGTTTCATATATTTCTAACTTCTCTATGTGTATTAAAATTGTACTTTCTCCATTCCAGCACTCTGCGCGTAACGGTCGGCACGAACCGCTGGAACCAAGGCGGGCAGACTTATACCCTCGCTCGGAACGTCACCCACCAGAACTACAACCCTTCCACCATCAAGAACGACATCGGTGTTCTCATAACCAACAATAATATCCTGTTGTCACCCCTTGTGCAGATCATCCCCGTCACTTACGACTATGTCGGCGCTGGGATCCCTTCCAGGGTTGCTGGCTGGGGCAGGATTAGGGTGAGTTCTACTTCAAATTAATAATAATAAAAATAACCTCGACCGACATCTTAAGTGGCTTTCGCTAGACGGCTGGATTAAGGGTCGAATGCAGGAGGCAGTACGTGTTAATTGTGTGTTTTTTTTATTTGACTGAGTGATGGGACGAGCATGTCGTTTACCTGATGGTAAGCGCTACGCCTGCCCATAACAGTCACAGCACCACCCAGTACTTTCCATTGCATAATCCTGCGCGGCACTGCACTGTGCTCGTCACCCTGAGACATATGGCCAGTAATTTCGCTGTGTCTGTGTGTAATTCCTCGGTTGTACTTTCCAGGCCGGCGGCGCCATCTCCGCCGTGCTCCTGGAGCTGCAGACGGCGACGCTGGGCGGCGCGCAGTGCGCGCGCGACGCCGCGCTGGCGTCCGTGACGCTCAGCATCCGCGCGCCGCCCGTGGACCCCGCGCTCGAGCTGTGCACCTTCCACTCGGCCGGCCGCGGCAACTGCAACGTAAGGCTATAGCGGGACATCTATAATAATACTACCTTTGCCAGCTCTTTTGTGCCTACGGAAAAAAAAATATTTGACTGAGCAGACTGAACAGGTCGTTCACCTAATGGTAAGCCCTACGCCTGCCCACAACGGCTACAGTGCTCCCCATAGCTTACCATCACACAGAATCTTGTTCTCTTCATTAACCAACCCGGAAACGCCGTATTATACAGGATGGGTTGAACTACGTTCCAAATCCTATGAAACTTCAATAAAAATAAAAATGGGATCGTCCAAATTGGCAAATCGGATATCTCCGAAATAATTTTCGAGCATGTGTCCATGGGTTTCCTTCGCGACGTTTTCCTTAACCGGAAACCGAGTGATAATTACGTACAAAGCAATGGTCGCTTCCAATCGTGACGCAATATCTGTGTTTCCAACTCAGAAGGTCTTATTCTAATCCTCCAACGTCTCAGCAACTGTATGTTCACTTGCAGGGTGACTCCGGCAGCGCTCTGGTGCGCACGGATCTCAGCCAGCAGATCGGCATCGTGTCCTGGGGCTTCCCCTGCGCCCTGGGAGCCCCAGACATGTACGTCCGGGTCTCGGCCTATGCCGACTGGCTCAGACAGAACGTCGTCTAAAGTACGACTTGAAACTTGAAAACAACGCCATCTAGAACCGACAGCGCGTACTACATAGGGAAAAAAAACACCAAAACCTGAAACTCTATATAATAAATTTAAATGCGACTAGTTATTTATTATATTATTATGTGTACTTATTTAATAAAATTATTTTAATATGTATAATTATGTGACAAACATTTTATTGCCCATCCAAATATAGATTACTAGAACTAAAGTTACGAAATCACAATCGCATACCTACGTAGGCCTTTTCTGCAAGAGACCGCGTGGGGAAGTCTCATCTTAGCCAGATATTCATCCGCCAAACAGTAGTGTGAAAACAGTGATGTGTTCCGGTTTGAATGGCACTGTTTTCAGCGAAAATACTAGGCGTTTGAGACCTTAGAACCGATGTCTCAGGGCGTCGAGCGCAGTGGAGAGCCGCGTAGAATTTTGTAATGGATATTTTTATGTGACACCTTAGCTGTTATGGGTAGGCGTGGCGCTTATTATCAGGTGAACGACTTATTCGTTTCTTTACATAGTAACCTAGAGCCTGATCCTGATTTCCTAGATACGTGGATACCTAGATCCACAAACATCTAGACTCAGAGTTATCAGGTTGGTTACATGCTCAGTTACGTGTGGTTCACATAAACATTTGCTATGCGTGGGAATAGTACCCGTAATCTCACGATTACCAGCTTTCATAGCCAACTTACGCCACGACCGTCATTGAAATTTTAGATTAGATTATATTTTATTTTTCCTATCTATTTGCTTTATCGACCGCTCGTGTTTATTTCACTGTCAAATGGTTACACGTGACGACAAAAGACAGGACTATATACATAATGTACTCTGTCCATCCCCGCGATCCGCTTCCCCGCACCTCCACCCGCAAACCGGAGGGAAATTGGGAGGTCCGTCAATGTTACACGCACAAATGACAACTAACAATAGACAAAAGGGTTAGTATGAACCATTAATTGAATTCGGGAGCTAATGAATTGGTTGATCCTTATGATACTATACCTAGTCCAATTAAGTCGTACATACCTATAAAGGTTATAACATACGTTAGTGTTACCTACTGAATGTATAATTTTGCGTTTGCGATCTGGTTCCAGGTTGTCTGAAACTAATTAAAACATTTTAGTATCTATGAAAAGAATTACATCTTGAAGACTTTCTTAGGTGGACAGTAACACAGACAGACTTAGTGGATGTGAACAGCTAGCAACCGCATGTTGTGGCGTTCTATGGGGGACAGCTTGTGACGTCTGCCGGTTGATGATGATGAAGAAACCTTACCAGGGTGGCGTGGCGGGCGACGCGCGCAGCCAGTAATTTCATACTGATCGTAGGTAATTAAAAGTTTTATTTAACAGGTACCTACGTAGCGCGCGAACTTATCGATTTTAATCAGTCTAATCATCGTCATAACAATCGATCAGTATAAGAACATAATCCCAGATAGCTACCGTTTAATTAAAAAGGATATAAATATCTGTGATTAGTGAAATAAAGCCAATTTTGTTCTGGGTGTAGGAAAATATGGCCGTCAAAATCGCGTTTGTTGCTTTAGCCCTCCTTGCGGGGTGCTGGGGTGAGTTAAATTGAAATATTTATTTGTACTTACATAGACAATTTGATCACATCCTCTGATGGACAGTGGGGATGCGGCTGATGATGCAACGCATGCTTTAACACTCACTGCTGAGCCGATATTCGTGTCTAGCTACCGGTGCGGCTCTGCACACTCCATAGTGTTTTCGCATACAGTTGTGTTTTGCCGTACTCGTGGCAAGTTATGAAAAACACGACAGTTGTGTTTTCAACCGGTTTTTACATTTGGGCACCGGTACGGATCGTGTGTGTTTTCTAGCATTGGCGTGCCGTCTGTGTGAGCGGCACTGTAGTAGCGCCGTGTTAAACACACGTCTGTGTTTCGCCGCACAGCCGGCACGTAAGCTACGCTAACACAACAAGTGTGTTTTCCCGCACCCGCGTAAAGCTATAAAAAACAACGTCTGTGTTTTCAGCACTGGATGTGTTACTTTAGGCGCAGCTAGTTTAAAATAAACTTATTACTGGGCAACTTATTCGGTTGGTATGTTGAATTTTCGAAATAACTCTAGAATGAATTGAAATACTTACAATGGAGTTCTGGAGAACATTATGGGATGACAATGTAATTTTATTACTATTATTATGTATACTTATATAAAATTGTTATCTCAACTAGTGACTATAAGTAAGTAAGTAACTAGTGACTATGAGCATAATTGATCGTCGAATTCTAAATTGATAAATACAAAGCCTATACCTATACCAAGCCTATACAAAGACTATACCAAGACTATAAGACTGACTTTCAGTTACAATTTACCTTACTACCCAGTAGGGTTTAGATTTTAGGATGTAGGTATGTGTTCCTTTGACGCTGCCTATTATATAGCCCGGTCAAATTAGCCCAAATAATAGGGGTACCCTTGCATTAATTCACAACAAGCTGAAAATTTACAGGCACGTCAGGGATACCGCTCTAATGAAATCCTAAAAAGTCCCCACTGATGACATATGTGCAAAAAAACAACAAGGTCAAAGGTCGCAAAATGGGTTTTTGTATTTATTGGCCGAAATTAAGGCAAAATTACACGCCCAAATGTAATAGACAAACGATTGGCATAACCATTGGCATTCTTTTACTAAGTTAGTGTAGGTCTTACGGACATATTTGGCGCGTATAAAAATGTCATTATTTTATATGTATTAGTGTTCAAATCAGATTCTTCGCGTAGGTACCCAACTCCGAACTATGAAACTATTTACTAACCCAATCTTCTCTCGGTCTTTCCAGCCATACCCACGCCCGAACAGAATGAGCAGGACATGTCTGTCTTCTACCAGCACGCGGACCCTGAAGCGCGCATCGTGGGAGGTACGGAGGCCCCCGCCGGCAGCCACCCCCACATGGTGGCGCTGACCAATGGCGTCCTCGTCAGGAGCTTCTTTTGCGGAGGGTCACTTATCAGCCAGAGGACTGTGCTCTCGGCTGCACATTGCATCGCCTCTGTCTTCAGCTGGGGCTCTTTGAGCAAGTAAGTTTCTAGAATGAAGAGGCAGGCTTCAGATCCTGCCTGATTAGCAGACTTGCGATAAACAGCTGGCATAGAGGACCGTAGATCGGGCTCAGTGGCATTCACTGGGAGAATTCACTGCTAGAAAGAAAGAAGGAAAGAAAACATTTATTCTACGAGTAACAAAACCGCAAACAGCGACAAACACAAAAACATAAAAAAATAAGACAAGAAAATGATACACAACGTTGCTAGTGTTAGCAATTAGGTTCTCAAGACCTGCTGCCATTAGCGGCCGATATTCTGCTTGAGGTTGATAGCCAGGTGCACCCTACACACTCCCCTATCTTCAAGGTTATTAACGATATTTTCCTTCATGCTCCTTTTGTACTGGCTGGCTTCGAACCCCAACCTGCGGCTGGTTGGCCAAGCAATCAACTAAGCAATCGTCTACAAAACAAAGGTGCCAAAAAGAAGGAAAGGATGAGAAGGCAGAGGTAGTTCCAAAACTATTTTAGAAGTTTAAGTGTTTTATAATTTTAAGTTATATTCTTCATGTATCTTGTGTATTTCTGAACTGGTGTACAATAAACTATTTTCTATTCTATTCTATTTCTAGACAAAGTCAGACAAACATTTGGAACTGATATTTATATATTTCATTTACCTTGACATCATTTTTGTCAGAGCTTTCCACCATTGATTAATTTGACAGCAGACAAAAAAATCAACAATATTCCTCTTTCTAAACAGAGATTTTCATTTCACTGTTAGACGAGACCGATTTAAGCCTCCAAAGTTCCTGCCAGCCATTGTTTCGAAGCACAAGAATTACACAACAGCTGACTTTACGTTCTTCTTCCAGCAACCTCCGCATCACCGTGGGTACCAACCGCTGGAACACTGGTGGACAAACCTACTCCGTTTCCCGTAACGTCACTCATCCGAACTACGTCTCTGCCACCATCAAGAACGACATTGGCATCCTCATCACGGCCTCTAACGTTGTGCTGAACGCGCTCGTCAACCCAATCCCTCTGACCCACGATGCTGTGGACGGCGGCGTGCCTGCCATAGTCGCTGGGTGGGGCAGGATTGTTGTAAGTTTTTACAACCCTACTAATATTACTTGTACTTCTGGGAACAGTGGGTACCTACCTACCTAGGATCTTTTGTCCGTGATATAGTTCGTAAACCTTATCATTCCTTACCAGGCCAACGGCGCCCTATCCGCCACCCTGCTGGAGGTCCGCCTGGCCACGATCAGTGGGCAGCAGTGCGTGGACGCGGTGGCGCAGGCCGCCATCGACTTCAACACGCGCGCACCGCCAGTGGAGCCGCACATCGAGATCTGCACCTTCCATGCACCTGGCTTCGGGACTTGTAACGTAAGTACCCTAACTACCTAATTTGTTGGACCTCCTTTAATAAGAGCTTAACTTATCGGTATCCTATAGCTTGCAACTTCACGTCGATTCATTTCAAAACTTTACGCGGCACACGCTGCATGCAGCTCAGTTTGCAGCGAACTGCTGTTTACCCCAAAACATTGCAATTTTTGCTCACATGGCGGGTGAATTTCTGACATCGATGTGTTGGTACTTCTTACAGAAAATCCCTACATATTTGAGTATGCAATAAATAAATAACGCGTTACAATCACATACATAGGATTCCTCTAACTAGAATTCCCTGTATGTAGGAAATCAGGAACTACGGGGACCATGGTCGTACAAACACCCAGGCTCAGAGCCAATGCTTGAGATTCACACAAATCTTTGCCCTGTGCGGGAATTAAACACGCGACCTCACGCTTCGCAATCGGCTCAACACCCACTTAAGCCAAGGAGGCCGTCAACTAAATCGCAATAATTTACCTACTTAGGCGTAACAGAGATTTCGTTCTAAGGCGATGTCGGAGATTTCCTATTTCTAGAAAGATTGCGTATTGTTTGGTTATCAACATTTTTCCGTAAACTGTGTTACAAACATGTAATTTCCTCCCCAGGGTGACTCCGGCTCGGCTCTGGCGCGCGTGTCTGACGGCCGTCAGATCGGCATCGTGTCCTGGGGCTTCCCCTGCGCCCGCGGAGCGCCTGACATGTTCGTCAGGATCAGCGGATTCACTAACTGGCTGAACGCAAATGTTGTGTAGGGCGGTGGCAATAAAGTGCTTTGAGACATGGACTAGCCAATGCTGTTTTATTTTTAAAAGCTATATCTATAACAAATCTATTAATTGGATTATATTGATTAATTTATTTAATTAGTTTTTTTTTGTATTTTATTTGACTGAGTGACGAAACTAACAAGTTCACCTGATGGTAAGTACTACGCCTGCCCATAACAGTTACTGTGCCGCCTAGAACCTCGCATTGCACAATCTTGGCTGGCACTACACTGCGCTCGTCACCCTGAGATGTTGGTTCTAAAGTCTCATATGCCCAGTAATTTAGCAGGAAACGTTGCCCTTCAAACCGGAACACAGTTAATGTGATACATTTGTAAATGTGTTGACATGTACGAAAAATGGAGGGGGCTCGGGATCCAGGCGTTCGTAACACGTTAAGGGTCTCAATTGTGTGCAATCTTTTGTTTAAACTGAACGCCTGACACTGGAGGAATTCAGAGGTATGATAGTTTGAGTGAAACTGCCCACCTTTTGGAGACGCACATTTATTGAACTATAAACGTAACTTATACAGATGCAACACATTAAATTGTTAGTTAACGAACTCAGATCACTACACTTGCCGTAACACAGATCGTTTCATCGAATCGTATTATTCTTGAAAAGGTCATAGTTTTCATAAAAACGTTGCGAGCACGAGCAGTTTTTCAGTATACCCAAGATAAAGTCCTCGACGCCCGACGGTCTGGTGTAGAAGTCAGGCGCGCCGCGTGCACACGGAATACCCCAGGACACGACACCTATCAGCTCCCCACTCTCCGCCGACACTAGTGCACTGCCAGAGTCTCCCTGGAACATGGGGATAAATTAATATCAGCTATAAATTTACGGACTGTTACCACGATATTTTAATCAACATCCAATCTCTCGCTCTCAATTAGGGTTGCCTTCCGTCCGGGTTTCCCCGGTTGTCCTAGTTTAGAGGGCATCCGGGGAGCGTCCGGGCGAGGCTTCATTTGTAGTCCGGGTTTAGAAGTCTAAAGTCTTGGGCCGGCCGCGACACACGCACCGTGCCCGCACGCCGCGATCAACCGACGAACTGAGTCGGCAAATTCACCTCCCCCACGCCTCACCCTTCGCCTGTTGACACGTCCGAGTTCTGGGCTCGCTGGTT
This sequence comes from Campaea margaritaria, assembly GCA_912999815.1. Taxonomy (NCBI): domain Eukaryota; kingdom Metazoa; phylum Arthropoda; class Insecta; order Lepidoptera; family Geometridae; genus Campaea; species Campaea margaritaria. The sequence goes on along the minus strand of OU538802.1, from coordinate 10,637,724 downwards.
TTCTCGCATCTTGTCCTGGTTGCCCAATAATAGAGATGGCAACGACACGTGAAAACAAGAAAATGACTTACATTACACATCCCATGTCCAAATGAATGGAAGGTGCAGATCTCGACCTTCGGGTTGAGAGGCGGTGCGATGGAGACCCAGTAGGGCGATGCTTGTATGGCCTCAGCGCACTGTTCAGGAGTCAGGGTATTGACGTAGAGTAGCTGGAGTTGGTCTGGGATGGGTGATAAGATCTGTAAATGGAACCGGATTACAAGAAGTCACGATCCACATACCTTAATCCTGATCTCTAGTTAGCAATCCTTATATCTTTCGAATCTAGGACCATGGTCCCGCAATCACTCAGACTCAACTTAAAGCACATAATCAATTGTGACAAATTTTTGCTCTGTGCGCGAATCGAACCCGTAACCTAACGTTTAATTTTTTTTATTTGACCTGGTAACGAGAGGAGCAATTCGTTCACCTGATGGTAAGCGATAGTCCTACCCATAATAGCTACGCTAATCATGCTACCATCGTGACGGTCTAAAATTGAGTTGGTACCATCTGACAGCCATCTCTACCACCGCGCGCGCTATTGGTCAAATCAAATAGCGCGCGCTTGCCCGGCTTCCTGTTACACACTTCCATCTCTTATGACGAAATCACTTCCATAGATCGCAGGAAAGCGAGCGGAAAGATGTTACCCATCAAAAGCGTTGCTCACCACTATTTGCTCTCCAATATACGGCAGCGTCCTGCCCCACCCAGTCGCATAGCTGCGCTCCTCACCCCCGACCCATCGAAAGCTGATGGCAATCACCGCCACATTCTTGCTTAGCTTCAACGGTTTCGTCAAACACAGGATTGCTACGTCGTACTTTATGATGTCTTCATCCCATTTAGGATGGATGAAGTAGTGCTTAAAGTGTACCAGGACACCCCCCGAATGCCAAATGTTAGACCCGACGCGGCCGTGGAATGTTCTGGAAGTTTATTGTCAAATAAAGCGCTACATATTGTAATATGTGACTTAAGTCTTTTTTCATTTGAATGAGTAAATCTTGCGCTGCACCGAACTGTGCTCGTCACCCTGAGACATCGGTTCTAAAGTGTCATAATATTTCCAGTAAATTCACTGGAAACAGTGCCCTTCAAGCCGGAACATAGTAATGTTTGCACATTACTGCTTGGCGGTTGAATATTTGGCAAAGTTGTGGTGGTACTTCCCCAGGCGGTACCTTTGAAAAGAGGCCAATTGTAAGTTGTGTCACTTTGTTCTTCTACGTCTTTCTACATTCAGATGGACCTCCACATATGACGATCTTCCAGCAGTCCTCGGGAGGACAGCCAGGGGGCGTCCATCTAGGCCACCAACTACTTACGGTGCCAGTTTTCCATTCTCCACAAATGGAGTGACACAATGCGCCGCCGTCAAGATATGTCTCTTGCTGATGATGGATCCCCCACAGACGACGGAAACTCGAGGGGTTCCTGTGAGTAATGCAACCATGTGTGGAGCGTAGGCAGGGGGCGCGTCCACTCCGCCGTGGATCCGGGAGCTGAACTCATCGGATGCTGGTGCTTCCAATGGAACTCCTAAAATCGAGAGTACATCATCAAACTCCGTGACGCAGTGGGTAATGTGCTGACTGCGAAGCGTGACCTCACGGGTTCGATTCCCGCACAGGCTAAGATTTGTGTGAACCACAGGCATTTGCTCTGAGTCTGGGTGTTTGTAGGAGCATGGTCCTCGTAGTTCCTGGTTCCCTAGATACAGGGAGTCCTAGTTAGAGGCAGGATCTATGTATGTGATCGTGACGCGTTATTATATTGTTGTTATTACTAAACCTAGTTTTCTTTGAAGGAAAGAAAGAAGAAAAAAAGAAACAAAGAAGAACTAAGAAAGAAAAGAAAAAGAAAATAGAAAGAAAGAACACGTTTGGCCTAAGTTAAAATATATAGTTCTTATTTTTGTATTATTATAGGTACAAGTTTAGTGGTCTTTTTCAGGACGTATCAAAGTAGAATACAATTTTTTTTTATTTGACTCACTGACGAGACGGGCAAGCCGTTCACCTGACGGTAAGCGCTACACTTACCCAAAACAGTTACAGTGCCACCCAGAACTTTGCATCGCATAATCCTGCGCGGCACTACACTGCGCTTGTCACCTTGAGACATCGGCTGAAATGTTTCAAATGCCCAGTAATTTCGCTGGAAACAATGCCCTCCAAACCGGAACACAGTAATGTTAGCACATTACTACTTAACTGCTGCTGTAATTGCTGCTGATCAGGTAAGTATTTATTAGGTAAACGTACTAAGTATAGGTAAAGCCTGAACACATGTTATTAGTTACTTACCGTATAGTAGGTACATTTAGAAGTACCAGAGATTTGAAACCCACAAAAATCGCAACTTTCCTACTTAACTAAATAAATTTGATACCTAGATAAATTAGATTCGGCCACATCGTCACTTTCCATCAGGTGAGATTGTGTTCAAACTCTCGCCTAGTAAATTATTAAATAAACCTACCACTGCATTCTCCACTAAACACAATGAGCACTGCAAATACTAAAACCAACATTTTGTTTGATAATAAAATACTTATCGAGTAAAGTCACTCCCGGCAATGGAACTATAGTGCCCTTAGGTAAATGCGACATCATTTTATAACAAAACATGAGATCTGATTAAGCAATTCGGGAATCAGCCGAAAGTGTAAACGTGACCTTAATTTTGTGGTAGGTCGTGATTGTTTTTGTCACGTGGTGGGTTCAATGATTTGTTTGAAAAATAGACTTAATAATCTTCTCTACAATTTAAGGTTTCTTTGTCTGTTTGTTCGTCTTATATGCGTTCAAAAACCCTTTATCAATAATAGAAAAAAATGTATGTGGTAACACGCATTTTAAGTTGAATTAAAGGAACAGAATTGTAATAGTTAAAATAATTATTAAATCAAAATAAGTATAACGATTCTTTCAGTTCTATTCAACTTAAAGTCTAACATCATCAACTACCCACATCGTGCCACTTTCGTTAAGAGGGTTAGGTCATAATCCATCACGAAGACCCAGTCCGGATTGATGGAAAAATCTAACATAACAAAAATATTTCGAAAGCGCCATAACATTATATCGGTTCAAAAATTAAGTAGTCAATAGGTAATAATGTATTAAATTTTTGTTATTTATTTGACTGGGTGACGAGACGAGCCAGTCGTTCACCTAATGGTAAGCGCTACGCCTGCCCATGACAGTCACAGCACCACCCAGAACCCACAATTGCACAATCCTGCGTGGCGTGCTGAGTGGTATTTATTTATAATCAAATATTTATTAAAATATTAAGTACCTACTGTAACTACCTTAGATTTTAGTAGATAATAATGTCTACTAATAATGCTAGTAGATAATAATTAATAATTACTTATCTGTCTATCTTTGGTAAGTTACGAAAGTCATTGACCTGCAGCACAATTTAACAATGTATAAACAGTAAAAACAAAAACAACGATTCCTTTTATTGTTATTATAATTTTCTGCAATCCACAAAGTCGTGCGGTCAAATAGCTGTATTACATAGTTCAAATCACAGTCACATTTTTATCTTTCCTAATATTATTAATCTAAAATTAATTCCATATAAATACTCCTTATTGGGCTAGAACGTATTAGTTTCAATTGACCCGCAGTGTGATAGGAACTACCATTATGTTGTATGCAGTAGTAATGGGTATTGGGATCCTTGGACAATTGTCCACCGGTAAGAAATCTTTTAAAAAGATAAAGCTTTTTTTAAATAAATGTCCATATGGGTCTAATTTTTTGATCTCTATAATCTTGACCTGTGTAATTTTTATTGGGGGATCCTATCGCTTTGAACACAGTAAAAGTTATTGTGATTCTGAACATTATTTTATTTTAACATAGAATCTTTTGTTAAAAATTGCCTGAACAATGCTAATAGCAAATTAATTAAAGGTGACTTTATTGCAGTTATCTTTTTAATATGAGCAATCATTTAATAACTAGTTCTTGAATAAATAGGCTATAGTTCTTTATACTCAGCTATTCCTAGCGCAAGAACAGCACCAACATGGTAGAATATACACGTACACCGTATCCTCTAAAATTCTCTTTACATGTTCTAAAAGAAAATCAGTTCACAGAGAGATACTGGTCGAGAAAAGGGAGAAAGGATCGACTGACTCACCCGTGAATTCCTTGTAAAGCTTCTTCGATAGTAAAATGGATGGCTGGTTTCGTGGGCGAGTTGTCTTTCTCAACCATTTATGTTGAGGTGCGTTGAATTTGCTGATTTTCCTATATATGTTGAGGTTCTATGCTTGCGGAAAGGATTGCGGCGAAACAGGCTAACTGGAGCACTATTGATCGGCAAAAACTATCCTTCCTTGGATCCGCGATGTTAACGGTAGCGAAGATGGACGCGCAAGACAATGTCGTCATAGGGCATCTGTCAGTCGATCGGGATGTGACGTAGGGAGGGAGGATACGGGTAGGTGTACCCTCACATGAAAAGATTGACGTTTAAGTATGACATTCGTACCCTCCATTTACAAGTTGAATGCTGAGGGCTGAATTTACATGTGATTGATGAATTCGTAGGCGTACATTGCACAATAAACCTACCATACCGCCCCCCAAAGAGCTACCTAGCTCTTTCAATTAATTAATATAAGTTGAGGATGAATCTAAAATTCTGTGGTGAGGTTCGAGATCAAAAATGGTGAGCCTCTTAAGTTGAGATTCTAAGTGGAAATTCTAAGTTGAATTTCCTAAGTTGAGTTTCAAACTTGATAAACTAAGTTGATTTTCTAAGTTGATTTTCCAAGTTGAGTTTCAAAGTTGATAAACTAAGTTGATTTTCTAAGTTGATTTTCCAAGTTGAGTTTCAAAGTTGATAAACTAAGTTGATTTTCTAAGTTGATTTTCCAAGTTGAGTTTCAAAGTTGATAAGCCAAGTTGATTTTCTAAGTTGATTTTCCAAGTTGAGTTTCAAAGTTGATAAGCTAAGTTGATTTACATAATAAAATTTAAGTTTTAAGTTGATATTCGACTATAGATTGGCACATGGCATCAAAGGACAAAGTTTCACTGTTGGCCTAAGAAGCGTACCAGATGACGTTCTGAGCTCAACGACTCTCACCGTACCATCTGTACCTGGGCAGGTTCGAATGACGCGAGCCTTTCGCCATTGAAGCGGCGGCAAGTTGGGTTCCTTGATTAGTACTAGATCGCCTGGCTGCAAGTTCTGGGACTTGTGGAACCATTTGGGACGCTGCTGGAGGGTATGAAGATACTCTGCTTGCCAACGCCTCCAGAAGTGTTGCGTGATTTGGCGAACTAGTTGCCATCGCTTCAATAAGCTTAAGTTCTCTTGGCATGAGTCCTGCTCTGGCAGGGCAAGAAGAGGTTGTCCAATAATAAAGTGGCCGGGCGATAAACTCTCGAGCTCAAGGTCGTTCGGGTCGTTGGTGACCGAAAACATTGGACGAGAATTTAACGCGGCCTCGACCTTTGAAAAGACCGTGGCGAGCTCTTCGAAGACGAGAGAGCGGTCGCCGATGATTTTACTTAAGATGAGCTTCGCGGATCTAACTGCGCTCTCCCACAGGCCACCCATGTGCGGGCTAGCCGGGGGATTGAAATGCCATGAGATTTGATGTCCGACCAAGGATTTTTGTATTTCAGTCTGGGATTCACGTAGAAACTTTGAAACCTCTTTAAGATAGTTGCACGCGCCTATAAAATTCGTACCGCAGTCACTGAACACGTCGCTCGGGAGACCTCTGCGGGATACGAATCTGTCAAAACAGGCTAGAAAAGCGGCCGTTGATAGTTCAGAAACTATTTCTAGATGACAGCATTTGGTGGTGAAACATACAAAAATGCACATGTAGGCCTTTACGCTTTTAGCATTGCGCATGCGGGAAGTCTTCAGCATGAAAGGTCCAGCGAAATCCACTCCGACCCTTTGAAATGGTCGGCACGATGTGACTCGGCTTGCCGGCAAGTCGGCCATGAAAGGTTCAATGGATTTAGGCCGCAAACGATAGCAGCGCTGACATTGAAAAATACGGTTTCGAATAACCCTACGCGCAGACAGGATCCAAAATTTGCGCACGAGCAAATTCAGAAGTGTGTTTATACCAGGATGTTGGAACATCCGGTGGTAATGATCCACTAAAAGATGTGTGACGTGATGAGATTTTGGGAGCAACAATGGATGTTTGATATTGAAATCCAAATCAGACTTGACAAGTCTGCCGCCAACTCTGACGAGACCTTCAGAGTCAATGAACGGATTCAAGCGCATCAGACCAACCTTGACAACCTTGTTAGCACGCAACAGTTTCAGCGATTCTGCAAATTCCGTAGACTGGACTAGTTTGACAATGGTGCAAACACTATCGTTTAGCTCAGCGACCGATAGGTGTCCAGTACGTTTTTGAGCTGGATTGCGCGCGTTATGGATGAAGCGTTTGCACCAAGCTACAGTTGCCTGTAGTTTGGGAAACGAACTGAATCTGGTTAGCAAGTCGGTTGCAGCCTGAACCTGCTCGGAGATTTCCGTGATTTGGATAGCATGAGATGCGAGACTTGAAGTTGCGGATTTCAATCCCGGTAAATCTGCGTCATCAACAAGTTGATAGTTTCCAGGCCATGACGAAGAATCATCTTCGAGCCATGCTGGTGACCACCACAGCAGGTGGTTGACTAATTCTGAAGGCGAGAGACCGCGACTTGCAGAATCAGCTGCGTTTTGAGCTGATGGGACGTGCCGCCATACAACGCTTGGAGTCAGCGACTGTATTTGGGACACACGATTTCCCTCATAAGTTTGTAATTTGTGAGGCGAAGTTTTGAGCCAGGATAGCACGATAGTGGAATCAGACCACGCTGTCGTGCTGTCCAACAGAATCTTACCTCCTATTATTTTTGTGACATGTTCCAACAAGCGAGCCAATAGCAACGCTCCGTTTAGTTCGAGCTTGGGGACAGTCAATTTTTGCTTGAGCGGCGCTACGCGTGATTTAGCCAGAAGCAGCTGAACTAAAACGCGACCGCAAGCGTTTTGAACGCGCAGGTAGACGCATGCTGCGTACCCGCGTTCTGAGCCGTCACTGAAACCGTGCAGTTGACTGGACACCAGTTGATCAGTGACGACACACCGTGGTATTGAAATCTGATTTATATTGTGGAAGTCAGACATAAAGTCAGTCCACACATTGCGAATGTCTGAAGGGAGGGGGTCATCCCACCCTGAGTTGATCGACCAAAGCATTTGCATGATGTATTTAGCAAAAAATGTGACCGGGGATAAGAACCCGCACGGATCATACAACCTGGCAATGTTGGACAAGACACCGCGCTTGGTGAGGACCTTGTTCATATCGGAGACGCGGTAGATGAAGCTGTCCTTGTTTGCGTTCCACTCGATGCCCAGAACCTTGAAGATATTTTCGCCATCCTCGACGAACCTGTAAGGAGATTCGCGGTGGTCGACAGGAAAACCTTCCAAAAAATCTTGGGAGTTGCTGGACCACTTACGCAAAAGAAAACCTCCCTGGGCGAGAATGTCAGAAATCGTTTGAGCAAGGTTCCTGGCAGAGTTGACATCATGAGATCCACTCACAACGTCGTCGACGAAGGTATCCTCCAACAAAGTTTTTGAAGCGGCGGGATGCTTGTCTGCATTGAGGTAAGCTAGCTCGTGTAGAACGCGAATAGCCTGGAACGCCGAACTCGAAACGCCATAGGTGACTGTGGTTAGTTCGAACTGCTTGAGTACGTCGTCAGGAGATTCGCGCCATAATATTGCTTGATATTTGCAGTCATCGTCACGCATGCGCACCTGCCTATACATTTGTTTTATATCGCAGGTGAAAACTACTCCATGCAATCTGAAACGCAAAATGATGTCTTCGATATTTTGCTGAAGCTTGGGACCGGACATGAGCACTTGGTTGAGCGCAACACCTGAGGTACTAGGCGCAGACGCATCAAAAACTGCGCGCAACTTTGTGCTTGTGCTATGCTCCTTCAGGACCCCATGGTGTGGTATATAGTAGCGCTGACCACCAGTCGAACATGGCACTTCACGCATGTGACCGGCTTCAATATAATCCCTCATGAAGGCTACATAAAGTTCACAAAGTCGAGGTTCCCTAACCAGCCTGCGCTCCAAATTATGGAACCGCTTCAAAGCAGTGAGATGAGTGTCACCTAATGGTTTGTGGTTCACCTTAAAAGGTAACGAGACAACAAAGCGACCATCACTATCCCGTTTGTATGTTTCTGTGAAATGCTTCTCACATTGGATGTCCTCGGGATCTTGAATGCGTAGCTTGGGTGGCTCTTCAACCTCCCAAAACATCCTCAGTGCGTGATCAAGATCTATGGTGCAGGCCATCGAAGTAGCGGTGTACGTGTACTGCGATGCTGCTGGAGCTTTTCCCATGATGATCCAGCCAAAGATAGATGAGTAGGCAGTAGGCATATTTTCACCTAGACTGATCCTCTTACCATCCAGAATCTGGTCATAATATTCTATACCTAGAAGCAAGTCAATTTGTCCGGGAATTGTGAAGTTACTATCCGCTAAAACTAAATTTTTGCAAAGTTCTAATACTTTAGGATCAACTGGAACCGAAGGCATACGGCCAGTTATTTTCTTTAAAATGATGAAGTCCGATGATAAAATATGTAAATTGTTCCGTGTTGATTTGACATTGCAATGAACTATACCTCGAGTCTCGTGAACAGACGAAGCACCTAGCCCACACAAGCCGCCTGACCTTGTACGAGGCAGCCTCAACTGTTGAGCCAAGGTATCAGTCATAACTGACACTTGAGAGCCGCTGTCTATTAGAGCACGGGCTGTGTGAAATTGACCGTCAACATCCTGCACGCTGATGAACGCTGTACCTAAAATCATGGTGGATGTCACATCGACACCATGTAAGGTCTGAGACTGGACTGCGGAGCTATGTATCGACACAGCAGGCTCAGAGGGGATGGGTGCAGAAGTTGGGTCCGAATGTTGATTTTCTATTGAATTGTTGATGTGTAGCTTGCTATGGTGGCGCTTACGACACACCTGGCATACACTTGTTGAGGTGCACTTAGAAACCTGGTGAGTGCGCAGACAATTAAAGCAAAGTTTATGTTGAATTACAAAACTCTTCCGTTGCACCGGAGTCATGTTCTCAAATTTAGAGCATCGATATATAGCATGGTTCTCCGTGCAACATGGACAAGCAAAGGCATTTTTGACCTTGTTGTGCTGTTTATTCTCATTAAAAATATTCAATGTGTTATTGCCTGACGCTGACCTAGATGTAGACCCACCAACATTTTCTAAGATCCTAAGTTGATTTTCTAAAAAATTTAGCAATTGGCTGAACGTTGGAATTTTTAAAGTATCAATTGATGATTCAAATTTTGTACGCAAATCCATCGTCAGCTTTTTGAGGATGATGTGAAGTAAAAGAAAGCTCCATGATGTGACATCAAATGTCAAGGCTTGTAACGCGTGTGTATTCTCCTTTACAATGTTGATAAACTTACCTAAAGTTTTACTATTAAGTTGATTTAGATTTGGCAATGACAATAGAGATTCAACGTGTTTGTCCGCAATCATCCTGCTATTTTCATAACGATCTGTCAATAACCCATAAGCTATTGCATAATTTTCAAGTGAAATTGGCAAGTGTTTGATTAATGAAAGGGCATCTTTGTCCAAGACACTTAGTAAATAATGCATTTTTTCTACAGAACTCAAATTTGCATTGTCATGGATTAAACTATTGAAGATATTAATAAACCCAGGCCACTCTGTATGGATTCCTGCAAACCGTGTTAATGAAATTTTTGGTAGGTGAAAGCCGGTGCTGATTGTGGGTTTTGATTCTAATGGCACGTAGTGATTTTGGAGAGTTTTGATTGAATATACTTTCTCCTCACAATTGTTGAATTTTTCCTCGATTTCATGACGCTCCGCTTGTTCCGTATTGGCCATGACTACCGAGAAAGCCTTTTCCATTTCATGCCAGTGCCTATCCAAGTCCTTATACCTGGCGAAGAAACGACTCCTGTCGTGAACGGATATCGTCTGCTGAGATGTTATTTTAGTAGTTAAATTGTACAAATCTTGAATGAAACGCGCACAATAATCGAAAGCAACGTTGCTTATCTTAGGATCACTCATGTTTATAAACTTTCACTCCACTTTTCAACTTGGAAACAGTAAATTAAACGAAGTTTGAAACAAAATAACAAAACTTACGAAATGTCAAACATGTCAAACAAACTTGACGTTATGAGGTTAATGTTACCACTTGACTAAAATAATAAGATTCGCTACACACTTCAAGATGATTTACCAAAGAGATCGATTCGAACTTTTACCACAGAATATTAAGAAAAAGTGAATACAATTCGAAGTGAATGAACGAAACTCAATTTCAATGTGGGGTATATTCAAATATGGCGGATGAAAAATGCTAAGTATACCTACGATTAAGAAAAATTCAGATTGAATTTCCTAAGAAGGATGCTAATAAGATCGGGTTTTGAAGGACCAGGGAAATGGTCGAGAAAAGGGAGAAAGGATCGACTGACTCACCCGTGAATTCCTTGTAAAGCTTCTTCGATAGTAAAATGGATGGCTGGTTTCGTGGGCGAGTTGTCTTTCTCAACCATTTATGTTGAGGTGCGTTGAATTTGCTGATTTTCCTATATATGTTGAGGTTCTATGCTTGCGGAAAGGATTGCGGCGAAACAGGCTAACTGGAGCACTATTGATCGGCAAAAACTATCCTTCCTTGGATCCGCGATGTTAACGGTAGCGAAGATGGACGCGCAAGACAATGTCGTCATAGGGCATCTGTCAGTCGATCGGGATGTGACGTAGGGAGGGAGGATACGGGTAGGTGTACCCTCACATGAAAAGATTGACGTTTAAGTATGACATTCGTACCCTCCATTTACAAGTTGAATGCTGAGGGCTGAATTTACATGTGATTGATGAATTCGTAGGCGTACATTGCACAATAAACCTACCAGATACAATTCAAGAAACTGCTACCGACCGATGTCTCAATGAACTGTATTTTTTAATAGAAAAAGTGTGTCTTGAAGAAAATTCACCTAAATACCATTTCATTTCCAGGTGTTCCCCTGGAGGATTCGTTAGTTCATCAGGAAGCTTCATCAGTTCGTCTAGAGAAACTATCAGTTAGCCCGGAAGCCCCATCAGTTAGGCCAGATCTACCACCAGTTCGCTTAGAGGATCCATCAAATCGCCTAAGTCATCCATCAGTTGGCCTAGAACATCCATCGATTGGACTAGATTATCCCTTGGTTAGACTAGATCATCCACCAGTTCGCCGACAGCGTCTAGAAGATTCATTAGTTGACCTAGATGATCCATCAATTGGCCTAGAAGATCCATCAACCAATTTCACGCAGTTTTTTAACTCCCGTATCGTGGGTGGGACTGAGGCGAGCAAGAACCGGGCTCCACACATGGTTGCCTTGGTAGTTGGCTATACGTACAAGTCCCTGGTCTGCGGAGCCTCCATCATCGGCAATTGCTTCATCATGACGGCAGCTCACTGCGTGGACAGCTTTATACAATGGGATGGTGATTTGATGTAGTGAGTAGACCGACGAATTTAGTAACCAATATTTATCTAAGCCAATGGGCTTAGATAAATATTATATATAAATATTATATTGCGCCTAATACAGTGACTTTGGAAATTGATGTGTCAGGGTGAGTAAGACATTGCAGTGCATAAATTGCAATTCAACCTCTGGGTGATACCGTAATTGTTATGAGCAAGTGTGTCACAATTCATTAAACTGGTCTTGTTTAAAAGACTAATGATGTCATGACTTTCTGGCACCTTTATCTCTGACTCTTCAACACGTTCAGTGCTGAGAACACAACTGCCGTGTTTTTCATAATTTGCCGCGAGCACGGGAAAACTCAAATGTTGTGTTTGTTGTATGGGAAAACCCTATGGAGAGTTCAGAGCCGCACCCGTGGCTAGACAAGCAAATCGGCTCAGCGGTAAAAGTGTTAAGGCACAGAATAAATAGTTTTAAGGGTCAGTTTCCAGGTCTAACAGCCATTCATCAAAATTTGAGTAACCAGGGTTTTGCAGATTTTCATCAATCAATCGTGCCTTGTGTAGAGTTTATAGAATAGGGTTTTATGACTTACTTATTCTACAAAGGTATTTCATAATTCCAGCTCCTTCCACGGCAGGGTCGGTACTAACACGTGGCATGGAGGAACTGTTGTATATTTCAAGACCTATCACATTCATCCTGACTACAACCACGGGACGCTCAAGAATGATGTTGCCGTCCTAAGGACCAAGGATCTAATCCCACTGAGCAAATCAGTGGCAATCATTGCACTGAATTTTGACTGGGTGGGTGGAGGGGTAAAATGCTACGTCACTGGCTGGGGTACTGATCGGGTAAGATACTATCACCATGAACTTCAGCTTAACTTTTTCGCCAGCCTCGAATTCATTCTAGCGTCAGATTTTGTTAGGACGTAGCTTAACGATCGCTATATGAAACTCATTTTCATGTTCATTGGAGTTACACAATATGGCTGCGAGACCGACAGTTCCGCAGCACCTGTCCTATTATTTATTATGTGGTACCCCTGTGCGATGGAAAATCTCTGGTCTACTACGGGGATGGTTACATTGAGGGTCCCAATTAAAACTTGTATGACGCTCATCGACACATTTTTGCTTCAACCCATATCTCCTCACTTTTGTGAGAAGGATTAGGTCCATCACGGCCGGTGGATCACTTGTCTCCGAAACGCTTTTTGGGTAAATAAGTTTCCTCGCGATGTTTTCAAAACTTGTCCAGATACTAAATCGATGTTTCCTTCCCAGTTGTGGGGTAACGTCCCGGATCTGCTGCAGATCCTGTACGTGTGGACCCTTAGTCCTAAAGAGTGCGAGTATAGAGCCGCAGAAGCCCACGCTGCAGGCTGGTGGAGCCCATATGTCGACCCTAAACTGGAGCTCTGTACCTTCCACTCACGAGGACACGGCATGTGCCACGTAAGCACAGGATAATTTTAGTAATAAATACATACAAAACGGAGCGGCACCTCTAGGTCACTAAGATATTAATAAGCAACAACCGTGCAGGTTCACGAACACTTGGATAATGTTCTACCAACATAATACACGAAGAAACATTTTTTTCGGTTTACCGCCAGAAATCTTACCCTACTCACTCTCGTCAGTCTGATCTAGTGCGACCGTAGTACCATTCTACCTTTAGACTGTGCTTATCTACTTTAGTATTTATTTATTGATTTAATATTTATTCTTAAAAGCAAAAAAAAAAAGATTATAGATGATATCCAGTGCGTTACATTTAAACGTTCTTTCATCAACGTTTGTCCTCACTTGTTACAGGGAGACTCCGGCAGCGCCCTGGTGTGTTTCAAGGAAACGCAGTGCGGTGTCGTGTCTTGGGGCTTTCCGTGCGCCGTTAATTTCCCTGACGTCTTTGTCAGGGTCAAAGGAATGAAGGAATTCATCTTGGGAATCTTAAAGAAAGGTTGTTCTGCCGATCGTTGTCCTTAGTAGTTTTAAAATATCGTTTTCATTATTATGTTTGTTCACCGACTTCAAGAAAGGAGGAGGTTCTCAATCCGACTGTCTGTTTTGTTTGTGATTTATTTTATATTGTATCTTCTTATGATTTAGTAAGCTTAAATAAAATTCTTAAAATGTACGATCTGTCTAATTTACCTATGTAAGTACCTACTTAATGTTCTTCTTTTCCATTTTCCACCATTTCATCATCAAATTCATCAACACCCACCATCACCATATCGCCCCACTGCTGAGCACGGGTCCACCCTCACTTTCGTGAGGAGAGTTAGGTCATAATCCACCACGGGGCCTCGGTCTGGATTGATGGATAACATACCTCCAAAATTATTCACGGGTAGGTAGGTACCTATAGTGGATGGGTTTCGTTCACGATGTTTTCCTTCACCGAAAAGCAAAATCTGCAAAAATCAAGTTATCAGTCTCTGTCTTTCAGAACGAACAATATTATGACATATACGTGGGAGCACGACCTTAAAACCGTAAAATAAGCGAAACTTTCATTCAAAAATTAACAAACAAGTGACGAATTATTCCATCACTACAAAATCTTAGGAAATATTTTTGAACGAATCGCCTTGTGTCAAAAATCTTTTGACTTAGATTATCGTCGTTGCCGCATTGTGATAAAGGTCAAATTAGCTTGCAGTTCCCTAATTTCTAGAAAGTATACAAACAAAACTCAAATTCAATTTCAAAATCAAAACAAACTGCCTACTCGTCGAGAGAAAACATTGAAGTTTTCCCATTCTAGATTCAAAAAATCTTAAAATTAGTCAAGTGAAAGTCGAATTAGAACCAGCTGTTTACTTTGTTTTATTCGTGCCTGCTAATAATGGAGTCAAAAGAAAAAAATACGATTTCCGTGGGTAGTCATGAAATATTTGGCTGGTATATTCAAATCATACCTCCTTGTGCCTCTTTCTGTCTTCACCACCCTCAACGCACGTGGTAAGTTGCCTTCTTCTTTAATTAATTCGATAAGTTTTCCTGAATAATTTTTATTTTACCTCCAATTCCCTTGACACTGCATAAATAAGCCAATTGACTATCGCAAACCATGTTTTTCATACGTTTTTCCAGGGTTATGCCCTCAAAATGGATCAGGAAAACTGCGCTGTCGATTCCGAAGTGGTCTATCCAATCCTATTTATTCCAAAAAAGTGTACAACACTGGAAACCAACTGTGAAATGTCGGACAATGTGTACATTGACTTGAAAATAACGTCCCCCGATACGGAAGGGAATGAAATTCGAATTTACTCCGGCCTGTGTAATGTGAAGCTTGTGGATTCGTACGATGTTAACCTGAACCGCTTAGAACCACCAGGTAAGGACTCTTCAGGGTCATCAGTGGAAAATAATGACATTGAACAGATGCCGATTATCTTATCAGAGGCCAATCAGATGTCTTTCCCACTGTACAACCAGTCACAAGTGTGGATAGACCCGTCTAGAAGCCCTTACGTCTACAACCACTACGATCCATCTTCCAAGGAGAGTTACGCCATCCGTGAGGGCAGCGGCTGTATCACTGTCGAGCAACATAACACGTACATCACTCAAAATGTCTACAAATATAGTGAATCCAACGTCTTCAATAACAAAAACTTGCAATCGGACGATTATGAAGACAAGAAGTTCAGAAAGATATCGGACACAGTTGCAAACCAACACGATTCAAACACAAACTTGTATGAGGAAGATGAGTTTGAGTGCGGAGTATTTCTGTCACAACTACCTGAGGAAATTATGAATGAGAAGATAAACCGGGCCCGGGAAGAACGTAAGTTTGTTGGCATTAAAAGTGAGAATAATGCACTGAAACAGCTGATGTCGACAGATATTCAGTCGATGTCGAAGCAGCAAAAGACAATACTGTTCTTGGGACATGACTCGGAATCTGGGCAAACAATTCAGAACATATCATACAATGATCCAATGGTGAAATGTGCCGGGCTCGAGGTGGATAATGAAGTAGTTATCGGTAAGTATTGTTTCATATATATAATTAATTTCTATTTTCAGTATGGAATCCGAATTTGTATCTGACTTTCCTGTTCAGTTTTTCTATTCCCATTTCTACTTTATAACATATTGACCAATATTACATCTGAGCAATTATAATTTTTAGAAACAAGGTATAATATTTTTCTTTAACATCACACAACCCTTGTTGTGTGATGTACGGTGGTCCATCTGTAGTAAATTTTTACAGAGATTCAGTAACTAAGAGTATGGCGTTTGCTGAGATGAGACTTATTTGTGGCAACATAACAACCAGTATTGTTTGTTGGTTGCTAATGCTTCCTTGTACTGTTGTAAATTGTTATGTTGTCATTAACAGTTCAATTTTTACTAATAAAATATTATATGAATTTAGTTCCTGACGGCAACCTACATTGATTGAATTGTAGAATTTATTAAACTCAGCAATTCTTACTAGTACTTTTCAAGTCTTGTAGCATTCCTAGGTATAAACTTACTTCTAGCCTACAATAGAGTTTTTTTTAATTTCCAGAGAATGATTCTCCGTCCGATACTCCGAAGAAGAAGAAGTACCAATGCGACAAATGCAAGCAGATCTTCGACCAGATATCAGCCTTCCGGCAACACATGGTTGGCAACCACACCAACTACAAAGTCCAACCCCAAGACCGAGAAGTCAGTTTCATGTGCTCCGAATGCGGAAAGAACCTGAAAAACCAACGTAAGTTTGAGATCCACTGCCTCGGACACGGGGACCCAGACTTAGAATGTCCCAAATGCCACAAAGTGTATGCTTCAAAATTCACTCTACGTGCCCACCAAAAGATACACAATCGCAAATTTCCATGCACCTACTGCATGAGGTCTTACTCCACTTTTGAAGAACTGAAGATTCATTTAGAAAAAATACACATTGCGTTCATGTGTAAGTATGAGGAGTGTTCGTTTCTGACAAGTGAGAGTTCAGAACTGATTGAGCATCAAAATAATCATGCAAATAAAGAATTGAGCGATTCGGATTCAGATGGTTCTTACATGGATGATGTTCCTAGATTTCCTAGTGAGAGGGACGTTGAAAAGGATCTGACTCCAATAGAGGAAACTGATTGGAAATGCAAAGACGATGAAGACTTTGAGGTGAATGATGCTGAAGGAGAAAGGGTCCGGAAGGCTGATTCTATCATCGCGAAGGTGATGTCCAATAAATTGTTCCTACTGAATTCTAAGAATGCCAAAAAGCAGGGCCGGTACTATAAGGTGAGTAGCAATGAAAAATATAATTATATATAATACAAACCTAACTCATTTATTCAATGTGTAACTAATCTTAAATGTATTTTTAGGTAGAATATTATTTTCTACTAGCTGCCCACCCCGGCTTCGAACGGGTGGTGTACCTAATGGAAATAATGAGATAAAATCTTCCGTTTCCAATACGACCATGTCTTGTAATGAAATCTCACTGACTGCCTTCTATCTCACTCTGTTTTCCTATTATGAGATTTTAAAAATATTTCTGTAAGAATTTTAGATGCTGTAGTTCAAAATGATGTATAAAAATGAATGTTTATACAGTCTTCTCAAAGAATATAATATGAACTATTAGTCTGCTTCATTCAATCATGGTCTGAATTTTAACACATAGATTTAGTTTTACTACATTTATGAAGATGATGACGATAGTAATAATTCCTTAAATATCTACCACCATTATTATAATTTATAATTTACAGAGGCGCTAAACCTTTTTTCAGCAATGGTACTAAAACAAAATTGGTACGTACCTAACTGGAGATTAATAATAAAGTACCTAATAACTAATCACTATTTTACAAGCTTTTATTTAACTTGCAATGTTTGTATGATGTTCGGGTCAAATCTATTCATTGAAATTTTGCATGCCTGTCAAGTTTTATGGTAAATGACAAATATTATGGTAACAGCGAGTTGATCTGACGATAGGGACGGAACACAACGGAACTCCTCAGTGACTAACAGTAGAATTATGGTGTTTGATCTCATTCTGATCAGCTAGCAATACAAGCCTCGAAGAAACCACAAAGAATATCCCTAAATGGCCTGATTTCCAGACCTGCGAGGTGTGCTACAAGTCATTCGACCGCGTCGGAGACCTGAAGCGCCACCTCATCGAACACGTCATCAGGTCTACCCTGGCCAAGTCGCCGGTCAGCAAGAGTGGTACTCTTAACATCGTCTGTGAGGTAATAATTATTATTAGTATTTTACCAGCCCTAGTTAATAATGAAAATGAAAGCGCAAATGAGACTTTATAACTGAAGCCTCAGGCTGACGAGTGCAGTACAGTGTCGCACAGGATTTTGTAATGAAAAGTTCTGGGTGACTCTGTAGCTGTTATAGGCTGGCGTGGCGCTTACCATCAGGTGAACAATTAGCTCGTTTCGTTACTTAGTAACATTAAAAAAAGTTATTTTGAACGGTTAATTTATTCAGAAGCAATCGCAACAAAACTGCTGTCAATTTTGGCCGGCTGCAGTTACGAATATCAATATGTAGCGAAACAATATTCATAATCTACACTAATATTATAAAGAGAAATTATTTCTATGTTTGTAAGAATAAACTCAAAACTATTGGTAAGGTTTAAAAAAAATACCATTAGAATGTTTCATTATCCCTGAGTTACATAGGCTATATTTATTACTAGCAGCAGCTCGCGGTTTCACCCGCGTTAACTTTTATCCCACAAGAACCGTTAATTTTTACGAGATAAAAAATATCCTACGTTCTATTCCATTATGTCCTTAAAATTTGACTAGTCTTCTTTTCAAGCTCATCCAATCTATAAAATTCCAGATATGCCAATCAGAAACCTTCACTAAGGTAGACAAATATAAGGCACACCTTCGCGAGCACGCTAAACTGACCCTCTACAAGTGCACCTTCTGCGATAAATCCTTCAGCGATTCCAGCAACTTCTCCAAGCACAAGAAAACCCACGGAATCTCTTACCTCCAATGCGACTTGTGCCACAGAAAGTTCAACTCGAAGAAAATGATCGCTCAACACATGGAGTACCACAATCAGAACAAACCTGTGAAATGTCGCTTCTGCAACAGAATGTTTCACTTCGAATCAATGCTCAACAAACATATAAAGTGCGCGCATAACAAACAAATGAAATTCCGGTGTCGATTCTGCGAACAGTTATTCAAGGCGTTGAAAGATAAGTGGGACCACGAATGGATGGTTCATAACGTTCGCAAAATGATAGTGGATTGTCTGATCTGTGGGTCGAAGTTCAGGAAGTATTCGGAGTTGAAGAGACATTGCTCCGATGACCATGAGATGGATATACCACCCGCCAAAAAGCTATTGAAGAAGAAAATGTATCGTTGATGGTTTTTTGATTATGATTAAGGCTGGTCCTTGATGATAACGCTCATACGACAAGAGCGTGCTATCCTCACGTTCAACACGTTGAGGAGATAGCACGTTCTTCTCGCAAATGAGCGATAAGTTGTTTAAATTGTTCAATGATCTCAGTGAAAGAGTCGATTTTTCAATCTTTTATAGTTACTAATTTACCTGTACTTAAAATTGTGATCAACTGGTGCAATTTAGCATTATTTATATTTTATTTTCATTCATGAAATCATAACAAAGGTTTTTGTTATTTTGAGAATATTTACATTATTTAAGGTTAATTGGTTATTTAAATAGAAACTAGTTATAAGGATAACAAGTTCATAAAGACTGAAAGCGAACTAAAAGTCTGTTTAGCTCATAAGGTCTAAAATCGTTACAATTCTAATGGCACAAACTATACTGAAACTTAATTTGATAGCTTTAAGGCTGATCGCCTTCGTTTTCTCGTGACCACGGTCAACGTAACTTAATTAAAACGTCGAGTTATGTCAAAATTAAATCTGTACGCGAATAAGACCCCTCTGTGTCTAGTAAATATAAATGAGCTTTAAAGCTATTGCCGTCCCTATCGTTTTCACAAGGTTGAAAAGTGACAACAAATCATACACACAAACACACACAGGAGGAGGGTTTGACAGGACTAAACTAAAATTTAGTATAGTCTGTAACATCAGAATTGGCAATGATTTGACTGCCTGGTATTATTATAGTTAGGTATTGGGTACCTTTGTTGGTAAAATCAACTTCAAAAATCCTACGTAATTTTATACAAGGATATCATGTTGGCAGATTATTGTAAGAAACAATACATTTTATTGATTAAATAACTTCTAAAATGGGAATTCATTAATATGTATTTTACAAAAAGGAAAAAGTATATATTTTTACTAAGTTAACTAGGTTCCTACTTTTTAAATTTAAATGGTAAGTCCAAATATAGCGGTGCTCAACCTTTTTGGTCCTAAACCCAAAGGTGGGTCATGTTTCTAGGTGATCGGAAATTAATTAAATGAAGTATCCAAAACTATATTTTGTTATTATAACTGTATATAAAAATCTTGTTTTATTATATTGATATTATTTTAGTGCCAAGTTGTAATCATGATCTCCTTATTTCATTTTACGACTTGTTTACGTAGTAAAATATCAACTAATCATCTGTTTATTACTGATATTACCGATAAAAATAACTCGAGACTTATCACAAACTATCCTACAATAGAAAGCTATCTCACTAATATTATAAAATGCATATTGACGTTTAGTACATAAGTTTATAAATTACGGAAGTTGAACTTGTTTTCTTGTTCTAACTTATTTTAAGTTTGTGTTATCTATTACATTTTTTGTTTATATACAAAATTGTATTATTTTCAACCGTTATTTAAGAAATTTATAATCTCAATGAACATGGAATTTCAATCAGGCATTCAACTGTTAAGTCAATCTCAATAGGTTTCACATAAACTCATTTTTCTACATGTAAATAAATGTGACTCTATCCAGGTATCTAGGCTATCTGTAACACCTAGAAATCAGTGCTCTATCGATCGGCCCACCGTGCCTAGATCTCTACCACGCCTGTATCATAAACAAAACAGCTTGTTCTTCGTCCAAATAGCTCCCTCACGTCTGGATGCCAACGTCTGCACGATACATCGTGCGGGCGGAACGGTCGAGATAACATAGGGGATAGTCGTGACGCAATGGTACTGGAATTAGTGGCGTGGCCACACTGGTGTAAACAGACTGTGTACACAAGATTGAAGCGGCGTGGCCGGCTCGGCGCGCGCATGACCTTGCGAGGCGCGCATGCGTCCGCGGCGGCGTCCGGCGCTCCGCAGTCGGCGACCAGGCGCCGCGGCGGCACGTCTCGCGCGGGAACAGACGCTCGCGGGTGCAAAAACATCTAAAATCAATCGTTCATCAAAGAAATCTCATTTCTGACTGTAATCTCTGTGCCTATTCCCTGCCGTGTCTGTGAGGCTCCGCCCGGTGACGCGACGCCGCTCGTACTCCACCGTGATAAGGTCGGTATTAATGGCAATAATCTCATAAGCCGTCACGTTTCGACAATTCAATGCGCTGTTAATAGTTTCAATCCATACAGGGTTTGTTTGCCTGTCTGTTTGTTTGTGTAGTAGCTATACTTACGTTGATCGTTAGATTTTATTGCTGTCTTTTAATGGATTTGTATTTACGATTCGTCTCGAATGAGGATTTACACTTAAAATTCCAATGAAACTGATTCTTTTCTTCGTTTGAACTGCTTTTATTTAGTCTGATAATGTAGTAGGTAAGCAAATAAAGTCACGCCCATGAAAACAAAAACAAGGTAGGTACCTCCCTAACAAAACTTCTCAAAAAAGGTTTCGCAGCTCTAAAGAAACGTTAAAAATTTAACAGATTGAAAGTTCCCTTTTCAAAAAGCATTCTATTCCTCCTTGCCAGTATTAAAAATAGATCAAGAACCTATTTCATAAATAATTTTATAACGTTCCGATCCACCTGTTAGAAGTAAATCGGTCAATATCGATCGTTTATCATTTTGTATGTATGTATGAAACGGATGAAACATTTATGAAAGGTATTCGTACCTATATGATAGGCGTTCAATCTGTAAATATTGCTTTCCTTTACTGAATATTAAACACACGCAGTGAATAGAGATGCTGAAAGAATAAGTTAGGTATATGTAGGTATACTAGAGGTATCTAGAAGTAAGGTAAGGCGACTTGAATTGAAAGTGTAGGTAATCCTTTTCTCTTCCACAGCTTTGTTCCACCAATGGGGAGAAAGGGAAAAATAACAGTAAAGAAGCATAATTAAAATAATTATTGTTGTGTTATTCTAATAAAATTCAAATATATTTATCGTAATAGGCAAAAATATAACTCTACAAATCAAACACTTAAGTCATAATACGTAGGCGTAGAGAAAAAGGAAAAATGAATCAAATATGATCAACTCTGATTAAAGTTTGAGATTGAAAAAGGAAATTTCTCTTTCAAGTGGTCTTTCATGGTAGATTCTCGCACAGGAAAAGGATACTCCATTACCTCTATCAGTCTACCAGTGCTTCGGAAATACATCCATCAGAGACGATAACACCAAGAATCTGCGGCCCGTAGATTCTTCTCCTTTGATAACGGATTGGCTTACACTGCATCTATTTTAGTTAAGTAGGTAGGGTTATGCTAAACAATGGCATAATTATAATATACTATCTGTACCCTGGCACGCTTCGCTGTGGCACATTCGCACATTCGCTGATATATCACTGATGAAAAAATAGATAAAAACAATCCTTGATGCGGATTATATATCATGCTAAAATTTCTGCTCGATCGGTGCAGTACTTTTTGAGTTTTTGAAGCGTACACAAACCAACAACATTTATATATATATATAGATAGGGAGATTAGTCATAGCAATATACCTAGTATACTAATAAATAGGTACCTACGCCACCACCTACCTCGTGTAGGTAGGTACCTACTATTTAGCTGGTTTTTATTTGCACTTGCTAGTGTCAATAAAAGTTATCTATCTATCTACCTACCCAATAAACCTACTTACTTACAAGTTATCATTACGCCAGAGTTTCCCACATACGTAAAATTACAGACTACCTAATTCCTTCAATTCGTTTATCCTGTACCCACATATACATTGAACCAGTGGGTAGGTAGTTAAATCGACAGACTGACGCTGTAAAATTATTATCCTCCCATATAGGTACCTTCCTAAGTAAAATTTTACTTACTCACCATCTAAAGCTATTATCTTACAGGTATATTGTCATAATGTCCAACAACCCGTCCCTGTTAGGGGGGAGAATTAGTTATGTCAATATCCAAAATCGGACCTTCTTATCTACAGTTGTTTTATTTCCCAAGTATAACATCATCATTATTGTGACCATATCGGCCCACTGTTGAGCACGGGTCTCCTCTCACTTTATTAGTAGGATTAGGCCATAATCCACCATGGGAACCCGGTCCGGATTCATGGATCACATATCTCCGAAATAATTATCGAGTATGTGGGTTTCCTCACGATGTTCCTTCACCGTAGATGAACCTAACCATAGACCAAGGATACATTACTCCCTACCGAGACAGATCATTCTGCTACCAATCCTCATTAGCGTACTGTATGTGCGTCGGTACGCAGATATCGAGCTTACGCCACAGAAAAAATAAGTTTTACTCCCACTAAAAACCAATATGCATGTCTACGGTAACGACAATCTAGACATTTCTTACAATGAGCTGGATCTTTTCAACATTGAATACCGACACTGGCAGTATAGTTGAGAAAACCCTTAGATTTTTATAAATGGCCACCGTGACCTCCACCGCCACTGTCTGTAATGTATTTAGTATGTTTTAAAGTAACTCGGCTTACTAAAATATTCTTAAAAGTAATTGGCAATTTAACGCCCTCCAAATTACCAGCTCTAAATATCACAATAACACTTTAATAACAACTCCAACAAAGTATCCTTTATACATCCATCTTTAAGGGGCTTTAAGACTCGTCTTAAACATTGTAAATGCCTCTTATTTGGGTAATGGCCACTAAAAGCTTTGGTAGTGAGCATCGGATGGCAACAAAATGTCTCCAGGGATAGTTAAACTGTGTCAGAACTCGCAGCCAAGTGGAATTCTTAATGAGCATGAACAATAGCAGGCTTTAAGAGTTGCTGCAGAGATGGATTAAATTTGTCACCAGCTTTTGAAGTTGTTTTGGAGGGAAGGGCTTCGCAAACGGTGGTCCACAACCCGTCTAGGAGAAGGACGCAATCAAAATCAAATTTTATCCATTTTTAACCTTGCTATCCGTATGGGGTTTCACGAATTTGGCCTAGTTCTGGGGGGCGTTCGGGGTCGGGTTTCAAGTAGCATCAGGGAAAAACCGGGCACCCCGTGAGGCGTTTTGGAAGGGAAGTAAAAAAAAAAACGTATATTTGAATATTTTCAATGGCATCTACATTTCGACCAAATTTCCGTTTTTTTTTTTTAATATTTGTTCGGTGTTGGTAGCCCTACGTGAGGCCTGAGGCCCAACATTTTGGTTTAGGTAGTTCATGGTTTTACATGTGCAGCCAACTTGAAAGAAATTAAGAAAGAAGAACAGTCATAGCCTATAGTTTCACCTGTCAATCCTAATCATGTTTGCCGACTTCTCACAGCAGCGTACTTTGTACTTTGACCGACGAATAAAAACCTTTATTGCATAACGCGAAGCATCCGCACAGACCCATAGTCAAGTGACATTGACAGTGGTGTCACAGAATATCCAATAGTGCAAATCACTTACATTTTAACTAGTGCTTAATCTGTGTCGACAGTATCATTTGCAGGATTGGCTGGCGTTATAGTTCAAACGGATGTATTTTGGACGGCCTTATCAAATGACGTGATTGCCAGTTGTGTTTTTTGTTATTCATGCCCAATCGCTATAGATTTTTCCCAATCGCACAGATGTATATTTTTGTTTGTTTTGCATTTAGCCAGTGTCATTTAATTAAAATTTTCATTTTTAGATTATCTGTAGTTAGTAGTCAAAATATCAAAACTAAGTAGGTCTAGTCAAAGTCACGATTCAGTAAAGCGGTGGGTGCTTTACTGAACTTGAGAGTTTTGGAGAGAAACCTCTTTTTTACAGGTATTATAGATGCTCTTAGGAAATATAGATGTTTGTGGAACTATGGTCCTCTTAGTTTCCGATTCCCTAGATACCGGGAATTCCAGTTAAGGGTCAGGGGCCTCACCACGAACAGTTAAACCCATCCAGTTTAAGGCCTTAAACTGAACTGCTTTGCTAACTGTCACCACCAATATCGCTCAGCGTTCACAAGTCGACCAGACACATAATAATATATCCAAAGAGGTCGTAACATTTTTTTTGAATTAATGGGAGTTTATATAGCTCCATCTCATTCTCTTTCTCTCTCATATTTTCAGTCTATTTTTGAGTGACGTCACGTCATGTTTGTCATATTTTATGAGTGCGGTGCCAATCTAGGCCGTTCAGTTTAAGGCCTTAAAATGAACTGCATGAAATAAGGATAAGTACGTGCTTGCCCCCCAGGTTCTATGTATACTTATGGTCGTGACGCTTTTCCCCCAGTTAGTTTATTTAAACCCTGCCTCGTTTTTCACAAAGCTTAAACTCCACAACAAAGGTTCGAACTTTTCACGAAACAATACTGCTCAAAGGGGTCCAAATCCAATTTCCCTGAAAATTTGATACTCTTTCACATCTCCCGTAATGCTATTACGAAGTTGACACCTTCTAAATTAGTTTTAATTAAATTCCCTTCGAAGCCGACACGGCGTTTCATTCGATTTGACCTTCCGAATTCAATTAGGAATATTTTATGTCACCTGACGTAATTGTCGATAGATTTCTTTTTTTTTAGCATTTGTTTTTTATAACTTAAGTTTGCACTTAAGTACTTACTTCCACGTATTTTTCTTACATTGTGATAATTTGTAATTTGTGAGTCTGGGCAAATAATATGAAAAGAAAATAACTGTAACTTGAAGTGGCAACGCCTTATCTATTCTGTGGTGAATCATCCACCACAAAACTAAATCGTAACGTTGACTGGCTGCAACTTGACTGACTGCTGACTATCTGACTGACTGGGGCTATAAGTTGTGAAAAAACTTGAAATTTAATTAATTAATCGATACTTTCGAAATGCACAAATCGTGCAAAAATAAAGCATCAAACAAGTAGGCAGAAGCGACAATTGCTCCCAGACTTATTAATCTTATTATAATTATAATAAAACTAAAAATTAAAATCCGATTCATTTGACATTTCGCCCACACTAAAAAAATAAACGGAACATTTTTCGGGTTTGATTAGAAAATTGCCAGCTCAGATTAAAAAGATTTCGTATCTTCTACTCAATAGTTTCCTCTTGATGCTAATGATGATATGCTCTTTGACGTATCCCTCATCAGCACTGGATACAAGAGCGAACATAACTAACAGCGCCAATTTCACGGCAGACGTTTTGCCATTCTCAATTCTTGTCTCCAGGTACAGCGCAAGTTCCCGCCCCTCGCCAAAGGCAGTAAGTGTGAACGCCCCACTGACTACGTCCCGACTCACGCATCTCAAGCGTATTTAAATAAGCATTAATAAAAGCTTCGACACGCTACACATATTCGGTGACCCGTGGCTGCGTGGGAGAGCCTGCAAAGTGCGCGCTGACCCACGCCGGGCGGCCTAATGTAGCATAAACCTACATATTTATGGCCCCCGGACCGCCCCGGGGCAGCACAGCGGCAAATTAAATATAAACATCCCCTTGCTGCTTTATTAAGGGTGGAACTTGGAATAGTTGGAAGTTACACGTGTTTGATCCG
Organism: Campaea margaritaria; assembly: GCA_912999815.1. Lineage (NCBI taxonomy): Eukaryota > Metazoa > Arthropoda > Insecta > Lepidoptera > Geometridae > Campaea > Campaea margaritaria. The sequence continues at coordinate 10,611,249 of OU538802.1, read as the reverse complement.
TTCTTACAATCGGTATAAGTTTTGGGTGGTTCAGGGTCCTAGTTGGTTCAAATAGTTGTATCCAGTGCCCAATTAACCATGTAGCAAGATTAGCAATTGCTACGGGCCCCCGCATATTTAAACTCACCCGTCTCCGCCTGAGCGATCTTTTTGAGTGAAATTTATCAAGATGTGGTATATTGAATTTAGTTCATGTCACAAAAACGTGAGACGTCACAACTTTTCCTACTAATACAATTGTTTTTTATCACTTTATACTTGAGAACCCAGAGTAGATCAAAGGCTCTTTGAAAGAATTTGCTACGGACCCCGCGCTTGCTTAATCCTGCACTGATTGTATCGTGTTAATATTAAATTAAGTAAATACTCCATAACGTATACTAATGTTTTTATTCATTACCAAATCTTTGATTGATGATGATGAGAATGATGTATCTACTTTCGTGGTACTTAGGTCTCCAGGATTAAGGAACTTCCAGACATCTAATGCCTTTTTGTTAATTTTTTTTATATAGTACAGAAAAATATTAATTATCATCTATTCTATTCACTAAGAAAACAGTTGAATTATTTAGTAATTCAAACGCAAGCGAAGCACAAACAATTATTCTAAGTAAATAAGTCCTTACTCTCTGAACTCTGTGGGTATAACGTAGGTACACGTGAAATCATACTTGTGTACACGTGAGCACAGGGTCGGCGGCAGGGAAGGGTCCCCCCGCCCTAAAATGACTCCAGGTATTTACCCTTAAATATGAAAAAGTCTTACTAGCGTACAGTCTTCCTGTGAATAATTTCCATTTTCCATGGCAAAAAGTATCTTAAAGCTTTATTATTGTAAGTCTAAAAATATAAACCATAACGCGAAAATTTCATCAAGTGAGCTCCATTGTTGCTAACAACTTCACGCTAGATTTTTTGGGAACAAACATTAAAAATATTAGAAAGTTGAACTTTTCCGCCGAGTTGGTTTGCCTCTACTTGCTTTCCTGATTACGTCCTCACATTATGCTCAAACACGTCCTGCAAACAGCCTTAACTCAAACATTTGACATCCGACTGAAAACTGGACCATGACATAAATTGACATACAAGTAGGTAGCAAGGTAGGTAGGTACCTAAATAGAGAAATTAACGATAGCAAGAGCAGTATGGGTAGTTTTTGAAGTACGCAAAACTTCTTTACGCACGCTTGACTTGGGGAGTACACTGGTGAATGCCTGACGAGAGCGTTACGAAAAGTGTGATCGGGCCAGGCGAACGGACGAGGAGAGGGAGATATAAGTTAGTGAAGATAGAAAGAGGGAGCGAGAGTTACGTTTCGTATATTACTTAAGGGGCAAGAGAGAGAGGTGCGAGCATAGATTTTATTTCTGTCTTTCTCTCATAGCCAGTTATATATAATACATGAATTATATTATGTAGATGAAGCTAAAAACGCTCATTCGTTTTATTTATTTACAAACATTTTTTATTTATTTAAGTTTTTAAGAAAGCCGTCGAAAATAAAGATTTACCGGAGCCGCAGGTAAAATTGAAACTGGAGTCGAAAAATTGCACAAGCTTTTTTTATTACCATTTATTGATAGATCAAGACAAGTCATTACCTAATTAAAGAGATTAATGTCCTCATAAAAATAATAAAATGTTTTTCCTGGTTTTCCCAGCCATAAGCAATACAAATGGCGTCTCCGCCACTAGCGCCATTTCTCACCCACGTGACCTTGATGACAGTTACACGCGTTCCAATCTTAAACCGCTGTCAGATTTTTCGTTTCTCTAATTATTAAGTTTATTTATTTATTCATTATTTATGATACGGTCTTGCTATAAAAGTGTTCATTTTGAAGGATTATTAGGTAGGTGGTTGGTTATAGGACCTTTGCCTGAAAACACAAAAAAATATACAACTTTTTCTTTAAATGTCTAAGCCTACGTATTTATAAATTTCCTACGCCCTATGGCTAAAAGTCATACCCCCCGTGCAATACACGGTTCGTGCCGGCGTACATTATAATGCCCTAAGTGAGCCATCGTGGCCGGTAATGGCGGTTGTATGACAAATTGTATTACTGCGGCTTCGCGTAATTCAATTAACATAAGTTGCCGCACCTGGGGTGTGTGCTGGATCTTGCTGCCATACAACTACAGTAGGTAACCATGTAATAGGAAAGAGGTACCCTTTACTACGCCAATCAAAAAAAAAAACCGGCCAAGTGCGAGTCGGACTTGCGCATGAAGGGTTCCGTACCTCGTTGTATGGGAGCCCCCTATTAAATATTGATTTTATTTTAATTTAATTATTTATTTTTAAAGTGAATAATATAACTCAATATTCTGTGAATATTTCAAGCGTCTACCTGTTGCCGTTATCAATAACGAGCAAAAATCACGTTTGTTGTATGCCCCCATAAATATTTATTTTATTCTGTTTTTTAGTATTTGTCGTTATAGCGGTAACAGAAATACATCATTTGTGAAAATTTCAACTGTCGAACTATCACGGTTCATGAGATACAGCCTGGTGACAGACAGACAGCGGGGCCTTAGTAATAGGGTTCCGTTTTCCCCTTTGGGTACGGAACCCTAAAAACATGTACTTATGATCGTGTATTTGATTATAATTCCAAGCGTTAGATATATTTTCGCTCTTGTATAATATTGTACTGAAACTTCCGCGACTCCAAGGCTACCCGAATTTATTAGATACATTAGATAGTGTTATAAATTTTCATGGCGCTGTAAATAAGGTCGCCCATTCACGTTCAAATTCAGGTGTTGACGAGGCATCTAATTAAATCTATTATAGATTAGATTACACACGCATAGGAAGGTACCTATTTATAGGACAAAAAGTTCTGAACTGTATATTTTAAAACAATAAAGATATGGTCAAAGAGATTTAAAATAAGCTACTGAATAAGGAAATCACGTTTTTCTTATCAGTTTTATCACACATCGACACAATAGAAGAAAAGCTCTAGTGCATATTTTCAAACCAAAATTGACCGAGGCCGCTCTTTTCAATTTATTTTCTAAGATAAATCTTAATGATGTCCGAGAATGTCCAGCCTTTTAGCGTTACCGCTTTGATCTCGCTTATAAAATAATCTATGGAGGCTAAAATATTAGTGTCCATTTATCAGAGCCAAGGTTATAGTAATAAAAATATCATATAATGCACCTAGGTATAGCGTTTATCTCGGGAACTGTCGCTAACTGCTCAGTCCCACTCTCAGAATAAAAGGCGACAGCTGTTTCGCAGGTCTCTTATTCACATCTAGGGTTGCCATCTCTAAAATTTGGCAACCAGGACATGACTCGTGAAAACCCCGGATTTTAGAGCCCAGAACCCGGACATTTCAAGAGGTTTTTTTGAACATAGTAAGTGTAATAAAAAAAACAGTTGAAAATGTCATAAATCACCTTTTGATTTTTTTTATATTTGATATTTTTTAATAAATTAAACCCCGCCCGGACGCTCCCCGGATGCCCTCTAAACTAGGACAAATCCGGGGAAACCCGGATGGGTGGCAACCCTACTTTCATCTCATCTCACTCATCATTTTCCATCCATTTGCCATCTTATCATTTTCCACTGTTTTTTATTACACTATGTTTAAAATAACCTCATAACGCGTCCTGTCCTGGCTGCCAAATTTTAAAGCAGGCAACCCTAGGTGAGACCCGTGTTCAGCAATAGCGGGATAGGGACACTTTGTAGCGATGTTCAGTTTCAATCCGGCATGTCAGCATCGCATAGTACAATTTGCTTTACAATCATATCATGGTGATGAACGAAGTATTTGACTGATGCCACTTCGTTTGACTATTTTATGAGGCGTATCGAGAGCTCTTTTCACTGAAATGACGGTCATGCTCGGTGTATTGTGCCTTAATTTTCAATGGATTTGGCTTCGTTTATTAGTTTCAGTAGGTTTCGTTGTGAGGTAGGGACTTGCAATCTATATATATAAAAATGTTATGTTGGTTTGTGTACGCTTCAAAAACTCGAAAAGTTCTGCACCGATCGAGCTGAAATTTTAGCATGATATATAATACGCATCAAGGATTGTTTTTATCTATTTTTTTCATCAGTGACATATCAGCGAATGTGCGAATGTGCCACAGCGAAGCGTGCCAGGGTACAGCTAGTAGTATATATATATATATATATATATATCTACATTTACTCATATATAATTATATGCAAGCACTGTATTATGTTTAAGAATAATATAGGGGTCAAAATCATGATTCAAGATAACCTAATTGGTATTTTAGTAAACTTTTTGTTTATTTCTGTTGAAATCATTGTAATCGTTGAAATAGTAATTTTACAAAACCTGTGTTTGTGCGTTTATCCTCTCTTCACGTCGAAACGGCTGAACGGATTTTGATGTAATTTAGTATAAGTAAGTACAGACAGGAAAACATCGTGAGGAAACCCGAGAATTATTTCGGAGGTAGGTATGTGATCCACCAATCCGGATCTGGCCCCCGTGGTGGATTATGGTCTAATCCTCCTCCAAAGTGACGATAAAGTAAATCCACGAAAGTGAGAGGAGACCCGTGCCCAGCAGTGGGACGTTATGGGTTGTTGATGAAGTACAGATACTTTAGTTAGGTCCTGGAATAGAACGTGGTATTTTTTTTATTCCGTAAAATAACGTCTCCTGTGGAATCTTAGTCAACGCGGGTGAAACCGTGGGCCGCTGCTAGGTTTTTTTTATGAATTACGAATTAGCGTTTGTTGCCTGATTAACTGATTTTCAGATGCTTTAAGCAGACTACTATGAAACGCTCACAATTCATGAAATAACCAGTGTATTGTATATTATCATTGATCTTGTTGTCATCTCGATGATTCATTCCAGCGACACTGACCTTGGCACTCTCACTATCGGTTATTGACACCGGGTAGTAGGTGTAAACTATTGATTAACATTTTCCTAAACCGACGTGTTGTAGACATAACTGCGAGTTATAAATAACTGTGGGTTTACTATTATTGGTTACACATAGAAATATGAGTTAAGGCGTTAGTCATTCTTGAGTAAAGGAATTATGCGTTTTTTATGGTCTTTTCAATTTACTTTTATTATCAGTTACGTATCACTCTCAGGGAACGATCGGGGTCGTCACAAAAAAAAAAACATATGACATCTTTTATTATGCTTCAATCTACATGAAGGACGGGTCAAAAAAAAAAGAAGAAAGAAAAAAAGGAAAAAAAGGTTATAAGCGTCTGGAAGTGCATAAGTCTATAAGGGCGTCACAAAGGTATGGTTTTACAGGTAAGTACGGTCTCAGAGTTAAATTGTGTCAGTGTTAGTTGTGTGTGTGTGTGTTTGGGTATTTCGCAGTATTCAGCAGTAAACGTATTAAAATATAATAAACATAAAAGTACGTACTTACAAAATGAAATTAAAACTAGTTCTTGTAAATGAACTAGTTAGACTGAAACCTTGATAAGAGAAATAAGAAGTAGGTTCCACAGCAGATGTACGTCCTCTAGCTCCAAGTGCACCTCATAAATATTCGGTGCCTGTACTCCAAAATCGATTCGGTCCACCATCATCTCGAGACCTCGAGGCTGACGCGTCATATTTCTCGCACCCTGGCCTGCGAATGTCCTGGAAAGTAATTTCAAGTCACGTGCACGGGTATGAGTCTATATTCGCGATGACATTTGCTGTTGGCGTCTCCGTAATCTCAGACTCCAGATTATCCGTTAAATAAATAGTAGGAAAAAAAGAGAAAAAAATAATGTCGTTAAATCACCAACAATGCACTTTGCTTTTGCACGAACGTAATCATTATAATTATTTTTCCTTGTAGTTATTATCTTAGCGGAAAAATCTCGGAATCGCATTAAAAACCTGCATTGATAATAGAGCATTGAATTCCAGTAGTATATAGAATAGTTTACTATTCTATTCTATTCTATTCTATTTATGTTATTCCAAGGCCTAAAGTATCTATACATTTAATAAATTTCATCAAATTCTGTTCAGCCTTTGCGAAGAGAGGACAGACAAAAAAAAAACAAAAATAATCCCATTAACACTTTGTCTGCCGAGCCGTTTTGCTTGTCTAGCCACGGGTGCGGCTCTGCACGCGCCACAGTGTTTTCCCATACAACAAACACAACAGTTGTGTTTTGCCGCGCTCGAGACAAGCTGTGAAAAACACGACAGTTGTGTTCTCAGCACTGAACGTGTTTATAATTATTTATTTGTAAAATTTTAATTACATGCCTACGAGTATACCACAGACTAAGCAACAGTTACTTCGCCTACGCATAGTATAGATAGCGGTATTCACAAAACCTATACAGAGTTATTCAAAGCAAGCTTACAAAGCTTCGCTACAGATAAAATGGGTCAAGTATCGTGAGGCATTGAGAGCTCCCGGCGTCAGCTGGGAGTGAACCATTGAAAGAGGAAGAAGTTTCAAGGCCCCTCTAGTGAAAGAAATGTGTCTATAACTGCGCCCAGCGGATTATACCTACCGTTTATACAAAGAAAACTGTTCGCGTAAACTGTTTCTTTACGGGTTTACTTAATAATATATGGTAGGAAATAAATATGAATATGGTAGAAATGTAACTATATGGGGTCCACCGGAACCAGCTAAATTTTGAAAGTGGTCTATGAGGAAAAGATCTGGGAAATGTTGGTGTATATACTTCGAAAATCAGACTTGACGAACGAGTATTTGAATTAAACAGAGTAATGAGACGAACGGGTAATTTAACTGATGGTAAGCGGCATGTTCATTATTGTACGCCAGTAAGATGATTTAAGGGGGTTGTAGTAGATAGGTGATAGTGATTGTTAATAGCCCACCTAATGCTGCTGTAAATTAATAAAAAAGTCCATCTACATGGGACATAACACATTGAAATAATATGTTTCTTACCGCGTTATTGGGGAAATCCCTAGATTTTATTTATATTAAAGATACGGTTTACGCCATTCTGCGTCTTTTATAACTAACCATGTACGTACCTACATAATGGGAAATAAATGAGTTCTACAGCTGACGGGGAGCTTCATTCAAGTATAAACATATACAAAGCCAACCTCTTTGATACGGAATAATAAATTTATAACGATGTACACGTGTATCGTATGTCATTTTCTTTGAAAGTAAAGTACCACCTTGTTATTCTAATATAAAGGAGCCACTGTCTGAGCTTTGCATGTGCCTTAAAAATATCTTTATTCATCTTTTCCATCATCATTTGTGATCCATGATCAAGAGTGAGAAGCTCAAAAGATGGTCCGGTTAGGTGTCTGAACAACTGGACACCAAGCTAAGCGTTGCCATCCGCTGTGCCAAGGACCGCCAGAGGTGGCACCACATTGTGAGGAAAATACCGGTCTAGCTTCTAAATTATAGTTACGTATGCGGTACTCCAAGCTGTCATATTGAGCCTAAAAACCATAAATCTACTGATATTTTCTGGAAAGTTCCGTTGCCTGCCTTCCATCTCTATCAAATGGATCAGCTCGCTATTACCCCAGCATGTGTATATGCTGAATGTGTATTTATTAAAATTTAAAAATGTAAAAGGCCTTTTGTGGAGGGAAATTGTCCAATGGTGGCTGCATTGCCAAGCTGAATTGCAATGCTGATTTTTGCCCTATATTAGAGCCTGAGTTATGGCCGAATGTCACCTTCACGAAACATTTTTCACGATAATATTTCGAAATTTTCTACGCAGTTGAACAAACGAACCGAATTTCGATAAGGTAGGAGGTTCTCAATTTAAACTGTTTTTTTATTATTATATAAAACACCTTTGTACAATCAATCTGCAAGCAATAGAAAAGAGTTAGAAAAACAGTGATATATTTAGAAAAACTCTATTTCTCTCACGTTTTTCTACAATTCCATTAGAGAGTTCATTTTTCATCTGAACCTACACGAAGCTTTACCGTGTCCGCCTAAATCACATTAAATCGCTTTCAGAGGACGTGAGCCTCCCAGACCGGTGGCCCCCCAGACCGGCTCTTCACAAGGGGGGCACCCAGACCGGGCCCCTCAGACCAACCCCTTAAACCGGCCCCTCTGGCCTGCGCTCACAGACCGGCCTCGTGAACAGTAATCCGATTAAATGGCTTCTAATGCCATTGTGGAAATTAGATTTAAAAGTTAACTAGAAAGATTAGAGTGGTACTTTGCAGTAAATATGTTAGTGTTACGGAATATATTCTGTTTCACGAATATCCCTTACACCAAGAGGTAGTAGTTTTCCGTACAGGTATTGTGATCAGTTGATAGAAAACCAGGTCACTAAATATGGAATTAGTAAGTTTCATCTGGTGAAATATAAACCTAACCTAAAATCTTGATAAATTAACGAGATTCCCACTGTCCCTGTGAAAATCCCTGTAAACCTTTAAAACCTTTAAATATGGAATTAGTAAGTTTCATCTGGTGAAATATAAACCTAACCTAAAAACTTGATAAATTAACGAGATTCCCACTGTCCCTGCCTGCTATCAGGCCAAACTACAACTTTAGTTTGTGATCTGTTACTAAATCACATGAAATGGTTGGATCTTCCCTTTTACAAGCTACATAGATCACGTTTTGAAAATAATAGTGAGCGGTCATAACAATGGTCAATTGGCAACAGTCTGGTTTGACTTTGAACACATAATTTATGGAAAATTACATGAACGTGAAGATTACTGAAATAATGAGTGCTCACGTGTTCAAAGACATAGAAGAGTCAATTGAAAATAACTTACAAAAAGTACCTACCCTTGTTTACCTATTGTAATTTTTCTGTACTGTGTTTAATTTTGTTTCTGGTGTACAATAAAGAGTTTTTCTATTCTATTCTATTCTATTCTACTAATGGTGATTATGTGCTGACTTTTTACTTGAAACTATTAGGTATATAAAACACTTATAATTAATTGAGCATCAAAAATTAACTCGGTGATCATTTTAAAAAATATTTTACATCTTATATATATATAAAAATGTTATGTTGGTTTGTGTACGCTTCAAAAACTCAAAAAGTTCTGCACCGATCGAGCTGAAATTTTAGCATGATATATAATCCGCATCAAGGATTGTTTTTATCTATTTTTTTCATCAGTGACATATCAGCGAATGTGCCACAGTGAAGCGTGGCAGGGCACAGCTAGTTTTATCATAATTTTGATTATTTATTTATTGAATCATCAACGTAGTGCGCGCCATTAAAATCATTTTAATTTGCACATTCAAGAGAATGTAATCAAATACCACAATATTAAGAGGTCATTGCAGCTACAGCATGCTGATTAACATTTAAAATATAATTATGAATAATAAATAAACAAGTCTTATTTACTTAAAAAATGAATAAATTAATTTTTCTTTTCTTAATATCTACTTGGTTAAATTAAAACTAGGATTTACCACTAGAGAAAACTTAAAAAAACATTTCCAAACGTGTACTTTTTTTGAAATTGAATTGAAATTGAATTTTTGAATTTGAAAAAATAAATTGAAATAGCATAAAGGAAAACTAAAGGAATTTTCACATCTAATGCCACTCTACTTGTATGTGTATAATGTATTCTGTTTGCATATCCCTAACGTATTCTAGAGAAAATTATGTAAGCATCTAATGTATGCTACTAATGTAATTGTATTTTGCACCTTACGTTAAGGGCATATAAACTTACAACATTATGCACATAATTTAGTACAAAGTAAACATACCACCGAGGTAATCACGTTTAGTCATTATACCAATCCTAGTTCTACCTAGAACAGTTGTAGTGAAACGAAATGGTTCTAGAATACCTACCTGATCTAGAAATTAAAAAATGACAAAGTATTTGTAAAACATCTAAGATTTTTATTTTTCACACAAAATTTAAGTATTCCACATAATTATTTAAAAAAATCAAGTATTACATATTTAAAAATCTTTATTTTACAAGTTATCAAGCACGAGTATACAATACAAGGAGTTCAAATACTTTTTGGTAAATTTCTTTTTGTGCGCAGTGCAGTGCTGCGCGTGATTATGCAATGCAAAGTTCTGGGTGGCGCTGTAACTGTTATGAGCAGGCGTAGCGCTTACCATCAGGCGAACGACTTGCTAGTCTCGTCACTCAGTCAAATAAAAAAAAGAAACACTACAAAATGTTAGGATTATACGCGATATGTACTTAAGCTATACAATAAACATAAAAAACGGGAAGCATCATATAAATTATTCACCTCGAAAAGCCTTTGAACATCTAAAGCACATTACGAATAAATATTTAACGCAATGCAAAGCTTTTTAAACAATTATAATTAAGTGCCTCGGAGAACAGTGTTGCCAGAAATCAGTCGACTACATCAGACGTCCCTGGGCAGCCTTAGAAAAGCGATCAACAGAAGCATTTTACCCCATTCAACAAACAAAAAACAAACCAATTACATTTTTAAACAAAAGATCCGCAACCAACTGCGTAATAGCTTCATTTGCTTTGATCGACACTGACCTGCCGATAACCTGTACAAATAAATGCACATGTGCGGATTCCTACGTGCCTCGATTGTTCACGATTGTACTCGGAACAAAGTTCAAGTTAAACTGCTCCCATTGGAACTGCTTCTCGTACCTGCAGAATACAAAGAACTAGGCAAGTACTTACGACATAGAACTAAAACGATACAAAATGAAACGGGCTTCAAACAAAAAATACTATTTTTTTCGTCTTCATTTATTTTTTAATAAACTGGCTAAATGCGAAGACAATGAAAGTTCAATTTCTATCCATCTACAATACATCCATCTACAATATTCAAGGTACTTTCCCTCCATGTGACACATCCGTGGGACATCCTGTATAATATGTAATTAAAATAAATTATAGTTTCATCATCATCATCATCAACCCATAACGTCCTGAGCATACCCATAACGCTGAGCAAGGGTCTATCCTCACTTCCGTGAGGAGGATTAGGCCATAATCCACCACGGGGGCCCGGTCTGGATTGGTAAATAACATACATACCCGAGAATTATAGTTTAATACAGAAAAAAAATCTCGCATTTTGTTGTATATTGTATTGACATCGGTCCTCAATATATCGAACGTCTTCAAGTTCGTGAATTTTACGATTTGAAATATTTGACTATTTTTTCATTATTTTACAATGTAGATACAATACACGTAAAGGTAATAAAAGCGAGTAAATACGCATACTGAAAAAAAACATTTAAATACTGAAAATAAACTGAAATACTGAAAATAAACATTTAAAAAGCGACAATGTGGCGATCCATACAAATTCCAACAATTCATATTTTTCCCTCTAAAGAGAAGCCACCGCTCATCGCGGACCAAGGCTATGCCCCATACATCAAGATAAAATTCCACTTGTTATCTCGATCGGTTGCGCCAGAAGCTAAGAGCCTAAGCTCCGAAGCCTCGGTCATTGTGGAAGGTTGCCAGGAGGCTTATCGGCTTATGGATAATGTACGCGAGACTATAGAACCGTAGGTTATCGTTTGAGACGAAATTTGTACTTATAGCCTTTTAGATTACAACACAGATTTCAAATTCTATTACATAAAATACAATACATAACCCTCCTTTTGGCAGTCGGGTAACATCCCACTAATTTAGTTCGCGATATCATAAATGCGAAAGTTTGTGTGTGTGTTTGTCCTCTCTTCAGGCTGAAACTGCTGAACGGATGTTGATGTAATTTAGTATATAGATAGTTTAGGTCCTGGAGTAGAACATATGGTACTTTTTATCCCTTGAAAATTGACTGTTCCCGTGGGATAATAGTAAATGTGGAAGAAACCGGGTGACGCTGCTAGTAGCTTATAAAACAATGATAGCAATGCAAAGTTCTGGGTGGCACTGTAACTGTGATGGACAGGCGTGGCGCTTACCGTCGGGTGAACAACTCACACTTTTCGTTACTCAGTCGAATAGTGTTTACTTTTGTAAATGCATTTTCAAATCGCTGTTGGTATTATGTAAATCAAATTAACTTTGCGGAGGCCATGGCGTGCCCGCACATGTTAGAAATATCACACGAATTGCAAATAAATTCAACTATAGCTATCCAATTTACAAAATAATCAAAGTAAAATAATGGCAAATAAACCATTTTGGCTCAATCCCGTACGTGTAGTATCTATTGTACTTCAGTTGGATAGCGTAATTGTAAACCAATTGAGGGTGTGTATACAAGGGTTGGTCTGTAAATAGTGCCTGTCTCGACACAGGTCACGATAGGGCGCGGTGGCCTGGAGATAGGGTCGCAATGTGTATTTTTTATTAGTATTGGCTTTACACGATTTGGGCATTAAGCCACTGTCAAATAAGTTTTTATTTCAAGGCTATTTTTTTGACTTATTTAAGGTTGAAATCTCCGTCACCATTAAGTGGTGAATTCTTTAAGCCGTGTATCCTGTGCGTGTTTTGTTCTACACAATACACAAATGCCTCTACACAAAACATTGTCACTTTTGTTATTTTCTTTTTTGATATTACACAGTAGACCTGAAATAACCCTCCATTATCCCATTTGTCCCTCTTCCCTCGGTCGTTACCCCTCTCCCATAGATGTTCGCTCTACTAAGTTAGAGTACAATTTAGAACTCATTGTCACCCTATAGGTCGAGTGACCCCAGGGCATCGACCTCTAGATAAGACGCCCTCTTTACGAGGGGTTTGTAAGTAAATCTTCACTGATTGCCTGTATACATAAACGGTATTTAATTGTACATAGTATTTGGCCATTTAATACTTAGGGGTAAGATCAATAAACACCGTACTTACCTATGAAACTGAGAACTTTTATGGTACCTTATTCTACATACATAAGCAAAAGTCATGCCTTTTCTTTACTTTTTGGTCTTTTTTTGCCTTTGCTTTTTAGGCCCTTTGGGTTAGGCAGACACTTTCTTTCTTTCTATATACTACGATCCCAGCGGAAAGCAGAACACCATCTCCTTAACTAGTGTCTACCCAATTCTAAGGCATGAAAAAATGTGTATATTTTTAATGATTGTATTTTTATGCTAATAGTGGTATTTTCATAAAAAAACAATTTTCAATTTGATTCAATGAAATATCATAACATTTTAAAATTTAAAAATTAAATTCAGAAAAATGGTGGCCATGAGGCATTGTGCCAAGAACAGTATTAATTTCTTCATAAATCATATAAAAATGTACTTTTTTTTATTACGTACGTACCTAGTAGAGTGATAAAAGTTTGAAGGCCTGTCTGATGCTATGTCAGGAACAGAACTGACTGAAAATGTTCAAAAGTTTCAACTTATTTTGTAACTGACTTAATTTTAGCCATTATCATGGTCACCACATTGACTTTGGAAACCAGCAACTTCCTGTTCTAACTATATGATGTTCTTTGGAATTGTAATTAAAACTTAACAGGTATGCAAATGTTTTCTCAAAGTTTACCCATCTTCAAAAACTAAGGCATGTTTTGAGTGGGATATCTTTAATTTTACCCAAAAGTCACGCCTTCCCAAAATCTAATCACATCATATTCGCAAAGAGTTGAAAATTCTTTCTGAACAATATAATAAACATTATTTTCCTTCAGCTCCGAGACGTTTCTTTGAGAACATTTTTAATATTCTCCGGCCGAAGCGAAATTTACATAAAGCAATTTGTCTCTTTGATATTATCCAGGTAGGTCCTAATCTGACGGCTTTTGTTGTAAACTCATATCTTGCATTTTTATGGAATTACTTTTTAACTACTAAAAGCCAGTTAATGCTAATTAAGAACTAAGGCCCTCTATCTAAGTTAAACAATAGCACAGAATGAGTTAAAATATTTGTAAAAACAAGCTTTTATTTTCATCCTTATATATACCAAACAATTATGAAATTCCAATAGTTTCTGGGTGGCTGTAACATTCAGACGGATATGTCTTTATGAGTGATCCATTTTGGCTATTTGGTGCCGGAACTCCAATTATAAAATTAGCCTTGCAAATGCCATGTATAGTGTCCCCGTTTGGTGCATTTATGTCGCGTTATTTAGGTTAGGTCGCACCAAAAAAGGTTTTCCATAAACCCATTAAGATTTTAATCGGAGCCGGAGCTATTCTACTGCTAACGTTTTGTTGGAAAATGTATTTACCTTTTGTTAAATACAAATTCTGTACTGTAAGCTGATCAAAATGAGCTCAAACACCACCAAACTTCTGTTAGTCACTGAGGAGTTCCGATCTCTACCTTCCATCAGTACCATCCGATCAGCTCGCTTTCCCCGTAATATTGTATTTTCATTGGAATTTGTCAGGGATGCAAAATTTCAACTCTATTGAACATGTTACAGTGAGTCAAAATTGACTCGCATATTTGACTCGCATTTGAAACTTATAGCATTATCTCTCTTGTCCTCAGGGTTCGGAGAATGTGTGCGTGAACAGCTTGGTGCGAGTGTGGTGCTAGAAACCTTCCACCATGACGAAGCGTTACGAGTTCGACTGGCAAATCCCTGTCCCGGCGCCGCTGCTACAGGTATGATATTTTACTGCCCGAGACTACAGTAGTCGTAAGATTACGTTTGGGTATTGGCGGAGTTGACCACAAGAGGTGTGGTCACTCTTCGCTGCGGTGCGAATCGATAAAGTACCCAACTTTTTGAATATTAATAGGGTCTTTTTCGCACCACATGCAATGCATACCAAGTGCGATTAGTGCATCGCAGATTCGATTGCATTGTCTAGCATTTCAGCAATATTATACAGAGGCGATTCGAATCACTCAGACCCACAGCACAACAGTTCGGTTTGAGCCGCAGGAAAAGAGCGGTCCTCTAAGAAGCGTCGCCTAGACTGACCCGTGAGGTAATGTCTAGCGAAATCATTCTCAGCGCGTCCAGAGGGGCTATGCAGCACGGTGTGGATCAGCTAAAGTTCGTTTCATTTTGACGTTTAATTGCCACTGGACTCGTCATTCGTATTGAAATGACAAGTACCGTGGCAATCAAACGAATTCGAGCTGATCCGCACCGTGCTGGATAGCCCCGCTGGTGGATAGAAGCAATGTGTTGCGCTGATTGGTTTCATTTAGTTAACCGCGGATTTTGAAATATGTCTGAATTTATTATTGGCGATCGAATTCACCCCTGATCTCATTCGTATTGGTGTATTATGAAAACAGACAAAACATATTTCTAAGTTTGCGTTGTACCACACTTATTGTATAGGAAGGTAGGGTTCTCCTCAGTCGCAGTTTTTCATCTATCACGAATAGTTTCCATAGCAGGATGCTCTAAATCGTTTTCTTTGACTTCCCAATATTTCCCATTAGCATTTGTTTCTAAGACGCCTTGCTTGTTTCTATTCCATTCCATTCTTGACTGTAACTATTCGAGATTCCCGAAAACAATTTGGCTGATATAGACGACCAAATGGACATACGAAATTCCTATTCTCCCGCGGCAATTCAACATTTCGTGGAATAATAGATTATAGATCTATTACACATTTCCTTTTGGTGTGATCCACGACAAGAAACAAGCTTTACGAAACAATTAATTGGTTTCTTTTCTTTTCCCAGTGGAATCCGAAAAAATAAACATTCTCCACATATTAGTTATCCAGTAAAGCCAGCCAGGCGGAGTTCTGGGATATAACACCTCTCCATCACGCTGTACAGAGCTCGTAAATCAGACGAGGTTCTTTGCTCGAAGAATTCCCGATCATTATTGTGGCCCGACTGCTGGCGATAATATACGAAAATCCAGTTTCTGCTGCTTTTTCTCGAAATAGATTTTGATTAGTACTGCTTCGCGTGTGTGAAGATTTAAAGGTCAAGTGTGGTTCTCTTAATTTGTTATTAGAACAAGGTTTTATTTAACTCACCGTGTTAATTTGGTAAACAGAGGCGATTCGGATGACTTTTTTCGAATTGAGCGGTCCTCTAAGAAGCGTAGCCCAGTCTGACTCGTGAGGTAATGTCAAGCGAAATCATTCTCGGTGCGTCCAGGTGGATAGAAGCAATGTGTTGCGCTGATTGGTTTCATTTATTAGTTAGCCGTGGATTTTGAAATATGGCCGATGTTCTCATTGGTGATCCGATTCGGTTCCGTCTAGGAAATGGATAGGTGGATATTTTATTTGGATGAGGTCAATTTTGTTTTTCAATGAGTTCAAATTTAACATTCCAATGACAGTACAATTACGCTGACTGCGATTTGATCTGAAATTACAAACGGAAGATCAATAACGGAACTCTTCAATGACTATAGTTAAAAGTTGTTTGGGCAAACTTTGATCAGCTTGCAGTAACTGCCGAATACGTATTTTGAAATTGGTAGTAACGACGTCCAACCCGACTAATCATGGGCCGATGGTGGAATTCTGCAAAGCTTCTAACAGAAATCTTATCTAAAACACGTTTCTACATCATAACGAAGGTATAGTTTGACCAATTATCTGTCTTCAGAAAGAAATTAAACTGCTGTGACATCATCGAAATGTCTCTTCACTGACAAAGGTAGCTGGCGCCATGCTAATGTCAAAAGATTCTACTGATATGTCGGTATATACTAGGTATAATTAGGGTTACCATCCGTCCGGGTTTCCTCAGATTCTAGTTTAGAGGGCATCCGGGAGCGTCCGGGTGTGGCTTCATTTGTTGTCCGGGCTTAAAAAATTATAATTTTGAGGCCATCAAATTTAATTTTAAGGTATGAAAATAAGTAAAAAGGTGATTTATGACATTTCAAACTGTTTTTGAAGTAAAACTTCTTTCATCATCATCATCATCAACCCATAACGTCCCACTGCTGGGCACGGGTCTCTCCTCACTTTCGTGAGGAGGATTAGACCATAATCCACCACGGGGGCCCAGTCCGGATTGGTGGATAACATACCTACCTCCGAAATAATTCTCGGGTAGGTATGTGGGTTTCCTCACGATGTTTTCCTTCACCGAAAAGCGAGTGATAATTACGTACATATGTTTTACAGAAACACATTGGTACGTGCCCGCATTGGGATTTGAACTCACGAACTTCTGATTGGAAGGCGGACGTTCTCCCACTAGGCTACCACCGCTTTACTTACCGCCGCTTTTCACACACACACCGCTTTTCACCATAAAACTTCTTTACGTTACGAAAAATGTGATAGGGCGGGGCGAACGGAAGTTGAGAGGGAGATATAAGTTGATGAAGATAGAAGGAGAGAGAGAGTTACGTTTCGTATATTTCTTAAGATATATTTTATGATTTTTCTTTAAAGTTTAATTGAAGTGTTACTTCTACTATGTGTCCCAGCACACATTTCGTTTTTATTTTATTACACTGACTATGTTTAAATAAACCTATTGACATGTCCGGGTTGTGGACTCTAAAATCCGGGGTTTTCACGCGTCTTATCCCGGTTCTCAAATTTGAGAGATCGCAACCCTAGGTAAATATAATGATGTCTCATGTGATCATGTCTGTCGTGTCATGAGTCACGGCGCCGTGCTTATTCAGACGGACATTGCGGCTGCCTCATCGTGTGGCAGAATGATAGCGGAGACAGGTGTCAGAATGTAGAAAAAATATACGGATACAGTGAAAATAAAATGAAATTATCTACCTACCTTATCTATATATATATATATATATATATAAATGTTATGTTGGTTTGTGTACGCTTCAAAAACTCAAAAAGTTGTGCACCGATAGAGTTGAAATTTTAGCATGATATATAGTCCGCATCAAGGATTGTTTTTATAAATTTTTTTCATCAGTGACATATCAGCGAATGTGCGAAAGTGCCACAGCGAAGCGCGGCAGGGCACAGCTAGTTATCTATATATTTAATGACGCAGTGCGGATGTTCCAATGATACCTCAATGGTCAAACTAATTAAAAGATGTAGTGGAAAGATGTAGTCTCTGCCTATTCCAACGGGAGAAAGGCGTGACTGTATATATGTAGATACATTCAGTGAAACCCGAGCTTTAATTTCGGTCCCCTGGGAGTTATATCTGGGAGTGTTCTTGTTTCTATGTTAATTTGAATGTTATAGATAGATAGATAGATAGATAAACTCTTTATTGAAACACCACAGAACAAAGAAAACTTAAAATTAGACCAAAACAAATTTTACAATTAGTGTCACAATGGGCGGTCTTATCGCTCAGAGCGATCTCTTATAATTGTTTTGATACGATTATTATTGTTATTAGTTAATATAATTGGTTATGCCGTATTAATTAATTAAATAAATAAATAAATAAATAATAAATATCAAGTTATACGATGTTGTTTTTTTTTATTATATTTTGTTTTCTTTAATTTTATTTTTGTAGTTTTTTGTGATAATTGTAGCGCATTAGATCTCACCCGTAATGTTACAATTATTTTATCATGCAATAAATAAATAAATAAATAAATAAAAAAAATAATAATAGTGGACTTATGTCCAAGGTTACAGCGTTTACGCTTTCTAGCGTCGATATTATTATCGACGCTAGAAAGCGTAAATGCTGTAACCTTGAAACGCAAAATTGTTCACCAAACTTTTTTTTTGTTGAAAAAAAATCATAACTCAATATCTACTCGACCTAAAAACGTAAATTTTGGATATTTGGTGTGTTACATACAAAGCTACAATACTGCTACCTTGGTTATATCCTAAAGTTCCTAGGGGACGTTGAAATGTGGGTTTGTTTCCAAATATGTAAAAAAAGTATTTTCGGGTCGGTCAAAGGGTTACAGCGTTTACGCTTTCTAGCGTCGATATATACTGTGAATTTGATCAATCAAGTCATCATATGCAGCTCATCCAACCCACTGCAGGGCATAAGCCTCCTTCCTCTTACGCCATTCATCCCGGCTTTGGGCCGATCTGGTCCATGCATTACCCTCAATCAAGTAACAACTATTTATTCACACGAGCCCCATGACCAATTAGACATAACAGTCGCAGTTCCGCTCACTAATCATCCGGTTGGACCGTAAAGCAATCTCATATTCAATGTTTCGGCATCCTATTTTACTCGTAGTTACGGAATTCCGACTCAAAACCACAGCCAAAAGCATATAGTGAGTCAACATATAGTTCTAGTGAAACGTATACTCGGAACATCGTAATTAATGTAAATAAACAATGAAACCAATTATACCCAACTCGAAACCCAAACCGATAACCCAAAACATACACACATAAGGATCATTATCAAGCGTGTTTACAAACACGCCGCGAGGTAGATAACCCGCTATCGGCAAGATGAAAGAGAAAAACATGTTGAATCTCACAAATACTCATGATAAGAGATACATAGGTATCGTATAACGTGCTAACTCCCCCCCCCCCCCCCCCCCTTCCTCTTACAGATTTTTCAACCATTGTGACGGGCCGTTACGTTGGACCATCGTGGTTACGAGGTTAGCTAACTTGACTGCGAAAAGGCTGTCTAGACTTTAGATGCCTTGGGTTCGCTGGACGTTTTTAGAATCATACAGATCGGTTTATCAACATAGGTTCCTCATAAAAACGGCCAATGAATATCGCTTCTCAATGATACCGCTACGGGAAGCCTCTGGGTGCAAACAGCTAGCAACCGCTTGTTGGTATAAGGGAGGCCTTTGCTCAGTTTTCTGGCTGATGATGATGATGGTGATGAATCCGCTGTTGCCTATGCTCAGCCCGCTGTCAGTAGCGCCCCGCCTTCTCAATCTCGAGTCGCTTGACTTGCCAATCTCCACCTCACCGCACACCGTGTGATATTGATTGGATTATTCAAATAGAGCTTAAGATTATACCAAGCGACTTATATTACTTATGGCCTTGGAATGAAGGGTTTTATTGGGAAGCTTTCAATTTTGAAAATAGATAGCGAGAATGAAGCCCTTTGCTAACTGTCCGCCTTGAGAATTGGTCCATTTCAGATACAAATGCCACTTTGTGTCTGTCAAGCGTCAATAATGTCAATCATTATTAGGTTATCTGTGGTTAAGTTCCGAGTGTCGACCTTTATGCGATTCGTAGTGTAATTGCCAATGATCATTGCGGTTGATTGAACTATAAAACGAATAAACCAGGAATAAACCCATAAAATAGACGCGATAAAACCAATGAGTAGAGTTTTATTGTCGTAGTTTTCTGACAGAACTACATTGCACCATTCATCAAATTGAAACTTTTAAAATCATGGCGGTTTGTCGGCTCAATCGTTTAAGAATTAATTAAGCTTACTTCTTTTAAATCGATTTTTAAAAAGGATGTTATCAATTCGTGTCGCATTTTCGTCAATTATTTCTTCACTTTTTATGTTTGTTACCTCAGAACTCCGTACCGTCCGTCCGTTATTTATTGTTAACCGATTTGGTAAATTGTTTATTTTAAATGACTGTCAGATTGGTATTTCATCTAAATGAGTTTAGTGCCTAGTTACGTCCCGCCCAAGCTTCCCAACCTCAAACATCGATTTCCATCATTCACCACGGTAACCTGGGCGGCCGCCAGTAAAACAAAACGATGGCTCGTTAAACGTCTTTCATGATAATTAACTTCGAGATTTATGGGGTAAACATCAGCCACGTGGCGGGAGCAGACTTCTGATAGTTTTCAGCGGCGGTTTTGTTTTGATAAGCGAATTTTTTCTCTGTGTTTTTCAACTGAACAGACATTGAAGACAGATGAGCGTTTCGAATCATTTTCGGGTTATGCGTCGGGGTTCTCCACACTAAAGACTTAAACTTTCACACTCATAATGCTGCAAGAGTACGTTTATCATCATAGACAGCACTGCAGGGCATAAGCCTCCTTCCTCTTATTCATCCCGGCTTTGAGCCGATCTTGTCCATGTGTTCATCATCATCAACCCATCAACCCATAACGTCCCACTGCTGGGCACGGGTCTCTCCTCACTTTCGTAAGGAGGGTAAGGCATCCACCACGGGGGCCCAGTCCGGCTTGGTGGATAACATACCTACCGCCGAAATAATTCTCGGGTAGGTATGTGGGTTTTCCTGGTTGTGGGTATGTGTGATGTCCATGTATTACTTACAAATATTTTAATGTAGTCGATCCACCGTTGGATCGGACTTCCGCGGCTGCGCTTATCGACACGTGGCCACCATTCTGTCAGGGTCTTACTCCACCTGCCATCAAGAATATGTTTATGTTTGACCAATAATAATAAAAACCGACCAAGTGCGAGTCGGACTCGTGCACGAAGGGTTCCGTACCATTATCTATAAAAATAGCAAAATTATTTTAATTTCATTATATATTTTTGAAAGTGAGGGGAGACCCGTGCCCAGCAGTGGGACGGTATGGGTTGTTGATGGTGATGATATATTTTTAAAGTGAATACATAATAACTAAATATTATGTGAATATTTCAAGCGTCTACGTGTTGCTGTTATCAATATCGAGCAAAAACGAGCAATAAAATCACGTTGGTTGTATGGGAGCCCCCTTAAATATTTATTGTATTCAAATTTTTAGTGTTTGTTGTTATAGCGGCAACAGAAATACATCATCTGTGAAAATTTCAACTGTCTAACTATCATGGTTCATGAGATACAGCCTGGTGACAGACGGACAGACAGACAGACAGCGGAGCCTTAGTAATAGGGTCCCGTTTTACCTTTTGGGTACGGAACCCTAAAAATTATGTAAATAACCAACTATACACAAAGTAGGCCTCTACCCTTTTACGATTCTACTAAGATGCTCAAATACTTTCGCATCTCACTAATATTATAAATGTGGAAGTTTGTATGTGTGTTGTGTGGGTGTGTAATTGTTCCCTCTTCACGCTGAAACATCTAAAAGGATTTTGATTAAATTTGGTATACACATACTTTAGCTCCAGGCATAAAACGTGTAATACTTTTCACCCCGTAAAAATGAACGGTTCCCGTGGGATAATAGTAAATGAGGGTGAAGCCGTAAAACGTAGGCTAGTAAATCATAATTGCCTATAAGCATAATAACAATGTAGCGACATAACTGCGTACTTAATTGAACTAATTATGTTTCTATTGTGTGATTATATTAGTAATAAGGCTCGGGGTGTTTACTCCCTAATTTTACAACCCTCCCAGGGTGGCGTGCCGTCATGTCCAAACTAACATTTTGTATTTTTTTTTTAATTGGCTTCGCACAATTTTTCTTACTTTATTTTAGGATGGTTACATTTTTAGGACGTATGATTGTATGTGTGATCATTAGTCACGAGCTTTTTTTTAATTGACTGAGTATTGAGACGAGCAGGTCCTTCACCTGATGGTAAGCGCTACGCCTATAGAATTTTCTCTTCAAAAACTTATAAAGTTACTTAAGTTAGTAAGACGTTTATTGGAATTGAATTACCTACTCTTTTGTAAGTTGTTTTTTGTTTGTTTGTCCACAGGGCGCGACGTTTGACAGATGGACGGAAGAGAAGGACAACACCGAATTTGAACAGAACTGCCTGTTCAAAGTAGACGAGTATGGATTCTTCATCTACTGGAAGAGCGACGGCAAGGTATGACTGTTGGATTAACCACGACACCAATACACGATTGCCAAAAATAAATTAATTTACATGTAAAATGTTTACTAGTAAAGTCACCCACATTCGCACGAATAGGCGAACTCACAAGTTAGCGACGACACTTGCAAAGTTTTCGCTGCACTCGTAGTTTTCTAGGCTGAGTCGGTTTTCTGACGCACATCAGAAGCACTAATCTCGAGCCATTTTTTTTGACTGAGTGACGCGACGAGCGATTCGTTCACTTGATGGTAAGCGCTACGCCTGCCCAAAACAGTTACAGTGCCACCCAGAACTTTGCATTGCATAATCCTGCGCGGCACTGCTCTGCGCTCGTCACCCTGAGACATCGGCTCTAAAGTCTCATATGCCCAGTAATTCCGCTGGAAACGATGCCCTTCAAACCGAAGCATAGTAATGTTTGCACACTACTGCTTGGCGGATGGATATCTGGCAAGGGTGTGGTACGTCCCCAGGCGGTCTCTAGCAGAAGAGGCCTCTCACTACTAACCGTAGTTTCCCACACTTGCACGTGCCCAGTTGTGCACTCGGTTGCGAAGGTAACGGACGTTTCGGTAAACTGTTTCGTGAATCAGTCCAACAGCACTAATATAATCTTCACCATCCATGTTTCACAAAGTCAAATAAAAGACAAAGACATTCGCAAAGTAGGAGGAAGTGCAAATGGGTTCGCATATTTTGTTTGCGAACCCATGCCCATATCCGCTGAGTTTGCGAATCG
Source organism: Campaea margaritaria (assembly GCA_912999815.1). Lineage (NCBI taxonomy): Eukaryota > Metazoa > Arthropoda > Insecta > Lepidoptera > Geometridae > Campaea > Campaea margaritaria. The sequence continues at coordinate 10,588,006 of OU538802.1, read as the reverse complement.
GCCCTCACATGCGTGCAAACATTCTAACAATGTGCGAAGATTCGTGCGAATGTGAAAGACCGGCGGCATGACGCATATCTTTTCAGGAAAAATCCGTTATACATGGTATTAAAATTAATGTTATTTGACAAAGAATATACTATAATTGAATAGTTAAATTGAATTACCTTCTTTGAGTAGGTAGAATAGAATAGAATAGAAAACTCCTTATTGTGCACCAGAAACAAAAATAAACACAGTACTGAAAAATTACAATAGGTAAACAAGGGTAGTACAATGGCGGTCTTATCGCGGAAAGCGATTTCTTCCAGACAACCTTTGGATGGACAGTAAAAAACATAAGGCACAGGTACGGCAAAAAATCATTTCCGACGTGTCAATTTCGTAGCCAACTCTACGAAGAGCTACGAAATCTCTAAGTTCTACATCTTAGAGTTTTCATATTCAATTCCTGATTACGGCACTGTACGAACTGAAGACAAAGTTATACGTACTTGAAACTATCGGAAAACCGTCGAAACTTTTATTTCGGATATTGCCAAGATTTATATTTGAAGGCATATTAACGTTACGTCTTTTCCTTTACTTCAAATGTTATGTGACATTTCTTCTTCAATTTTCGTGTCGATGTTTTATTCAACCGTTTGATTTATTCAAACGCCTCAGACTTTTCACTTATAAGACGAATACATGTCTGAAAAAGGATAAGCACAAACACTAATTCGTATCTAATTATAACTGCGGCCCGTATATGAAAAATATCATATGCGACTTAAGTACCATCAAGTTTCATCAAAATCAGTTCAGCCGCTACGGAATAAGGCAAAAAAAAAACACAATTTCATACTTACACACTAACTTTCGCATATAATGATACAAGCTGCGCCCCGCGGTTTCACCCGCGTAGTTCCTGTTCCCGCGGGAATATAGAGATAAAATATAGCCTATGTTACTCGCTGTCAATGTAGATTAATTTTTTGAAATAATTTTTTAAATCGGTGAAGTGGTTTAGCCGAAACTTTACATATTTCCATACAAACTTTCATCCCCTATTTCAAACCCTTACAATGCTTTTTTCGCGATAAAAAGTACCTTATGTCCATTCCTAGGCTCTAGACTATCTCTGTACCAAATTTCATTTCAATCGGTTCAGTAGTTTAGGCGTGAAAGAGCAACAGACAGACAGATAGAGTTACTTTCGCATTTATAATATAAAGTAGGGAGTAGGGATTGGTCAGGATGTTGAAGGTTACCCGAAACTTCCGGAAGTGTAACTGACAAAATATATACATGGCCATAACCGTAATTGTAATTGAATCTTTACCATACTCATACAAACCCGCTCTGAGCCCTATTTACTGAGCAGTATAGGGTTTAACCCCTAACCTGTTAGCCAGGGGACCTTAAGGCCCCCACCGGCCTCAAGGGTAACAGGAAACGTCCAGGAAAATGGGCAGGTGGCAATTACGTTAGCCAGCGACCTTTTGCATAAGTTAACAGGTTATTCCAGTATTTGCGAGCTAAAAACTAATTTGGGGGCATATTGTATGCCCAGGGCATTTGCTTTGATATCCTCACTAATATTATAAAATGCAAAAGTTTGCGCGCTCGTGTGTTTGTCCTCTCTTTGTACCGCCAAGGCGGAACGGATTTTGATGAGATTTAGTAGACAGACACTTTCGGTCCTGGAAGCGAACATATGACACTTTTCATCCCGTAAAAACTGATGATTCCTGTGGGATAATAGCAATTGCGGGTGAAACCGCGGGGCGCTGTTAGTTGTGCATAACCATTTATTTTAAACAGATAGATTTTTTCCAAAATGCTTTATTATTTATTTATAAATTTACAGTTTAAAATAGTAAGCTTACAGTAATAACCAAAACGCTAACTAGTATTATTATTTAATACTTTGTTAATCCTACTAATATTATAAATGCGAAAGTTTGTGAGAATGGATGGATGGATGTTTGTTCCTCTTTCACGCAAAAACTACTGAACGGATTCGAATGAAATTTGGAACACAGATAGTTTATAACCAGGATTGAGTAATATAATACTTTTATTCCGATAGTATGTTCCCGTGGGACAAAACGGGAACTACGCGGGTGAAACCGCAGGGCGCAGCTAATCATTAAATCAAAGATCAATCGGGACGTTCCGCATAAATCGGGACATATGGCAACATTATTTCGGTCCCTATCCATAACACGATTCAATATAACTCGCGTATGAAGCTTCTATGTGTAACTTTTAATCACACATGCATGACCCTGCCGCCGTAACTTTCAAATTGGTACCCAACCGCACAAAATATGCAAATTTGCTCCAATCCCAGCTGTTCCTTCATATTTCAACCCTTTACTCTTCAGAGTAAAGAGTACTTTGCAGAAAGGGTAGAGGGTTCAGTTTTGAGTGGCAAGTCGTTAGTCACAAGGTCGAGAGAGTTTCGCGCGTGGCTGTATTTGTAGGAACGAGTAACTTGAGCGAGTTAGTCGGGCATGTTACTGTGCCTATTGAGTTTAATGAGGTTTTTGCTTCCTATTCTATCTTACTAGTATTATAAATGCGAAATTATCTATTTGTCTTTGTGCCAAATAAAACAAATAACATATGATCGATCAACTAACCCAGACGTTCCCAGACATTTATTTTCCATAGGCAACTTTCGAAATTTAGCTGGATCCGGGTATTTATTTCCTACCGTATATTATTTTATGTTTTACGAAAATTGCCCAGAAGGAGGAGAATGAAAATTATAATAGTTAAAGTTCATAAACAATATATTTTTTATAAAATAACGCATTAGAAATACATTATTTTAATAAATAAAACGTTACACACATTGCATGAGTTTGACACACACATTATGACAGAAAGGCACGTAAGAGTGGACAGTTTGACATAGGACTTAGAACACTCATATTCATATTTATATTCATAATCTCATCAGCTTTTGAAATATTTTATGATTATGATGATATTTGATATTTCAGAAATTTTGTAATGCCAGCTACTGTCCATTACAACTCTCCTAATGCAAACGAAGCACTTTTCCGCATGTTAAGGTCACGTGTGGCTTTCAAAGCGAGCAAAGCGGTCAGATAACACGACCCTGACTCATTAACGGGATTGGGCTGCAAGCACCCTTAAATAAACCATTGTCAAGAGATATAGGGGATGAAGGATGCTCCAATTGTCTTTAGTAACCACTTTCTGATTTACAATTAGGTGGCAACTGTAATGTCAACAGTAAAGATATATTACGGAGTATCAGAGGTGTGGGTTAAGAGAGGAACCTCTTTGTGGCGTCTTAATAAGTTAATTTCTACTATTCTAAAATAGTCCGACGTATCTTGACAACAGTCTCTTCGCGATCTAGCTAACTAATCCTTTCACTACGACGTTTCAATCAAAACTTTCACTTAAGCATTCTCGTATTGTCCTCAAATGTACAATTCCGCCTTTCAACGTATCAAGTAACAGTTGAAGCACTGATAGAAACTCCATCGAGCATAATACACATTCAAACGCTTGTAAAGCGGCAAAGATGGCGGCGACAATGGCGCTTCCGCTCCGCTCCACATCGCTTCGCTCCGCTCGCGTCCGCTCTCATCGCTTTTCCGCTCCGTACCGCTTCCGCCCGCCCTATTGTGCGTCCTATCTGGCAGTAGGATGGCTGGTAATGACTGTCGTCAACAGGTTTCCCTCTGTTTAGGCTTGTTCGTGAAAAGCAAAGGTTATGTAATACTCTTTTTTTGGCGGCGGGTTGCTTAAATACAAACGGCATCCTTTTGAGCCCCCGCAGAGGTCATTTACATCTTTGTACTGACACAATTATGTTTAAAAATACATCTGAACAAAGAACTTTCACGCACACGTGGACAATAATGCTTTGCCTTGATGAGGCAATGCCAGAGACGCATTCAAAGGTGAGACAGAGACAGTAGGTATATACCTACTGTCTAATACAATTGCTTAATTATTCCTCATTGGCTCATTGTTTCAACGATAGGGGTAGAAATAGAACGGCTCTAACCCCCAAGTCACCGTCTCACTCTCTCGGACACAGACTCTTCGTTATTGGAACGTAATAACGTTCCAATAACGAATACTGTTTGAATAAAATCTTATGTGATGTACCTACACACACTACTATGTTCATACTGCTGCATCCCTATTAAAAAACAAAATTAAAAATAGATTTTAGTGTGAGAAAAATGTCGAATGAATCTCATTTTAATTTTTGTTATATAATACGACTGCTATTTACTAATCTTTACTGGATTTCGGTCTCTATCTATCGTTCATTCGTTATTTTCCTTGTTAAAGCTTTCCAAATCGTATAGTTAACATCTTCACTTTTCTTTAAATTTCTAAAGTGATTCCGTATCTTAATTCAAAAACATACAAACATTACTTTACATTCTTCGAAATGCAAATGATACCAATAAACAAAAACAACCTAACATTTCCATATAATTCAACCCGTCAACATGCTAGCGACAGCAATATCCACCGTTCACTGGGCTTCAATAACACAAGCATGGCCTAGATAAGTGACAGCGCTGACAGCGTCGTGCGGAGATGTCAACTGCAGCCTGCCGCCGCCCACCCCTATAACTCATTGCTGCGTGGGCGACAGGAAATATCGACGAGATCGCCGACATAAACTGAACTAGGTCGATATGAGTAGGTGCCTTCTTGTTTATGAGAGCAGGGGTCGCAGACGAACTGGTAATTTTCCATATCTCGCTTTATAAATTGCCAAGCCTGCGAGATTGCTTCTTAGCAATAAAGCTGCGATTGTGCAAATTTACAAAAGCTCCGTGCTCTGATTGGTTGTGATAAATATTAACCATCAGCGCGAGACTAATTTAGGAGGTATGAGGTTTAACAGCTCGGCTCTCCATTGTGGATAACGGCCTATTGATAATGATGAGGTACTAATTGTTAAATGACAGGCAATACTGACCATTTCGCAGTAAAAAACAAAACAATACATGTTGCAAAATTATTTTCAATGCTTCAACGCAATCCCTGCACCTACTGGACCGATCACAAAAGGCAAATAAGAGCAAAAAATCACTTAACCTTTCCTTTATTCCACAAAAGTAATGTAGACCAATTGGTTTTAATTTATGTTTGTGGAATAAAGGAGCGAAACCCTTCATTCAGGTTTCTCAGAACGTGCCTTCTAGTCAAGGGCAAGTGAAACCCTTGGAATTTAATTGAAAACTTTTGTTAGCTTTTAATATTTGCTGTTTGATGTTTGATATAAGGGCGCTCGGTTGGGGTACCGGAGCGTTACAAACGCGACATCCTTCGCTGACCTAGTAGGATTATTTTTTTCTCTGAGTGACGACATGACTAGCAATTCGTTCACCCGATGGTAAGCGCCACGCCTCTCCATAACAGTTACATTGCCACCCAGAACTTTGCATTGCAAAATCCTGCGCAGCACTGCAATGCGCTCGTCACCCTACGAAATCGGCTCTAAAGTCTCATATGGCCAGTAATTTCGCTGGAAACAATGCCCTTCAAACTGGAACACAGTAACGTTTGTACACTATTGCTTGGCGGATGAATAGCTGACAAAGGTGTGTGTTGTTCCCCAGGCGGTCTCTTGTAGAAGAGGCCTCCCACTACAAATGGATGGCATAGTATTAGTATAAGTACCTAGCAATAGGTCCGTTAAAATGCTATTGCTTCTACCGCGGTTGACTTTTCGATACTGATTAAGATAAAAAATTTCGAATGCATCAGGATTATTTAGAAAATAACTTCAGTATAAACTATGAACAGAAGTTTAATACCATCTTGTAATGTTATTAGAGAAAGACTTAGAACTAATTATTTATGAATATCGAGTTCTACGTAAGTAAGTAGCTCAGAAGTTTACGTGAAGTCTGAACTTCATGCGAAGTAGAGCTTAGCAACTGGGGCGGCCAGTGACGTGAACTCACGAACTTCAAAGCTTTAGCACGAAGTTCCTGAAGTTCTAGCGTAATTATTTTTCCTTGTCAGTTTATGTAGCGTCAGGTTTTTCTTGGCGTTAAAAAACATGGATGAGATGATATAGACGTGGATCGAAGAAATCCGTGGGCTATACAAAAGTCTTAAGTTATGTTAAAAAAAAAACTAAATGTACAATGTTGTAACATTAATGGTCTGGTGTTGACGAAATATTCGATGATTTTTATAGATTTATTTATTTTGTGGTTGAAACAGCGACATAAAAGATAAAGAAGACTGTTTTAATTTGCATGAAAACGACGAAGATTAATTATTTTTCCAAAGACGCATAGTCATTAGCAGTTGGTTAATTATATAGTAACTAGCGCAATGCAGTGCCACGCAACATTTTTCAATGCGAAGTATTAAGTGACACCGCAACTACCATGGGCGGGCGTGGGGCTTACCATCAGGTGAACGACGTGCTCGTCGCGTTACTCTGTCTCTAGAATAAAAAAAACAGAGGCAGTTTACTTAAGACATGTGCAAGCAAGTCTTAAAAAATGGTCAACACGCGTCGCTGACTATCATTATATGAGATTTATCAAATCAAAGTCACGTCTTGAAATTTTCCGCCGGAAATAATAAACTTCCCCGATTGCAGCCCGTCTGCAAACTCGTTTCCGTCGGATCACGTGGAAATCAATTTTCTCAAACAGGAAATAAGGACTGCCAAGTTTGTTTACGGACTATTTTCCTTTAATAGCCTTTTATTTGTTGACGCTACTTTAATTAAGTGAACCGTTTTTTCATTTGACTGAGTTGCGAGACGATCAAGTCGTGCACCTGATGGTAAGCGCTACGCCTGCCCATAACAATTACAGCGTCACCAAGAACTTTGCACTGCATAATCTTGCGCGGCACTGCACTGCACTCGTCACCCTGAGTCGTTCTAAAGTCTCACATGCCCAGTAATTTAGCTGGAAACAGTTTTTATTTATTTTACAACTTCTTAATTATGTTTATTTCTTTGTTGCAGGATGGAGACGTGATAGAATTGTGCCAAGTCAGCGATGTCAGGTCAGGAGGAGTGCCAAAGGTAATTTGACAGAGATATTGAAGCGTTAACTACCATACCGTTAATTGGGAATATATGGTTGTCTTTAGCGGTCTGTAAAATAAATGTATAGGATGACCAAGCTTTGCTCGGTATTTTTTTTATTTTTTATGACATTTTATAAAAATGATTCCTAGCTAGATCGATTTATCGCCCCCGAAACCCCCTATATACTAAATTTCATGAAAATCATTGGAGCCGATTCCGAGATTCCAATTATTATATATATATAAGAATTGCTCATTTAAAGATATAAGATAAGATATCTACAAAACACTGACTGAAGTGGGGTGAGCTGAACGCATGTCCATGAACCTATATAAGAGCGAGGCCATAAAGAAAGTGAAGAACCCAAGATACTACTATCGATATTATACTTATCGATATAATCCTTACGCACACGCACATCTTATTATCATCATCAACCCATAACGTCCCACTGCTGGGCACGGGTCTCTCCTCACTTTCGTGAAGAGGGTTAGGCCATATTCCACCACGGGGCCCAGTCCGGTTTGGATGATAACATACCTACCTCCGAAATAATTCTCGGGTAGGTATGTGGGTTTCCTCACGATGTTTTCCTTCACCGAAAAGCGAGTGATAATTACGTACATATGTTTTACAGAAACACATTGGTACGTGCCCGCACTGGGATTTGAACTCACGACCTTCTGATTGGAAGGCGGACGTTGTCCCACTAGGCTACCACCGCTTTTACCACATCTTATTATGCCGATTGATATTTCTATAACATTGATGATCTCGTAGATACTATTACGAGCGAGGATCACTGTCTAGTTTAATTTGCATATCAAATACAATTTTATAGTCATCATCATCATGATGATGCTGTCCCACTGCTGAGCACGGGTCTCCCTCATTTTCGTGAGGAGTATTAGGCCATAATCCACCACGGGAGCCCGGTCCGGATTGGTGGATAACATACCTACTTCCGAAATAATTCTCGGGTAGTTATGTGGATTTCCTTCACCGAAAAGCGAGTGATAATCAAGGACATGTTTTTTACAAGAATTGGTATGTGCCCGGAATGGAATTTGAACTCACTCTTTGGGAGGTGGACGTTCTCCCCCACTAGGCCAAAACCGCTATTTTCTAATAGGAGGTAATTTTAGTGTCTCATTGGCCACCCGACACAGACGCTCTCCCGTCAGTTCACATTTCTAACTCCAGACAGGCAGATAAGTAGGTCAGTACCTACTTTACATCAATTCAAATCTATCCCCAAACTTCGCACTACTCTCTCAAACAATAAAAATAATCCACGATGAATTAATTATGTAAAATCTCCCACTTCAGCAACAAGAAGACTGTTTCCAACTTATTAATCCGAGACAACGGCTCCTCGTCGTTTAAAGGCGTCCTAGTCTCGAAAATTGGACGGCATTAGGGATAAACTGAGCACTTAGAGTTGCTCGCGACGTAGTTACGTAATAGTAGACGGACGGAGTTGCAGATTGGAATATCCTCCGGCTTAAGTTTTTAAACTGTCCCCAATGCTTAAATTACCGTTTGTTACGACTTTAACGTGTTGCGTTTGGGCACCTGCAGCAGGGTGCAAGGGGTGCACTCGCAGCACCCGGTCAGGAAAGAAAATACGTAGAAAACAATAATTCCTCGAGCAATAATGCCCCACCATTGCAGAGAGAAGTCGCCAATTTTGTCAGTATTACTTTCACAAACGCTGTCAAAATCCGATTCGCTGCGATATCGCTGTTCACTTTTGAATAGCTAAGTAAGCTAACTTCCAAGAATCTCCTTCGTTTGGCTGTCGAAACTAAGGTGGCGGCTTCTCCACAGAAGCGACTTAACACGTTGACAGCTGAAAATACAGACAACATAACAAATAACAAAAAAAATTTCTAAATAATTTTTAGTTCGTAGTTTCGTGAAAAACCTATATTCTTTAATAGATCTGAGTAGGTAAAAGGAAAAGCAGAACAGATTAACACGTTGACTGCTGAAAACGCAGACGTTTGTGTTTTTTATAACGTTACGCTAGTGCTGGAAAACACACCTTTTGTGTTAGCACAGTTTACGTGCCAGCTGTGCGGCGAAAACAGACGTGTGTCTTTAACGCGGCGCTACTCCAGTGCGGCACGCCAGTGCTGGAAAACACACACGATTCTAAAATGTAAAAACCAGTTCAGCAGTCAACGTGTTATAAAGAAATTAAATAACTCGAGGGCAAGCTAAAGCTACTACTAAAGGGCACAGTAACTCTTTAATTTACAGCAAACTTGATCCATGAAATTACTAGACGAAGAACTTTATTATAATGTAGGAAAATAGGTAGAACCATAGATGGTATGTTCTCCAAGATAATATTCTGTCTGCTCCAGCGTATGACGCATGACGTCGAGATATGACAATTATAGAATAACGTAGCGTAAAGGTTGGTTCGAGCGTGCCTTTATGAAGGACAGAGGGTGGATTTGGAATCTAAATATGTAAAGTACGTAAATCTTGCACTTGATAAGCTTGAAAACTGTGTTGAAAATCTTAAAGAATTACAAAGTTAACTTGAACTAGTGATTATATGAAAAATTTAATGTTTTTACCCGGCTGTCTCCTTTTGTGCGTCCTATAGCCTACATGGCTTAAATGTTAAATTATTGGATTCGTCATACTGAAATGTAGGTATGCTTTTGATCGCAGTAAACTACTAACCTAATTACTAACCTAACTTTAGTTAAGTGATTATATGTGAAGAGTTACACACTCCGACCCCAGGATCAGGGGGGGTAACCACGAACAGTTAAATCCATCCAGTTTGAGGCCTTAAACTGAACTGCCCTGCTAACTGTCACCACTAATATCGCTCAACGTTCATAAGTCGACCAGAGACATTTATCCAAAGAGATCGGAACAATTTGTTTGCTTTTATGGGAGTTCATATAGCTCCATCTCATTCTCTTTCTCTCTCATTCGCTTCAGTCTATTTTGTCACGTTTGTCATTTATAAGTGTGTGGTGCCAATCTAGGCCGTTCAGTGTAAGGCCTTAAACTGAACCGCATGTAATAAGAATAAGTACGTGGTGTCCCCCCAGGCTGGCTCTCAAGGCCTTTATGGTACACCTCGAAAAGGGGCTTGAAGGATATTCTACAAGAGGGTGGTAGCTAACCACTACGTGCTTCTTAAACCTTGTTCAATCAATCCTCATCATCTCCCAGGACTCGAAGCTGAGCATGAACCTGGTGAACAAGCATGGAGAGACCCTCGAGGACAAGTCCCTCACCATCTGCAGCGGAACAGACTACATCAACATCAACTATCAGCACGTGGTGTGTCCTGATGCTGCTACCGCGAAGGTCAGTGTGTCTCTTCTGGGTTAAAGAATATAATCATCTGCATTGTCATCAGCATCCCGAACACATATCCGTCCACTGTTGAACACGGTCACCTCACTTTCGTGAGGAGGAATAGGCCATTATCCACTATGGGAGCCCGGTCCGGATTGGTGGATCCAAACCACCAAACACATTATCTGTCACGGGAAGACTATACACAGAATGAAAAATGAATTAGATGAATTGGTCCAACTGTTCTCTGTAAATTCGGTTCAACTGTAAATATTTATTAAATATATTATAGATAGATAGAAGGTAAAAAGTAACGAGAAAAAAAGATAAAAAAGTTACGAGGTAGTACACAAAAATATTAAAAAAAATGCAGTCGAATTGAGAACCTCCTCCTTTTTTGAAGTCGTTTAATATAACAAAAGTAAATAAAGAGTTTTCTATTTTATTCTATTCTAATATATATAACTAATAAAAAATTCTTTATTTTGGAAGATTTTGATAATTAGAAATAACTAGGTAAATCTGTCTGCTCCTACCCAATTGCATAACACTTAAATATAAAGATCTTTTTATCATATAATTTTTTGGCTTACATAAATGATGCAATAAATGATTGAATTTATATAAGACTACTCTTTACATAGATGTTTATGCTGTCTTTTAGCACTAAAAATTACATTACAAACAGCAATGGAGTTAATAAATTTTACTATTGACAATGTTAATAAACAATCCAAACACCTGTCGATGGTCGAAACCTTACAATTCTAAACATTTTACTACAATAATATGAAAAATCGTGAAGAGAACACGAGGAAACAACATAAAAATATGAAAAAATCAAATCGAAGCTATCTTTCTCTATAGAATCAAAAATAGTAATAAATTTTAGTGGACATATTTTTTGAAATTTTCGTAAAGATGATACTTATTTCTGTATTGATTATAACAGTGGGTATAAGTGGAAAAGTATCCCCCCTAGTGGTAAAAGTGGGGAAAAAATCCATTCTTCCCTACCAGTAAGGATAGAATAGAATAGAATAGAATAGAAAACTCTTTATTGCACACCAGAAACAAAAATAAACACAGTACAGAGAAATTACAATAGGTCAACAAGGGTAGTACAATGGGCGGTCTTATCGCTGAAAGCGATTTCTTCCAGACAACCTTTGGACGGACAGTAAAAAACATTTTTCGATAGTAGGGTGGGTGGCTTACGTTTGCAGTAATTAATAAACACGATACGTTTTAATAATACACATACACACTATAATTAATAAATCATAATATACATAGATATGTGGAACTGCCGATTATATCTATTACGAACGTAGAATATTGAATATCAATAGTGATGTAGCAGTGCTACGCCGCGTCGTAGCTCACGTAGCACTACGAGTAACATAATTTCTTCGTCCGGTTTGTATATCACCATGACCGATTTTTGTGAAATTTAGTGTAATTTTGGCACCTAAAGATATTAAGCTGAGTCCACATCTGTGACCATGACCTCGTGACTGTGACACGGTACTTATTACACGGTACACATTCTACCGCAAAGCAGGATCCCCGAGTGACAATAGGTCGTGACTCCGTTACCGACACAAATGACCTCACGTGTGTTTTGTCACGGTTACAAGTGAACCCAGATTTTGACACTGCGAAGACGGCGCAACGACACAGACGCCGCACGGCCTCAGTCCAATGATCACATCACAAATCATTTACCAATCATAGAATATTTCATAACTAATAGACCTTTCCTAAATATAGATATGGTTACAAGCGCTGCGGCAGATAACTCACAACGTGAAAGCCAACAACGTGTGTCCGATGACGTGTCTGAAGAAGCAGTAAGTCTGTGGCATGCGCACACGCACCGTGTCAAGGGCTTTTGGTGTTACATGTTGACATGCTTTCTGTTTTATGTGCTTTTTCAGGGTATACTCAACTGTACTATGATAAAAATTACATGATAATTGAAAACTTTTTTCTTATACTTGTGTATTAAATACTCATTTGTCATTTTCTTAAATTAATCTATATATATATAAATGTTATGTTGGTTTGTGTACGCTTCAAAAATTCAAAAAGTTCTGCACAGATCGAGCTCAAATTTAATCATGATATATAATCCGCATCAAGGATTGTTTTTATCTATTTTTTCATCAGTGACATATCGAATCATGTGCGAATGTGCCACAGCGAAGCGTGGCGGGGTACAACTATTTAATAATAAATTAAAAAAACACTACAAGCTAACATACATAAATCCTAACCCCTAACTAGAATTCCCTGTATCTAGAGAATCAGAAACTACGAGGACCATGGTCCTACAAACGCCCAGACTCAGAGCAAATATTTTGGTTTTGCAAAAGATAAACCAATTCAATATTACGAGTATATTCTTGTAAATAAATTATTTATTTACATGATGTTTTTATCATGGTACGGTGCAATTTATATTTAATTTCTTGATATTTGCTGGTTAATTTATGTTGCAATAAGTGGTATTTCGAATAGGACTTGTGACCTCAGTCTTGGCATTTATACTTACTTACCTTAACCTGGTAATAACATACTTATTAATTTAAATTATAAGCTGGTTTATTAACGCTTCTAAAGTTTATGTAATTAATAAAATAACTAGATGTAGTTAAAATTGACATTATTATTTCGAAGTCTTATTACACAGAAAATAAAAAATATAAAAATATTTCGAAGCTTAATTTTTGACCTTCCATTTTAAAGTAAACAATACGGTTTGTTACTAATATTTATTAATGAAACACATTATTTTTTAAGAGTAATATGATCGCTTCTGTCTCTACCAATGACGGTTATTAATAAAATTTCTTTATGATTTCTCGTAAAGGTCGAATCAAATATAATCAATATCTAACAGATGAGAGCTTTGGCTCTAGTTTCCTTCCACCTACATAGATAAAAAAAGTAACGTCTGGTTAAATTGTTCATCATTTGTTAATAAACATTGTCCAACAATTGAAGCAATATAGCCTGAAACGTGACGTCACAAGTCCCGCACGTCTTAATCTATATTCTATATCCGATGCATGTTGTTAAGTCTCTGTTTACGCTTTCTGCCAAAGGAGTGGAAGGAGGCCTTACGGGAAGTCACCCATAACAACAAGATCAACAACGTTTGTGTGCGGACGAACCTCATGAAACAGTACGTACTGTGGTTGGATGTGTCAAAGAATTCAGTACAGTTAACACGTTCACTGCTGAAAACACAACTGCTGTGTATTTGTAACTAGCCGCGAAAACAACAAATAACTAGCGGGAAAACAACTGTTGTGTTAGCGGTACGGGAAAACACAACAGTGTGTGCAGATCCGTAACCGTGGTTAGACAAGGAAATCGGCTCAGCAGACAGTGTTAATAGAGAATTACGGACCGGACTGGAAGTCGTAGAAGACGCCTCACGAGAAAGCCGCTGGATCCCAACAGCTAGAAACCGCTCGTTCTATGGAGGAACCCTATGTTCAGCAGTGAACGTCTTTCTTCTGATGATAAAAGGAAAGTTAAATACAAATAGCGCCATCTGCGTATTAATAAAAAAAAAATTGTAAAATTTGTTTTGTTCTAGTTTTAAGTTTTCTTTGTTCTGTGGTGTTTCAATAAAGAGTTTATCTATCTATATATCTATCTAATCATAGAAATATACATAACGAACGGTGAAGAGGCTCGCATTTCTGTCGCTTCGATCCGTTGTATTCTTTGACACAATCAATCCCGGCGTGGTTTGCTGCTTTTGCTTTTATAATGTTAATATTGTATCATATTTAGTAGAATAATATACATAGCAGTAGATAATATAGTTTTTAGATTTGTGTGTTATGTACAAACAAAATTATGTTCACGTGTTTTCACGTGTAAGAGAAATTCCAGATTCAATATTATTCTTAGTGATGGCCTCTTTTAATAGAAAATTAGGTACCAGCTCCCGCTTAACTCATGTAAAACGCAGTTTTAGAAGGCTAAACAAATGAATTCTCACATAATTGCACTCAGCGCTTTCAATATTGCGTAGGTATGGTCAACCTATTTCCATTGTGCTGACCCTTAAATATTGGAATTCAATTGACAATGTCTAACTCACATTTTAATTGACACCCCTGCTACAAAAAAATTACCACTTATCTAAAGAAACTTATCCTACTAATATTATAAATGTGAAAGTTTGTGAGGATGTATAGATGGATGTTTGTTACTCTTTTACGCAAACCTATTGAACGGATTTGAATGAAATTTGGCACACAGATAGTTTCTTACCTGGATCACTACATAGAATACTTTTTATCCCGTAAAAATTACGAGAGAAACCGCAAGGCGCAGCTAGTAATTTAAATATCCCGTAATAGGAGACAAAGCCACCTTTTCTCCGAGACAAAAAATGACAACGCCAACGTCTTTCACAATAAAGAATCTCTTACAAAATATCAAATTCCACCAAAGTTCTTGTTATTAATTCCACATAATACGTCTGATAGCTGAACTTGTTTAATATTTGTCGGCAAAATAAGTTTCCGACGCCTCGCATCGACTCGCTTGGCACGTGGCCAGCAGGCTTTATTTGTTTCGGTTTTATTGGGTGGAAAGTATTGATGTTATGAAATGTATTATTTTACGATGGGATGTAATAACGGAGTTTTATGCCTGTGTGTGCGTGATCAAGTCGAACCTTTTTGTACGGCTCCCTTTAGGTACAGTCAGTGACGAAAGTCGCTGAACATTTCCAATCTTTCAACTATATCTATATTACGCGATATTTTTAATTTTTGCGTGAGTAAAGTCACAGGCATTTGATGTCAGGATCTGTTCAAATACTTTTCATGCTGACTGTACTTGTGCATTGTCCAGTATCTTAATACCTATACAACCAAGGGTATCATCATCAACCTGCTCAATCACGACTGCTAGAGCACATGCCTCTATCTCAGAGATGATAGAACATAGTCCACCATTCCGGCCCACGTGTCTTCGAATATACCGGTTTCCTAAGTTTCCCGTCACTATTTTTTAATCCATGCATCCACATTTTCGACTAAAATAATTTATTTATTTAAACACAGTAAGCTTACAGTACGAGGACCATAATCATACCCCTCTTTTTAGCTTCACCGTAGTCGGGTAAAAAAAACAGCATAAATCATTAGCATAGGGCCGGGATTCGAACCGGATGCTGCTAGATTGTGAGGCGCACCATGATGGCATTTGGTCACCTCCATAAAATGTGTAATGCTACAGACCACAACAATGGCGGAAAGCTGGGCTTAATACGAGTAACTTTACAAAGTTGTACGAAAACCTAAGTAAATAATCCAATTCCGTTCACCAAAGCTTTCCAACTTTTAGCTTAACACACGACACCAAACACAAACAAAGGTTTAGCAACCCTGTAATTGAATACGAATGTAGGACGTTAATGTACCTAGTAAGCTAGGGCTGCCTCGCTTGGGAAACGAATAAAGAACAATTACTTAACATGAACTTTCATCATAAATTTATAGGTTATAATCCTTAATTTAAGGAGTATGATTCAGATCTTACCGTGTAAGCTTATAATACTAAACCATGAAACGATTGTATCCTGTTTTGTGAGCTATTGAATAAATAAATAAATAAATAAGCGTAAACATAACACATCGAGTATTTTTACAAGTCAGATAAGAACATAGCATGTATATTTACGTTCTATCTAAGAGAAAAGTTGATATCAATATTCAATTTAATTCTATCAAAGGCAAAACGTTCACTAAGAATATTTATCAAAGGGAAAAACCAACGATAAACTCGAAGAGAAAAGACGTAAAACGTAAAAGCTCGTGTAAAAACACGGTAAAAACAAAGTCACACGAATATCTTGAGTGCACGTTACAGGAATTAAATATCCGTGCCAACCCTAATCCTAAATACAGGGTGTCCTAGTTCACGCGCCGACGCCAGCGCACAAAGGGCAATAAATACACACCCTGTGACAGAGCCGTTGTAAAGCCGATAGCTTCACTGTGAAGTCTAGATAAGCTGGATAAATGGTTAGGATTTAAATATATTTTAAATTATGTAAATGGGAATTCCTTTTCGAGATTTTTATCCAAAACAAAAGTTCCCTATAATGTTGGAAATAAGTTTCCTTTATTTTATAAAGTTAAAATGATTTGCCACATAACTAAGTACACTATCGAAGTGGGTGCTGTATAACAAACTTAATTTAGAACGTGTTAATTAAGGTAATCATTACAAGCTGCACCCTACGGCTTCTCCCACGATGCCTAAAATAATAAGCTATAAGAATGATCATCAATTATCAACAACCCATAACGTCCCACTGCTGGGCACGGGTCTCTCCTCGCTTTCGTGAGGAGGGTTAGGCCATAATCCGCCACGGGGGCCAGATCCGGATTGGTGGATCACTTATGTGGGTTTCCTCACGATGTTTGCCTTCACCGAAAAGCGAGTGATAATTACGTACATATGTTTTACAAGAAACACATTGGTACGTGCCTGCACTGGGATGTGAACTCACGACCTTCTGATTGGAAGGCGAATGAGAATGATGATGAACATTATTTCTAGTTAATTATTATAGGATTAATAGTATATTACGATATGTGTGATTTAATTTCACGCCGTGCAAAAATAGGCTACTTACGTTACTCTTATCACATTCCATTTTGTAGCAGTTAAAAAATGGCTATACAAGTCACAGAAAAGCGTGAATTACACGCGGGATTAGGTCATACTGTGCTTTAAACTATATCTAAGTACCTACATCAAATTTTATTAAAATCCGTTTCAGATGAGTAGTAACAAACATACACGTATACTAACTTTAGCATTTATGTGTAATATTCAATGGATAGTTACCTGTTGTGGTCATACGAGACTAATCTCATTCTTGATGTAAAGTACCAAGAGAGACTCCCATAAGTCATTTTCGCCTAAAACGATTTATGAAACGAAGCATACTTCACTGAATTATCAAATTACGCCGCGAGGAATATCATTAAGGCCCTTAGTCCCGTCAAAAGGGTGTACTCCCTAAAGCTCCTTCCTCACGGCTTGTTTTAAATATTTAAGAAAGAAATATTCGAATTTATCAATTCAAATACAACATTTGTTTTTAAGCTTTTTTCAAATGACTAATGTTTTTGTCTTATAATAACTATTTAACAGGTGCTATTTTTTATTAATGGTGCATCTTCTTCCAATCTGCTTCGGTGCTTTATCTTTTATATCTATGACAATAATTTGTAAAAACTTGACATCTTTAAACGGTTAAAACGATTTCTCAATCGACAAATCGTGTCTTTATGAAAAGTATTATTTTTTCTTTTTCGCGTTACTTCGACGCGGTGTTTCACGTAACAGCCACGTTGAAGTGCGCGCTGACTTGGGCGTTATTTCAATAGTGTTTCGTGCGATATTTGTGCTGAGCCATTTCGAGTTGCTAGGCACTGTAATCACAATAAGGAGACTTTTAAGAGGGTCGTTAAATTACATTATTCACCCTCTTACGTACTACGGAACTGTAGTTGGAGTGGTACACAAGATATTTAAAGGAGGTCGTAATTCGCGTACTTAATGACTTACGCATAACTGGATCGTCATTAGTGACACATAGTATACTAGGCTTTTACAACCGTATGTTGAATACCATATTCATGAAATTTATCAGAATCAGAATCCGAAATATATTAATTGTTAAAACTGTGTATACAAAGATTTAACTGAGGTTATCCTGGATTTGAAAAAGAAAGGAATCTGAATCAGTGCTGTAATTTCGTAGAATTAAGACAAAACGATATAGCAAAATTAAGAACATTGTTTCGAAGCCGTGTAATAATATCCTAAAATACATTTTAAACATCGAAAGACAACCTATTAATCACTTTTTTTCTTCTAGTTGGATGCGTCTCTGCTTCCTCACCGACGCTCGCGGCAAGGTCCCCGTGAAGGTAGTGGCGCGCACCTTCGCGTCAGGCAAGACGGAGAAGCTGGTCTACCAGTGCCTGTCGGAGCTGGGGCTGCCTGCGGGGAAGAACGAGGCTATGGAGAAGGACGCCTTCACGTTCGACAAGTTCTACGCACTGTACCACAAGATCTGCCCGAGAAATGATATTGAAGAACTGTTTAGGTCCATGTAAGTAAAAGGGGCTTATTTATTTAAGTTTCTTCCTCATCTAATTACAATGTCAGATGTACAGAGGATACAACTGTGAAGAGTGTCATGTGTCTAGAGATCATAAGTCTAGGTCTGGTCACGTTGAAGTGTCCATCGGTTCCACTATTTATGAAAACAAACCTTCAACCAAGGATATTTGCCCCCACTTTTTAAACTGAATATTCGGTTGAAGCTAACTTCCGTTGCTTTTAGATCAAGAACACTTTCAAATACATTCCTAGAAAAACGAAAAATAGTAGAGAGACTTACCTTTTAAAGACTAACCTCTTTTAATAACCATGATCAAAGCAATATTCACCTCATATTTCATTTCCCAACTTTCAGCACACAAGGCAAATCGGACAAAATTAACCTGGAACAGTTCGTGAACTTCCTGAATGAGAAGCAGCGAGACCCTCGTCTGAACGAGATCCTTTACCCTCTTTATGACGAGAAAAGAGCGCTCGAGATTATCACCACTTATGAGCTAAGTGATGAGGCGAAGACTTCTAGTGAGTACCAGCATGATAGGATCTGACATTGAGATTTTTGTTAGACATTGAACTAAGGTCATTCATTCCGTAACGTTCTCTTTCACTCTGTGGAATGTTTGGAACCTCATCACCAGGAAAGCAGTGAACTTAGCCACAGAATAATAAAAGAAGTAGCAGGAATACGAATTATATGTAGCTGATCCATATTTTGATTGGATGTTTTAAAACGGTGACCTTAAAAATCAGTCCTCCTTTCTGTTCAGTTAGTTAGAATTATCAATTCAAGTGTATGTAAAGAACTAATGAACTACAAGTATCATGAGGTCATTATTTTTCAATAGGGCGGCAATCACTAACAAAAAAGTAGCAGAACAACTCCCAAAAAAGTGTACCTGTTCCAATACTCTGCAAAAGGATCTGACCTTTACTTCTCTTGTCAAAACCACAACTTTCTTCCAGAATGCCTCACCAAAGATGGACTGATCCGTTACCTGATGTCAGACGAGAATGCGCCAGTGTTCTTGGACCGACTGGAGTTCTACATGGACATGGACCAGCCCCTGGCACATTACTATATCAACTCGTCCCACAACACCTACCTGTCGGGAAGACAGTTCGGCGGGAAGAGTTCCGTGGAGATGTACAGGCAGGTGCTGCTCGCTGGATGCAGGTGAGTGAGGAAAATTGTTGAAAGTTAAATTTTTAAGGACCTTGTGTTAAGATTCCCGGACAGATTCTGCCATCAAAAAAGTAGAATCTGTCAATATTTTTGGTTCTTGACCAGGAACTGCCTTTCACCATATAAACTGTTGAGAACTGAAAGTCTTTTGTCATCTCTTGGTTCCTACAGAATATTGCTAAATTATTAGATCTCACGAGCAAACGTGGTTGATAGAGCTGAATCTTCGCCCAGACTATTCCTTTTCGTTACGTATGTTTATTATTGCCATGTTTTCAGATGCGTAGAACTCGACTGCTGGGATGGAAAAGGAGAGGACGAAGAGCCCATCATCACTCACGGGATGGCAATGTGCACCGACATCCTGTTCAAAGACGTTATATACGCGCTGCGAGACACTGCCTTCGTGACGTCAGACTACCCTGTCATCCTCTCGTTTGAGAACCATTGCTGCAAGGCGCAGCAGTACAAGCTGGCTAAATACTGCGATGAAATCTTGGGAGACTTCCTTCTGAAGGAACCATTGACAGAACATCCAGTAAGTTTCGACGAGTTGAGTTGTTCATTCGAGTTTGTTTCCAGTAACGTTCTTAGCGCTAAGCCAACGTGGTGGAGTATGGCCCATCCTATCTCTCTGAAAGCCTGTGGAAATATAATAAGCTAGTGATGATGATGACCTTTATTGCCTACATCCAGCAGGGGAAGGGAATTTAATTCTACATTTATTTTCCAGTTGGAACCCGGGCAACCGTTACCACCACCATCAGCGCTAAAGCGAAAGATCCTCATCAAGAACAAGCGGCTGAAGCCCGAGGTGGAGAAGCAGGAATTGGAGCTGTTCCGCCAAGGACAGTTCGTGATAGAAGATGAGGAGAAAGAAGATGCGTCTGCTGTTGCAATCCCTGATAAAAAGGTAGAGAATTTTAGTTGGACCTGTCATGGTCAAGGACTTCCCATCTCTTGACCCTAGACAGGAAGACTAATTTATTATATTAGACCATGGATCTATTACTAAGCCCCACGCAGAGAGGCGCTTTCCTAATGCCAAGATACTTTACACTTTGTGGTTACAACGAAATTGAAAGACCTCAAGCTCAGTCTTCCATTATAATTGAATCCACCACAACTAACTTCTCACTCCGCAATCTTTATACCTTCCAGCCTGAGGAGATAGTAGCGGAAGCAGCATCAGCAAGCGACGACGCTCCGCCGCCGGTGGCCTATACCGGTTCCACCACCAATGTACACCCGTGGCTGTCCTCCATGGTCAACTATGCGCAGCCCATCAAGTTCCAGGGCTTTGAGGAGGCTGACAGTAAGTTATAAATATACATATCTATTAACAGCTTGCAATATTCCATCGCCCAACTAAGCGACGAGAATGACGAGCGTGTCCTCCGTAAGCGACACACATGTCAAACGCTAAACTAGACTTTAGGCACTTAGGATAAAGGTTTGAAGTGTAAGATTAAGGGTGATGCCAAATAATAAATTTCATTTCCTAAAAAAAGTATAGAAATATGAAGACATGAAGGTGCAAGAAATATAGGAACTGTTCAAAGTAGATGATACTTCCTATTCTGTAGATAATTTGTACTGTTGGCTTAGCCCCTGTGCATTTCAACTCCTCAAACTTCTTATTCTAGAAAAGAACATCTACCATAACATGTCCTCTTTCGCGGAGACGACCGGCATGAACTACCTGAAGCAGCAAGCCATCGACTTTGTCAACTACAACAAGCGGCAGATGTCCAGGATCTACCCGAAAGGCACGAGGGCTGATTCCTCCAATTACATGCCCCAGGTATATAGCTGGAGAGAAAAGTTGGACTATAATCTTTCTTTGTAGCGTCCGCACACTCGACAAAGTTCTCGCGCCGAGAAGAGATCATCTGAGATTCTCAGCATCTGAGAATATTTTAAGTTAAGGTGGTTCGTTTCTGTTATGGCGAGAATTTTAATTTCAAACATTTTTTCCGTTTAGACACCGGGTCACTAATATAAACGAGACTGTATTTTGCGGAAACTATAAATCATTTTTTTCGTTTTTATGTTGAAATATTTAGCACTAATGCACCGTATCGCTCAAATATGTCAATAAACACTGAAACCATCAGTTTGACGGTTTATTGACATATTTGTTTTTTTTTTGTTTTAACCTGTTTTGACACCATTTTTCTCTTCAGGTGTTCTGGAACGCTGGCTGTCAGATGGTTTCCCTCAACTTCCAAACGTCTGACCTGCCCATGCAGCTGAATCAGGGCAAGTTTGAGTACAATGGAAACTGCGGGTATCTCCTAAAACCTGACTTCATGCGGCGAGCTGACAGGAGCTTCGACCCGTTCGCCGATGCACCGGTAGATGGCGTGATTGCGGCACAGTGTTCTGTGCAGGTGAGATATAACTGTGGAAACTTGGTTCAGGGTATAATTTAGTTTGCAGGAAGCAGATTAACACGTTGACTGCTGAACCGGTTTTTACATTGGGCACCGGTACGGACCGTGTATGTTTTCCAGCAATGGCGTGCCGTCTGTGTGAGCCGCACTGTAGTAGTAGAACGTGTTAAAGGAAACAATTTATTTTGATTTATCTATGCCTAATTATATTAAGTAGTAACAAATAACAGGCCGGTACGTTGAAGATTAATTAAAAAAGAATTAACTACTGATCAAGAATCACATTAAAAATGACCGTCTGTCTGTGTTACTGCGGTTACCTATATGTTACTACCTCACTGCGGTCTCAGCACCTTATAAGCAGATGTACCTGCTGAACCCATAACAATATTCAGTTCTCTGTCGGGTAGCCTGAAAACTATAGCATTTCATGTTGCATCTAGTACATAGAAACCGCGAAAATAACACCGCAAATCAAAACTAGGTGAAAAAAAAAAAGGTTTTTTCGATTCTATCTCCGCTCCCCAGGTGATAGCCGGGCAGTTCTTGTCTGATAAGAAGATTGGAACATACGTGGAAGTGGACATGTACGGTCTACCATCAGACACCATTAGGAAGGAGTTCCGCACCAGGATGGTGCCGGCTAATGGGCTGAATCCTGTCTACAATGAGGAGCCGTTCTTGTTCAGAAAGGTGAGATATACGCTTTAACTACTTGTAAATAATAGTTAATTTGTTCTGCTTTTCCTTTTACCTACTCAGATCTATTGACTATTGTAGAATATAGAGGAAACTACGAACTAAAACTCATTTAGCAAAATTACGAATTAAATCTAAAATGTTTACTAAACAACGAACTGAGATTTGATTTTTTGGGAAACCGTGGGCTGAATTTCACATTTCTGGAAAACGACAAGGGATGAACTGTGTCAGATATTTTTTAAAACGAACAGTGAACACTACGATCTAAGACTCACATTTTCACAAAAGACAAACTTTGTCTTTGGTTTTCCGAAACCACAAACAAAGACTCGCGTTTCACTAAAACACAAACTGCGTCACGCGTTTCCACATCTCACCAGATTAATAATCTAAGTTCCAACCACGACTTTTCTGTTCCCCAGGTGGTATTACCAGACTTGGCTGTCCTCCGATTCGGAGTATACGACGAGAACGGCAAGCTCCTCGGACAGCGCATCCTGCCGCTGGACGGCCTGCAGGCTGGCTACCGACACATCTCTCTCCGCACCGAGGCCAACTTCCCCATGTCTTTGCCCATGCTGTTCTGCAACATCGAGCTGAAGATCTACGTCCCCGATGGATTCGAAGGTCAGTTTCCTTGAGTTTGTAGTACTAAGAAGATATGTTGTCTAGAAATGTTGATTGATACGCATTTGACCACATTCTCGACACGATAGGAAAAAACCTCTATATACACACAACGAAGATAATAATATAAGCAGATAGCCGGCTTGTTTCATGGTGATATATCAAAGCAGGAGAAATGGTTTTCAGCGCCGCCGCGCCGACCAAGAGGTCATGCTTTTTGAAATATAGAAGCATTGTCTTACCTACCAGTCCTATTAGTTTAAGGTTTTATTTCATTCGTCAACCTCTTTTACCCCCACAGATTTCATGGCCGCCCTCTCCGATCCCCGCGCCTTCATGGGGGCGGCGCAGGAGCGCAAAGATAAGATGAACGAAATGGGAATAGAAGAGAGCGGCCCCGAGAAGAAGGTCACGATTGAGGAAAAGAAACCAGGTTAGTGGACCAGCTGGGCGCTTCGGAACCTTTGGTTGACTCAGTTATCGATCGATTCGATTTGATATCGTTCGATTACCATACTGATCTACGTAAACTGAACAGTAGTGGAATATTAATCAAATTCGCAAGTCGATCATCTTAAATAGCTGAAAAGTCGAACTTTCGACAGATGATATACTATTGAAACGAATCGATTGGGTTTCATATCGAATACTTCGCAATCGCCTAACAGAGGTCAATATGACCGGCCCAGTTTAAGATAAATGGTACCTACGCAATCATCACACTCGCTTTTCGGTGAAGGAAAACATCGTGAGAAAACCCACATACAAACCCGAGAATTATTTCGGAGGTAGATAATTTAAACACCAATCCGAACCAGGCTTCCGTGGTGGATTATAGGCTAATCCTCCTCACGAAAGTGAGGGGAAACCCTTGCTTAGCAGTGAGACGATATAGGTTAACGTTGATAAAAGTTAACAAGTAGGTGCCAGGTAGGTACTTGATAATTCAAATAACGTTTATAAGTACACGTCTAGACTGATTTGCACGCGTCCATTATTTACTCAAATAACTGAAAATTCATAACCGATGTGGGCATGGGCAGTCCACCTCTGCAAATAGCTCGGCAGTAACCTACTGTTTACCGTCCGTCAGTCTGTTTGTACGGGATGAGTGGTATTTTTGTATCCTCTGGTCTGATGCAAGCGATGAGCTTACGGCTTAACGTGATATTATTTGTTTAAACAAAAAAGGTTGTCTAAGTACCGAGGTGTTATTCATTTATTGTATAAACAAAACCAACAAGTTTTTACGCAGGGAAACTCATGGGTCATCGCGTGTCGTATGTCCATAATAGTTGTCCAGTCTATAACCAATCACCTATTCAAAGTAACAATATGACATTCCATATGGCGTTCTTAAACACATAACGCATGTACAGTCAGCGACAAGTCACTGAACATGTTCTAACATTTAATTTCATATTTTCTGCATAATTCCAGAACTTTGCGTTCGCAAAGTATATTTTAAAATCAGACCATGTTCAGCTACTTTTGTTGCGAACTGTAATTAATTAGGTACACCATTATACCACTGCCTACCATAATATTTGAGCGCCGCCGTAGTCACTCAAAAAACCTAATTAACACGTTCAAACAAACACAACTGTTGTATTAGCGGTACGGGAAAACACAACGGTGTGTGCAGGTCCCTACCTGTGGCTAGACGAGAAAATCGACTCAGCAGTCAAACTTTTAAACTCGCTTCCCTTTACAACTTGCACCGCAATCTCTCCAGACTAATTTGCTTCTTAATGATCACGAGGTACAAATTGAGATGCGCCGGCGCAAATAAACTAACTTCATTACAGTTGGAACTCGGTCCAGTTCAGTATGTACCTTCCAGTATTGCGTGGAAGACAATAAAGAATATTTGGAGTGTTTGCGGAACATTCAGTAGATAAGAAATGGATACTAACCCTTCAGTTCGAATTTGTTTAGGTAATTATTAGAATACGGCGTCTTGTTCTTAAATTACATCTATACTAGAGAGGTATAAGACAGTGAGTCGTAGTTCTGTCTCTTTTTAGTTTTATACCAGAAGAATTAACTCTTCTGAGCCGATTTTCTTGTCTAGCCACGGTTAAGGATCTGCACACACCGTTGTGTTTTCCCATACTCGCGACAAGTTATAAAAACCACAACAGTTGTGCATTGTTGCAACGTGTTAAAAAGCTGTTCATTATTTGGAAAATTATATGGCTGGCAGTATTTACCTTTCTTCGTCATGTAATTACTATCTGCAAGAAATTTCGAGTTGAAAGTAAGCTGCTCCAGCCGCCTGTTTACGAATCGAATGAATGTACAGTCTGACTGACTTCTGCGTCTGTCTTGCAGTCAAATTCGTCAGTTTAAATCTTCAGGGCCACTTCATCGTGTGTACCCGCTGCCGTTTTTAGAATGCCTTGAGCAAACCAACTCAGTTTTCGTCATCCGATTTCCTTGTTACCAAAGTCTTGTGATAGTTTACTTTAAATAGTTGTGATATGTCAAGTGTTGGCTTGCTAGGTTTTCACAGAAAATGTTCGCTCTTCGGATCATCCAGGGAAATGGCAGTAGAAGTCATACCGTTGAGTATTTAAAGATGTCCGACCACTAATGGGCTAGAAAGTCGAAAAAAATCCGACCAGTTCCGGACTAAAGCTCCGTAGAAAGGAACATATCCGTAAAGTTAACATGAAACTGGCTATATTTTGACTCCATGCTGCGTTCTCCATTCCAGAGCCCCTCGTGTTCGAACCCATCACTGTGGAATCCCTTCGCCAAGAAAAGGGGTTCGCGAAGACCAGCAAGAAGCAGCAGAAGGAGCTCGACGTCATGCGCAAGCGCCATGCTAAGGAGAAGGCGACGCTACAGAAGTCTCAGTGTTCTGCGCTTGATAAAATAATTAAGGGAAAGAAGTAAGAGCTATTACAAATGATAATTATACTTATGATGCTAAAACTAAAATTAATATTACCATGTCTTCTGTTATTAGACAAATATTCCATGTCTAATATTTAACTATTTTTGATGTGAACTTCTATCTAATCCATTTATTTCTGTTGGTATTTTACTATTGGCTTATTCCAAAAATCCTCTTTGACAATCCCTGGTGATTATGGACTTTTTGTCCGCAAACGCCCTTCTATTGTAATACTTTCCTCAAAGCAGAAAATGTACATGGATCTAATCATGTTCAGATTTTTTACTTCACGACAACTTGCAAAAATAAAGTCCATCCTATCCAAAACCCTAACATTCCCGATATTATTTATTATTTATTAAATACGTGCAATAAAGTAACCAGTAGTATGGACCAGATCGGCCCAAAGCCGGGATGAATGGCGTAAGAGGGAGGAGGCTTATGCCCTTCAGTGGGTTGGATGAGCTGCATATGATGATGATGATGAATAAAAGTAAGTTTTCGTACAAATTCATGGTCATAAGCATATTAGCTCAGCTTGTTTAACTGAGCAAAAATAAGCAACACGTCAATATTTCCAATTCCAGCAAGGACCAGCTAAGCAACGACGCCGCCTTCCGCAAGCTGGTCAATGATCAGTCTACAGCTTGGAGCGAGCTGGTGGCCAAGCACCGGGTCGAGGAGTGGACCAGCGCGCGAAGTCGACTGAACGAACAGCGGGAGTTGCTGAAGAAGATGATGGAGACGACGCAGCAGACGCAGGTCAAGAATCTGGAGGCTAAGCATGAGCGGTAAGTCAGAATACTTTGTCTGAACTTGGAAATTAGAAGTAAAGAAGAAGATTAAAGAAGGATGAAGCTTGATGTTATCAGGTCCTAAAAAGTCCGTGGTTAAAACATCGTAGCAACAGGATTAGCTAGCTAGGATTAGACTATGATGATGCAAACAAGCTGCCTAAGATGCGCCTTACGTTTTATGAACCCTAATTATAAAACGTCGAGGAACGTTGATATAACGGTTCATATGACGATTAGTTAACGTCACTCGAGGAGGATATGTCTTGCCCAACACCAGACGCAATGTTACATATAATGTCCAAATAACTATCTCTGAAATTCAAATCCTTTCTAGTTCCTATTTACGCATCTGTGGGTCGTGACCTTCTATCATCCTACTTCTTATCGTGATATGTCTTCCTGCTTAACCCACGTCAGTGACAACGGTTCGGTTATCGTAAACGAGGAAAACCACATGCATTAACTAAAACTATGATTTCAATGAAATTCCTACACTAAAACACCAGGCAAGTAAAAACTTAAGTATAGAACAATGGTATATTATTATTAGAGTATCTAAGCCTTCGATAAAGGAAGATCCAAGCGCAAAATGCTGGGCTATAAAATTTGCATCGTGGCCGGAATCGTCCAATTCACATCATCCAATCTAATCCTCAGGGAGTTGAAAGAGATGAATGCACGGCAGGCCAAGATCAGCATGGAGACGAGCAAGGAAGTCGCCAACGACAAGACCCTGAAGACAAAGCAGGAGAAGGATCGCCGTCTTAGGGAGAAGAAACAGAACAACACCAAAAAGTTCATGGATGAACGCAAGGTATTTTAACACTGTCCTCGAGTTCTGGGGTAAACCGGAAATAGGACGTTGTTGACTTTGTTTTACCAGATTAGTTTAGGCCAGTATTCGTCGATACCTAAGAGCAGGCTTAGGAATAGCTTAAAGCACTCAAGACTAATTGCTTCAAGCAGCGACTGCAGCCTTCCTCGCATAGACACGCGCTCGAGCGGTCGACAATTCAACTACTCAGTAACAAGACATACACTAACTGTTTTCGACTTCTAAACTGAATTGAAAACCTCCTCTTTTTTGAAGCCGGTCAAAAAACAATATGATTTACTAAATTAATGAGTAATTGAGTTTCCCTTCCTCTCAAGTTCTGATTCATTCGTGGCTGAAACTCTCACAGGACAATTGTCGTTCTGTCGTCCACTCTGACGCAGCCTGAATATGCAGTATCTTCCTCTGCCTCTCTTTTCTCTGCCTCTTGCAGTATCTTCTTCTGCCTCTCTTGTCTGCCCCCGTGTTTTGTTATTGTTCCCGGCTGCTTATGCAGCAGACACCGACGGGAGCTGCCCGTGTACGCCGACTTACTCATACGTTCCATGTCACGTTACAGACTCAAACCATCAAGCATAACCGGGAGAAGGAAAAGCTGAAGATCTCACATGACAAGCAGATGGAGGAGCTCTCCAAGGATGTCGACAACGTTAGTATACTATTAAAAAGCTGTTTATTACCAACCCGGCACCCATGAATTTACCAGGTTTCCTATTATAATATTCCCTAATATGCCGCATAACATTTTGTAATGGAAAGTTCTGGGTGACGTTATAGCTGTTATGGGCATGCGTGGCGCTCACAATCAGGTGGACGACTTGTTCTCGTTTCTTAGTAAAATAAAAAAATTGCTCACTTGAGGCAATCAAGAACATTTTCTGTCACCAAAGACATTTCGAGGTCCAGATCAACTACCCCAAGGTAGTTAAGAATGGTTTAAAAAAAACACCATTTCCATTCAAAACAGTGATCAGACGTCGCAGGCCAAAATTCATGGGTGGCGAAATGGGTAGATACCGCGTTGAAAATTATTATTATTCAGTCATGTTCGTCCCAATTGAGTTGAAAATAAATCTTTTATCGTCTCATCATCTTTCAGCTCATCGAAATGTACAAGATGGAAGAGTCCGAGTTCGACATGACGAGTAAAACGGAGTTCTTTGCATGAAAGTACCCTGACATTGCTCCCTTGTTGGAGCAATTGACTTAACAAGTGAGTGAATAGTGATCTCTTAAGTTTAACGAACTAGGAAAGTGATAAGTGTAATTTAAAGCTGACTTTATAAGTGATAAGTGTAATTTAAAGCTGACTTTATAAGTGATAAGTACAATTTAAACGGACGTTATAAGTCATAAGTAGGTTTAATCGACTTTATAAGTGAAGAGTATTGAGTGGTGTGATTTTACCGGACTTTAAAGGTGAATTATTAATGGGAAGAAAGATCTTAGTGTTTTGTATCTGTTAGAAAAAAAAAAGATTTTTAGGAAAAATTCATCTCATATGATTTTATCAAGCTAAAAGATATGATTCATATGATATGATATGATTCGGGTCACAAATCATAATTGCTGTAAACAGATGTTAGGTATATCATAAAATTTCAACTATTGTAGGGTTTGTTACCTTTAAGTACGACCTTTTGATAAGTGATTCTATTAGTAAGATAAATAATTTAATCTATTAAGTAACTTACATCTTTTAGAAATATTTGTGTTAAATTTAATATCTACTGAATTATTATTCGAATATTATAAAACATATTTTTAAAATAAGGCTCGTAATATTAGAAACTCTTTAAATCTGTAAATCGGAGTCTTACATATTTCCAGTTAATTATTTCTTATTTTGTTTATTAGCTTTCCTAATCTTTTCTAAGATTTGTTATTTATTTACATACTTGTAATGTTCTAGTGATGTAGTTATATTTATAACATATCTATTATTAAATCCAGAGGATAAACTAACTTAATTATCACGTACATTTGTACATATAGGACAAACTCTCGGGTAAATACATACCAAATAATAATTATTACATAATTAATAATATTGTAGTTATTGGACTTTTGAAAATTACTGTCCTTAAAATGTCGGGTTTCGGGCCAAAAGTTATTTTTTTAATAATTAGACGTAGTTTATTATCTCTACTATCTTGGATGCCAAAAAATTACGGGCGTTTATTAAAAATTCCTTTAATATAATTGAAACATATTAATCGAAGTGAATTTCGGCCTTTCTAATAACAAAAGTGAAACGAATTTTATTTTAATTGATTTTTTTAAAGTAGAGGGGGTATTGAATTTTGAAAAAACTTGATACTAACTTAAATTCCTCAGTATACTATAATGTTTCTAATAACGATTTCATAAGAAAGTAGTGTAGCTTCTAATAATAAAAATAACTAATGAATGTGGGATGATATCAGGGAATTCACAATGATAGTGCGGCCGAGACTAAATCTACATAAAAAGGCCTTTAGCTGTTATGAAATATTAAAATAAGTGCGTAATAAATATAATTACGCGAGTAGTCGTAAAATTATGCGTGTTAACATTTCAATAATGTGTAATGATCACTCGTTTCAAATTTTTAAAGTGAAATTATTCATTATAACATTAAAATAACTACATTAAAACATTACAACTAGCATAGCTTTGAGATTTAAGATGTTTAATGTAGTTATGTAGCAGTCATTATTAATGAAAATTTCTCCAAAAAAAAAAAACCATGTAGGTAAGATATAATGTAGATCAAAAACGCAAATAACTCGACTACACTCGTGACTTATTTTGTAGATAAAATCTTATTTATCATAATATTATCATCATATTAAAATAATGTCATATTTAGTGATGATTAAGATATTGGTCTAGTAATAGTGTTTACTTGTCGCCTATATTCTTAAGCCTTCCGGTTATTTAATTAAAGAAAAAAAAACCTGATTAACACCACGATAAATTATTGTTTGACGAAATGACAATAAAATCAGTAAACATAGAAATAGACAGATGTTAAAATCGGAGTTTTGTTTAAACCTTTTTTTTTAATTGTTAATAAATTACCTACGACTTCGGTGAATTAATCTACAATTTAATTAGATATGTATTTAAAGATAATAAATCCTATTGATTAAACTAGAATAAAACACGTACCTTATACAGAGGTCTAGGCATGGGAACAAAATGTCAACTATATTTGAAATGCGTGTCTTGATGCGTTACTTAGATACATTGTATTTTTATTACGCACTTATTTAATGTCTAATCTAAACTAATGTGTTTACTATAAATATCTATATATAATATAAAGAGTATATATTTAGAGGTGTAACTTTATTTTTTCTTTTTAAAGTACAATTTCATCCTATTTTTACTAAATTTAGATTTAATTACGTATTCAAAATTCTATAATGTATCGCAACTTCTAGATAAAAATAATGGTATTATTTTTATAATTACCGGTATTTCTATTGATCAAAAAGACCAAGAGTTGGCCCAATACTAGTGCATTATATTTTTGTTGGAAATGGACCAATCCAGTTTTCTATTTCATAATATAATATTTATTATTATCTTAGATTATTTAACATACAGATTTAAATAGTAAGTACATTTTCTTTAGATCAAAATTATGTTGTTATTTATATGATTGATATAAAAAATATAATTAAGCTGGTTATTATGTAATAATAACATTGAAATCTCGTTGGTTAAGCATTTATTGTCCCAATTTTTCTGTATATTTAAATGAGTGTAACTTCACATTGAGTTAGATTTAAGTAAAACTATTTAAAAACGTAGTTGTCATATTAATACAATTAAATATATAATATGATATGTTAGAAATATTTTTCTTAGGTGCCTAAGTACTTCGTTGCATTCTAGTCAATTTAATTCAAATTATATATTTTAATGTTATTCTTTATCGCAGTATTAAATAGAATATAAGATATCTTCATGTTGGTATATAATATACTACAATCTAACCAAAATTTAAAAGTATACATACTATTTTCTATGTGTGTAATTGCGTATTGTTTTGCTATTTCATTTCAATGCCAGTAATAATTACTTTAAACATTATAACTTAGTAGGTACAAACAGCTACAGAAGTCGATGGATATGTCAAAAATTTCAATTTACTAAAACAAACTTTTTATTTAAATTGAAAATTGAGATACGTTCAGCTACTTTTTGCTGACTGTGCATACCAAAAATTATTTCATGTTTAATTAAGGAAATAAGTTTGTGTGACTTCTGAGCGGGATATAATTTCATTTGAATGTCTAACGTATTATTATATTTAAAATTATATAAGTAAGAAATCTTTAAATGTGCTGTTATAGTTGTATATTATGTATTAATGTTGCTTTTCTTGAAAATATTTCAACCATGGTACCTTGAAATGGACTGTATTGGTTGAAACATGGCGATGACAAGGATAAGCCATCCAAATTGCGATGATGGCAATAAGCTGCCAGCGGTCCGCTGAGCTTTAAGAATCGATCAGTGGATTATTCAAGACTCGATTTTCTGAGATAAGAGGAAGAAAAAGGTTTTCTTTGTTATAAGTACAATTGTATGTTATTCAATTTATTCCATATTTCAAGGAGGTTCCGGCGCTTTATGGCGTTTCTTTCTAAAACGGCTGTTCTATTTAAATAATAAGTATTCAAACTGGATTATATTCAACTTTGAAAGTGTAATTTATATGCCTTAATCCTAACACATACTACATAGATAGATGTTGTGTTTAAATTAAAATTATAGTGAGAGTAAAATTAAGTGTTTCTTAAATTAAAAAACAAAAAAAAATATGGTTTTAAAGAATTAGGATTTTAATCAAATTGTACTACTAGAATTGCACTTTATTAAGTGGAATAATTAAATTATTCTATATATTTTCTTGTAACTTGTAAGAGAGAAAAAATTATAAAAAATTAACGAAATTTAATATATATTATTTATGTTATTTTAGACTTTTCGAATGTGATACGACCAGATGACCGTTATTCTGAATTGGCCTATTTATTAGATGGATTGGTCACTTATAAATTATATTTAAATGAATATGTATTTATAACATTGAGTTTAATTTAACTGAGTAGTAGAAACTTATTTCTCTATAGCACTTTTGGCACATTATTTCCGATTGAATATGGCACTTATTGGCGGTATAAATATAAATATTTTTGAAATTTGAATTCGCATACAGTTTATGGGATTTTAGTGTAAGAAAATAAGATGTAAAGCATATATTCTAAAATCATTGTATTTGAACATAATTTAGACACTTTGCTGTTTATATTTAACCAAAATTTTGTGTAGCAATTTGTAATTACTTGTACTTAATTAAATAAAGGACAATGGTCATTATCGGGCTTCAATTAACTAGCATTCTAAAGTTCTGGATATAGAGAACTAGGAAAATTCTGTAAATAGTTCTCATATATCAAAGTATAAATTTTACTAAAGAACAAATTTTGATTACTATGGGACTCGAAGTCACGACCATCAATGCCTTGGCGCGGTTTATGCTCTAAACCAGAGGTTCCAAGCCTTTTTTTCTCATAGACTACTTTCAAAATTTAGCTGATTCCGGTCATGTGTGCAGCTACATTTTTACCATATTCCTACAATTTCCTACCACATATTATTTTTTGTCACGCCAATGTAGACCCCCGTCGAGTCTCCCGTAGACACCTGGGGGTCCACGTGGAACACTTTGGGAACTAAGGCTCTAAATCAACTGAGTTTAGGTCACACATTACCTGAGTAATGTATTCAAAATGTCTCCCCTAGTTCTTATACCCTTTTAATGCGGATATGGGATCCTAATAGGCATATGATTATACATGAAAATGTATAATTTACCTATATACAGGGTGTCCGCTAATGAGTAGATAATCCTGCAGGTGCGGTGGAGGGGGGGAGGCCGATTGAAAAAAAAAACAGTGGCTATATCTACCAAAATTTTTGAAACCAAGTTTACTCTTGCTAAAGAAATCTATTCATTGAAATAAAACAAAATGAAGTTTTGCAAAAGAAAATTAAAGATTTTTTAGAATGAAATTTCTAAAAGTATAATTATATGAGACAGTTTTAAGCAGTAGTGTATTGTTGAGCTGTTTACCTTAAAACGATAATTATAGTTTGATGATGTATAAATTAATACTTTACCCTTTTGACCAGTGTCCTTTCTTATAGTATTAGTGAAAATCATTGTTGTATCCAAAGATTTGTTTATTGTTTAAAATACAATAACTAAATTGTAACATTTTCGTGTTTTATTTAACCTATTATACTATCTATAATGTCCTGTCAGAAAATATGGCATAGCAAGAAGAATAGGATTCATGCATACATAAGTTACACCTTTTTCCCGTTGGGATAAGCAGAGACTAAATCTTTCAACAGGCTACGATCCCAGTGGAAAGCAGTACACCAACTCCCTGACACCCAGATAAAATAATAAAGTGATAGAATTCATATATAGACATGCGGTACCGTGTCAAGCCAAGTTCAAGCTAAGAGAACTGGCGAGCAGCACTTTGTGTATTAATCCACAAACCGTTTGGAGCCACTTCTGACGCTAATAATATACTAGTTAAATATATCATATTCATTTTAATATGCCATAGTATTTTGACAAGGCACTATTTCCTTCTAAATAAATGACTGAAAATACAATATTAATTGTTTAATGTATTACCTACTTAGACTTCATACTTCTGATCTTCTTCCTTTCCTTGTATAAGCTTACATGTTGAACTGAAATAAAAATAACAATAATTATAATAATCATCATCATCATCATCATCAACCCATAACGTCCCACTGCTGGGCACGTGTCTCTACTCACTTTCGTGAGGAGGGTTAGGCCATAATCCACCACGGGGGCCCAGTCTGAATTGGTGGATAACATACCTACCTCCGAAATAATTCTAATAATTAATTAGTTAATTATGATAATAAAGTAAATAAAACTACATTGTCTCATGGTGACATAGGTACATAAATGTCATGAATTAACTTCTTGGCTAGTGGTTGTCTTCTTGTAGTCACGGATTCGGCCAGACAACATTTAAAATCTATCGTCTCTGTAAATGCTGCACTTTTTAACATGTTCACTGCTGAAAACACAACTGTGGTGTTTTTCATAACTTACCGTGAGTGCAAGAAAACACAACTGGTATTAGCTGTATGGGATGACACTATGGTGTGCAGAGCCACACCCGTGGCTAGACAAGAAAATCGGCTCTGCAGTCAAAGTGTTAACAGAGGTGATGATGGAGTGGTATCTTGTGAGCTATGTAAAGACATTGAGTTTGATCCTCAGGCCTGGGCTGGGCGGTTGATGATGAAAGTGAGATTGCTTCCAGTGATCGATTGATAGCGGTCATTAACCTATGTGAGGGGCCCTCGCATACAAGTCTTAATAACCAAGATAACGAGCCCAGTGCAGTTCCGAGTCGCACTGCAACTGCAACTGTAGTGGGAGGCCTCTTCTGCAAGAGACTGCCTAGGGAAGTTTCACACCTTTGACAGATATTCATTTACCATGCAGTAGTGTGCAACAGGAATGACGCTTACAATCGGTAGTTGTAAAAAAAATGCGATTTACATTACGAAAATCGGAAAAAAACCATAACACAATTCGTAGGTTATAAAATTCACTTACTGTATGGGTCGAATGCTTTCATCTCCAGTTTTTCACCGAGACGTTCTCGTATTCTCGTGAACTGATGCCCAGAGACTACGCTCTCCATCAGAACCATTATTTGTCTAAAATAAACAGTAAAATTAGTAATTTTATTTTTAGAAGTGTTTGAGCTAGTGAACAAAAGGCTTACTTGCTCTTGGCTTTTTTCAATAGGATATTCGTAATGAACATGTTCTGATTTTGGTTATTTACACCAGGCAGAGAGAAATATATTTACAAAATCAAAACAAATAAAATTACTATAGTCCTTGCTCACTTGTTTTTTTTTTTTTTTTCTAACGAAAAAATGTTTGTGTTCCAGTGATTTTTGTGAATTAGTTAATTTTAATGTAAAATTTAACATGAAAGCGAGATGACAATATACATGATTGTATAGAGTAACAGAGAAATCACTATTCAAAACGATCCACTATGCGAAAACAAATTACACAAAATCAGCTGGTATTTTGACATTGAAGTTTAGAGGGTTGTCCGCATCATCAAGCTGTTCTGTTCCCAGTAATCCCAATAGTCCAATGTCCATCCGGTTTATAATAAACATAAACTTACGAATTATAATTCAGTAATAGCATGTATCGCTATCTGAACGGAGTCAAACATACCCAAGTACCTGTTTTAAATGAAGTTCAACTAGGAAGCTCTGTAGGTATTGACGCCGTCATTTAATAAAAAATAACGTAAAACTAAAACATTTAACTTTTTTATGTGTGCCCTGCTTTATCACCGGAACTTTACGGTTTTTATTTGTTTATTTAGTCTTCATTCATTTTTGCCATAGACAAAACAAAATATGCCACGCGAACAAAACTTTGTAAAAAGTTTTATTTCGAATTTGACAGGAAGCAAATTTATTGAAACACGTGTGAAATATTTTTACGGTCTGCAAAAGTCGGACAAACAACAGAAATAAATAAAATGAAATGTAATATTCTGTAAAATATTTGCTCCTCGCAGCTGACAAACAAAGGGACGAATCCTGGTAACATTCCGAAAACAAACTCGTTCAAGTGATGATGAACTTGTGAACCGGCGTCGTTGTGGCGTTTTAGTGCGACTGCAACTTTTGTGTTTGTTCTTTGTTCTTTATTTATGTCGCAAATGAAGTAACCAACTTCACATAGTGTCAGTTTTATTATTATTTTGTTCACCGTAGTGTAGTTTCCGTCAAAAGAACGATGCTAAATAACGAAATGGAGAATGGCGGCGGCGACGCCACGAATGTGTCACCGACCAAACTCATGGTCAATTACATACCAGAGCTGATGACGCGGGATATGATGTACGCGCTGTTCTCTGCCATGGGCAAGATCGAGAGCTGCAAACTTATCGCCAACCGCGGCTACGGATTCGTAGAGTACGAAAAGCACGAAGACGCGGAAAAAGCGCGCGCCGCCTTTAACGGGCTGCTCATGCAGGGTAAGACGCTCAAAGTGTCATTCGCCCTGCTGAACCCCGAGAACAAGGTGAGCCACAAGCCCGACATCGAGTCCAACCTGTACATCAGCAATTTGCCGCCGGACATGACGCTGGAGCGACTCAACGTGCTCTTTGGCCAGTTCGGCAACATCACTAACAGCCGCGTGTCGCAGGGCATCGGCTTCGTGTGCTACGAGGCGCGCCCGCAGGCCGAGGAAGCCATCAGGCACATGAACGGGCAGACGCCCATCCCGGGCGCCGGGCCCGTGGTGGTCAAGTTCGCCAACAAGCCCAACATGAACAAGAACGCGCCTCGGCCGTCAGCGCGGCTTGGCGTAGGGGCGCCGACGCTGGCATACAACGGCGCCGCTACAGCTATGTTCAATGGCACGCCGGCTACGGCTTTCAATGGCAACCTAGCGACATTCGGCGCGCGGCCTGCCGCATTCGCGGCAGGTTTCCCGCAGGCCTCGCCGCCGCCGCTGCTGCCCTCGCCTGGTAAGGCGCTCCCGTTCATCAATAAGGGCCAGCAGCGCTTCAACCCCATGGCGGCGTCTAATCACTCGTCGATGCCGCTGCTCGGCGCGCCCGCCAGCCCCGTGCCGCTGTTAGGCGCGGCGCCGGCACCGCATCAGACCACAGTGTACGTATACAACATTGGTGAGGAGACTGAAGAGCTAGGGTTGTGGCAACTCTTTGGTCCATACGGTGCAATCGACTCTATTAAAGTGATCAAGGATCCGGAGACTAAGAAAAATAAAGGTTTCGCATTTGTGAACATGCGTGAGTACGATGAGGCCGCAATGGCTATCCAGGCGCTCAACGGGTACACGCTCAATGGACAGGTTCTATCGGTTAGCTTTAAGACTCAGAAGAGAAACGCTTGATGTGTACGGACGTTAAAAACGCCGTCTCTTGTGATTGTTCCGGACCGAAACCTTAAAAAGATTTTCATTCCAATCTCAATATTTTTGTAGTCGAGAAGGGGATCCTACTCGTGCATTTGAAATTAGTCACATAAGTATTTTTGTAAGATTTAACATAGTTTTATATTCGCGAGAGCGCGACATGACTATTTCTTGTGAGTTTAGTTGGCTTGACAGTATCATATATGTGTACCGAATTTTTTTATCATATGATATGGTATTATATTATTGGACTATGTATGGACCTGTCGCACTATGTATATCCTGGCAGAGTAGGGCCTATGTGCATGCGATCGTGGCCCTTCTCTGTTTCAACCCTCCAGATATTTTTATTTTGTGTAAAAGAAACTTCTGTATGTTTTTATCTTTAATAAATTTCATGTTTAAATAGAGTTTATCGTATATTTCTCTATTTTTTTGTTTTCTATATACATTATCCCCGCCCTGTCGTTGTCCTTATTTACTTATAATATACGTACATATAATTATTATTTGTGGCAGTAGTTTTTGACATGTAATATATTGTGTGTATTGTGCGCGCGGCAGGTCAGCTGTAAACGCTTGAATATTGCATGTTTGTGTAGTCAGAGCAGAAATAAGTTTTTATTTGTTTATGTTACGTCATGGTTTATGGCTCTAGATGTTATTTTTTTCCGCCATTACATATTCTTTATTATTTTTGGGGTAAGTCAGGCCTTCTAATCGAAAGATCAGACATGGCTATTTATTTGAGGCCGTCATGGACGAGCCGTGAGCTTTAATCTCTTACATTGTTAAGGTTTCAAGTCCATTAGAGTAGTAGGTAGACTATACGAGTGTAACGTGGTAACGCGTTGGAATTGTTGTGGATGACTTGTATTGTATATCTGTCGCGTCCATAGGAAACCGATAAGATAACGCCGGCAAATGCAAAGTGCTCCACGCACGTACTGCCACAAGTAAACCAAGCACAAGGTGCGTTTACAACAATTATTCCGAACTACAGTTTTAGGAGTGAAAGTAGAAAGTGATCTGCTCGTGACATCTAGATGGTGAGTAAATGACTTTTATTTTTCGTATTGCGCGTAATTGCCGGTTCCAAAACGTATGGTTAACACAAAAAAGGGTCGGTCTAGTCCGTCGTGGGTTGTTTGCGCTTGTAATTGTAAAAAAAGTGCCTCTCTATAAGAATTTTAACTTGTTTCACGTTATCAGTCTCGGTGTTGGCAAACTAATCACATAAAGTCATAAAATTGACTCATTTTGATTCTTACGATAAGTCGTAAAGTAAAAATATTTTCAGACACGCTCAAACCGAAACGGTACCTACCCGAATTCACGTATACGTATGTATGAGTAATAATGATTATGTAGGTGATATCGCGGTCCAATGGTCTGATAAATTAAGATTTAGGTACTCCATTCGAGTATGTATTTACTTAGTAAAAGTAACAGTTAGTATTGCTAGAGTTAGTATTAAATCCAATATAAAATGTCGATCTTTTGTCGCGGTTTAGTACGGCTGCTCGGTGGAGAAAGTCTATATTTAGATATCTTTATTCTTCACACGTCTTGTCAAGTCTAAGTTTAGGGTTTTCGACAAGATTATAAATTTTAAAATATACGAACCCGATATCTTTGTTTCGGCAACAAATGATTCGGTTTTTCTATCAAAGCCCAAATGGTTTTGCGCCAATATGGTCCTTCGAACTCATCTTTAATAAAGTCGGTGCTAGTTGTATAGGTAAAAGGCATAACCCGTTGAAAGGGGTCTCAAATATCAGCATATTTAATCGTCAACTCTTATACTGATGTCGAAGTTACATTCAAAATATTTCGTGCTAAAAAATATGACGCACAAGTGCAGAGCGAACAAATATATCGGTCGAATGGTTTAGGACAGTGTGTCCTTCTCAAGGGCGCGTATAAATAATAAAACGTGTGTGTGTGTGTGTGTAGGCAAGGCAATATAGTAATGGACTCAACGACCTTTTGCCGTCTCAGTTCTGTCTAGTGCAGACGGCTCAGCGCCAGTAATTTTCAATATATTAGATTTGAACGTCTGAATCAAGTTTAAGGTTTCGAAGCGTTGTTGGGAACCCTTACGAATACCGACGGACGTACGTGGCGGGTCATCTACCTGTATCTACGGCCTCCCCTCCCGATTTACAAGCTTCGCGTTCTAAAAATAATGAGTTGAAAGGACTAGCCGTGGTTCCAGGGACTTTGAATATTGATTAGTTACGTGGCATTCGTCAAATACTCCGCGGTGCAATGCCTCGAGTATGTCATTAAATAAATTGTTCAGATTTGGTAAATTTCTAGTTTGTTATAAATGGAGAATTTCCGAAAATAACCGACTCGTGCCTGGAAGACGACATTTTAAAGAATTTTAATTACCTTGAGTAGTAATACCTAATTTAGCAGTGTTCGAATTGGGTAGCATTTTTTGTATAATTGAATTGAATTGGGTAGCAAACAAACTAAACGTATAGTTTCGCAGTCGTGTACATAAGAGAAAAACAAAGAAATACAGGGCTGTCTTAGCTTTCTTACTAAATAACATCTAATGCCATGTAAGTCGCTTGCCAAAAATGGCGAATATACTTACGCGTAGGGAAACTAATTTATTGGATGGCCATATCGGAAGCTACGGAGATAGGGGAAAAATGCTCAAGGAAATATGATATTAGCTTCCATAATTTTATCCTTGGCAATAACACAGTAGGTTGTTGCAAAAGGGGAGAAATGGTTCAGTGTGTAAACACAAAGAGGAAATTACGAAAATTGGCCTTTTCCTGTTTGACGTTACTTCCCAGAATTTGATTCTTAGCAGCGGCACTATTGTGCGGTGCATAAAGGAAGTTATTTGTTTTTAAAAACGTTCCATTTCTAGATAAAGAAATATTTTCAGTTTTAGTAGTTTTTTAGTAGTCTTTCAGTTTTAGTTTCACCAAAATGGGGCCTGAGACTTCTTTGAGTATTTCCACTTTGAGTCACACTGTTGACACGGGTCTCCCCTCACTTTCGGGAGGAGGATTAGGCCATGATTCACCACGGTGGCCAGATCCGGATTGGTGGATCACATACCTACCCCCAAAATCATTCTCCGGTAGGTATGTGGGTTTCCTAAGGATGTTTTCTTTCACCGAAAAGAGAGTGATAATTACGTACATATATATTA
Organism: Campaea margaritaria; assembly: GCA_912999815.1. Lineage (NCBI taxonomy): Eukaryota > Metazoa > Arthropoda > Insecta > Lepidoptera > Geometridae > Campaea > Campaea margaritaria. The sequence goes on along the minus strand of OU538802.1, from coordinate 10,546,765 downwards.
AGAAACACATTGGTACATGTCTGCACTGAGATTTGAACTCACGACCTTCTGCTAGGAAGGCGGACGTTCTCCCGCTACGCTACTACCGCTTATATAACTTTAAAGCTCAACTCTTTACCATCTCAGTTTTTTATTCTAGTTTCTCGAGCCCAGGTGGCTAACGATCAAAAACTTAGCAATAAACTTAGACTGGTTTTGTTGCCATCTGAATTAATCTTGGTAACTAACCTTCCCAAATTAAAGAGACAGAACATTTATTTATAACAAATGATGACATGACACAACATTGCTTAGTGGGTAAGGCCTCCGGAGAGGCATTTTAATAAATCGAATTTTAATAGTCAAACTACGTTTATAAGCTAAACTATTGGCTAATCCGTTCACCATCCGTCAAGTCTCGGTCTCCAAAAGTCAATTTTTATTGATTTTGTGATTTTTATTTTAATTTTTATTTCAATGAATCTTCAACGTTCTAGTTTTTTATATTTCTTGACTGCCGTAGCAACTTAAATCCAGTAGGTACTAACAACATAGTCTAAAAAAAATATCACGATATTAATGTTTATTCAGCAGTTTAATTATTATGTATAATAACCATGTTCCCGCCACGCCGTCTTTTAGCACCACTGAGAGAGAGGTCAATCGCACTCCGTTAAATTAAAAAAAATACTAGCATAGCTAGAATCATCATAGCTATTATTAAAACCAGATGTTTTAATAATTTTTGTCGGTATTAAAAAACACAATAGATTGGTCAAATTAATATTCGGTAATAGGTACGCTAGGAACACTACAAAACTAACAGGTTTATTATATCGTTAATATTAAGTCTTTTCCTAGCGATGATCCAACGAGATCTTAAAAAAATAACAGATCAAATAAACCAATAATAATTATGAAAACAGCTATTGAACTTTAGAAGATTGTATCACGTCGAAGTATAATTTGTATTCAGTTTGAATGTAAGGTTACTAATAAAAAAGAATTGGTAAAACAAACTGATCTCGGGTGGTAAAATGTCTTATAAATACAAAAGGCCAAGGTCGTATCTCGAAAGCAGACGAAATGCTAATGAAAGATTTAGCAGTAACGTTGGAACGCTCTTTAACGATAAACAAGATTGTAAAAGATTCATATTCTTGTGAACAACTGTTACTGGTGGAATTTTTTGAGATAATATCAGAAGTGCGAATAATTCAAAAACGAAGGGCTCTTTCTAAAATCAACGGCAGCTTTTTGAACGGTCCAAGACAGCTCAACCACCGGTTAAATGATTAATTATACATTATATATAATATTAATACTCGGTACCCTGAAGCCGATGGTAAAGTCAATTATTTTGATGGTCGCATCAAATACGTAGCACCTCAGAAAAATAAAAAACAGTACGTCCTAAACACCCCATAATCATGACTCTGGCTTTTACGGAAACATGGGAACTTCCTATCATAATGCAACTGATTCGCTAATTCAAGTTCGCTCAGTTAGCTATAAGAAATAACTATGCCCAGAGTTGAAAGAGCTGGTCAGAGTGGCAAGCCAACAGAGACACCAAGAACAAGCCAGTTATGTTCAAGTGGTTTGGGCACCTTTTCCAACGATCCATACGATTAATTGAGACGTTTTAAGATACGTAGAGGAGTCGCAAGTGACACCAGATAGTAATGCAATCGGGAGTGACTACCTAGGACTTAGGATAATGTCTTCATTATCCTAGTAATCTGGGAATAGCTGTCTAGAGTGAAAGCAGATCGAATATGGTGTAGCGAGCGGCATTGGAACTAATCTAGCTGTGGGAAAAACAGGATTATGATAGCAATAATTAGGTATTTTTGATTATGCCTGTAGCGTTTTAAAATGTATAAAACGAATTAAAACGAAGACAAGAATAATAAAACTCGTTCCAGGTCGTTGTAAAAGTACAATAATAGGTATGTTAAAAATAAAATTATCTCATTGATATTCTGAAGCTAAAATGTAAGAAAAATACACCCGTTGTCTAAACCGTGTGTGTTTAGATGTGGTGCTCGTTATTGAGACAGTCGCCAGTTGTTTTCCTTCAGTTGCTGTTACAATATACATTAGAATATTCTTATTGGCTGTTGAATTTGTAGTTTAGCGTAGAAGCATGTTTCCTACGTCACGCATGACTTAGACTGTTGACTTGGTTGTTAGTACGTGTTTGTTACCCTTTAGAAGTGACCAATTTTATGCAAAACTAATACATCATTTTATTCTTTTTTTCTTTATTTCTATTATATAATACTTGTATAAATTGGCTTGGTTGTGAAACCCCAAATGTATATCTTACTTGGATGAAACTAATTTTGGTTTTTCGCTGAACTCCATAAACGTCATATTTGTGTCGGCACAAAGACGTAGCCGCTTTTCCTGACAGTTCTTCGGAAAATTATTGAAAAATTTGCTTTGATGACCTGCCAGATGGGCTAACGACATCAGTTTAATTGGCTCAATGCCATCTCATTGGAAATAACGTTTTTTTATGATAACAATGCCCAATATGATAAATGACCTTTCAGTACTTACTAAATACCTACCTATAAGTATAAAATTTTTGGTAGGTAGTCTTACGGAAGACTATAATGTGATGATAAAGATGGTATATAATTATAATCTTAGATATCTTGGGCACAACTACATTAATAAAATGACTAAATGACGAATTCAATTTGCATTTGTTAGAGCCGCTGGGAAAAATATTTTATAGAATTTTACAGATTTCGCACGCTCGCGTAAACTATTATTAAATATGATTGCTTCCTAATGACGAAGGTAAACTGGGAGTACCGCGCGTTGCGGCCCGAGGTCACGCTGTAGCGTCGTTTCAGCTGACGAAAATGTCTTTATGATGATGTTTACAGAATAAGCCAGTTGGTAATCTTCACGGTGTACAAGACATACCTACCTACAATCCTATACTTTTAGTAAGGCCATTTGAAAATGAAATTACGTTGTCCGACGTTCGCCTTAATACCAGTAGTAGAACTGCTGTAACTTTGAGAGAGCAAGTTAGATACACTAGTAGCTTGGTGCTCTTATTTGATCAGCTTATCCTCCCAAATCATTTGGAATTCCAAGTTTTCCTGCGCCTAAGAATCCTGGGATACAAATGACTAAAATATATGTATCTTGGGAAAGTCATTTTCTTTCTTTTTGGCAATGGTGTGGCTTGTTCCTGAAGGATAGGCGGCCAAAATGTAAGGCCCATTGCAATTGGGGTGCGGGCCAGGTAACCTCCACGAGTGCCCGGCTGTTGTTCGTCCCTCTTGATGCGTTGCATCCGGAAGGAAGGGCAGCAGCTGGGACGGTGCACCCTGGGGTTCGGTCAGCAATTCTCCTAGGGGAATTGGTGGCCGTAGCAAATAACCTGGCGAGAAGAGGTCCTTTGCGTGTCCCTCTGATCAGCAGAGGGCACAGCGAGGGACCAATAACGGGGACTTTTGGGCCGCGGATCGGGGGTCCAACGCCCAAGTTAGAAGTCCCGAGCTGTGGTGCGGCCCGTGTGTTCCGGGACGCACCCAGCGGAGAAAGAGGCCCAAGCCTCACGTGGCGAGCCCGGGAGGGCGCCCGCAGAGGTGGTTGCGGAAGCGCCGTGCGAACCCGTGACCACCTCCATAATGCGGAGAGGAGAACACCCCGGGGTTTTAGTGGGTAAACCCCGCCAGACCAGCTGGCGGGGGAGTCCCACATAACCACCCCCCCGCCCCCAGGGGCCGGGTGGTATGCCTAATGCATTTCCCCGGGGAAAAAAAAAAAAAAAAAAAAAAAAAAAAAAGGCCCATTGCAATTGGAAATGTTTTTGTGTAAATTCCCTCTTAACTTAGCTCATCTCTAACGCGATGTACCATATCATAAGAACACATCTTGCTACAATTGAGGATTGGCGTAATGTCATTCGTCATAGCCACTCCTGTTCAAAAACTCGCCTTGATACCTAGGTATCTCCTTTGGCAAGCGCTAGGTGATTTTCCTATCATTTCTACTTAATAAATTACATCCATAAAACATTTTTTCCAGAACTGATTATTATACGCGTGAGCGCTACAGAAATCATTAGGTACGTACTTAGCTTATATATTTCCTATTAGATACAACGACGGTATCATTAGTGACATGTTTATTGCTTACCTACGTGAAAACGCCTACCTACCCAAAAAACTTAGATACACAACAAGTAGGTAGAAAGGGAAATTTCCCAGTCTCTTTGTTTTAACTTACGGAGGTAAACTTTTCATGAATTTTATTATAAGGCTTGGTTACAGCATAACCATGCATAACAGAGGGGTGGTTACGACTTCGATTGTAATCTAAACTGATTAAAATTAGCCGTTTAATACATACAGCTAGTTACTACGTTTTGACAATAAGTGCCACTATCAAGTAATTGAAATTTATTAAAATAGATGGATTTATAAATTGGAATACTTAAGAACATGATCCAAACAAAGATACGGGATCTTAACTAGGATTCTCTTAGATAAAGAGAATTATGGTCTACGAGGACTATGGTCCAAAACAAATATTTTTCCGGTGCAGGAAACAAACCCGCATCCTCACGCTTCACAGTGACCTCATCGCTTACGCCACGGATACCGTAGCACTATGGACAAAAACTCAACAAACACTGCCAATGAAGTTATGTAGCTTTTACTGGAATTGGCTGACGACAGGTCAAATATAAACCTACCTATAGCACACAAACTTGAAAGGAAAATGGGTACTCCGAGGTATACCTACTTTATTTAGATTAAGTATTATTCAGGTAGCCAGCCAAATCATTTATTTCGGAGGGAGAGATGTCGAGGGAACTAACTACCTAGTTTTCTATTCTATTCTATTCTATTCTACCCTATATGCATATGTTTACCTAGTTACTATTTTAAAAGATCAAAATTAGTTTCAATCCAAGTAAACGAAATCCTCACATAATAATAATGTTATTGGCTAACATTTTTTAATATTTTATTTTGTAATATAATAATAAAATCTAAACTTAATTGCAGCTTACGGAAGATGATCAACAGAACTGACTGTATTTAGTCTGAAATTCAGCAGAAGTAATTATGTAAGTCTTTTACTGACTGTAATTATCTTAGTCTGACGTTTAGAAAAGGTAAAATATAATAAAAAAGGTAAATTATATTATTGACTGTATTTTAGCCGTGGTAAAATAGGCTTTGCAGTGACTTTTTTTATTAGACTGAGTGATGAGACGAGCATGTCGTTCACCTGACGGTAAGCGCTACGCCTGCCCATAACAGTCACAGCATCCCTTACCAACCCTTAAGTCTGACAGTAAGCCTTTTACTGACTGTATTTTAAGCTAGATTCACATTCGTCTGACGTGTTGTGTCGTGATGCATCAGAAAGGTATCGGTTTCATACATTTAATAAGGTAGCGTTCATATTTCTCCAATGCAGTGTGTTGTGACGGCTTGTGTTAAATGTATGAAACCGATACCTATCTGATGCATCACGACACAACACGTCAGACAAATGTTAATCTAACTTTAGCCTGACATTTTAGCAGTTGTAAAATAATTCTTACTGACTTTATTTAGTCTGACATTTAGTAGAGGTAAATAATTGTTTTTCTTGCTGTATTTTACCCTGATTTTGAGGAGAGGTAAAATAAGCCTTTTACTGACTGTATTTTATCCTGCCATTTAGATCCTAGACAATTCTTTGTGACTTTATTTAGTCTGACATTTAGTAGAGGTAAAATAATTATTTTACTTGCTGTATTATTTTTTGTTTTATTTAGCCTGATTTTGAGCAGAGGTAAAATAATAATATTTTATCCTGACATTTAGATCCTAGATAATTCTTTGACTTTATTTATTCTGACATTTACTAGATTAGAGATAAAATAGTTATTTTATTCTCTGTATTTTAGTATAAGGCTTTCACTGACTGTATTTTAGCCTGACTCTTAACAGAGGTAAAATAAACCTTTTATATTTACATATACTAAATATTATAAAGTATTTACATACTTACTTCTTCATTTTTATAGTAGTGCCTATGTAAGTATTCTATTTAATATTTATGTACTTATAGCTTACTTTTAATAGAATATTTAATCATTTCGCATTGTTTGCTTACCCAATATTGAGTTCGTTATCTATCTTAAATTATCTCATTATATAGCTTATTCGCAGACACAGTCATGTAAAAATAACTTAAGTAATTTATTTCCAGTTAAGATATTAAACTGATTCCACTAGTCATAAAATGGATTAAAACTTCACTATAAGTACATAAATAAGACGAAAATAGTACATACTTACATAATATGAATTTTTATACTTAATGAAATTAGTTAATTTTATCATTAGTTCACAGTTTTTATGTGTATTTTCAAGAATCACAGGGTGATTTTTGAGAGAAACAATAATTTACTTATTGATGTCGATTGTTAACATCCGATTTTAGAATTTTATTTGATACCCTGTGGTGTATTTATAATTGGAAAATGAACATGGTTCTAATTAGATGTAAGTTTGAAATATGAGAGATATATTTTCTAGTTAAATGCCAGTTTACATTTTGTAGTAATTGCCAGTTTTATATAAAGAAAGCAGCAAATTCCTTCCCTAGTAATAGCGGAAAATATTTCACAAAGGCTCAGCTAAAGGAAAATAATTATTGGGGCAATAAACTCTGTTGGCTGCATGCATCGCGTTCGCTTCATCTGTCAAAAGTTCATTGGCTGTAATGAGTGGATACTAGTGGCCGCCACAAAAAGTTTGCAAACGTGCGTAGGTACTTCTACACAATTACTATGCATAACTCTTTATTGTAGAGCTGACTGACTAATTTCGTACAAGAAACTCGTTTAACGGCGACCATTTTGTTATTTTAGATTTGAAACCTACCTACCTAATTAACATTTTACATGCCTGCTGAAGTATTGATGCAAATAATGTAAATATTTTTAGAATTTAAGTTCACGCTATTTTTAAGAAATAATTTACACCGCACTGAAATAGTATTTAGTAATCCAATATTGAATTGAATTGAATAAATTGTTTTTATGAAACTTGTTTTTTTTTCACTTGTACTTTATACATTTTTTGGGTTTTCAGATAGATAGTTAGAATGACTTAACTCATCAGACTACTGCCTCTCACTGATGATACCAGTAAGCGGGCATGTCGTCAGATTGGTGTGTGTGCCTTTGAAATTTTTAAACATATTTACAAGCCATTTGGCGCCAAGTCTGTTGTTACTGGCGCCGAAATTTTAGTTTAGTTCTGTTAGGATTTATTTTTCAGCCTTAACCCGTTCACTGCTGAAAACACAACTGTGGTGTTTTTCATAACTTGCCGCCAGTTCGGGAAAACACAACTGTAGTGTTAGCTGTATGGGACAACACAACGGTGCGTGCAGATACGTACCCGTGTCTAGACAAGAAAATCGGCTCAGCAGTCAGTGTTAAGAAAACTAAAGGGATGACAATAACTTAGCTGTCAAATTAAGATTTAGTTAGTCTGTGCCTACAGAATTGGTACCATTGGCGTAGACCTGAATCCATTAATCGCAGAGACACTGTGAGACACATTTAGTTTCATACGCTGTAAGGTGCGGCTACCCGCCCCTTGTTTCTTACTCTAGCGAATAATTTTACTGAGCTACAGAAGTTTCTCAATAATGCGGCTCCACATGATGGGCCTCTAACCTTATTCCCACTCACGTTCACTGCTGAAAACACAACTGTTGTGTTTTTACTTGCCGCGAGTACGGGAAAACAACGGTGTGTGCAGATCCGTAATCCGTATCCGTGGCTAGACAAGAAATTCGGTTCAGCAGTAAGTGTTGAACTATAACCTTAGGGGTTTGTTTGCATCAGTTCCATGATGGAACTACTGGGTTTTTTACTGTAAAATATGATGATCAAAGGAACTTTGATTTCATCATGTGCAAAATGTCTACTTATTTAGCCTAACTGGAGAAAAGGATAGAGGAAGGGAAAATAAGAGATAATAAAAAGCTTATCCTAGTTTTTATTTGTCGATTTAACATAGACGTAAGGCATCCTCCCACCTCCTGTAATATTGGCACACAATACCTTCGCTCCCAAAATAATATCACCTCCGAACAAATGGAATGTTTCACAAAACAATGGAATGCCCAAATAACACAATAGTCATTTTATAATCAATCGGAGTACTTTTTGCCAGTCGTTCGTTACCATTCGAATACTAGTCAGATATTGATATTAAAATAATATCGGGACTAGAGTTGTTTAAGTATCGCGCCATGAGTTTCGGATATATACATCGAAGTCTTGTCGAGTTCGTTGATATTTGTGACTTGCCGGGTAATAAATAAATACAAGGACATATAGATAGAATCTGCAGTAACCCAGCTGCATACACACACATATTTTTATATGAGATTCATAAATAATTTGGTGAGATTTTGGTTTGTACAAAATTGGGAAACTAAAACTGGACGACATTGGCACTGATTCAAAGCTAACACAATAAACTATGAACTACGCACGAAACTACAATCAATCATACAAACATATTTTTCCGAATGTACAACCACAAATACTGTATACAATACTGTTACAATTCGTCAAATCGTCAAATCTTTTACATAAATAATAAAAACAATTAAATTAAAAATGGACGCAAAATAATTTCACATATTGCACATGAGAAATAAAAATAAAATTTGAAAACAAAATAAAATGACATTACTGGCCTTCATTGCATCAAAAATTTGCTCTTTCCATGGCATAATCTCATAAACCGTTCCTGCAAATATTAGGCACTGGTCCGGGCTAATAATATCAAAGCTAATTTCGATATACACCTTATTATTTAATTTACTCTAATTAATTTCATAATTCCAAGCTTTCATTTGGTGTATAGGCCATCATTCTTACCGAAAGTGACTTCAATCTCGATTCATTTTACTCGTTTGTTCCAGTTTTATGGAAGCTAATATCGATTACAAATATCATCTCAGCTGGATATGCAATAGATTTTGCTGCAGATTTCCGACTAGTAGTTACAATTACCTAATTTGGGGTGACTGATAATGCTGCACAATATTTTACAGGGTTATTGGTTTGCTTTATTGTCTCTTTGTAAAATATCGTCAGCTGCCCTTAAAACAATCTCATCGACTATTTGCAACGAATAAGACAGTACGTTTTTTTACTTGAACACACCCGTAACACATTGAGCGCCATTATCAGACCCTCTACGTACAAACCGTGGGTTATAAAAGCTGCTCGCACTACACACTACACTATTACAGATATTTTTTAGTAAAAAATATCTAACATTTGATCTTTTTTTGTACAAAATGCATACAACTTACACTTTACTTTGATACAAGTACATCATACATAGTTAAATATTCGATAAATTTATTGTTAGTTGCAAAATATACAAGTCACGGTTACGTAGAATTAAAAATATTTTTTATACGATCATGCGATCCTCTATCCGCATTTTTAATCTTATAAATACATTTGTACTATTTATAAATTTATACGAAATAAACGCTATTACGCCCGCGTTAAATAACAAAAAAATAAATGCCTGATGCAATGTTAAATAATTTTTAAAACATTTGCAATATTTACAATTTGTACACGAGGCGTTTTATAGATTTACTTGCCTATGTTGTTCCTCATTGTATAATATTAATAAAACTTACACACAATTTATGTTCTGAATCAAGGCAATAAAATACGTATGTACTTTTATTTAGTACACTATGGAACACTTTACAAATAAATTATACTTCCATAGGCAGTATTACAATAACGCTTTACCAATGATAAGTTACACTCAATAATTACGTTGTATGATACAAAATGTACAATTCGATCTACGAATATATTAAATAATGAACACAATCGCATTTACACATTAGCTTATTGCGATATAAGCCCAATACGGCTGTGGGTTCGTTCAGATTGTCGCAAAAGAAATTGCTAACTACCGAGTGATGTATTTAGAGCACAACGGTTACTCTGTACGGTACACAATACACTTATTAATTTAACTGTCACAACACTCGTAATATCAAAAGGGCCTAATAATAAAACACACAGAAGTCGACCTTGCGCCCCGTGGCGATTGGACTTGAACACATAACTGCCTCCGTCACTAATATCAAATTACAGTCAAACGATAAGAAGCTGCCGCGTCCCCCGCACTCCCTGCAAGCGTATATACACTCCCGATCAAACGAGGTAGTCGTTGAACTTCTTCAGCCTTTGCTACGTCTGCCGGGACGGCCTCCGCTCGATGGTTCCCTCCATGGTCTCCGGGCTGAACCGCACTCTGGACTGCGAGCTGCTGGAAGCGTCCCTCGCCGACACGTAGGAGCTGTCAGTCTCGCTCGTCAAGCTGTCCGGAGGCGTCGGATTCGTCGGGGTCCCGCCTCCAGAACTGCCTCCCGAAGCGCTCGACTTCTTGTTGTACTTCTTCAAGCTGGAACGCAATTTCGTCGGCGCCATTTCGAGTCCCAAATTCGCTGGCCTCTCCAACTCCTTCTCCTGAGACTCCTGTCGATAAAAGTCTCTGGGCAACGAGTAATCGTTCGCTTTCCTCGGGTATTCCGTCTTCGCTCTGTAATCCGGTTTCTCTTTACTCCTAAACTGTCTCGAAGGTGAGAACTCTTCGGGATGAGAGTTTGAAGCCGAGGAGTTTGACGGTGTTCGTCTGTGCGTTAGAAATTGGGGTGAAGGTCTGTAATCCGGGGTCGGTTCCCTGTACTCGAAAGAGCATTCGTCGTATCCATAATACGGATGTTTCACGACATAGTCTGCGGTGCGATCGTAAGCATGTAGGGGTTCGTTCCTGTAAAAATAGTCCCTATCTTGAGAGGGGGAAGGTTGGAAGTTCTCTCTGTAGTTGTGGTACAGGTCAGCGAGATGGTCTGACGTGGTGGATGAGGTTCTTCTGGGAGACGGCGTGGGCTGCGTGGAGGTGTAGTTGGTGCCGAGACCAGATGTACCGGAGAGAGGCTGCGCGGAGTGCCCATACCCTGAAGATGAGGATGGGTGCGCATAGTGAGTGGGAGAGTCGGTGAACCGCATCGGTTTTTGTTCTTCTGCTTGGAGGCTTGTCATCTGCAATGAGAAGTATACATTCGATTAATTTAAGTTTAAAGTGTATTTTTTAACTTAAATTCTGAATGGGTCTTCAGGGGGATCTGCAGGTACATTTCTTGGGGTTATGACCTTATTTATTTTAGTAGCTACCTAAGTAATGATAAAGTAGGATGACATTACATTATTCTAAACTACCAAACAACCAGCAGAATGTTTGACAATAGAAAGAAAAAACATTTATTGCGACAAAACTGCACATAGCAGCACACGTACGCATTAAAAACAAGATAGATATAGCACACACCGTAAATATCTTCCATCTATAGTATAGATAAAAATAAAAAAGAATGGCTAAGCTCAAAACTCGACAACGGTTGGGACCGAGTCGGCTAATTATTTTCTTTCAGTATTCGTTGAAGTCCAAAGAAGAAAGGAAATTAAGAAAATCTGAATATGCTTTTGTTATTTTCGCAATCTTCAGTTTTTACTTTGATGTGTGACATGGGCAGTTTTTAACCTGGGAATTGCAGAGGTCTCGCGTGAAAACTGAAACTACGCGGGTAAACTGCTAAGCGCAACTGGTACAAAATGAAATATTATTATTTTATTATTCATTATGTATAGTGTATAGAGTATTATTAAAACATAAGTATTAAATGTATTGTGTCTATTAAATACTGTAAGTACGCCACCCACCCTACTATCGAAAAATGTTTTTACTGTCCATCCAAAGGTTGTCTGGAAGAAATCGCTTTCAGCGATAAGACCGCCTATTGTACTACCCTTGTTTACATATTGTAATTCTTCTGTACTGTGTTTATTTTTGTTTCTGGTGTACAATAAAGAGTTTTCTATTCTATTCTATTCTATTATAAACTAGCTGCACCCTGCCACGCTTCGCTGTGGCACATTCGCTGATATGTCACTGATGAAAAAAAATAGATAAAAACAATCCTTGATGCGGATTATATATCATGCTAAAATTTCAGCTCGATCGGTGCAGAACTTTTTGAATTTTTGAAGCGTACACAAACCAACATAACATTTATATATATATAGATAGGTAAAGTATACTGACAGGTGAGCCGGTAATGGCGTTGAGAGGCGCCCGCAAATGCCGCGTGGGGCCGTGGTAAGTGTTGTGCGCTCCAAAGCCGAACCCCTCGTAGACGGCCGAAGCCATCGGCTCGGGTTCAATCTCCGTTCTGGAAGTAGGAAATTGACAGACGTTTTTATCTCACGAACAGTTTAGTTATAATTCTGAATTATGATATGCTGGTGATGTGATATTGTGTGTTGTTTTGTAGTCATTGGGTCTGAATACGTCACTTTACAATATATTATTGAGCGTCAAATTTGTTAGCTAATAGCAGTGTACTGACCGCGCGAGCAGCCTCGCGAGGCCTGCCGCGCGAAGCGATTGCTGGGCCAGTCAGGACGAGCCGCGACCCGAGCATCGCGAGGCCGCTCGTGCAGTCTGTACGCGGCTATTAAACTGCGCTGTCGCTGTTAAAATCACCGAATTTGACAGTTTAAGTAGGCGACAATATAATAGCACACAGATCCATGTTTCCAAAATGTTTTTTACTGTCCATCCAAAGGTTGTCTGGAAGAAATCGCTTTCAGCGATAAGACCGCCCATTGTACTACCCTTGTTTACCTATTGTAATTTTTCTGTACTGTGTTTATTTTTGTTTCTGGTGTACAATAAAGAGTTTTTCTTCTATTCTATTCTATCCATTCAACATTAGTTAACATTCTACTTGATTATAGCACAAAATAGTGACGTTGCAAAAGGTAGAGATATTTTATACTGGGTTGATGTGGGTTGATTATGGCATACTTAAGCTTTCACATAATGGTAGGTGCTCACCTGCGCGGCTGCAGTGTAGGGTGCAGCGGGCTAACGTTGGAGACCCTCACGTCGTAACCCGCGGCCACACCTCCGAGTAAAGCTGCCATATTGTACAAAACCAATTCTATTATACTCGGCTTCTTGAATTTGTAGCCTGCAAAGAACGTGGTTGAACAAAGTCAAAGTCATCAAGCTTTATTGACATGGGCCCCGAGGCACTCATGAAGTCCACAGACTCTCCCACCGGAACCGGGATACAACCAATCGAGAAGAACCGGCAAGAAACTCGAACAAAGATTACTGGCTTTAATGGAGAGACAACTTAGTCCGGCACCCAGTTACGTCAGTTAAGGCTAACATTTTGAGATGATTAATTCATATAAATCTTTTTCTTTCTTTCTTTTAATAAAATAATCATGTAATTCAGTTCTATTTTCAAAATTTACACATAATAACATAAACATTCACCCACGTTAAACGTATTTAAGTTCTTTTTTTACAAGTGCAACTCACCTTCAGTGCTATAAAGCGTCGGCATAGGTATGTTATTATACCTCGACGTATTACTGAGGGGGAATTCCGGCCCCCACTCATCCGGACTGAAGTCTGTGTAAGGAAGAAAACAACCTATGTGAATGGAAAACATAGGCGTTAGTGTCCATGTGTGCGTGCTCGTAACAACGAATTGGTATATCTAAGGTAGTAAATATTTAATCTTATCCCGTCGGTCAGTACAGAGATGGCGTCGGTCCAAGTAAGTTATATTAAAGTAAAAAAAAGGACTATTCTAAAATGCGGACAAATGATATTCTCAAAATAAAAAAAAAAAAAGGGAAGGGAATCTATACTAAATCGACAACTTGTTACTTATATTTATTTAATTTGACAGAGTAACATGAATAGCAAGTCGTTGGCCTGATGGTAAGCGTTACGCCTGCCCATAATAGATGAAGTTATAGTTAGTTATAGTGAAAATACTAGGTGTTCACTTATTTGTCCACAAAGCTTTCAATCCATGACATTACCAATCTCTTAAGCATACTTGAAATTAAAAAAAAAACCATGGTAATTTGCTCTATTATTAGATGTGAATAAGAGAACTGTGAGTCAGCTGTCGCCTTTAATCTTCCTTCTATAGCTTGTTCTTATTCTAAGCTACGTTCGTCCGAAGGTACCGCTATGAAAACCGTGCGCACGCGGTCAGTGCGTATTTAAATGCACGGTTTTCATAGTGAAAGCTAGGGACGACCGACGTCAGTACGGACCGTGAGGATAAGACTAAATACGGATTATAGCGGTCTTCGTGACATAAATTCTCTATAATAACATGACTCGCGACCAGTCAAAACCAAGAACTTGCTAGATCTGTTGTTCAATACAAACCTTAAAGAAACGCTTATTGATCTTTAGTACTGATAAAAAAGTTATTTTCTGAAGCCGCGTGTCATGTTACCTTGGAATATCTGTAGTGACAGCTTTAATATTCTATTATTTTATACCGTAAGTGATTTTTTTATAGAAATTAATAGTGAAGCGACGTTCATATCTCGTACAGCATGATTTGATGATAGAAGTTTAACACTTATTATTATCTTAGCCATAAGCCCGGCCTTTTACGCGAAATTCTATAAAGCGAATGAACTAATTTTTAAAAGCTGTTACATAACTCGCAATTTTCATATGTAGGTAAGTATGTATGTTCGGTTCAATGACAACACAATATTATGGTTGCAGCGAGCTGATCTGATGATAGACACGAAACTCCTCAGTGACTAACAGTAATTTGATGGTGTTTGGACTCATTTTAATCAGCTCAAAGTACCGAATGAATCTATATATATATATAAACGTTATGTTGGTTTGTGTACGCTTCAAAAACTCAAAAAGTTCTGCACCGATCGAGCTGAAATTTTAGCATGATATATAATCCGCATCAAGGATTGTTTTTATCTATTTTTTTCATCAGTGACATATCAGCGAATGTGCGAATGTGCCACAGCGAAGCGTGCCAGGGTACAGCTAGTATTTTATAAAAGCTTGCCTGGAAAACATTTATTAATTAGTAACTAGGTCAGCCTTTGGGCAGTCTAACAAACTCTGACACGAGAAGACGACACTACCTTAATACAATGGCGAGAATTTACGCTTTAAAATGTTATTTCTTCAACATGACTGGTAGAGAACGCTACTTAACATTAAGGCTTCCTTGTAAATTGTATTTAAGTGCTAAAAATCAGCACCATGATGGTCCATTCTCAATGACGAATCTCTTACGGCATAAATAGTATTCAAATATCAAAGCTGTCGATATAAAAAAAAAACAAATATGAAATATTATTGTAAAGATTTTACACACTGTCACATTAGAATGTTAACTACATATTCAGCATGTTAACATCTACCTGAGAGTTAATTAATCTAAAAATGATTTTAATTAACCGAGCAGAATTATCAGTAAATAAAAATCCGTGCAGTGTCTAAAGATTACAAAATGAGGTAATCAAAATTAGAGGAATTACAAAAAAAAAGTCTCTTCCTCTAATTTGATGATCACATGCAAAATTCACACAGTATTCGACTACACATGCCAAACAGTTCATTCGATAACTTAATAAAAGCAATGACTCATATACAACGTGAATAATAATCATAAAACTATAATACTTACATGTGCATAAATAACTTCATATAAACACTTAAAACTGTTGCTTTTGTTAATCGAAAATATGTTAACTTTTATAATAATATCTTTTGCCTTTCCATAATTAGATAGCCATTCTGGGAAGCGTAAGCGAGTTTGATTTTTAATTCAATTTTCACCGTCACCTGTTTTCATTCTGCCTACTCTATGGTTCGTCTATTTTATCTGTGGCTCTCCTAAATATCCGCTAACTTGTTAAAAAGGGTCGGTTAGTAACTAAAAGATGATTAGTCCCATGTTAAAAAAATACACCAATGTCGATTTTATGGAAAAGGTTTATTTGATATATAAAAAAGGGTCTATTAAACTATTTAAGAACCAGATCACCGAAGAGTTTCGTTTTAACAAATTGAGAGCGTCTGGATTATTTATCGCATTGATTTTTTTTTAATTAAAACTAGCGTTAACTAGGTCCCGGGATTTTTCGAGTTAAAATCTCCCGGGTCAAACAGGATACAATGGGAAATGACATTCCATTAGGGAAAGAGTAAACAAATCGGTCCAGAAGTTCTGTTAAAGATCACAAACTGATTATTAATCTTAACCTCTTGTTTATTAGGTGTAGATTTGCATCTGAGCCTCTCGTTTTGTATGCGTTTTGTACTTCTAATCCACCACCATTGTCAGGAACTGTTACGGCCAGCCATGTTACAGCGGGTACTACTGTATTTTTTACCATACAGATTTTCAACTACATTTAACTTGTTTTGGAAGTTTATATGACTTTTTGAACTGAAATGGAAATTATTTTGTGATACTTGCCCGGTTTTCGAATGCCTGTAAATATACTATTAATCATAGATAGAATTCGTTAGTAAATAATTTCGCGTGGAGCGTTGTAATTGCGTAAAAACGACATTACATTAAAATTATACCATACAGAGAACATAAGATGTACAAGAAATAGTATATAATTCATATCAACAGTGGAAAGAAAAGTAAGATAATCAAGAAAAAGAAAAGTTAAGAGCCAATTCTCAGAATGAGAATTCCAAAAGCTGTTCATTCAACACAGAACAAGTTTAATATAATGTCATAATTTACTACAATAACCTAGAAAAAAGATATTATCAGAATCAAGTAAACTTCCAAACAAGCTATTCTCATTGTAAACATTTGAAAGCGTGCCAAAGTGACATGGTGATAAAAAATCAAGCAAGATCATACAAACTAACAAATAAGTAAGTACAACAAATACATATAATAATAATTATAAAATGACTTAACTGAATCTTATATAGCATTTATGAACTGCTAAGCATGCATAGCTCCTACATTGAATTAAAAAAAGTCCTGGCTGAAAGCAACCAAATGCTTACAATTTACAAAAGTAAATATTTCAAAAAAAAAAAACAAATGTCAAACGGATACTAAAATTACAGCGATAAAATAGAATTATAAAAATAACTAGTTAAAAAAAAAACACGCACATTTCATGAGTATCACACGACAAAACATTTTTTTACTTTTTTTTTCTTTACAAGTCAATTCCATACAAATACACTTTACAACTTACAACCTAAAGTGTTCCCTATATATGCCTGCCATAGATAATAAAATGCATTCGAGAAAAGGAAATGTTTTGTGACATAGAGTTATTACGTATTTAGACACGTTCTTTCAATGCTGAGTTTACAAATGGAAGGGACATTAGGTGAATACACTCCGAAAGGATATTTATTAAAGTGCCTAGATCCAAAATGCTCATAGAATAATATAAACACAAACTCATAATTATATATGAATAGAATTCAAAATTATTTCAATATTACTCATAATTTTTTTTTTTTTATTAATTCATGAATTCTATTCTGAGCATATTCATATTATATTATTTGTGAAGGTAAGACAATACTGACACGTACAATTTTAGAATTTCAGATGTTACTATGGCAGGAAATATCTTATCAAAAATATAGGATGATAAAAAACCAACAATGACGAACGTGCCTATTCAACTAAGGACTAGATCCACAGCGGAGATGAAGACATTTAAGGCATTTTGTGTCTTAGCTCGCTGGCAACAAACACTACAATCCTTCGGCGTCGAGTATGACGTAACAATAGAATATACAAATGATAGTAAAGAATATAGTATACACTTGATATTTCTAAAGGTGCGCCACGTCATCTTAAATGTCCGTCAGAGGATGTCGCACGAATCGTCTCGTCTCCGCTCTGGCTCACTCCTCGGCTTAGTACGAAGAAAACCATACTCACAAGGGTACAGCAAATTGTCCTGAGTAGTTCCTTTTGAGCAGCATGAACAAACAAAATAGCTGACGTTATAGCATTTTTTAAACAGATCACTCATACAATTCAGCTGTCATTTGTACAATAACGAGTCATCCAGCAAAAAATTTTTTTTTTAGTAAATTTTGTATTTTTGTTTTTTTCACAATCATGACTCGTTTATTGCAAAAATGTAATACAATTTGGCAAGATCCTAAAGGTTGGTCAGTCGGTGAAGAATTAATTCAAAGTCTTTTACTAAAATTATAATAATACGCTAAGAATTTTACTAGACTATCTAGATTAAATTAGATTACCTAACGAACATTTTTCATTCAAATTAAATGCTTAATTTTTCCAATTTAAAATTTACAAAGATTTGAGAAACAACAAAGATTTTTCAAAAGAGAAAGCACCAAAGAAGGTAAAGATCAAACTGTAGCACCACAGAGTAAAAAGGAAGTAAAAAAAATGGCATTTACATCCGAAGGGAAAGGAAAATTGAACACGATTTAATTAAAACTTGTATAAAATATCTTACGTTTGGAGATTTTTTTTTTATTTATTGTAATTATTTCTACATTTACTGTAGCAAATAAAAACTTTCCAAAAATACAAGAATGTAAACGGATACAATATATGTATGTTTAATTGTATACTTTACGAAAATTCATTGAATTACGTAAACGGATACGATAGACACTGGTTTCGAAGAATACTGTCTAAAAATTAAACCAAAAAAAAATAAGTCTTTTAATTCATTATTGTCTAACTTACAGCTAAATTCAAATCCTTGGAACTTTTAAAACATTAATTCCTATTTACAAAATAGACATGAGTTTTTTTTGCCGAAATCGCTTAAATATCGAGTTGTTCGAGAGGTCGTCGATTTTCGAGATTTCGTTCTTTAGTCGATGTTTTACTTTTGTACGAGATTGGTTCATGGCTACGGCGTGAGGGAATCCCAATATCACACGCATCGATAAATCGTTATTCGTCTACGGATCGTGACCAATTTGTATTACGAATACGTCCAAAAAATTAGAGCATCAATTCGTTCAATCACGATTCGATTCATAAATGCGAACGTCTCCTCGACTTTATCGAATCGATATTTACAACGAATGGTCAACGATGGACGTATGTGTGAACGAGGCGGAATTTAAACAGCATTTTCTTAGTACCTGTCAAAGTATCAACATAATACTGATTTGAGCTTTACAACTTTCTGTTACACTAGGGATGTGCTGTATCAGCTAATCGATTTGTATATTATATCGATACATAATTTAATATATGACGAGATATATTATATTGACAGTACTTTTTGGATAACGCACAGCCAGGTTCATCGGGATTCCCTCAAAATGACAGATCGAGGCGTAGTCGGGGATAAATTTTGTCGCTTCAAATGCACATTATTGCAGGAATGTGTTAGTAGAAAATGATATGTATTTAATATGGCAACACGTTTGTACGTCGTCCACAGATTTTATATGGCAATACTGAGCTCGGACCGGTCTCTATTATGGAACTTTGAGCCTTGTTAAAGTCACAGAGTATTTTCACCATCAACGTGTATCGCGTCTTTGCAAGTATGTTGTAGAAAGATTTCAGGAAATCTTTTTCAAATACATTGACAAAGGTCACACGGATCGGGGCGAGCGCGCGGTAAAGAAGTTTCTTTTCATCGCACCGTGACTGCGGACCGTCAAAGTCCCGTACAAAATGTATCCCCAACTATTCGTCCTTTAGCAACTCCGTCGCCTCGGAGGAGAGGTTCCCGACGAGGCGGCCGGCGGCGAGGCTGTTGGAGCGGATCGTCTTGAGGAAGCTCCGACTGACCTCGCCGAGGCTCCCCTTGCGCCGGCCCCGCTCCACCGCCACGTCGTACACCGTGCCGTACGTGTGGGGGATGTCGGCCGTCGACGTGAACATCGGACAGAGCACGAACCGGTTCCGTCTCGGTTCGGTGTTCTCGTACAGCAAGTCGTCGTGGGAGCCGCTGCGCTTCCTCGCCAGGTCCGGCTTGGGGCGGGGCGCCTGCGCCTTGGAGGGGCGCCCGCGCGGGGCGGGGTTACCTGGGTGGCGCTCGGCGGGCGGCAGGTCGGGCGCCGAGGAGGAGAAGCGCGCCGCGCGCGGCCGCGGCGCCAGCGGCGGCGCGGGGGACATGCACGCCAGCGGCAGGTGCGAGCGGGAGCGCTGGTGCACGGTGGACGGGCCCCACGTCTTGCCCTTCACGCCGTCCGCCGGCACTGGAACGGAAACCTCGACAGCTCACTACAGATCATAACTCTATGCACTGATCAGTCTAAGTATCTCTTTCGATAACCGAAACGTGAACAGTTAAGGCGACTACAAGAAAATTACGGAATGCTTTAAACTAAAACCACTGATTGGCTTTGAATCAAAAATACAAGTTTCAATGAATCGATTAGTCCTTAATATAATTGTTATATATTTCCTTTTTTTTTTCAATAATCCACTTTTTTGTTAATTAAATGATTCTAGTCAGTACGGCTGGAAGGCGCGGGCGCACTCACGGGCGATGGCGCGCATGATGGCGGGCGAGCCGGGCGGCGTGTCCTTGGCGACGGCCACCAGCTGCTTCACGCTGCACTCGTCCTCCGACGGCCGCACCGTCAGCGTGTGCCGGAAGTCCAGGGGGGACGAGATCGTGTCCTTCTTTAGGAGCTTCATTTTGCTGAATTTGCCTGGAAATTGGTTTTTATTTTATCATTGCAAGAAGGCAAATATAATGCACTTTTAACAGTCAAACGCATCATATACACAGAGAAAAACAAATCAATTTATGATCTACTAAATTAATGACCAATTCATTATGGTTTGAGTTTGAAAATATTTTTTTCCTTTCTCTACGATGTTTTTCTTTGCCGAAAGGGGAGTGATAATTATGTATTATAAGAAACACGTCGGTACATGCCCGCACTGGGATTATAACTCACGACCCTCTCCATGGAAAACGGACGTTCACCGTTTATACTTTTAGGGAGGTTCAAAGCTATAATAATTCAAAATATTTTGGTTGTTTAAATGACAAACACGAGAGATATATCTACCGTGAGGGACCATAAAAAAATCGCAAAGCTGGGAGACCTTTCCGCTTGTTGGGCATGGGCGGCTGGTTGGCCGACATGTTGCTGGCGAAGATGAGGATGTGCAGCTCGCGCGCCACCAGGTCGAACTCGCGCATCTCCAGCTCGCGCTCCTTCTGCAGCAGGTTCTGCTCCAGCAGCCGCTGCTGCAGCTGCGCGCGCGTCAGCTCCTCCTCGCGGCAGCGCAGCTCCTGCGGGCGCCGGAGGTCAGGGCGGTCGCCGAGAACCACGACCCACTGAATTCCACCTTTATCGCGCATCTCCCGACATGCTTGCGACTGAGGTGAATTTCACGATCGGTTCTGTCGGTCGTAACTTTTAAAAACTACTCAAACAAAAAGTGCGTTAATCGGTTTCTATCTATTGCAGTCCTCTCACGGTGGCGCTAGTAGTTGTATCTATGGTCGAAGTGCATTTTGCAACAGACGACTTAACACGTTCACTGCTGAAAACACAACTGTCGTGTTTTTCATAACTTGCCACGAGTACGGCAAAACACAACTGTTGTGTTTGTTGTATGGGAATACACAATGGCGCGTGCAGAGCCGCACCCGTGGCTAGACTAGCAAAACGGCTCAGCAGTCAAAGTGTTAAACACCCGGAACACCCCAATATCGTAAGTTTAGCAAGCTACCTTTAAATTTTTACAAGCTTTAAGTTGCAATATTTGTATCTAAGTATGTATGCGGGTCAAATATTGTAAGTCAATATTGACCAGACCCATTCAGTTGAAATTTTGCACGCCTGTCAAGTTCTAATAACAATACAATACTATGGTAACAACGAGCTGATCTGATGATAGAGACAGAAGGTAGAAAACGAAACTCCTGAATGATTAACAGCAGCTTGATGGTGTGTAAACTCATTATGATCAGCTTGCAATACGGAATAAATATTTTATAAAAAGTTGCCTACAAAAATAAATTTTTACCAAAATTTTTTTTTTTAAATCTTTAGTTTACTTTAGTTCAAACATTAACGCCGAAAATTTTATCCAAAATTAAAGAATGTCTAAAGATAATAACCACGTCTTTTTAGTTAGCATCAGCTTAGGAACATTTATCTGGTTCGGACTCGGCTCGATGTAGACCTAGCCACAGGACACAACTAGTCAAACATAACTGACAATGGCAAAACCACCTTCAACAAAACACAATCTAAACAGCATACATTATACGAAAAAGCATTGATTAGCAAACATAAACATAAGTAACATAAAATCATAAGGGAACATAGACAAAAGGTAACATAAACATAAGATAACAAAAAGCTACAACATCAAGGGTTGTCACTAACCTCCTCTATGGTTTTGTATTCCTATCCATAAGAAGCGTTACAGAGGAAAACGCCCTTATTAGTAAGTTTATCAAGTAGGTAAACGATAATATAGTTAGAATAGGCCTGACTGTATTTTGTATATAATCTCGAGCTGGTCATTTACTTGGTGGTTAGTTCCCATAACAGTTGCAGTGCCAGTCAAAAGTTTGCATTGCAGAACTTGCGGCCCTGCACGCAGGTGCTGTACAGCGGTACATATTCACAAAGCAATATTGGATAACTACATTCTCTTCACAAATCTTAATTGAGCATGGAAAACGTATAACACCATTACCATTATTTACAAACATCTAATGTGATTATTTCATACATACTGTGGCATGGGATGTCGTTAGGGGAAGCGACTCGTTACAAACAAATGACCTGTTTGGAAGAATGAGACTACAAGGGGAGTGCACAAAACTAAAAAGGAACATTGATTCTTATCACACACCATTTCTTTTTACGATACCATCCTTTAGGAGTGGAAGGGAAAGTATTTTAAGTGAAAAAGTTTTTTACTTTTAGCCTTTTTGCACTATTATCTAGGCCATCTCTTCGAAGTGGTCCTTCTATGAAAATTCTTACGTATTCTTATTATATCTAGAGAATCAGGAACAACGAGAATCATGTTCCCACAAACATCCATATTCAAAGCAAATACCTTTCCACAAATATTTACGCTGAGCTACCGCAAACTCACGCTTTGCAGTCGGCTCGTCACCCACTACGCCACGGTGACCGTTAAATTCTCTACTCAACCTAGGTCTTTCCCACCAGCCCAGGTCCCTACAGGTCCTTCTCAATCCTGGTCTTTCCAAGTCCACTTGAATCCAGGTGTTTACCTTCTCCTTCCTGCGCAGGTCCCGCAGCACCTCCTCGATCTCCAGCCTCCAGCCGTCCTGCATGGTGTGGAAGGACTCGTGCGGGCCGCGCGTGAACTCCGACTGCTCGATACGCTTCAGTTGTTCCAGGATCGCGGGGAAGAGTGGACGCTCGCGGGGATTCGAGTGCCAGCAAGCTGCGGAATGTAAAATGGACTGTTAGAACATAATAATATACCGTACACATTTTTAAGGGAGGATACTGTGATAATCAAAGCGTGTAGAGTACCACTGGATATTACGATCCTGACTCCTAACTAGGGTTCCCTATATCTGGTGAAGCAGGATCTACATGGATCATGCTCCCACAAACACCCAGACTAAGAGGAAATATCTGTGGATCTCAGAAAATTTGATCGAATCGAATGCTCGTACGACCACACTTCCGATGCGTAGGAATCTTACCTTCCATCAGCACCCTCCAAGGTTCAGGACAGGTGCTGGGTATGGGCAGCGTGAGCTTGTTGACAGCCACCCCGTAGGCGACCGCGAGGGCGTCGATGCCCTTGTAGGGAGTCTCGCCCGTCAGCAGTTCCCACAGCAACACGCCGTACGACCACACGTCCGATGCGTGTGAGAACGTCGAGTGCTTTATCACCTGGAAGGGAACTTCAGTTTGAAAAGTAATTTTTATTTACTGTTAGTGCTTGTGTTTTTCTTTTTGAATAATAACGCAAGATGATGATTTGTTACATAGTCGTAGGTCCTGACTTCTAACTAGAATTCCTTGTTTTTTTGCTTGCTTTTATAATCGACACTGGTTTTATGATCTGCTTTCAATGCATGCCGAACTATACATAGAAGTAGATTCATACCGGTTCTATAATAACTTAGTTTTTAATACATTTCAAAAACTTCCAAGATTTCTAAGTCTGCTATCATAAATTCACTAGACAGGAGCAAGGCCAATCGAACCCAATTGAGAATTAAAAAGTGGAAACCGAAACAGCCCTAGCCGTTTCAAATACCGATTCCATGCACCTCAGGGTTGCCGATTACTAATCCTAAATATTGTATACTTCTGCATATACGATCACAAATGCGACAGCTCTAGCAGATGCTAAAATTGCAGCAGTATTGATTTATTTCATCAATTTGGTTCTATATTTTTTCCGAAAACTGGCATACTTGATCAATTAGATAATCGCCGTACCGGTTTTAAAAACTAACAACAATTACTAAATGCCGAAGCACAGTGGCGCGTGTTTAAAATGTATATTCGTCACACGAGTGACGTAATAAATCTTGTGTATCTGGTTGTAACTCATACACACCTAAACTAAGTAGAAAATGGATCTCAATGAATGATATTATTTAAAAGAAAGATACCCTGATATCCAGAGAACAACATACAACACTTATCTCATTAAAACATTTAGAGAAAGCTGCACACATTGCGCTACTACTCCGTAAAGCCGGTAAATATATGGCCCACACGTCCAACGGCCATGAACCAAAATATAAATTAGCATTACTGGATTAACAGCCGACAAAAAGCCGGTATAATGGCAACGTATCAGTGGCCAGCGACCATCAATCAATCGGCGGTTACAACAGTCAATAAACATCAGCCAAGTAACTAGTAAATGTCAAAAAAACTAGATGTTGAATTAATATTATGGCAACGAGTAGTCTCGTTGGTACGCTGAGTACAACTTTATCCCACGGTTTTATTAAGAGCCAGGAAACTCATGTTTACTAATCAGTAATTAATGCTCGATACTCGTATAAATTGGGCTGCTTTTTAATGAATTTTGAAATCGATCTGTTAGCTACACTAAGAGACTTCGGGCTTAATTCCATAGGTTCGTTAGTCAAAGAAGCTGCCAGAGGAAGAGTTCAGCAAAAATTACAGTCTTATGATAAGTCAGTTGGCGATGATACGTGACGATGAAGTTCGTGGAGGTGATTATTTACTCATGGATATAGGCTGGGCAATGAGAGCCACGATTGTGACAGCGGAATTGAAATTTAATATGTGAAGAAATGAAGCAGAGGACTACTTAACCATTATCACTCTTGTGGTCGAAAACCGCAGTCACTACCGACTACAACCAATCTACGTCGCGGACGGAGCTCGGATTGGTGTCTCACCAGTCACCGACCACCAGCTTGACACCGACGAGTAAGCGACCCTGGAAACCCTCATCCAGCGCTTACGCAGTACTAAGTATACGCATGGATACTTACTTCAGGTGGCATCCACGCGTACGTCCCGGCCGCAGACATCCTCGTTGTCTTGTAAACTTCCCTCGCCAGTCCGAAGTCGGTGATCTTGAGCGTTTTGTTCTCCAAGGTGTCGTCTGAGAGTATCGCTTCACTGAGCAAAACTGGAATAGAGGATGAAATAGATGTTAGTGCTGGTGCAAAATTCTCGGTGAAAGTGTTGGATACCGCTCTGCTAAGTTTGGTTGTTTGGAAAAGACGACCGATACTTTGTGAGGTTATTTCACTTTTCTGTGCGACATATTATATTACACAGAACTCCATTCGCAACACTTCAAGTAGAAATATTTCGGCGGTACTTTCGATGGCATTAATTGGCAGATAACTTACAACTATCAAGCAGTTTCCAAGTCCCGATTTTTTCTTGGCCATAGGTATAATAAAAAACCAGGGGTTACCGGTAAAGTTTTTGAAACAAGAGCTTTGCTTGCATAGCGAAAGGTTACGAATCGATTTTCTTTATTCGGGTCAACACAACACGGCGCCTTTTAGTGGAATGAACGCAAATATAGGCGACCTGCGTTTAAAGTTCACGTGAAAAGGGTTTAAAGGTTAACAAATTAGGCCACGTTTTGTCGGTATTAAATTAGATACGATACTGAGATGATGTAGCAGTATATTGTAACGGGCGAAATTTTAACCCAAAAAAGGAGCAAGCAAGCTGCAAGAACTGAAGCTCTTTGCTTAAATCTATGTTTCTCGAAGACTCACATTACAATTGGGTGCCTTCAAGACGATAGTGAATATACAGCAAACTGTCTACCAATAGTCGTTTTATATCAGATGAGATAGTGGTCAAACATGACCCTGTTAACCTTAAAAAAACAAAACAATATCTTGCCGAGCGTCTACATTCGTACAATAGAAGAGTGCCTGACCATTCTAATCAATCATGCATACGATGATACGTCTAATATCCTGCCCCAAAACCTTTCCATGCCTAGAGCCAGTATAAAGGCTGACCTTCGTGGCTGCCGCAGCGTGTTTCCCATCCACGTGACCTGACCTAAAAGAGAAAGCGTAATTGCATTTCAATAGTAATTTATTAAATAGAATAGGGTGAAATCGGCCAATCCAGAAAGGTTTAACTTGGATTGCCTGCATTTTCTTGTTTTGTCTCGAAGTTTCCACCACCATGCCCTGAGAGATCTGTTTTACTCGAACATTATGGTGACATGATGCAGTCCAATTGCAAAGGGAACGGCTGTCGTTATTAGAATCATAAACATCGATTTATTAACGCGTCATTCATAGAGGTTCCTGTCTCGCACCAACCGTAGATCCAAATTACAATGGATCGACGTCATAGTATCTACAAGTTGGAATATCAATATCGCTAATCAGTCGGTTCCTGAGTCAGGTCCAACTGCCTGACGTCACGCGATCCCTGGAAGCGATCCCGCCGAATGGGCCCATTGACATCCATTGGCTCGAGCCCCGGTGCGTACGCGCACGCGACTTTTGGCGCGCGACATGAATTATTCAGTGCCCACGGGAAGTACCCCCAACCGGATATAGATCCGGTTTCCGAACAGTGGACAATAAGAGCAAAGTTTAACTCGGAGTCTTCAGTGAGCTGAAAAATTACGGACAGCCCGGTTATCAAATCGTAATGGTAAAACGTCTTCATTTAACGTGGACAACATTACACATTGAATACGTTTAGCATTACGATGTGTGTTAGCAGTCAAGGAGTAACCCTCAATTGAAAAATACTAACCTGTAACACAGTACAAGTCTGTTAACTAAAGGCTATTCTTTTCTTGTTATTAATAGAAATGTAGCTAGTGATTCTGTACACGTGGGAAGCGGCACAGGTTTCAAGCAAACGGCAGGAATACAAAGTGTACTTGTTTCATTCAGCTTGAATACGTAAACAGAATAACGACAAAAACTAGAGTTGTCATCATCGGAAAACCTTATAATCAAATTTACTATGCTGGACAGCTGGGATGAACATGTCGGTTGTGCTAAATTGGTATTAGATAGAACAACAAAAGCACTCCAGCAATTTATTAGTAAACATAACACCGGTAGTGGTCTAGGATTTCCAGTAACCTAAGATCTCGTTTGAGTCTTCAGTTTTGGCAGATTTTCAACCTTTGCGGAATTAATTCTCGTTAGGGAGTTCTACAAGAAACAAAACTACATACGAAAAAACTAGACTTAAAATATCACTGGTGGCAACCCTAAACCTAGCCTTCTATGATTCCTAGAAGTTTCAAAACCATAGAAAATCTGTAAAAATGGGTTTCATTTCGTTAATTCACGTCCTATTGTTGTACGAGATGCGTAATTGGTCGCTCGCGTCAAGTCGCGTCGAATATTTATATTTCGAGGAATGGATGTTGTACAAATTGTATGCTAATATTGGCGGCTATTTGAATAATTAGAAATCCCGAGATGAATATGAGACAAAGAAATCTTGATTTGCGATATACCTAATATAACATAGAATATGTGTTACTTCAATATTTTGTTACGGGCTATTGTTGGCAGTAAATGTGGCGCTTACCATCCGGAAAACGACCTGATAGTCTCGTCACAGCATATATTACCTCCTAAGATTTTGCGAAATTCGGATACATTTTGATAGATAGATAAACTCTTTATTGAAATACCACAGAACAAAGAAAACTGAAAAAAAAAAAAAAAATAATAAAAAAAAAAACAAAAACAAAAAAAAAATAAGAAATAAGTTATAATAACCGTCATTATTAGCAACTTTATACATTATGAATATCGTATCAAGTTAAACAATTTATGTTCCAAAACTTACAATTTAATAATTCAACTAAACCTAAAACACAAGCATTTTATTTCTTTGAAAGTGAAATGAAGGGGGAAATAGGAACAGTTATTATGATCGAGAGAAAACAAACCCTAACCAAAGACGAGAAGGGAGGAAGTATGTTGGGAGATAACGTTGTAGGAAACAGGTATCTCATTGTGCACGCAGAGAAAATTTTATGCAGCAGAAGGGTAAGGTGCCGTTAAACACGTCTGGATATTTCAAGTTAAATCGACCGACGTTGCAAATGGAGATTACACAGAGGTTCACGGGCAATTCAATTTAATTTCTTCGCAAACATCTGAAAAAGCGTAAAGTTCAATTTCGCAAGACCCCCAAAGTCATTAGGAGCGTGAATAACATCAGAAAGTTTACTCCCCAAATGTTTGTGTCACGCGGCACGCCAAGGGGTTATTTTTTAGGATAAAGTTTTGACAGGGCTTCGCGGAGTTTGGGGTTTCCTTGGTATTAATTCGAGGAGTTTCCACAAGGAGACGGTAATGCACTCCCCGGGGAGGTAATTTGGGGAAGATTTGTTTGCAATATGCCTGTACATGAGATACGACGGTATTTGGGTGTAATTTCAAACTTAATAATGGATTTGTGTGATGTTTAATTACTGAAATATTGCCCTCAGATGAATGGTAGCGAAGTCTTTGCTAAATAGTGGCGACTACTTTCGACTACTTTGCTAAATAATGGAATCTCAAGTATTAAAGCTGACATGGTCACTTATCCAGTAATCACTGCAAACCACCAGCTAGTACCTACTTAAGTTAATCTGACAGTGACAAAATATCGGAAATACGACATCTAATTTCTAGTGAATACAATTCAAATTTCACCGATACATCAGAGTTTCACCATTATCTCGACCTGTTTTCCAACTCAGCTGACAAAAATGTTACAACCCGTCACATATACTGCAAATGTTACTTCGAAAGTAATCCAGGAAAGTACCAAGTCAGGGATATAAACCTGTATGTCTGCAGTATCTAGACCCCCGCGCTTTTACTGCGCGGTTTACAGCGATGGACTTTTATGATAGCATTATGTGCCACGTTGCCAATTTCAGAGACAATTTTGTTCTTATTTTTCGAGTTGTTCCTGAATATATTTATGTGGGCACATTTGAATATTTAACGGCAGTTCTACGTGGAATTTCTGTGAGTTTTATTCGTGGAATTGTTTACGTGGTACTTTCTTTATGAAACAATTTAGGATAAAGAGTCTGGTGACCTTTCGAACGAGCTACAGGTCAGACTTTTGGGTGGGGCATCGCGGATCGTTAATGGGATCCACTAACATTTTAAAGACCTTATTATGGAAGTAGTTCCATAAAGAAGTTTTACAAAAAACATGCTTTAGTAAAATTTATTTGAAGACCTTGATGGAACCCGGTGTTTTCATCAATTTCAATTATATTGTTCACCCTAAATCACCTCTAAGAACACGTTTACTCAAAAAGCAATGTTATTATAATTCAGAAACCCCTGTACTCTTTTACTCCATGTTTATTTCCTAAAAGCGATTCAACAATCGTAGAACATAAATTACAACAATTACGTAGTTAGTAGCTAACACGCGTTAATTACACAAGGGGGAGCGTTCGTAACCGCATCGCAACAAAAACAAATGGGGTGCTGGTACGAATGTAACACGTATGTTACAATCTAGGGTGCCAGGAACCTACTGTGTGTCTATTATTCTGTGGCGCCGACGACGGAGGCTTTTCAATTATACCAGTACACTCGGAGTTCTTCACGCGACGTATGGTACTTGAGATTAACTAACGATGACACAGTATAAAAGGTCAGTAGAGAAAGTACGTACAAAAGGATTCCTGCACGGATCAGGGCAAAGGTTGTTTTCCTGACTTATAGCCTACGCTAGGATAGAATTTGCAAATTTTACGCGCATTTAACATGCGCGAGTGTTGGTAGGCGTGACGACAGACAATTTGTTGGAAAATTATTTACTACATGTAACTGTAAAGAATTAGTATAACGACCTAATGAAGATAAGTTTACATTTGACGACGTAAAGGTGACATGTCGTGCAATGATTAAGTATTGGACTGGCTTGGAATCCATCTACTCGCATTTTCCTTAGCTTTGTCTACGTCTGTCACTCATTGATGTCGGCCGATAGAACGAAAAAGAATGATAGTACGACTGCAAAAAAAAAACAATCCTGGCTTGAGCTGTTTTGATTGAGCATTTAATTAGCTGATCACGACAAAAACTAATAATAAACTAGATAAACTGTTTTTTTGGTGATTTCTTCCAAATAAGAGTTGGTCCTTCGATCTCTTCAATAGGATTTAGAACAAACTAAGAAAAGCAATATAAAACAACACTTGGGCAGCCTTCTGCCTACTCATACATTCTCCAACACGAATAGTGAGTGCTATTGAGTAGGCATATAGAAACTCTTCTAGTCGTCTTCTACTCGTCGCAAACACAATGGTAACGTAGTACAGTACAAAGCTAGCGCTCAGAATTCCAAATTAAAAAGTCTTTTGATACGAAGATGTCTGGAGATGTCTTGGCACGAGTACGAAAAAGTTCTTAAGCCAGATTGATGATGTTGTCTCTTCGAAGGTCGGTGGTAAAAAATGGAAGGCTCGGTCAGGTAGCTTATAGCCGAATATTTACACTAGGCAAGGTTGTTTTTGATCTAGTGAACGCATTGGGCGGCATTGCGGGTCATTTTAAAGATTTTGTGTGTCTGAGCGGTAATCTGTTTATTTTGAAAATTACACAGCCACTGACACAGGGACCAGCTGTACCTAATAAATTTACAGAAATCAGCTATCCAACATAACAATAATATAACAAACCTAACTCACCGCAAATAATATTGGAAAACACGCAACAAACAGGAAAACATAATAAGTATGAAAAACAAAAACAATGCATTAATTAAAAAGTTGATATAATCTGGTGTTACTTTATAGCTTAGGGTAACTAGTTTAATACGATTATCTGGATTTTTGTCTGAAAAAAAAACCACTCAAAAACGATGTAAGTAAAGTGCAATATCCATTAGCAAACGTGCCAAACGCGAAATTTTTGGGACAAGTCATTAACGCTTTAAAAACGGTTATGGTTATAGTTATGGAGACAGAAGGCAAAGTTTGTAAAGGGTCCATAGTCAATCGAACAGACACAATGTCTTATCAACCCAGATGCAGTCAACGTTAGCAAATGAATTTATTGGCATTACATTTAATGAAACCGCTTTTGTTTATCCGGTCGATAGTCCGCGGGCTGCGCCGGCGCCAGCGATCAGCGACCACCCACTCTCAGAATAGCATTACGGCTTATGCCAGGTTCACACCATTCGGTTTATGTGGGTCAATAAAATAACTGAAACCGACTAATTCGTTACGATATGTAATTGGTCCATAGACGTCCATGGTTTTCACTGAAATTCCATCGGATGTGATTTTGCATAATGTCGGAAACGAATGGCCAAGAAGGACGAAGGACCAAAAACACAACATACAACCAAAATACAACATTTTCATGTAGGTAGTGTCATGCGCAGGTCAACAAATAATCGTTTCGTGTAAACTGAGCTTTATTTATAGCGTAAATGTATATGGGAAATACACATATTAGGCATTATAGCACGGTCGTTACTTCATAAACATACTTTTGACGACTGTGCTGGGGGATTTATTGCCAAATTATAAGCATTCAAGCAATAATTATTAGGCACCTTAATAGACAGCTAAAAGCTTTTAGCCGGAATTAAACCTGGCCTAAGTTAGGTCGTTTATGGAGAAATAAATAACTCTCAAAGTTGGTCAGTCTTTACGATAACTTGAACTCGAGTATAAAAGAGGGAAAGTAAGTATTCTCGCTACTACTGACTAGTGAATTTAAAAACCGATTTGATAGATTAGATATTTATAAGTACAGTATTTTAAATTAAAAATCTTAGATAGAAAAAGAAACTGTCGTCAGGTTTTCGAGGTATGGCAAGCGCTAGACTTCAACTATGAAGCTAATCAGCTAATCAGTCGCCAAGTTAAATATAGTAATAATCCGGCGCCGTCGATGACAGACAGACAAACAGGCTTCTGTGTGGTGAATGGCCAGCTTGTCGCTAACACGGCGATATATATTTATGGTCGCTGGCGACCGACGAGTTCTATGACTTCTATGTAAGAAGAGAAGAAATAATTCATGAGAATGATAATATTAACTTTCATAGTCTGACAGGCTTGGTGGTAGAGATTGTGGCTTTATTAGATGTACTATATCAAGTTGTTTATAAGAAATAAGCAAATATTTAAAGCTCAATACTACAAACAAAACAGAATTATTGGATACCATTGGCAGTTAACATCCAAATAAATTTCAAAGTTCATCTGATACATTTTTAGACTGAACACACGTATGATCTTTCATGTGTTTCCTTATTTCACTTCAGAGGTGTGAAACCCAAGAGACAAGCGACGAGAAAAACCAACATGCCCTTATACCTTAACCAACTTTGCTAATGGAGTGGTCAACGATAACAGTTTTACTACACATATCCGCAGTTTACTCGCACCACTTGCCGTCGTTACCTCAAAAGTAGTCATAAACCATCGGCCAGCAGTAAACATGTCCAAGTGTAATAAAGCTGAATATATTCGAACACCGGTTATAAAAAGTAATAAAGCATCGATAATCGCTACAAAAAATCAGTCGCCATGAAAGATTCGGAAGCGGGTGGCAGGTTACAAAGGTCGGTTACATGATAAATCTGAAGAATTTATGTCCTGGGCCATTATTCGCTATGAACACCTAGATTCTTAACGCGCTCATTTTGAACTATCAAAATAACGTGCAGAAGCTAGTGCGATTCGAGAAATTTAGAGGTTCAAAATAAGTAAGTCATTAGGAAATGACGCGTTTTCGGATAGGAATCTCATGTGGCATAGCAAGTAAGAGGCATGTTTATTTAGTTTCAATTTGACAAATATATAAGTAGGTACTACCTTGAAGAATATCTATTAGCAAATCTAGACAGGGGCCTAGCTAAATAGGCCCAAACAGAATGTTTAAAGTAATGGAATGAACTAGCACGTGCATGCATGACTTGACATGTTATATTACAGACTTTTATTAAACTGACTGTGATAATTAGTCTGGATAACTATGAATATACATCTATGTGGTTCAAATGTTGCAAGCCTTTTATACGCAAAAACAAGAATGTTTTTCATAAAGCTGTGAGCATTGCTAACTCTTGATAATCTTCACGTGAAGAGCCACTACAAAAAGATGCTACA
Source organism: Campaea margaritaria (assembly GCA_912999815.1). NCBI lineage: Eukaryota > Metazoa > Arthropoda > Insecta > Lepidoptera > Geometridae > Campaea > Campaea margaritaria. The sequence continues at coordinate 10,513,246 of OU538802.1, read as the reverse complement.
ATTAGTTATTCTGTGGCGTAGACACTATTATTCCTTCTGTGACAGTGTTTACACCCATAATCCGACGTGATGAGACTTCTCAGAACTAGTATTACCGAGATCAACGATCTCTCCGGCTATGTTAATAGGGGGGTATTTTTAACATCACTTATAAATACTTACTATGTATTATGCGAGAGCTTGGAGATATCCAAGATCTTATTAAATAAGAATTTAAAAAGATCTGTACTATTGTGCAACGTAATCTTGCGCATAATATCATCTTCAACCAATAACGTCCCGCTGCTGGGCACGGGTCTCTCCTCACTTTCGTGAGGAGGGTTAGGCCATAATCCACCACGGGGGCCCAAAATATGCTTCTCTGTTAATAATAAACAGGCATTGGGGACTAAATAAGCTCTAGCATTTACGTCACATTTTGTAACATTACTTTGGCTTATTTCCATATTTCATTTTGGAGTATCTTCTCATATTTTATTGTTAACAGTTTGAAGCAGTGCTAAAAGAACGTTATTCGAATTAAATCATCAAATTTCAACAGGCATGCTTCACGACACATTTGTCAGAGCGGAGAGGATGTCATAAAACACTTAATTCCGTTTTTCCTTCCACACGGTCACTGACATCTCTAAATCAATTCCCAGAACTGCAGAAGCAAATCCACCGCGATTGGTTTAATTGGTAAATGATCGCAGGAGCGATGAGATCCATAAATAGAGTTAATGGCACAAGTTGGGTTCCGATGGAAGCTTGTCCAGTTTCTTGATTATGGCATCTGGCAATAAATCTCACGTTTATCTCGATTGAAATGAGAAAATAACTGAATTGCTTAAGAAAGTAATTGTGTAAGAAATTAAAGCCGATGGGCTTCGTTATACTCTACAGTCTACACTACTATAATTTCCGTCTATAATATATTCAGTAGCTGTTAAAAAACTAAACAGATTAATTAATAAAAACAAACATAAATGCCAACAATATAACATGGTCCCTAACACAGGAAACGTTCTAAACAATATAACGGCTATGGGATTACTTCCTGCGGATAATTAAAATCATAGGTTCGATAAGCAATGGTAAAGGTGTCAATAAATAAGATGTCGAATGCCTTACGTAACACCCACACCTTAACGGACAATTAGTACTAAAATATGAGGAGAAAACACACGAAAGGTTAAGAAGTCAATGAGGCATTTAACAAGGCGTGTCTACAAATTCTTAACGCATAAACGGCCAAGTGCCGTGGTCTCTCCCACATACCTTATGGGGCACTCAAACGTTTCGTCAGTTTCACCCGTCAGACGTAAACAATGTCTCCAGACAGACAAATACATATCTTAATGCTCAAGTAAATAAGGCTTACGTTGGTCCGGTGGGGAGAATGACGAAATAACACGCATTCCGCTCAATCCTGGCGATGTGTCGAGAAATTGTTGTATCTTAGAGAATTGGCTGCTAATTAGTAGGGCAAGGTTCGCCGTTGGTCAACAGTAACAGCTGCGATTATGCAATCGAGCAACTGTCCTGCAGTGAACTAGTTAAGGCTGGTAAAAGCTTTGTGAGTACTGTTCAGTTTATTTGGAACACAATAGTCCGTGCTCCAAATTCTAAATTGATTGAAATCTTCGACTTCAGATTCAGAAGCACATTAGCAATTCTGTCTTTCTGTGCCTACCTTATTGGAGTAGTACTCACAGAGTTTATAGCTATTTTTCTATTTGTAAAACGTGCCGTATCTTACCTGAAACAAAATAGAACGTTAGTTAACAATGTGCTTTAAGTATAAGCAATAATGCCTTTATAATTTGCGTAACTGGTCTGATAAGAAAACCTACAAACAAGCGAATAAAAAGCGAGGTGGATATAATTTTTAAAGCAAATCTTTTCTCTGGTCTTTGGAGGTTACTCATTGGTAATTAACTGAACGTTTGTGAATAACAAAGACAATCGTCATATAGCTTTTTAAATTTAAAATTAACTATGTCTGGTCGCAGTCTCGACGTGACGAATAGAGTTCAATCTGACTTGTTGTAAGGATTCCTCGCAGTATTGTCGCACGGTAGTATCGGGTCGAGCGTGGCACGGCTGAAGGCTGCCAAGGTCATCCAACATCGCCTGATCGCTTTACTGCCAAAGTATCAGAACGTTGGGAATATAGAACTGACAGAAGCCTGAACAGGATTCCCAATGACAGTTTTCGCACGGCATAGCCGTCCGGGGTGCCGGGTGGTGCCGGGCTGCGCGTGGCACGGACGGCCAAGGTCATCGCCTCAGCGTGCCTTCGACTGATCGGTTTACTTTACTACTAACACGTGTGCAAAATAGCCGCCATTACCTGCCACATTGTTGGCAGACCTCAGAAACCAGGAGTGGCGAGGTTATAGGTCGTTCCGAGTAAAAAACTTAAAGATCTAACTACATTTTTTTAAACAATTTATTTCACCATAATGCAAAAACTTACAATTAGGATAGGAATTCAAAATAATGTATTTAATGTACCTACGCACTTAATTTCATCAGCCATATAAGTATCTTGACTTTAATAGAGTTGCGCAAGTGATTTGTGACTGGGAACTAGTTTTAAAATGTTATCAGTTAAAATAATATTTGCAATAGCCGCCGGCGGCGACTGAGATGCAAAACAAAATGTGCATGCATATGCAAAACAGGTGTTTGTGTAAGATTCTGATAACAGTGTTTCCTAATAAAGCTAAGTGTAGTTTTCGGAGGGGTTACTGACCAGGAACGGTGTCACAAAACCTGGCGGTCAGCGTGACGCGTAGTTTTCGCACCTAGTCGCGTAGTCGCGCCTATTGGTTACGTATTTCTTATGCCAATTCCAAGTGCAGAATTATAATCACGATCTCATATTCATTAAGGTCATTAAAATAAATTTGCTAGTTATTAAATCTTAATAACATTTGGACCAGAAAAACTGGGCAAATAAAATTAAAGCACCCTCATAAATTATCATTATATTTTTATGTTATTTAAGATCTTAGATTTATGTTAATTCAGTGGAAGACACGTTACGAAATCGTATCATGATAATACAACTGCCAAAATCAAAATAAGAATAACAGAGGATTTTTGAAGAACAAACGACTCAACACAATTTGACGCTTTCTAACCGGGACGTTATACATCGCCATACATATTTAATAACAACACTGTCTTTCACATGTCCGGATTGTCACATACTTCAAGGTTAATGTCCTGTTTATGAATTTTATCCAAAGTGGTTAAACCAATAATACGAATAACTTGATTTTTGATATCGGCGACGGCTTTTGCCAAGTTCCGTTATACTCCAAATTGGCTACCTAGATATTGAGGGTTGATAATATTAACGTAATGCACTTTGAGTTCCAGATGTAAGTCGATAAGTGTGGAAATAAATACCATAGTTCATTTTTAGTTCGAACGTCACAGATAGAGCGAACATAATTTAATATTCTCCGTGTACATGGACGATATTTTGATAGCAAGTGTGAAATAAATACGTCATCAAGGTAACGCAACAGAACCATGGCCCGGGTCTAGCCGAAAGTGATTTCTTCCGCAGTGATTCACGTCACATACAAGATGCAAACAGCTTTCTGCATGATTCACGAGGCCAATGGGACGCTTCGCCGAATATTTTGACCACTTGAGTTTAGGCAGTAAGTAGTTTAACGCCAATTGCCGAGTGGTCATTTCACAGCTGGATTTATTTATAGCCATGCATGAAGATGTAATTTGAGCTGTTCACGGTTGGATATCGTGATTCTTTTGTAGCATAAGGTAATCATGTAAGGAATTACGTGTCTACTTGTAGGCACAAATTATAATGATTAATGTCCTAATATCATTGTTATAATATTGATAATACACAGTACATGACACACATTAGAAGACCTAAAAATCCCAGGATACCTACAAATTGTCAATTCTGTATTCCGTAGCGTTCGTCAGCATTAGAAATTAAGGTCTTTCAAAGAGCCTATGTATACCTCATATCAAGATTTACATGGAACACCGGACAAGCTCAAGTTTTCTATATCACTTGCCCAGTTCTCACGCTGCCAATGTACAGAAATCATACTGGACTGTAGTTACTTAATTTAAATCCCTTTCGTAATAACCGAGCTGTGTCCCATAATACGCTCATACATATTCATCCAGCCACGAATTGTAATCCGATTACGTTTTGTCGTCGAGATGCAAAGCGACGCGTGTGTCTGATGGAAGCTTAAATTAGAATTTACCACGAGATTTATTAACATTTGTTTTAGTAGATGCGAAGCGACTTGATTGTTTGGTCCATAGAAAGACGTCACGGAAGTCTTTGGAGAAGGATAAGGAAGAATGGTGATAAACTGATGCGAATGAAGATATGAATTAAAGGTTCTTCCTTCTCAGACCCGTGCTCAGCAGTGGGACGATATGGGTTGATGATGACGATGATATGACAAATAACTTATAATAACACAAGATTGCAATTAGTACGAAATTTTTGGAATAGTTTACCTATTTTTTGTATTAGCGTCGAGGAGTAGAATACAAATATTACTATGCGTACGGCCAAGCATAGCGCTTAAGGGGGGAGCCTGCTTTAGAGGCTTCGAAAAATCGTTTTTTTTTTTTTTTGCATAAATGTCTTCCCAAACTATCCAAGAATATGCCCCTAAAATTTCAAAAGCAAATTCAAATTATTTTCGGAGCTACAGAAGAAATAGTGAGCAAGCGTCAAGCAGGTATACGAGCGGCCGAAAACTTTGACGGGCGATTTCTCGGTCTTTCATTTTTACGATTTTCCCGAGTTGGCGGGAAAGATAGAAAAAAAACTAAACGTCCTATCGAAACGAGACAAAATTGGTTGTGTTCGGGATAAAATTCTCTTCTAGTTGAACCTAAAAAAACTTGAAAAAGTCATCATTAACCATTTTTTTAAACAATCTAAAGTGAATTTTTTTTTCCAAAAAAATGAATTTTTTTTTTAATTTGCGAAAAATAATTGAATTTTTCACTTTTTTTTTAATTTTTTTGGTTTAACTAGAAGCTATACTATTGAAAATTAAATTTTTTTTTGGTTTTTTAGTTTCAGATGAAAATTGCGACCTGCATCTTTCCCGCCGCACGACACATGCATACTCGAGGCGCCTCGGCGAAATGCTTGTACCACGCATAATATGACATATATTTTGATGAAAAAATTTGAGAAGACTCTTGAAATACATAACAATAAAACCTGAAAGTTTCGTTTCAATCAAATATTTCTTTCCTTCCCAAAAAAATCCTCTAAAAAATCGATTTTTTTAAGCTTCTAAAGCAGGCTCCCCCCTTAATGTCAAAAGAACGACCTGCTGGTCTTTTCTTTTAATTTAGTCTCGATATTAATTTGGTATATCATAATCGATCGAAATAAAACTAAAAGCTACGACAAAAACAAAATCTAGATTCAAGGATTGTAAACAAGCTCATTAAGCTGCGAACGTATAGTAATTAAATAGTTTTTTGTTTATTACCAATCAGTGTCACAGCGGGTCGGTCATACACTTTTAATTTTAGTGAGCAAATAAATTATTATAATCATGTGTAAACTAGTTTAATTAACTACTTCATTGACGATGGTTCACTTCGCGTCAACCAAAATAAGAAACTGAACGTTATCGGTACTTACGAGTATTACGGCAGCCTTGAAAAAGCCGTTTGACGAAGAAACATCAAAGTTTAATAGCAAGCAAGCAATCGTTGATGATGCTCATATTAAACTCAGAAATGGGTCGGCACAAAAATATGTTTCGTGGTTGAAGGGATCCAACCACGAAACATATTTATGTGACCAGAATCTGTGTAATCCGTCAAACATTTCTTCTACTGAGAATATGTGCTTTCATCCATTAATCGTTTCGACATTCACCAGTAACCTCACATGGGTAAGCACGCGCACATATCCGGTGTTTTAATGTTTTTGTAGCGGATTTCAAAGCGGATTTGACCGATACGTCGGTTTGCGTAACGAACTCGTCTCGCACGACCTCATGTTTCTCCCGGACCTATTATTGCAAAAGGTTTTTCTCATGTCGCCGATCAACGTTTTATTTTTGTGCAATTAAAAGTTATCTGGACGGCCACCAAAATTTCGTATCTGAGATTAATTTTCTGATACGATCATATATTTTAATTTATTGGATGGGCGCACGTTTGACCGGTATCACACCTGATGTTGACTGACGATGCGGTCGTCGATCTTTTATTTAAGATTAATGGTTGAGGAATTATAGATACGAAGAATCCCACGGGAATAAGTAGCGAAAAAGAAACATCACGACCCTGTACGTTTATTTTTACCGAATGAAATAATCTATTACTGCCTGCTTCGACTGAACTATTAGTTACACTGCGTTTTACCCTGGCAAGCCCCACAATATTTGAGTACCCAAGTTACCCTAACCCAGTAAAGCGCTGTTAAATTTGCCGAATGACCCCTGGATCGCCGTAAACCAAGTTAATTGTGAACCGAGCCGTGAAGTAAACACGCCGGCAAGAATACAACCGCAGTAAACCTTATCACACCGGTTTATGGTCAGAGAAAACAATCCAGAATCTGAACCAACCTTAGGCTATATTTACCGATTCGGTTTGGAAATTACGGCGAATTATTATGAATTTCGTTTATCTTTAGACGAATGAATTATCGTTAATGTAATATCGACTGCATGACCCGTTTTGTCTTTTTAAATTACAATGCACCTTTTGAATAAATTTTTCGGTATATATCTGTAATCGGATTGTAATTGAATTGTTTTTGAAGGGTTTCAATTGGGGCCTGGAGCGGCCCACTACCCAATTCAATCGTACCTTTTTACAAGCGATCAGTGAATAAGGAAAACGATTAATGCACGTCAGTCCTATGTCTGCAAATAATTATCTATAGTTAACAAACCTTACACAAGGGCCGTGGGAAAATGCGATCATTCTCAGTACCCTGATGTTTTTTCTTTGAAGGCATACGTCACAACATCGACTATTAGCTGCGACTGACAATGATGACATCAACCACCGACGGTGTGACGACCAGTGACGAGTGGTTTGCTATAAGTTATGGTTTTCAATGTCAACGGCCTCGAAATTTTCGATTTATATCTTATATCATTTTTATGTCACGTGATACTGTTCCAATGTTAAGACCGAAGGTCAACTTGGATTGTTTGTGAAGAAATAATAACATAAGCCTTCTTATATGAGGCGATATTAAAAGCAAAGTAGATGTTATGTTTTAAGGTAGTAAGTACCCATTTTGTCAAGTTGAAGTCGAAGTTTAAAAGAGCACTTGAGGTCTGCCATTTGGCTGCTTGCCATAGAGCTTTACCCTACTCTTGACTTGAGCTAGACCCTAGAGAAAAGATTTGCTCAGAAATACTGAAATCTTCATTATTGTGCCATTATTTATCGAGGAAGTTATTACTAACTGGATGACTTAACGGTGACGTCGCTTATTGAATAGAAACATCTATATTATATTTCGCGTTATCAGCGTCGCTTCCTCGAACATGTTTAGCATGGTAGAGCTGTAGCGTTATGCAAAGCCCGATTACGGGTAAAACCCAGCGGATTGTTCTATAATAAGCGGTCACTACACAAACTGCAATACAATGAGAGTAATAGAGCTGTATTTAGTTTCAAACGGAGGTGGCGATAATTCATGGTCTCGCCTCATTCTTGTGCCCGTTATAATTTACCTAATTAAATTATGTAAATTCTAAAGTTGGGTGTTCAACTAGCTAGATGAATGTAATCGGGCCCCAACCCTACGGTTTACTCTAAAAACGAATAAAAATGATTTTCAGAATGTCCCATTAGCAGAACATCTCATTCTTATATGGTCCCATTCGAATAAAGTCCCATTCTCAAATGGTTCTAATTGCAGAACATCCCATTCTCAAATGGAAGTAAAATAATACTTAATTCATTTGTTTGTTGCAAAATTACATCATCCTTCCGAATCTTTCGATAACCTCAACAATGTAACTGAACAGCACAAATTCCGGGTAAAATTCCATCGCCATGGGTTTATTACTATTTGTAATAACACGCGATGTTACAATAACACGATCGCCGCGAAGTGTGTCAACAGCGGCGCGTGCGCAAGACATAAACGACGTCTCGTGTGACACTTCTGTTTGATACACGTTTACGGATTCAATGGCAACGAGCCAGGTGAAATAACACACTCCATGAGGATATTTCTTACTTTTTTAAGCATGTCGGTATAATCTCGACACGTGAAGCTAAATTGACCGTTCAATTACTTTATACAGACCGATCTTGATCATTTCGAAGAGATAGGAGTGCGCGAAGGACCAATAAGTGTTAATGTCGATGATATGTCTTTTAAGGTACACAGATTAATCTCTTGACAAATGATTATATTTGCCGTCTATAGAATTATTCAAATGCGTAGACAACAGAAACGTTTCAGAAAAAGACAAATAATTAACTCTTCAATTCAAAGGTGTCAATACTGAAAAATGTGGAATAAAACATTAACGAACACTGCTATCAAGCTATGCTTAACTTCCCTAACTACTCGTGTTTAGAGAAAACAAACATTTGAATTTCATCGAATGGAAACTCCGCATTGCAGGCACTTTGTGATAACAATCGGAGCCGCCTAAACCCCTGTTTTCGATCCCTCATCAATTCTATACAAATCGGACTACTTTCCAGATTAAACGATAAGTCATCCACTCATCAATCATGTATTGTCTTAGGGGGAGAAATACCATCGGGGAATGACATGTCAAAAATGCTCAGTAGTTTCACACAGTTCGAGTTCGATGCGAGCTTGACAGCTCTTACAGAGTCGAGGGAAATCGATCGTAAGCTCGTTTCCAAGCTAGTGAACTTATACAGGATATAAATAGTTCCTGGCATCACGGCACGGTTTGTTTTGACAATTTGACGCAGTCTAGTTGTCAAAAATACTGCAGGACGATCTAAAAGTAATATAAGTAATTATTTAATAACTATTGGGGAAGCTCCTGTCGTGCTCCTTAAAGATTTTTTGCTAACTGGCTAATTGGAGAGCTCGCGAATAATTTGTCACAGCTCTCCATTCAGCATCTCGAGACGTTTTAAATAAATAAAGATAATATATAGCTGGGTTTCTTGAACATGTTTCACATGAGGGGTCTAGAACCTAGATCTATGCCATATAGACATGGTCTTACACTATTTCCATGTTACCATCTTCCTCACGCCAGTTCCCGAGAAACGTTTGCTTTTACAGTAAAACGGGAAACGCCTAGCAACAAAAAATATAGCTTGCAATCCGGATTATAACAACCCTGTTCCGCATGGTGTGCAATCGATGAAATTCAAATGATAAAGGAGTACATGCAGACGTTGGCATTTAAAAACGACAGCTGCAGGAATGCTTTAATGTGTTTAGGGGCTATCTAATCGGCAATCTCTGGGGTATGTCGGCCCAGGCCCGTAGTCAGAATCTACTGACGGCTGGTATGTGTTTGTGCTGGGAGGTACGAACCAAAAAAAAGAATGGGGTTTTAACCTTTCTACAAATTGTTTTACAACAAAAACAAACAAGTTCTGACACTATAGGGCAAACCTCCCTCTTTCGTTTTGTCCTTCGTGGTGTATTTCGGAAAAATTACTGTTTTTATTGAGCCCCCATGCAACTACGCCTGCTGCCGGACCTGGTTCCACTCTAATGCGAATAGGTGGTGGGTTGCATGTCCCAGCTAGTACTTAATTACAATGACATTCAAATGAGTGGATACAGTGCCTACTCGACTGGATAAGGGGTATATTTTTACATCATAAAATAATTACTAGTTTTCAATTTCCGGTATTTGTTTTGTATTATGTAATTACAGTGCATGTTCGTGTGGCGAGTTTTATGAACCTACACAACGACTCCACTCTAAATTGTATTTACCGGAAATCTAAAGAACCAATTTTAGACCATATGTCTGTACCCACTAGCGGATAGTGTATACGAAATGTGTAGCGCACCTATCCAGTAAATCTACCTTTCAAAAAAAATAAGCGATGATCCCAGAGACACGCTTGAAGATTCCTAAATAAAAAGTACAGTGCAATTGAGACCCTTCTCATTTTTTAAGGGCTGGTAAAAGTCATATCCCAGAATTTCCCACGGTAAAACGAAAGCCGAACTGCACCCAGTTTTCTTAACCGCCTGGCGGATTTTACGAATAAGGCGATTAATGAACTGAGGCTCGCCAGCCAGGTAAATAAATTTAAACGGTGGTGGCATAAGCACCAATTTGTATAGGTATTTATTTAATTAGTAAACTTAGTCATAAGACGCTATTCAAGTGAACATTTCTACAAATAAGCATAGTAAATGAAACCAAAGGTGTCTTGCGCATTTTTTCCCAGCAGATAGATATGCTCCTTCTCAACTTTCAATAGAAAATTAATTCATCCAAGGGAAATAACATGAATTGGTACGGAAAAACATGTTTCAACGACCACTCGTTACATTATGCTATTTATTACATAGCCAGGTGATCCCAGGATTCCAGATAGTTTTTCCTGTTTTGTTGAGAACCGCAGTAGAGTTCAAAGGCTGAAATTAACACCACAATAATAAGACCCCCGAACAAAACTTGCAGGTTGAATAAACAGAAATAACATCGTAACGTTTCCAATTACACACGTTGTCCAAAAAGGAGAGATCTTTCTTTAATTGTGTACAAATGGGGCCACAAGATCATTACTGGCCAAAAAGCGGAGAAGGTGATAATCAGAAGTCGTTTAAACCACCGTGCAGGACTGAAAATGGTGGCAACCGACAATCATTAATGATTTTCGCGTCGACATAACAACGTGTTCGATTTCACAGGATTGGTAATGTTCTTTTGAATTGAGATAAACATATTTGTTTACTAGCTGCGCCCGGCGGTGATACCCGCGTCATTCCCGTTTCCCAGGAACTATGCTTTAACCAGAGATAGAACATAACTTATGTCACTCGGTACTGGAGTAGTAGTGTAGCTTTCTATCCATGAAAGAATTCTTAGAATCGAATCAGTTGTTTTAGACTTTAGCTCTGTAACAAAAAAACTATACCGCAAACTATGTATACACTTACAATGTTTTGTAAAATTTTTTTAGTCCGTTTTTGTCTAGTTTTTTAAATACGAAAATCAGCGTTTTGGTTTTACCGCAGCATTATGATGAGCTCGGGCCTTTTCTGGCATTGCTGGGTGCCGGCTATCTATGTTACACACACACTATTATCTTCGTTGTGTGCAGTTGTGTCAGAATAAGTGTTATTACTTTCTATCTTTCTTTGAAACTTAGGCAAACTTGCAGAGCATAATAATATTAGCAAGTAATAAGTTAGTCTGTGATAGATATTAACATAGACTCTATAAACTCTATTGCTTTGAGTATATATTTGACTAGGGTTAAGAGAAATTACTACGGGAAATTGTTACCGTTGAAACTCTCATATCAAGGAAAGAAATAACCAAACAAAATAGTATTCTCTAGTTTAGTATGGGCAGTGGAAACTGTGGGTTTAGGTTACGATGAAGGTAAACCTCTTAATAAAACATGGTGGGCAGGGTAGTATTTAAAATTTTTACGCCAAATCCCTGTATGCCGGCAGCAGTCCTCGAGAGCCCGTACAATTCTAGAGGCGTGTTTGCCATCTTCGTCCACTTCGTCATCGTCGGCTTGGTTACAAAGTAGAGCTTTGTGCTTATGAAACTTTGGAACCTGTTCCATCCATTGACAGCAGTCGGATCCGGAAGCCATTAGTGTACGGATGTTAGAGCGATAATAAGGCGATACCATGGTCTTTGTTGTATGCCGCTTCAACAGAAAGCTTTTGAGGTAGGAAGGATTGCTTTTAGTTGTTAAAACGAATGAGATACAAATTGGTATAACCGATACTGATAATCTATACATATACATGAAAGATATGATTGAAGAAGTATGCGAGATGATGAGTAAAAGACGGATTGATGAAGAAGTGTGAATGAGACCAGGCGGAGAGGATGTGACACCGCCACGCATGGATCCTACACAGGAGTTCCAGAAACCAGTAGAGGGTGTCAGGGAGTTGGTGTACTGCTTTCCGCTGGGATCGTAGCATGTGGAAAGATGTAGTCCGCCTAATATGTAGTCAAGGTAGTATTTAAAAAATGCCTCGCTTTGGGAGAGATGCTATGTATAGAAGTACCAGGACCTGATGATAGTGATGAAGCAAATGAAACTCCCTCCATGGTATTTGGTTATGTAGTCTAACACCTACTGCTAGACGTTGCTTTACTGACTACTTCCATTATAGACAAAATTCCATTCATTATGCAAAGAAGTGGATTTTAAATGTAGGTGGTCCACGTGCATGCCGGCTTCCTAGACCTGGATAAAGTAATCCACATTTAACACTTTGGCTGCTGAGCCGATTTTCTTGTCTAGCCACGGTTTTGGATCTGCACACACCGTTGTGTTTTCCCGTACCGCTAACACAACAGTTGTGTTTTCAGCACTGCAGTGAACGTGTTAAAGTAGGTATCATCAGGTGTCAGGACCTACAATTGGTCGGTTCTAGTCGCGTCCGGCACGACCTAGGTGTTTCATTTCAAAATAGGATGTCCATAATCCAGTTTTAAAATTAGGCTTCTTAAATGGTAAAACTACTGACGGCTGTGATGACGTTAAAAATGTATCTACCTGTAGCACACAAAGACCACTAAAACGAAAAAGTGCAAATGACTGCTAATTCCATATTATGCTCAATTCTGCTTTATGACGTCACGGCTCTTTAAACCGCCAACCTACTAATAATTAGCTGACTACGTCACTAATCCTATTTTTAGACTTTCAGCTGATTTAACATACTTACATATTATGTCGAATATAAACAGTTACGTCAATGGTCAGCTGTTTCTATGTAAGGAGTAATAAGTTCACTTTTTTTTAGTTACTTACTGCTGGTCGGTCTCCTTTAATTATATTATTTTTATTTCTCTGAGTAACGAGATGAGCAACTCGTTCACCTGATGGTAAGCGCTACGCCTGCACATAGCAATGAATTAACACGGTCACTGCTGAAAACACAACTGTGGTGTTAGTTGTAGTATGGGAAAACACTACGGTGTGTGCAGAGCCGCCCCCGTGGCTAGACAAGAAAATCAGCTCAGCAGTCAAAGTGTTGAGGATTTCCCGGTACAAGTACAACAGAAGTTTTTATGTGACTGGATTTCACGCGTGCAGTCCAAATGGAAAACAGCTGAACATGTCCGAAAACCAATTCACTTATTTAACACCAATGAGAATTTTCAGACCTTTTATCGCTGATCGCAGCAACAAACTGTGACAAATCAACAAAATTAACGTTCAAAGCCATTTCTCCCATACCACCTGAGAACGGAACTTGTTTTTATAAAAGGTACCTGCCAGATGTCTACACAATGTCCCTTGCGAAGTTCTACCTAATGTTACTCACTACTTTGTTGCTCCCACAGGAAACGTAAAGAAACCCCAATATCTTCAAATTACAGGCAAGACACATCGAGAAAGATAGCCCCTTGACTTACTACGAAGCTCGCGACAGGCTTGCGACAGACGTGACGAAAACACTGAATGAACCGAAACAAAATGCTACCTAGCATTTTGTTTCGGTTCATTCGGTGTTTTCGTCCTACTGCCCGTTCGGCCCCATGGGACAGGACTGCAATAGACGGGTGTAACGACACCCGTCTATTGCAGTCCTGTCGCTAGTGGCGCTAATAGGTATCTATGGCCAAAGTGCATTCTGCGACAGGCGGGACAATATCATCGGTTTCCGTAGAATATGATATATATATATTACATACGTGACATACACACAGTCACGTCATTCACCAATTTACAAAATACACAGGCCAGTAATATATAACTGTGTATGTGGTGACATTTTGCAAGTCGCGTAATGGTCGCTGTCGCTTGGCTACTTCAAAACTTTACGTAATCAGGCGGCGGATGCTCTCAGCCGATTGGCGGGTGTAAAGGGGTTAGCACCCCATCTAAGGGGAAAGGATGGAGGGGCGAACGGAAGGATATTGAAATATTGGAATTTTCATACCTTAGCCGTAAACGTGGTTAAGGTATGGGTAAAATATTGGCATTTAGAAAGGTTCCGATCAACTTTGAGCTAGAGCTTTACACCTGCAGTGAACAAACTGATAGCTAATCTGTGCAGGTTAGCGACAGGAAGGTTGTTGACCTTGTTTTGTGATTTGTAAATATGTCACGATTCGCTGTTGTTTTCGAGAAGTGGAGTTCTAAGACTATCGGCAATCATTAGTACACTAACGTATAAGAGACTTGAGTTTTTGACCAATATTTTTGCCTACTTGCAATAAATTATTTGAGTTTTGAGTTTTATTTATCTTCTTCTGCCCAACTTTAAGAAGTCTTATGAGTCTCAGAAGGCAAAACATTCTATATTGTCAAAATATAATTATTCTCAAACAGACCAATTCTTGTTTAATGGCTAATTACACAATATTAGAAAATATCTCATTATTTTTTTTATTATTCTTTTTTTTCCTTGTTCCTTTTGTGTCGTTCTTAGGCGCGACACATTGACCGTTCCGAAACTGCGCAAATACCTAACTGAAACATGTAACTTGAACAAAAGAGGTTGCAGACCCTAGACCACTTGTATGACAATAGACCTGACCTACTTTACAGTGCTTCGCAAATAATAAAGAAATATTGAATAAGCAAAGCGGTGTCATTATTAAAGTATGGTCAGAAAATAAGTCATTATCTAAAAACTGTAAAAAGGGTGGGGTCTGGTCATTATTTTAAATAAATACTTTTGGATATTTATTTATTCATGTACTATATTATTAAATTATTTGATGTAAATGTAAATTATGTATTTTTCTAATATTTTTTTTCTTTTGCTTCTTCATTTTTAGCTAAGACGTTGCGGCTACACTCCAGATATAAAGCTGGCTAAACTTAAGTTTTTTTTCACATCCATTTTTAGCCGTAATATACCTATATTATACCCATATATTATACATTGTTTTCTTTGTTCTGTGGTGTTTCAATAAAGAGTTTATCTATCTATCTATCTATCTATACCCTTGTTTACCTAATGTAATTTTTCTTTACTGTGTTTATTTTTGTTTCTGCTGTAGTTTTAAATAAAGAGTTTTCTATTCTATTCTATCCATGTTTTTTTACAAAATATATTATACTTTTGACCATTTCTCAGGTCTATGCCCGGATCTTTGAAAAATATGTATCACTAAACAATATTGATCTTTCGTTACATATTTTTCTGGTTTATTTAGCATGGGGTCAACAGAACTGTATCAGAATGGAGTGGGGACATCGAAAAGCAAATGTATTCATTTGATAAATTCATTAATGGACAATACACTGTGTATTAGTGTGTATAATAAATGTTTTATAAATATTTGAGCTAAAAACAATAATAACGCGGCACATTCACATACCTAGATCCTGAGCGCGAACTAGCACAATATATATTTATGTATAAATACATAAGGAATGCTTAAAATACCTAAGTCAATTTTATCCTCATTTCAGTATAATTTTCAAAATGCAACAAAATATGACCAATAAAGTTTATGAACACTTATTTTACTGACTGTACTTTACTTACATGTATTATGTAAATAATGTTATGTTTATGAATACAATAGATAATTTCTGCATTTAAGTACATATTTCAATATTGAGCAACTATCTAATTACATATAGTGTTTAAAATAATAATTGTTAGTCAAACTGCAGGGCGAGTGTGTTCAAGTCAAGAATGAATAGGTATCTTCTAGGCACGTATGCTTCACCTTCGGCCACATCGTCACTTACCATCAGGTGGGATTGGGGTCAAACGCTGGCTGAGTACATCATAACAAAAGACAAAACAGCAGTAAGGCTAGGCTAGAAAACCTAGCCTACTTACTTAGTCAAAACCTCCAACAAAGATGTACCTACTCACTAACAAAATACATCCTAAGAAACATCCAACCAACATTAACATAATTATATTTTTTAAGGAATTTTAACCACTTCTGCATAGCCATGTCAGCCCCATAGATACTCTCTGAACACTGACTGCTGAGCCGATTTTTTTGTCTAGCCACGGGTATGCACACACCGTTGTGTTTTCCCATACAGCTAACACCACACAGTTTGTTTTCCCATACTCGTGGCAAGTTATGAAAATCACCACAGTTGTGTTTTTAGCAGCGAATGTGTCACATATGACAATAGCTTTAAGGCTATAGAACCTAGCCCACGTAATCAGAACATCTGACAAAGACATAAACCTAGCAATTAATTATGCAAATCAGCATTAACTATTTGCGGATTGACACCAAAATTAGCACATGCTACACTGGAGGTTGCCAATGAACTAGGTACTCTCTAAAAAATCATGTGGGCAGCATAACCACTGCAAAGCTCTGTGGGAGGAACAATATTGTATGGAGTTGCATAAGGGCCTTAAATTAAGCTAAGTACAGGTCACACCTCGGCGACCTAGATTTGTGAAATTGATTAAATTTGTTTCTAATATATTTATTACACTCGGCAACTGTGTACTTTGTGTGTTGGTAACTTAAAAATGATGGTTGGTACACACCAGGATTAGATGTTACAATGATTTTACAATTAGATATTCTGGGTGCTAAATATAATGTCAATTTATTTATGCATCTTTTTATTATTGCAGAAGCTCTTTATCACTCTCAACTTAAAGTCTTTCAGATTATAGTTTTCGGGAAACAAATAAGCTAGTAAGGTGTTCCTTTGCTGTTCAGATTATAAATGTGGATGCAAATCGCTTTAAGCGGATCGGAGGAATGTCAACCATATATGGATGCAGTGTTTCCATATGTCTTTTTTTATCGATAGAAACATTATGAATGTATAACTTGTTTATTGGCTATAATTATTAACACTTATTTTAGTTTTAATTATTGGTCCTTTCTCACTCAATACATAGAACAGTGTTGATGATTTAATTATTTTGTTTTAATTTAACTACTCTCTCCCGAAGTACAAACAGCCCTTACTCAGTTATATATTATGCAGTATTACTCTCAGTCACATCACCAATAAACACAGAACGAGAAAACCCCATCATTGTTTATGACTAGCATTATCTCTTGGATTTGTTGGTTGACAGTGACATGTAAGAATTAACTTGTAGACTGGCATAGGCACGGATCCGGCCAGACAACAATTAAAAATCTATTGTCTCCATAAACCGCACATACAAAAGATTAAAAAAAAACACTACTCATCTACAGTGAGTTGACGGGAGTCAAAAAACTTCACAGAAGGTCCTAGACCAGATTGGCGCAGAACTGGGATGAATGGTGGAGAACGATGAGAGAAAAGAGGAGACTTATGTCCTGCAGTGGGTCGAATGAGCTGCTCATAGTGGTGATGATGATGATCTGACTCTAGCAAACGGTTAGACAATCTTAGCCCCTGCGTTTCATTCTTACTGTGCAAACAATAATAATAACAATAATTACAAATTAAATAAACAAAATAAAATTCTTCACATTAACTTGACAGACAAACTGGTCAGACAGTCCGAAACAACCTGTCATATTATCGTGCAGCACCCTGTATTACATCCAGTAATACTGCTTGGCAACTGGCAACAAAAACAATAGCAGAGAGCAGTAAACGAGAGCATGCAAACTATGCTGCATTAACATGCGAATACAACAA
This sequence comes from Campaea margaritaria, assembly GCA_912999815.1. NCBI lineage: Eukaryota > Metazoa > Arthropoda > Insecta > Lepidoptera > Geometridae > Campaea > Campaea margaritaria. The sequence goes on along the minus strand of OU538802.1, from coordinate 10,495,492 downwards.
ACATGCATTATTTGCTTTAACAACACCTTCAAAAACAAACAATAGGGCAATAAAACCTTTGCTTTAGGGCCAGTGAGGAATGTAGATAAATTCTTATCAATGTTGGTTCAGTTGGTAACGGAACCTCTCTCTTGAACGGACTCCGCTATTTTAGACCAAGTTTTACTTTACGTCTAACTAGTGCCGCTAGTCTAGAGGACAGTATATTTTTACAATGAGATGTCTTTGGATGTCATGCTTGACCACAAAGGCACAATGGACCATCTTCACATAAATAGATCCTGAACTAGGAATCCCTGTATTAAAAAAAAACGGTTTTGGTTTACTGTGGATTCTGACATGCTTATTTATTACCATCTGCACCTACCATTAGCAGCACACCCTAGCTACCAAACCGGTTGATTGGTTAAGTAATGTCAGAGGCCCTCTGGCAGCCTGATAAACTCGGAAATCCGAGGCCCGTCTAACCTCATACCAGAAAAAACAAATAGCTAGGTCCATTTAGTTAGTTAAACAGGAAAAAGTTTGTGCCTTCTTATTTATGGACTGTTCAGTCATTATAACAGCAAAAGATGGGATAGGTTATGTACAAATTGTGACAATAATAGTGTTATCATCGGAGTGCAGTGTTTTGGAACAGATAACAAAGTAGGATATGACCTTGGTCACTGACTCCATTTCAGGTCTCAAGGATTGATAACAGATAAAGGCAAGTTTGTTGACATTATGGTTTATTAGAAAGGCTTGCCTGTAGATAAGATGGGATGTAGCGAGTTCAGAGTAGATAGCGGTACTGTCCAGCCCCCGTTTTAAGATAACAGCGGCAGTTGATGGAAATCATGGTACATGTTGAAGTTGGATGTTTTATAATTGACTTTGGGGTCAATATGTCTTCTAAATATGTTGACTCACAGTTTTCAAGAACTTACCTAGTTGTTGTTTATCTACTATTCTTTTTTAGGCAAATATTCTTAATTATGTTTGATAAGGTAGCGTTAAGCTGAGAGCTCAGAGTTGTGGAGTCTCGACACGAGTCTAGATTTGAGTGTTGATTCCTGTGGAGTTCTCGACTCATAGCTGCACTCAAGGGAAGATTCAAGGCGAGTTACGTTTTAGAATGCTGACCTTAACACATTTACTGCTGAAAACATAAATGTCGTGTTTTTTTTTGGGAAAACATTATGGAGTGTCCAGAGCCTCACCCGCACCGGCTTGTCAAGAAAATAGGCTCAGCAGTGAGTGTTAACACTTTGACTACTAAGCCAATTTTCTAGTCTAGTCACTGGTACGGATCTGCTGTGGTATGGTTCTGGTTGGTGGATCACATGCCTCCAAATCCTAATAAATGCCTATAATGGGTAATTAGGCTGCTTTCCAGATGTGACATACACAGGAGATATTGGGCTGTTCACAGAAGGACTTTTCTTACAAATTCTAGTTAACTTCTCCATAATGTTTATGCAAATCATCAATGTAATAAAAAACAGAAGAAAAGCTAAAGTAAAGAGAACAAAAAACACATAACTTACCATTAGAGCTCTTGAGGTCTCTGTGTATAAGCGACATGGGCGCCCCGCCATGTAGGTACGCCATTCCCAGCGCCACCTGGATCGCCCAGTTCACCAGGATGTCGGGGCGGATTTTGCGGCCGCTCAGCACCCGGTTTAGTGGCCCGCCACGCGCGTACTCCATCACCAGACACAGATTCGGCTCCTCGAGGCAGACGCCTTTCAACGACACTATGTTCTCGTGCTGCAGCACCCAGAACAACCGCGCCTCTTGTAACACACTCTCTTTTATCACTTCGATGTCCTCGTTCGCGTCCTGGCGGGCCGCCTTCACCGCCACCACTTCGTGGTCCCAGTATCCGCGATACACTTTGCCGAAGCCGCCGACACCGATCACCTCTTCCAGCTTCAGCTCGGAGAAGGACACCCGCGGAGGCTCCACGGCCAGCGGGTCCTCCTCGGTGACGTATACGGCCGGGAAGATGCCGACGCGGTCGCCGATCTTCCCCGTCCACCATCCTTCGTCCCCCGATATGTTGGCGTCCTTAGACAGCACCTCAACGATCTCGCCGCGGCGCAGCGACAGCTCGTCTTCGCCTTGCGCAGCGTAGTCGTAGACGGCGGTGACGAGAGCCAGCGGCGGGCGCTCCTCGGCCGCCATGGCCGCGCGGCCGGCCGCAGGCCGCGGCGGCATCACCCCGGCCGCGCTCCCATCGCCCCGCGGCTCCTCTCTCACGCGCCCCGACACTGCTGCAGCCGCCGCCCACCACCGCACATAACGCACACCGCGACAAAACAACGCGTTTGGTTAGGATCACTGTATTATTCCGCCATCTTTGTTTCTCACATCGATCATGGCGGTGTTGTATCGGGAAGAACACTGTATTGGGGACGCTCCGCGGCGGTACCACGCGCGACTTTATGCTTCGAGGTGATGCGAGAGGACTCTTCGCTGAGATAAAGTTAATTATTTTCCATTCATCTATCATGCAATTGATAGACGGACGAAATGACAACCATACCGTAGCGAAGTCAGTGACAAACTGACGTTTAGTGTTGCAATGTGAATATCCTGATTTTCTTCTGCCATGATGGAATTTGGTAGAAAACAAAATTTTTATGGCATCCCCATGCCAACAATAAAAACTATTTTTTTTTTATTTATTTGTTTATTTGTATAATAATTTAGATGAATGAGATTCACAAAATGAATAACACAAAAATCAATGAGGATCTAATTTTGAAATGGTGTGGAGCAATGAAGAAAACAAGTAGGGATTCTAATCTAACATAGATGGCGCTAAAATAAACTTTTAAACCTGAGAAAACCGCAAAACCTGCCCTGTAACGCTATCTAGCGATTTATTCCGTAATCATTTTGTATAAACAAGTCATTATGATGAGCTTTAAAAAATAGAAATATTTTATTATTATTGAATTGTTTAATTTTATTAACTAAATTGAAGATTAAAATTTAACTAAAACTTAACTGCATTAAACACATTCTGTACTTAATTTATATACCGTTATTTCGACTTCACTGTCATAAGGTCCCATGGTGTAATGGTTAGCACTCTGGACTTTGAATCCAGCGATCCGAGTTCAAATCTCGGTGGGACCTACTCGTAATGCGGGTTTACTTTTATTTTTTTTCATTACAGTGTCTTTTTATTTTACAAACTACTACAATTCCTTTCATTATTTCTCGCTAGAATTCTCATCTCGCTAGAAAGAACGAAAAAAAAAGTAAAACTCGAACCCAGCGAAATAGAAAATGTTATTCTGTGCGAGTTTGAGGGGATGCTGGGTAGGGGAGCATTATTGATCGCGCGAAAATGGGATAGTCGTATCCATTCGCGGCGACCACCCAGCCCGCGGATGTCGGACCGCCTGTGAACCTCGAAAACACGCTGATACACCTTAAAAACAAGACTTAAAAACCAAAAAAAATACTGAAACACGCCAAATAGCCGACCACGCGAATAAATACCCAAACAGAAATGTGATAAATAATTGTGCCGAGTGAAAAACCTGTCGTGTAAACCCTAAACATTCTAAACGTGACATGTCACGCTGAAAACTCCAAAAAAATCGTATTTTAAGTACCTTTTCAATACGCTTATTAATTAGAATTTAAATTTATTAAAGCCGAATAAATATGTGATATATTTAGTTGTAAATGTGCACCCCGTGCCAAACCGTTTTTCGTGAGATTTAGAGATAGTGATGGCCGATTTATTGTCTCCAGGTTGAGATGCGGAAAATTAACAAAATGTGCTGTAGAAATTATATATTCGGTGGTGAGTTCTGCTTAAAGTGGTGTTGGCGTAAGCGTTGGCCAGAAATCAAATTTGGGCTGCCATACGAATAGTACCTACTCAACAAATAAACTTTCAATAGTATTCCTGTGTTTTAAATTATGTTAAAAACTAAATAAAATTAGCCGAAATGAATACGTTTAACGCCCCGACTACGCAGATCAATGCTATAGACAAAATGACTACAGTTAAATGTAAAACAGTGGACCTGGAAGGATATGTTATTATTGTGGTGCAGACGAAGGATAATAAAGTCAAATTGTATGGTAAGTACCTACTATTATAACCTCTAAAAATATCCAACTACTGAAGAAGACTAAGATTTAGAAAGACCTGTGTTTTCGACTCAAGAAAACAGTATAATTATATCAGTTAACGCCTAGGAAAAATACCATAGCAATTTTAAAATATGAATGAAAATAGTCCCTGCCTCTGTGTTGTAGTGGTTAACCCCGCTGAAGAATGCCATAAGGGTTGAGCTCAGTTCCAAAATGGAAAAAAATAAGTGCATAAAAAAATTCCAATCGAAACTCGAAATTCTTTGCCTAGATAGCGGGAATGGTAATTAAGACATATGATTTATATTTCTAAACTTATGGTGTGTATTATTGTTATTGCATTCCTAAGAAACAGTAAATGAATCAACTAATATTTCACGTTTTGTTCGCAACTTCATTTTCCTAAGGCTGAACTGGAGATAGCTTTGTTTTTATACTTACCTACTGTAAAATAATTATAGACACACTTAGATTTGTTGGTTATTTGGTTAACAAACGTCCGTAATCCATAACCAACCTGCTGATTGATCTGAACTGAATTGATAAAGCTGAACTGGATTCTATAGTGTTTCCATTAGCCTATTAAAACCCTTAGCTCTACTGCAAGCTAATCAAGCGCTTCCTAACGATTATAACTCCCATACGTAGTATTTAGTAAAAATATTTTGGTAAAATTGCCGAGTCATATTCTCTTCTCGAATGGATTTAGGTACTCCGAAACCAGTGGTAGAGTTAGTTAACTTTCACGAGTGCCCTCTTGGGGTTCATAGAATGTGTTTCTTCCAGGGTCCCCCGCAGCAGGCCACCTGGACAACCTGGAGGTGGCTGACGAGATAATAGACGTCAACGAAACCAGGCTCGAAGACATGTCTAGGACGGAGGTGCTGGGACACATACACGAGGTGAGGGCTGCTGGTTATCTTCGTTGTGTAGATGAAAATACTATTTGTATGGTAGGCATAGAAAGCAGCTTAAGGTTAACATATCCTAACATTTAAATCAGAAAGACGTATTATTCCTAGGGCGATCCCGCTTTTCCACAGAGCTCGTAGACCAAATATAGATTAAACTTTTAGTTAATTTCGTCTTAGGGCTTATAATTGCACTCTCTGGCAATCAGTGTTTTTAATCAATTCTAAAGCAACAGAATCCGAATCATTGCTTACACTTTGTCACAATTTTTAATTGGTTAATTGTGTTTCCCATAGATATTGTTTTCCGTGCTCCCGACCCTGTGCTTAGGCACCCAATTTTTAATCTCATCGGCAGACAAATATGACTAAAGAGGCGGATTTTCCTTGAAATCGGTGATAATTGGCCGTTTTGATAATAATAAGGTGGGTCCACATCTGTAACATTATGATTTTGTTGCAGTGCATCTCATCGTGCGTTATCAAACTGCGCGTGAAGAGACGGAGCGAGACCAAACTACGTGAGTAACTACCCACTTATTGATAACTAACACCTATCGATATGCGCGGGTTCGATTCCTGCCCAGAGTAAAGATTTGTGTGAACAACAAATACTTGCTCTGAATCTGGGTGTTTGTAGGATCATGATCCTCACAATTCCTGATTCCCTAGATACATAGGGAATCCTAGTTAGTAGTCATGCTATGTTGTTAAATTTCCTGACATTTGGTATGCAATAAGACCTTCACCAAGCTGTGGTAGGTACAGTTGAAATGAAAACTAAACTACATGATCTGTATCAGAAGTTGTCTAGGCTAGGGTACAGAAAATAAAATAAAATATTCAGTAATTCCACCACGATATACCATCGATTCATTCAAATCGCAACAAGAACTAAAAACTCAATGGAACAAACATTTCTGCTCCCCATTCACTCCTAGCTATTTAATTAAAAAGATTCCAGCAGGACTAACTTCGTTACGCCGCGTTCATGCGATTGTAGCTCTTTGCCACTCTTTGCCGTAACTCGATTACTGACTCCGAACGAGGGTCGTTAGTAGGGCGCTGTAAGCGGTGCCCAGCCACAGGGCGGAGACCCTGGAGGGGCGCAGAAATGACCAGAACATCCAACTAAAGGGGCGCAGTTATAGAAGCTCGCACGGGGCGCGTTGAGGCTTAAATACGACCCAATGGCCTAGCAGGGCGCAGCGACCACTGTCTTATTGTACTGCAGTGAAAGAGAAGCAACAAAATGGCGCCTGACGAGTAGTTGAACTTGAATGAAAAATATCACTAAAATAATTAAAATAAAAAAGTGGTGCAAGCGAGGTACGATGTGCAGAATAAGCATGCATCACCACCTGATTTTATCCCACCTGCCGAGGAACTTCCCGCAGTGACTTGCCGAGGCTCACGTGGAAGTCACTTAGCCGACTCCGGACCGAAGTGGGTCGCTGCAAGAGTAAAATGATTAAAAGGGGATATCTTGACCTGGACAAGTCACAATGTGACTGTGGTGCCTGTACACCAACGATGCAGCATTTGCTGTCGTGCCCTCAGTGCCCTAACACCTGCACCTCCAGCTCCAGTAAAATTAAATATTATAAGGCACGCAAGCTAAACCAAAATGCATTTTGCAACTGTTACGTAGACTGGCATAGACAGAGAGGTAGACTCTTTGGGGCGTTAAAATTTTAACTACAGCACGTGAGTTATAGAACTTTAAAGTTAATAAAATCGACGGCCCTATCGCTAAGCAGAGATCTCTTTTAATTTTATCTGTATCACATCACGTCACACAGTCATAACAATAGTATTTATAAAATAGTGTGCTTTTAAGGTAACAAATTCAAGTCTAAAGCTACCTATATCTAGATTTGGAATTTGTTCCCCAAAATTCACATTTTTGAAATTGTGATCGCAGTTTTCAGTATTTTCAGATAATTCGTATTGCGTCCGTTTGTAAACCACCGTTATATTTATATGTTTTTTTGAATGCCTAAGTCAAAAGGTACCAGAATCAACTTAAGAACTCATCAGGAGAACTCTTTGAACTCATCAGTCACACTACACATTCATGAAATCATAGCCGATAAGTAAAATAATAATCTGTAGCACTTTTTTTTCTGCGACAGAGTTCATAATTTTTCAGTAATGCGCCTGATGCACCCCTGTCTCATTCAAAACAAAGGAGGCTCTATAGAACACATTCGAGTAATTGCAGGCGCTGTGTATATTTTCGCAGGCTTTGAGGTTATATCCGTACTGTATTGCCATGTTTAATTAGTTCCCTTTGTTTACGGAACTTTTTGATTGAAGTTTGGATGGAGGTTTTTGTTTCGAAATGGGTTAAAAGCGAACTTTTGTTCGTGTGGATTTGTTCATAGATTGATGTTTTACCCAAATGTCCTGAAACCCAACTGCCCAGAATGAGGGTTACGTTTTTGGGTCGTATGTATTTCACGAATATTTGTATTCTTTTTTGTATGTTCCTTTGGCGCGTCCTAAAGCCTAAGCGGCAAGATGGATTTTGTTATGTGAGGTAGGTGAGGAGGATGCGTCTCAAGGTGTTACGTTTCGCTTTTAGCGGGAAATTAAAATTTCAAACCGTTTTTATTTAGAGCTTGGATCGGGTAACTACTACAGTAAATTGTAATGGAATTCGCGATTATCCAAGATTATCGTGCACGTTATTTTGTAGAGACATTCGACACACATACCCCTGATTACTCAAAAAGGCCAATAAGCAAAACAAACCACCTTAATCACAAAAATGGCATATGGGTAGAGAAAAAAAATACAATGGGATAAATAAAACCGCATCTGGTAGTAGCTATAAGGATTTCCAATGAACCAAAATATGAGCAAAGCGTATCAAGTAAGGTTCAAAAATATCCATACTTATTTTTATATTATAAATGCGAAAGTAACTCTGTCTGTCTGTTGCTCTTTCACGCCTAAACTACTGAACCGATTGAAATGAAATATGGTACAGAGATAGTCTAGAGCCTAGGAAAGGACATAGAGTACTTTTTAATGCGAAAAAAGCATTGAAAACGTTTGAAATAGGGGATGAAAGTTTGTATGCAAGTTTCGTAAGTTTTGAAGCTAGAAGCTCGAAATTTATTTTTTAGGATTTTGATTAGATATGAATAAATTTGGCATTCAAAGTTTGTAAAAATTTACCCTTGGGGGTAAAATAAATATAGCGGATGAAAGTATGTATGGAAATATCTAAGGTTTCGGCTAAACCACTGCACCGATTTATAAAATTATTTCACTAATGGTGCTATATTGACAGCGAGTAACATAGGCTATATTTTATCCCCATATTCCCGCGGGAACAGGAACTACGCGGGTGAAACCGCGGGGCGCAGCTAGTATTATATACTTATCTACTCCACACTACACCCTTGCGTAAGCAGAATAAACAAAAGTAACAAAATAAGAATTCAAGAAACCCGACTGTGAATGAAAGTGTTGATCACAAGGATGAACTGAATTCAGGCATAAGAGTAAAAAGTATCTTCCTATCGTATGTAAGGTTAGAAGCACTCAATGCGTAGCGTGCCTATTCGAAGCAATTTTCAAAATCCCGAGGGACAATCATTTCATATTCGAACTACCCACACTGAAAACAGAGCAGTCTTCTGAGATTCACGGAATTAATAAGTACAATCCAAGCCGTGAAGAGTCTGTTAGCTAAATTACACGTTCCTTGGAGCAAATTAAATACGCAAGTAGGTATTTGCGCTGAATAACTAATTAAATAGCGCTAATGGATATCGGGAATGACTAGGTAAGGTGCGTTACCATTGCAGGAAGGAACTGTTGTCCCAGGCCTACGCTACCTAATATAATATTTTTTTTTAATAAAAATTCTATACTCCTTTGTAATTAAAGTTAAAGTTTTAAAAAGATTCTAATCAGAATATTTTAATCTAAGAATCCGAAAGGTTTCTCCAAAAAACATTTAAATTAGGTATATAGGTATTTATCTGTACATTTAAAACTCATTTAGAAAACATTCTAGGTTCTGTACCATATTATGCAAGCGTTTATGTTATCAGGAAAACCGTAATACATACTTTTCAGAACTATTTTCCCTACATTTCCCGTACTAAGACAAATTTTTACGTGCTGCTGTGTTGAATTACTGTTGACTCAATCAAGTTCCTTCAAGTTCATTCCTACTAAACAATATTGAAATCAAGTAAAAGAAACCTTGGCGTGTGGCAACACAACCTGAGTAAAGTTTAAATGAAGTGCGAGCGAGAGAGGTGGCGCGAGTCACCGACGGGCTACCCGACAACGTACTTGTTGCAGTGTTTTCCACTTCGTCAAACATTATTTAACAACAATTACCCTTGTTTCACACCACGGATGCAGTGTTTAATCAACATATCGACAGTTCATTGAGATATTCAGTGAGTTTCAGTGCAGTTCAGTGCGTAGAAAGTGATTGGTCAACTCCTTTCCACAAGAGGTGAGTGAACTTGTGGACTTGCGAGGCTTTTGCCCTTTACCACAGTCTGGATTGGCTCTGGACCCTGTGCTGTAGTGATGGACGCTGACCGGTTTTTTTCTCGGTAAATTTACGGATTTTTACGGATTAATCGTCTGGCCCTGAAATCCGGAGCGCTGTCTTGGACGACCTCAATTAAATATTAACTGTAGAAAGTCAATAAATAGTGTATGAATGAATCATGCAATGCATACGAGTTTTGAGTAGTTTTGGCACACTTGGGTTGTGTTGAATAAAATGTTACACGTCACGGTTTGGAAAAATACCTTTTTTTATAAAATTATAAGTAATTATTATTGGATTGAACAGCTGGTTCGTCGTATGATACCAATACACAATAATCCTTTGAAAATAAAAAAATCTGCGTAAATACAAATACTGAAAACGGCTTATCCAATTTTTATAAAGTTTGTTGGTGAAAATGAAAATGGAATGAAATTTCGATCAGACCACCCTGGCGGTCTCCCTTTTCAAATAGGTAAAACAAAAATCCTAAGAAAACGAAACACAACGAAAATATTTAATACTGAGAGCTATTTAGATATTTTCTAAGGCCTTCCTAAATCTAAAACTCTCAAACGTACAAATGTTAATGGTAGATATGTCTGTATAATTATTCTAATAGAAATTAATGCATCAGCTGGTATCCCAGACTGACACAAAATAGAATCACCATTTTTTCCCGCGTAATAACTGCCTAGATGTTTCTACCTACTTTGAATTTTCGGAATATTGCTAAATTTTCGTTTCTCTTGAAAAACTACCTCATGTAAAACATTGCCTTTTACTCATGTAATAAAACTGTAAATTACCATTTCATAAACCCCAATGCTAGACTAGTTTACGTTTCTACCTATATGATCGACAGACCGCGAGTAGTTACATAAAAAACAATCGCCATTGCAAAAAAACCGGACAGCCTTGGGCTAAAGATTCCAAGTCATCACTGCGTCATAACACATTATAATTTTATCGTGGCCAAGCAGTTAACTTGAATAACTTGGTGATTTACTTGCTATTTTATAAAACTTGAAACTGTCAGTATGATATAGATAAAAAAAATAAACAAAACTATCTACTACAAGCAAAACTGAAACGTGAAATGCACTGCAACGCCAGTGCATTTTATGTTCCAGTTTTTCACGCAGTCGGGTTGTATTAAATTTTTTTTTGGTCCATAAGAAATCCAAAATGGCTGCCTACAGCTGCCATTTTGATTTTCCACTTTTTTACACTCCCGTTATTGAGACGAATCGAATGATACATCAACTTTCAAAATCCATCCAACTTTTAAGGCTGTAGGTCGTGGCTAAGGATCATACATACAAACATACCGAATAAAATCCCCTCTTTTTGAAGTACTGGATATACAATATACGAACTGTTAAAACCAAATAGTATATTCGATGACTCATAAATCGTGCAATTCGTTTTGTGAACATCAATTGTATTACTAATCAAATAATCAGCCGTCAATCAGTCAACTTGTATATTGTCTATAATGTAATATTGTCTGACTGGTAAATGGATGATTTTATTCAATAGATTGATAGCTCTCTGTAAACTCCTCCACTGCCTTCAGTAAGATCTAAGAGTAAATATGATAAGCACTGATATAAATGACTGGTAGATCCAGCAAAAAAAATATTACGACTTTCAATATTCATAGTATAGCGTTAGTGACAAGTAAACAATCATTAAAAATTACCTAACTTCAAAGACACAGAGCCAGTATATCATAACGGAAGCAAAACTGTTCATATGCCTTAGTTATTCCTCAGACAATTGTTTTATAAAACATAAACGGCTCACTGTTACAGTTACGTGTAAAATCGCCCCGTGTAATGACAATGGCGTACGGAATAGCTGTAGAGATGTGAAAGACAAGTCTTGCCTTGAAGCAAGACCGAGACTCCATCTCGTCACTTCTGCAGTACAGTATGTTTGGTCAACTCTAAAAATTCTAGGCTGGCCAATAAGACGAGGGTGCATTTATGCCTCTTCCATCATCATGAGCATCAACTTATGTCCGGCTACTGCTGAGCATGGGTTTCACGAAACAGTTTTGCCTCATGTCATAGGTAGATTGTTGAAGTTCATCATCGTAATGTAATAACGGTCAATCATAAGCATCCTCTTCCTTCCAACACATTCCATATATATGGAAACATTGTACATTGAAACAATTGACACCATTATTTTGTGGTAATAAGTAGAGGGATCTCCTTGCAATAGAATAGAGTAGAATAGAAACATTTATTATCATAATTTGTACACAGTATCATTAATTATATTTTTATACAAAATATCAACGACGGGTACAAATAATTATGACTCGTCAAAAACATACATGATATAAGCTTTCTGAACAACAACTATGTTCTTAATAACGATAATAATAACGTGTATAAATTAATTAGTATAGTAAAATCAATCGTCAATTCTCACTATCTTCTATCAATTCTATCAATTCTCACGCATATTTAAATCTTAGAGCAAGAATAACGTAATGTTAACGTAAGAGTGAGAGATGTTAATTTGATGGCTGTCTCATGATGATTTGAGTGTGATTGCTCACAATTCACGCGTAAGTACATGAGTTATTATCAAAATGTTCCTCATAACTGCTTACCTACTTCATTTCTGAATTGCTAATACGATTTTATTATTTTTAACTAATCGATAGAATGTAGATTTACTCTTAACTGTCAAAAACTTATTCAGACGAATGGAAAATACGTGGAACAAAAAAAAGATAAGAAACTTAACCCAATCTTTTTTATAAGTTAAACTACTATGTTCTTGAATTCCCACCTTAATTATAGAAACCCATGTGCTAGTAACCCCTACCGTAAAAAAAATAGTTACTGGATAGGTAAGTTTTCTTTTATTATTCTTATTCTTGCATGCCTTGATAATCAAGACTATAAGTCCAATACTTTCTAGCTCCGCCAGCAAACTAGCGTGATAGGAACATTGCACCGTTACGTCACACGCAATGAGTCAAGCGTGCTTCGGAGCTGTTCTAGCCTCCATCTTGGCTCCAACGCACGTTCCGCGCATTTTCAACTAATCTCGACGAAATTATATGGAAATTACACGAACATCACGTCGGAAATATCGCAGTTTACTTGAATAGTACAACTCCATTTAAAGATTCGATGATATGGCAGTTACGGACGCGTTGACGGATTATGTGGTTACGTGTAGGAATGTCCTGTCCCATCACTATACCTAATGAGTAATGATACCTAGTTAATTTCGCATATAAATATAAGCTACATATCTACTACTAGGTACTATATTTCTATGTAAATTTCGTCATCAATGTCGATTATATTTTCTGCGTTGATTTATTTTTTTGCCCTTATTAATTAATTTTAAAAGGGAGAAGGTTCTCAATTCGGTTATACATTTTTAATACTTTTTTTTTACGAAAACCCGGTCATCTACAGATTTGGATTTTTATGTTATTTGAAAGGAATCAGGAACATGGACGATTATGGTCTTCAGAACATTCAGACTCAGAGCAAATAATTGTGGTTCACACAAATCTATGCCCTGTGCAGGAAACGAACCCGCGGCCTCACGCTTCGCAGTCGGCTCTTTCGCAGTTGGCGCCACGGAGGCCGTCGCCCATTATTCGCGATAAATAAACTTTTATTCATTAGTTCCCCGAAGTCCACGACAATTGAAGTAACTTCAATTATCAGACGGAAGGTAAAGTAAAGTACCTACTTACTATAAGTTATAATTATCAAACGTCACCAAACTTCTATTGCCTGCCAAACTACCGGAAAATCGTTTTGTTTGGGTTTGCGTAACTTTACGTAGAATATCTTGAGCGGTACAATCCAAAGAGTAACCAAGTAACCGATGCTACGGCCCAGAGGGGTCAACCGAGTTATGTCACAGAATATATAACCAAGTTATGCCAGAAGCTAATTCAGCTAGTTGTTAGGAAAGTTGGATAGGATCGCTTAAACTTGTGAAGTTTGAAATGATCCGTACTGTTCAATTTCTGGGGTTATTTGGGCCATTTTGGGCTTCACTATATTGTATGATAGTTACTCATTTAACGTATTTTATTATAATGGATACTTGGCTCACAATATATATGAGGTAGGTTCCTATGCCTAGGTACCTTAGGTCGAAGGTGGCACCGGTGGGATGCTTAAGTAATTCCAGTTTCTCGAATGCGTAGGGTACGACCACTGGAGGGTTGAAGTGGGTTTCTACATCCCACATACCCCGATACAGACGAGTTTCAAGGTACGTCAATAAGGCTTCCTCCTCGAAAACAAAAAAAAACGTGGCCGTCACTACCTCATTCGGCAAAAGATTATCATCTTACACTTAATAGCCCTAAAGTTCAGACACTAGTCTACAAAAAACACAGTTTCTGTGGCCCTGGATTTCTAGGCACAGAAAATTATAATCTAGGTAATGCGGAACTGCGAGGACCATATATACCTATGAAAGTAACATCAGCTGAACCATTTCACTATTGATCCAGTCTTGAAACCACAAACGCGAACGCTAACAAAAGTTAGTTTCAAATAAACGAGGTTTGCACGTGAACCGGGCTTGAAAGACCACAATCAGCTTGATCATAATGCTGGATGCAAGCCGGTGACTAAAGTTTCGTTGCATCATCAGGTTCCCATTGAAACGAGTTGTAAATGTTATTAATAGACAACTGACCAAGCAGGGTTAAGCCGTCGAGACCGGTCCTGGTGCAGTTTGGCACAATAACAGCCATAAGCACGAATTCTTTTAATTTCGTGGCAAGATTTACCGGCTGTTGGGATCTTAAAGTTCTACTCAATCTTCCATTCTCTGCCATATCATACACGTGTTACATTATGCTTAAACAATCCACCAACATAATGTCTAGCTGCCAATGAAATTTATACGACGCCTAATTAAAACCCCTGCGTTTCATCTTGAGCTGCTAAAGTCAATGGCAGCCGTACAAAGCCCATGCCTCTAAAAACTCTTCACCTTGGCAGTATTAATGTAACTCTTGCTATCCTAGACGGCTTACCTACATATATAATACCGTTTTGTGGTACTGGAATGTACAAAAACTGGTTCTTTACTTAGCAGAACACTAAGTGACCAACATTTGTGACGAATCCATTCGAAGTTGGACTTAAAACTGAAGGGTTAAAGTAGGTTTTTGTTTAGGGTAAAGCCTGGTCGCTTTCTGATGACCAGCCAGATAGGCGATGCATCATCATGGCTGTCATGAATGGTGGAATGTGGCTTTTAAATGTAATGAGATAGGGTCTGGTTTTCCTTTTTAATTAGAAACATAATGATTTTTTAATTGATCCTAATTAACAATCATTTAAGTGTCGATTCTGTACCAAACTATACTAAAAATATATTTGACAGAGCTATACAAATTCTTTGCTATACCTTGGTTTTCATAAGGTTGGAAAGAGACGGCGGCAATTATTTAAAAGCTGTTTAATTCATCTCAAAGCTTGTAGGATTGGTACGCTAGGAATCGACGTCACTGTTAGTTTTATAAATGTACCTGTATTGTACCTGTTAAAATAACAGTAATGTTAGTATAATCATGTTCAATTTCAATGAAACAGAACAGAATACATTTTAATTCCGTATTTATTATTGTCAGATCATAGACATGCGGACCTCGCGTTGTTGCTCTTATTTCCCTCGACAGTTACGGATATATATATGGATTAGAAATTCTATTAAAGGCACCATAAATCACGTTCTTATTGTTCGACGAAAGTAATTTTTTCATAAACGGAGCGATGAAAACAATGGACTAACTAAACCCCGTAGAAATGTCGACGATGCTTCCAAAAGAGCACCAAATTACTTTTGTTCGTGACAGCCCAGGTTGGATTGAACCAACAATGATCATTTATTTAAGAGTTGGTCCTTCGAGAAAAATACAAACTTAATTACCCGAAGCATTTCCCGAAAACTTTACAAAAGCACTCCGCAGAGTTCTTTTAAGAAGCCTTCCTCAAAAACTTGTTCCGAAAGTTGGAATTGCGGACAAAGGGAGATGCTACTGTAAGTACATACCTACTATACTTAGATAGGGAACCAGCTTTCAGAGCAACATTGTTTTAAATCTCTGCAGGACTCGAGTACAACATAAAAAATAAAAAATAACGGTTCTTTCCCAAATATACACTTTAAAATTCCGTATCTCGAACTGAAATAAAAGGAATAAGAAACGCGTTTGTTTGAAAGCTCTCAAAGCGGCGGATGCCCAGCAGTGGGACTCCAAAGGACCTTCCATTACCTTCGCTTTCATCTAAAACATACTGAATAAAACAAAAAGCTTGCGAGCGGCATTTTTCATACCTTTATGGCACAGCGAGGAGTAAGTCGAGTTCTCACTGCGGATTTAGGCCTCTATGTTCTACCCACTGGGTGCGATCTGACCGACGATGAGCCACCAGCTTATCCATATGTAACAAAAAAGGAACTAAGCTAAAGAGGCTTCAATAATGGTTGGTTAAACTTCGCTGCTAGTATTTGTTCTATCTCAAGATGAAACATTTTAATTGCTTGACGAGCGCAATGCAAACGCTTTTGTGCGAATTCCGATTAAGTACAGTACACTAGAGACCTTGCTCGACCTCGCCGCGTCAACTGTTCGCCCCGTAAAATCCCCTAAGCTCAAATTTTCGTACACCTATTTATATAGCCCTAAGTTTTAGATGTCAAAAGGATTGGCCAAGAAATATTGGGGAAGTTCTAAAAGACATCAATAAAAATTAAACCTTGACCAGAAGTGATGCAGAAACATCGGATCGCACGTAGTGGGTACCTATACGCCTTAAACAAGTGGTTAGGATCCCATGGGCACTGTAAAGTTTGTTCCGAAATGAAAAATAAGGAACATTTACCTTCGCGTGAAATATTGGACGACTTGATGGTAAGGAACGGGCGTGCTCGTCAAATTATGCGGAAACAAGACTTGAGAAGAATTGAAAAGTCTTTCGTTCTTTTAGATTAGGGATTTTCGATGTAATTTAGTTTGCGTTTCATTCAAAAGCTGTATTATATGGAGACGAATCCCTACGCCGTTTCTTACTACTGGTATTTCATTGTTAGCCTATTCCCCTGTTCGCTTCCCCTGTTTGGACACAGTTTCCGGTATTATACTGTAAGTAATCTGTGACACGCTCGCAGGCGTGTCAGAGAGTGGGTGAGACATAATCCACCATACTTACTATTAGAAAACTACAAAGAAGCAAATAGTAGGTGGGTCATATCTAAGTACAACTTGTATTTCTCTTCTTCTACTAACTTTGAGTTAATTTAGTTTTGTGGTACCATCGTACCACTACTTCTGTAATGGAGTCAAATTAACTCTTAATGAGTTAGGGAGTCGCAAAACAAATATATTTGTGTCTCCTTTTGACCACGACCTTATTGACCATAGCATGCAATGGCAGGCCACGCATCTGAAGAAATTAAAGTAACCCCGCATAGCGGTTCATTTTCTTCTATCAAATATCGGAACTAAAAACGTCTTTCAACGTCTTATCATACGGAAAGACACCGTGATTCCAGCCAATCGATTAGTATTCCACCAGCGCGCCTACATTCTTGAGTTGATGAGTCAACGCCAACGGCTCCGTGCTTGAGCAATGTGCGGGCACACCATTGTGTGTGACGCCTGCGCTGCGAGTCGCTGCAATTATCTGCAAGATGGTGTATGGAAATGCGCAATAAAAGCTTGATGTTATGTATGAACTTGAAAAACAAATGTACGTAATTATAACCTTTTCGCTGAAGAAAACATCGTGAGGAGACACATATATTTACCCGATATTTATTTCGGAGGTAGGTATGTAATCCACCAACCCGGGCCGGGCCCCCGTGGTAAATTACGGCCTAACCCACCTCACGAAAGTTACGGGAGACCAGTAGTCAGTAGTGGGCCGATATGGGTTGATGATGATGAATGTATGAACTTGTTGATTTGAGAAGGAAATTCAATGTATTTAAAATATACTCGACGTCAAGATTATCCTCAGCCAGTTCCTAAGCAAAGATTCCTTAATTTGAGAGGAGACCAATTTCACAAAAATACCAAACATGACATCTCACCACGTTGATCCTACAAAGTGATTTTATAATCTATCAACGAAGCTCTTCATTTTTCTTATAGACATCCTACTTAACCAGATCATATCACTTTGAAATGTTTACCCTATATCAACGAGCCGTAAACCGCTGCTAATATGCAAATTGAAAAGAAAATATGTTCTTTTATTTATTTTATTTTATTCTGTTACTTAGTAAATGACGGTTCGATACTTACACAAAGTGTGATTCCTCCAAGTCCATTAGTAGATCTTGCATCACTCTATCAACCGAAATCACGAATGAGTTTGATACTCGTACACGATGGGAGTTCTCGACTAATTACATTTTTTGTGACCTGTTTGTGAAGCATGGATGGTAATAAAAGTATTTGAGGCAATTCGAGACCAGTAGAAGTTCCATGCGTTAGTGTGGTCTCAGTTAGCCGACTCGCTGACTAAGAAATAGCAAAAACTATCCAAACTGGAACTGTTATTGTCATGAACTTGATATAGAGTATAATACTGTATCCGGATTGTATAATAGTATTACATTTCTATGCAAAACACTACGAGTGAACCGATATCAGTCGAATTCCATGGTGCTCACACTTTGCCAATTTTAGTGCAGACAGCGCCAAAAACGCCTTAGGGATGTCTCCAGAACCTATGTTCTAGTCTGAATATCGGATTTTTTAAATTGAATAGTGTTGCTTCAGCCTTGCTCCCACTTTTTTCGGATGCACATTGGAAGACCAGTGAGTCTTCATCTTCGTGTCGATGATTCAACCAGTTTAGTCCTGAGATGGATTGGTTTTAGGTGAAACATGATGATGACAGGATCAGCTAGGCACTGATGACAATACAGTGTAGCGGCCTGGGCACCAAACGTTTTTAGAATAATAGGAGTTACTTACCCGAAAGGGATTTGGAACAGATTATCTATATGGGTCTTAGCTAGTCAGACCATTGCTATACACAAAAGTTTTCGAGGTTTCCCTATGAAAAATTTCACGATTTGTATCCGTGAATCTTGGACTAACGTTTTCATTTGACTAAAAATGTCAAGTGGAACACGTTTATCATTACGATCTATATATAGGGGGCAGATTTGCCAGGTTTCTGACTATTTCCTCATGTTACAGTATCAGACATCGGGCTCAACATCGTGCAGGATGCGTTCCTCATCGCGGTTGAGGAGCAGGCGCGGCAGCGGCTCCAGCGGCTGTCGGCGCTCAAGCGGATCACGCCCGTCGACATGTCCAAGCTGTCTTGCGAGGTAAACTTCAATTGATAGCACTACAATTTGAAGTCTTCAAGTTAGAGAATAAGTATCTTTTTCGCAAGCATGGTCCACGTCGACCGCGCTATTGGTTACCTACCATCAGATGGCACTGCTATAAATGCTTGTCTATCTGGCAATAAATGAAACTTAACATCGATACTTTTCATCGGTCTCACTCTACTAAACTTAGAATAATTTTGCCAAAACTTTTTTTACTGTACTGAGTGCAGAGCCTCGCAGGCTTTTCGCCTAATGTTAAGCGCTACATCTCCACATTACAAGAGAGATTATAGTTATCTATCTATCTATCTATTACAATTAGAGTGACCAATGAAGCTCTTAGCTTACCATAATGCAATTAATCTCAGCCAGTCTCCTCAGATACGACTCGGCCCAGATATAAGCTTCATCTGATGGCCAGCACATGCCATATCCAGTACAATAGCGTATCCAGAGAATACAATCCCGAACCAGGCTTAGTGGGGCGTCCGCGTCGATACAGAATCCACTTGTCACCACTCGGTGCACTCGACGCACCGTCGAGTGTTGGAGCAAATTACAAGCTGAAGCGAGCTATTGTTAACAAGGAAACTGCCTTCTCGACTTGTCTCCACTTGACTGCGAGATATGGCATTAAAATTGTAGTTTTAAATACCTGGATATACTGCAGAAGTTTATAATTGTAGGTAGGAGTCATTGTAGCCTCTTTAGTTCTTGCTGTTCGCGACGTTTTCAGCAAGAGGGTCGTAGTGGTGTAATCTGGGGGCTGAAGCCAAAGGGATTCTTTTGTTTATTCGGATTACGGTTCTAGTGGTTCTAGTGCAGTGAAATAGCTGCCACTACGGCATCCACTGTGAAGCAGGACTCGGCGGAATACCTTCAGCTGCAGCCTAGCTTTGTGGTGTCAATTCAGATTTCTATCAGTTAACGCTGATCGCACCTGCCTTGTACCACAGCGGCTTTGTTTCCCGGGCTCGCTCGACGATTCGTAACTTCGTCCATAGTCCGTGGAGCGCGCTTGGTTCTCCGAGCGCAACTTCATTATGTCACTGTCTCTCCGTTCAGTCAGAGACGGGATTTTCCATTTTATCTTTTAGTTCATACTTTTTTTTACAGGATAGGTATTGTTTCTTGTAAAGTGGCCATTTCTAAATTAGCTGCGTTTTCATTTAGTCGTCAAGGTTTAAAGCGTTCCTGGCTGTGTTTTTAAGGATGAATTAGTATGTACTTACAATTTCTCTAGCTTTAGCTATTGAAGATTTCTGGTCTTGGATGATACAGTGTATTCTAAAACTTGCTCACCTTGCATACCTGAGTTACTAAATAATTGATAGCGGTTATTATTTTCATACATATTTTATTATGTAGTACCAAAATTAAACCTATATTTATGGTAAAAAAATCTTTCTTCACTCCGCCGTCCCCAGTTATGAAACCTACTTAACAAATACCATTTTCCCACAAAAGTTTGCGCCACGCTGCAAGCATCAACAAGGGTCTCAAACACTTGTTGGCGTTCCTTTCACATTTTAATCGCATTTTGCTCTCAAGTGGCACTTTTTTTACAGTTTTTTTTTATAAGAGCTAATTGGGGTCATCGTCGAGGTGATGTATTATTTTTGTAATCCATTAAAATGTTAACAAAAACATGAGCTTGCATGTGTTACGCATATTACGGGCAGACATTTTGAGGTTTTGTAATTTGCAATTGCCGTTTTTGCGTGTCTGACTTTTGATGGATCTGAAAATAAAAGATTTGGTAATATATTTAATAAAATACGAGTTTTACAATGCTACGTAAAAAATCAATGCACTTGACCAGTCTACATAGCTTTTTTAACCGAATGTACTAACTTCCCATTTCTCCTTGCAGATAAAAAGGAAAAAAATCCAACCCGAAAACAGACAAGAACTCAACGGGTACATTGCCAACTCGACAGTCTACGTCACCTCCATCAACGAAAACGGGACCATCGAGAGCAAACCCATCATATCTTCCCCCAAATCTATACCGAAATCCCTCCAGGCCAAGCCAGCGCCCGTCATAGCCAACGGCTTCGAGACCAAAATAGAAGAAGAAGAAGAAAAGAGAGATATAAGTGAGAAAAGTGTCAAAGATAGTGTTCCAGAAGTTGTCAAAGAAAGTGTTAGTGAAGTGACTAGTGTGATTGTTAGTGAAGCGTACAATGTGGCTAGGGAGCATTTGAACAACGGCAGAAGTGAGAAACTGTTAGGGGAACAGCCTGACCACAGGATCAGGGCGACGGCGATCGTAGAGAACAACAAGTTGGGACCAGGAGAAAACAGGTGAGTCGATTATAAGAAGCAAATTGTATACTCTGTTGTAAATCTTCTTGTAGAATTTAAAAATTTAGCTCGTTTCTTGTTGATAAGCCAGAAATTTATTGTAGAACATCATTATGTTTCTATCAAAATTAACATTTTTCTACAATAGCAACGCAAGATAAGTCCAGCTTAAATATGTAAATGGTTCTGTCATGTCGAATAGGTGTTCGACACGCTATCATATGGTTCTTCTATGATTCCAGAACGTTGTACCATCATGTTTTAAATACAATGGATTCTCAAATATTTATGCAAATCTTGCTTTGTTCAATATTTTTCTTATTTCCATGTACCTACAGAACGCAATTTATTAATGCGAGCCCCGACAACTCCCCGGGGTGTACAGACCTACGTAATATTTCTAACGTTGTTTTTCTACCCGTTGATTTACTATGCGGGAGAGTTTTCCGCAACAACTTTTCATTTTTAGCTTAGTTGTAATGGACGGAGCTAGTTAGATGGATAGTTTAGAAATGTCTAGTTAGTTTCGTTTTAGAAACGTGAACATTTTCGCGGCCATTTGTCAAGGTGGGTTTTATGACCTAATGCCTTTTACTGGAGGTAGTGGCTACAAGTTATTTCTCGTTAATTCCATTCGAAATAGAAATTAATGTACACAACTAACTGCATAAAAACGGCAGTTCCAATGAACTTCGAAAGTAACTAGCAGGAAGCCGTAGCATTGACGCAGCAGTGCCAAGGCTCCTGCTAGTAACTGTAACACGACCGCATGTATAGTGTATCGATCTGTCCAATATAGCGTATCGATATCAATTAAGTTTATCATTTTATGTTATGAATCAAGTTATTTTAAATTTAATCGGACTTTGATCGAGTTTGTGAAGAATTATACCATTAGTTGCAACCTGCTGGGAATTGACAGGGATATTAAGCAATTTAGAAGTAGGAATCTCAGTAAATACAAACAGGGATCCATTACTTTCTGATAAAATCTATCATTGTTATTGTCACTGTCGTTTCATCTCTTGTTGTCTGCTGTCAACTCAGTTACCTCGTTTCATAATATGTACATTTCATTATTATTCAAGTTGTTATTTATTTTCTTATTGTACATAACTCTCAGATCTTCCATTACCTTGTTTGGATTTTGTATCTGTAGGTAAAGTGTCATTAGCTTTTCTGATGTTAATGCCTATTCCACAGACTTCTATGGGCTGTCTATCATTTGTAGTCTTCTAAAACAAAGTGTTGACTTATAAGTCCGGCTAGTGGTCACAACAATACTATGGTAACTTGTTTCAGCTGAAAAGTTAACGGTTTACGCAGTCTCCCTGTCTTGCCTTTTATCAGTTTTCAGATATTTTATTTTAGGAAATGCGTTTGGCTAACTGTGATTGTCATCATGTCTGCACATTGTTTTAGTGTTCGTAAGTTCGGGATTTCTCAGTAACGACGCACACATACAACCAGTCTAAGGTAACGAACTGATAAAAGAAGAATACTTTCACAAAACTAATAAAAATACAGTCAACTAAAAATATTATAAAAGAAACTTAAACCTAGGATACCACCGGTAGCGGAGCAAGGCCCAGGCTACCGATGGTTAGGGCTGCAGAGAGAGGAACCCCCTGACAATACGCGCCGTGTCGAGGAGTACTGCCGCGTGCATCTGACCCTTAATCCAGCCGTCTAGATTATTATTATTATTGATTATTATTATTATTGCCTATGACCAGCGTTAATTTGTTGAGTCGGGAGTTCAGGAGATTTGTTTGAGGGAAGGACACACAGCATTGTTTGTTTGTTTCAGTCGTTTCCTTGTTATTATGATTAAATATTGAGTTGTTGCAATGAAATGTTTCTTTTTTACAATATTTTTCATTTTACAACGTTTAACTGAATACCTACACGTCACTACTGTTTTATACTCTACATCCGTACTGCGATTTATCATCGTCAGATTGACTATTGTTTGTTTTTAGTTAATTTGCAGCTATCGAAACTAACGTCAGACTAATGGTTTAGTAAACTTTAGTTGTAGGTATAGTGACAGTTGTCTAGGGTCAGAAGTAATTTACGCTGGACTTTATGAATGACGTGAGTAATAGAAATGCGTCATAAAGCCACGGAGACTCGTCGGTTGGCGTTTTACTTGTACCTACGTGGGTCGGCTTATTCAAATCATAATAATAATTCTAATTCTGTGTGTTGTTCTATATTTCTTCTTCTTCGTATCGTTGTTTCAACCATTGCGCCATGAGATGTGGTGTTCTGGTTCAAATATCGTTGTAGGATTAGACAGCTGTAGTCTAGCTGCCTGGAGTGCGCTGGGTCATTATAGGATTTTCATCATTATCATCATCATAATTAAAGCCTATATCTATTCCCTGCTGGACGTCTTCCTTATCACACCACTCATTCCGGTCCTGCGCCGCTTCTGTCCACGTTCTGCCATCAACCCATCTGGCGGTCTACGAACTTGTCTGCCTACTGGTCTTTTGAAGTCATGGATCAGCAGATTTATTGAAACTCCACTTGGAGAAGCTCCTGTCTTCTATAGCTTCTTATTTTATCCCCTATCTCTATCTCTTTTCTGTGGGTGTTCCAAGTTTCCAACCTTGACAAATGTCTTCTGAGAGAGGGTAGTCTTCAGTCTTCACAAAGTCAGGCAAATTTTTTTATTGCGATCTTCATGCATTTGACCGCAGGCTCACCTGATGGTTAGCTCCAGTTCACTTGGGAAACAAAGACGCTGATCGGATGTTCGATTCCTTCATTTTTCTTCGTTTGTTATATTACCAGAATGTTTATTATAACCCAGTCATTAGTATTTGTTCATGCAACAAGCAAACACTCATCTCGTGTGACTGATAGCCACAAATTACCGGAGATGTTATCTTAGCAATTATTGTATAGTCGTTAGACTTGGGTGATTCAAGGAAAAACAGTTTTAACGTTAGGTTTTTGTAGGAAAAACAGATATAGCGACACAGGTGACCTATTTATATCTAATTCACAGATTTCTTTACCATCTGTGAGCTAACCCATAACTCTAGATTCCTAAAGTGTGAAATGCTGATTGGTAACATAATATTGTTCATCATCATCATCCTCATCATCACTGCTGAACATAAGCCTACATGTTATTTTGAGTAAGTTTCAATGCAATTTTAATTCTTTCATGGTTAAAATGGAATCGCTGTCTAAGATGCCAAAATTGTCAGTTTTTGTAAAAATAAAACTGTTAAATTCAG
This sequence comes from Campaea margaritaria, assembly GCA_912999815.1. Classification (NCBI taxonomy): domain Eukaryota; kingdom Metazoa; phylum Arthropoda; class Insecta; order Lepidoptera; family Geometridae; genus Campaea; species Campaea margaritaria. Next base: position 10,471,019 of record OU538802.1, on the reverse strand, counting down.
AAAACGATATCTATCAAAAACGCGGTCCTATAGCTAACAGACCTACCAGTACCTTCCTAAGATATTAAAAAACTGTGTTCCTGTTGTTCCTGCAAACCTGCAAACACTTAATAATTAAAAAAAACACAGTTTCACAAATCTTAGTTAGAGTTAGACATGACATACCACTTGAAATTCCCAAAACATCCACTCAACTAACCGCTAAACCACAGCTATGTACATAGTTACACAGAATTGTAAACAGCCCGCCACGGTGCGGCTCCACCCACAGGTAGTATCATACTGACGGTCGTCTGGGAAACACTTGTCTGCCGTACTATAAAAAATAACAATAGCAGCTTTCATAATAACAGTCGGGTTCTGTCATCCGTGAATTCCGTTGGGGTAAAGTTACCTGCGTCAGGCTGCGTCCCAGCTCCCACCTGACGCGCACTCCTGCGCATCGCGTCTCGCCTCCTTATCCGACAGTTGAATTCAAACCTACCTGCCGAGTGGACGTGCCTGACATCCTGTGCTTGTGTTTTTAATTTGTTACCCAGTGTTGTGATGTGTGTTCAGTGAGGATGCATTATAAACAGCTTTTCAAAAGGTTTGTCGTTACAGTTCCCTTTTACATTCATGTTGGTATCACAATTTTTGACTCGCTGAGTCTCTGTTTTACCATTTTTTTGCTTAGTTCAAGATGTTATTAATAAGTCTTGGTCATAAGATTTTAAGTTTATAAGTGTAACGCCTTTTTGTATACGTGCTGGTGTCCTATGATGACTTTCCTGTTACACATGACCACCTAGTGCATTGTGGTTTCACTGACTGATTGATTATTTCGCAATAACCCACTAATTGTAGTATTTCTTAGTCAGCCGCGTTAATGAATGAAGTAGGCGCAGGTTGTTATGTTTCGTACTTGTTAATATAATTTGTTTAGGCAAATTGAAATGATGGTCCCGTGAGAGCTTCTATTTATTCAGGTGTCGGCAGCCAAGTTATTTTGTACTAGAATATACTGTAATTTACGAATAGTATGTAGGTAGGTAACAGTTTAAAACATACGGCTATCTGAGAGACCGTATTGCTGTAATTTTGTATTTCTCTTGACGACTGTTCTGCTTGTTGCAATCGGTGTGCTAATTCTCTTTTCCAATTATTGTTATTACAATTTCGTGTTCTGTACTTTCCAATATCACAGATAGTTACGTTTCTTAAAAAGTTAAATTTCGTTTGAAAGTTGAATTAGACTTTTTTGATAATAATTTATAATTGGTGATAAAACGTAGCATTTGTATTTCAAACTCTGCCATGACAGTTTTACATAATATCTGATAGACACTTATTTTGTGCCTTAATGAAATCCTACTTAATTATAAATGGTAAAGTTTGTGTGCTTGTTACGGTACAAAAAGTATCCTATATTAATCCAGGTTGAATGTATCTATACATGTGCTAAATTTCATCTAAATTCGTTCAGCCATTTTTGCATGATTGAATAACAAACATCCAAGCATACGAGCTTTTATAAACTTGCGTTGATTTTTATCCCGCAAAAACCATTAACATTTTCGGGATAAACGTATACCATATCCTATCCAACGCCTGGAGTGTCTTTAAACCAATTATCATCAAAATCCATTCAGCCGATTCGGCGTGAAGAAAGGACAAACACACAAATCCATAAACAAACAAACATAATGTAATTTAATAGTTTGGTAATGATGGTATATCATAATATTGTCAATAGAATAATTTATTTTTATATTGTAAACTATACCATAAAAAAAAAAAGAAAGACTAAAATTTAAAAAATGACATCGCCGTAGAGTTTCTTGGTGCTATCTTCTCTAACGGGCGTATTTCCGAAGCACTGGTAGAGTCAATGGAGTTTTCCTTTTCCTGTGCGAGACTCAGGCATGAGTCACCACTTGAAAGGGAAATAATTTTCTAACTCAAACCATAATTAGATAATAATCATTAGTTTCGTAGATCATAAAATTTGACTTATTTTTTTTGTATTTCTATACTTGTGTATAAGATATTATTTTTTTTGACGTATAAAAGTGCAATATTTTGCCTATTTACAATAAATGATTTGAGTTTGAGTTTGAAACACACATACGTTCGCATTTATAATATTAGTGAGATTAGTACTCACCCATAGGTACCCTTATTGAAAAACTCAAGCATATATGTAATTACATCGTTGTTTAGTCACAGAATAAATAATAGTAGGTATGGCATCGTTAAGATGAAAGATAACGTTTATGAACTTGAAATTCATTAAAAGAATCTTAATGAACCTTAGAATACGTAAGCGGCTAATGGACAAGATTTTCTGAAGACAACATACCTACCCAGCTGGAGAAGATATCAATTAATCGTACATATAGGTATATGTAATACCTGTACCTGTGTAGGTACCTACCTACATACCATTTCGGCAATAAAAAAGTAAAGTCTACAAAAAAAAAACTTGGATCTGGTGGGAACAACATTATGGGCTTATGGGAATGAGTCAATTATGGCTAAATAAAGACGCATGCGCACGGTAACCATAGCACTGAGGATCACCAATAATTGCTATAGAATGTGAACCCCTAAGGAAGGAATTTGTGGCAAAGGGTCACATTGTAGGGTATAGGTAACATTGGTATATAATTATATCTAATCTATACTAGCTGCAGCTCGCAGTTTCACCTGCGCCGAGTGAGAACCGTTAATTTTCTCGGGATAAAAAGTATCCTATACGTTTTTCCAGGTCATAAACTATCTGTGTGCCAAATTTCATCCAAATCCGTTTAGTAGTTTTTGCGTGAAAGAGTTACAAACATAAGTCCATCTTCTCAAACCTTTACATTTAATAATATTAGAAGGATAGGACAACTCAATAAATAAAGTAAATTAAACAACAACTAGGGAAAGCTTTAAAACTGGAATTTTAATACATATTTTATAGGCCCTGCACTGCGATCTTCACCCTGAGACATCGGTTCTAAAGTCCCATATGCCCAGTAATTTCGCTGGAAACAGTGCCCTATAAGCCGGAACACAGTTTGCACACTACTGCTTGCTTGTTTACCAAGAAACATTCCTACATCATAAATCTACTCTATCTATTATATGAAGCACTTGTAGTACTGTTCTACATATAGGCATTTCTAAAGTTTTTCTAACTTTCCCAAGCTGCGCACACGCATTACAGCCGGACACACGCCCCGGGCGGTACCGGCCTGTGCAATCAGTGTAGAGTGCGCTTACCCTAATTGCTGGGAATATATATCATAGAATAAAGAATAGTAGATGCTGTCAGGGTTTGCTGCAAGCTATTACATGCTATGGTAGGTTAAAAATGATCAAAACTGCAATGCAATGCTTGAGTTATTTGATCTTGTTGATGTTTTTAACACGTTCAGTGCTGCAAACACAACCGTTGTGCTTTTCATAACTTGCCACGAGTACGGCAAAACACAACTATTGTGTTTGTTGTATGGGAAAACACTAAGGCGCGTGCAGAGCCGCAGCCGTGGCTAGCCACGGCTGCGACAAGCAAATCGGCTCAGCAGTCAAAGTGTTAAAGTAACGAGACGAGGAAGTCTTTCATCTGAAAGTAAGTGCTACGCCTACCCATAACAGTCACAGTGCCACCAGAACCTTGCATGGCATAATCTTGTGCGGCACTGCACTCGTCACCCTGAGACATAGGTTCTAAAGTCTCATAAGCTGCTTGGTGTCTGTGTATCTGTGGCATCGTAGCTCCCGAACGGATAAACCGATTTTGATTCAGTTTTTTTTGTTTGATAGGTGACTTGATTGAGAGAATTCTAAGCTATGATTTAAGAAAATCTGTTGAGCCGTTTGAAGATCATCAGCTCTTTTCTATTTGATGACAGGATTAAGCGACTTCCACGGCATGGGCCCATCGGAATGGTCTTAGGTTACCAGGAAACCAGGAAAAGAAAGACCAGGAAAGAGAAATGAGGCTAAATGATTCAGGGTTTTTGTAAATTTTTGGTTCTACGTAATGCTCGTCTAGGTAATGGTTTTTGTAGTGCTTCCGAGTATATTTAAAAAAATATACAAAAACTTGTAAGGTTGGTTTTGCACTGCCTTGACATTGCATTGCAGGCAACAGTGGTGTCGATTGTTATTGACCAAACGTTTATTGTTGTGTGACTAAATTATTCGACATTTTAATTTGACAGCGCTCAAATTATGGATGTCCTTTATAAGGTTTGAAAATTACCGCAATAATTTAAGAGATGTCTTTGAAACGTAACGTAGCTGTAGGTTCCTTCATCCATAATATTTAAGTCTATTTAAACTCTCAAAATTGTTATCTAAAATCCCTCAACTTAAGTAGGAACATAGTTAACCGCTTAAAAGCTAACGAAAGATAAGAATTCTTGTTTGCTCGTACGAAAGTAAAAAGGCGATTTGGATCTTTTATCGTTAGAAACCTTTTAACACGTGTTTCTTATTTTTGAAAGTTGCGAAACACTTAATTCCACATTAACAAGTAAAAAAACGTAAGTACGCAACTATTTTAACCTATATTATTTGGTGATAAAAAAAAAGTCCCAGCTAAATTCAATTGGAAGTTGGAAGGACGGAAAACCAATTAAAAATTAGTTTTCTAGACTATTTATTAGCTGCGCCCGCGGTTTCACCCGCGTTGAGTATTATACCACAGGGACCATTAATTATTACGAGATAAAAAATATCCCATGTGCTAATCCAGGTAATAAGATATCTGTGTTCCAAATTTTATCCTAATCCGATCAGCTGTTTTTGCGTGATTGAATAACAACATCTAAACATACAAAACTTTCACATTTTTAATATTACTAGCTGCGCCCCGCGGTTTCACCCGCGTAGTTCCCGTTCCCGTGGGAATACGGGGATAAAATATAGCCTATGTTACTCGCTGATAATGCAGCTTTCCATTGGTGAAATATTTTTTATAATCGTTTTAGTAGTTTAGGCGTGAAAGCGTAACAAACAAACAAATATTCGCAGTTATGATATTGTAGTTAGGATATTGCTTTATTTTTAGTATAGGAAGTTTAACAGTGTTTAATGTTGGTAATTTCAGCGTCCCTTGAGTATCATGATCGTTTCCTTTCACCCCATAAGGTGTCTACTTACCCCGTTCTACAGTAATTTGTTAGAAATTAGGACATTAATTGTCAAATTAAGTGGGCGATTACCCAACGTCTCTTCGCTAAGGAAATTCGGAGTAAAGGATATCCTAAAATTAAATGAGCCCATAATAAATGGAGGCATAGTTTTAAACCATTCGCCCGTATCCGAGTCTCAGGCTCTATAATCCGAAACTTAATTCGAATATTAACTCAAGATCGCGGGAAACACGAACTGCCGTGGAATACAGAACGCCTCCATTGTGTCCCCGACGTACGAGAGAACGGAGCAAGCGACAATGAACCAGCTGACATAATAGACTTTAAGATTTATGTTACAAATTTCATTTTCACTTGCACGCGTGCCGAGACAATGTTGAGGCGTTATACGTGAAGTTATGAAAATGGGCGATTCTCCGAGCGTCGTCAGTCGGAGTCGTAGGGTTTGAAACAATGACGGTTTTGATACAAATTTCCTTTGTGGAAACGGTTGTTATGGATGCCTTTTTACGTGGATTGCGATAGGGCGGATATTATTGTTACGGTGCTGGCGCGGGGGCGGCCCATTGACGATTATTTCATCTCTCTAATTTATTACACTGCTTTCATTTAAAATATTGCCTCATTACTCAAGATAACCACGGTTTGTTTGATATTCACTGCTGAAAGAAAACACACACGTCTGTGTTTTTATAATATACGACAAGCGACAACACGCCTGGCGTGCGAACCCGCACTGCTGTATTGTCAATTTTATCACACCCGCTGTGTGCGCCCGCACATCTGATTGAGTTGAGTTACGGCACAACGTCAATAAACAGTAAACACACTCGTTGTGTGAAGATTCGCAAAAGAGCCAAAAAAGTAAAACGGCTCAGCCGTGACCGTGTTATTTTTTTATGATATTTTTTTACTTAATTATTCAGCTAAAATCAGAAGTCAGCAAGCCTCATCCTAAACCATGACCATAACAAAGGCATTCTGACACATTACGTCAATAGAATCATTACATGATATCAAACAACGCCCATCTAGAGAGCGCCTCTATAACTAAATTTTACGGTTATAGACTGTCAAAGCTTCACAAGTAGAGATACATCGTGTCAGTTGTCACAGAATAAATATACTGCTAAATACAGAACGGAAACTCCAATCCGCTTCCCCGCACCTCTCCCTGCAATCGGCAGGACAATTGTCGGAACAGTCAATAGAGCCAATACTACACGCCCAAATGTAATGGAAAAAGTTAATTCACCTTCATTCCTACTTGCGAATTGTCTTTTGATTTGGTCTCGTAGTTTATGTACCTTGTGTATTTCTGAACTGGTTTATAATAAAGTATTTTCTATTCTATTCTATTCTATTCTGTTTGTGTACTGTTACAAATTTGGTGCGTGTACAAACGTCTTTTTCATGTGAGTTGTCAAATAGCTTATTTGTTTGAAGTGTCCGGGGTTATGGTTGAGTGGAAATGGGTCACTTGGTATTGTTTACGCGGTGGCTTCTTTGTTTTTCTCCGCGGAACACGTCCTGGGGCGGGCCATTTGTTATGCTTATTGCAATTACGTCGCTTTCCTTCTAAAGACTTGTACCTAGTAGGACGAAGCTAGGGGGCTACAAAACTTTGAGTTTAATTAGACAAATTTGTGGTTTAATAACTTCAGGACCAATTTTTTATTGCTCAGATAAACTACTCAATAATAGTTGAACGAATAAGTTATTAGAGTCTTTAGGGTTATGAGATGAATAGTTTGTTTAAATTTTTCATAGAGCCGTTACCAGGCATATAGTTATCCGAGGCTTTATTCCAATGCATGCAACCTCGAGAAAACCAACTTTATTCGATAGATAAGATTATCTGAGCCATGATAAATATATAAATGAACTCCTTAGGTAAAGGTTTTATTCCGTAGTCCCTATCTGATAGTTAAAGAATTCAAAATCGTACTACCAATGGAATAGATATTTATCCGAGGAATGAAAAATTGGGCCTAAGGGTATAAAAAGATATTCTCGAGGTATTTCCTGGTCCACAGTTGCAGAAGCACCGTAACAAGCTTATTTACAACGAACAATGTTTGTTTATTAGCTCATTGTATTCAGAAAGCCCCTAAAAATGAATAGGCTAATCTTGAGCTTGTGCATCTTTCTCCAAACAACGCCTGACCTTATCAACTTAATCAATATTCAACATCAGATGGACTTATTCTATTAACACGTTCACTGCTGAAAACACGACTGTTGTGTTAGCGGTACGGGAAAACACAACGGTGTGTGCAGATCCAAGCAAGCAAATCGGCTCAGCAGTGAAAGTGTTAACACTTGGACTGCTGAGCCGATCTTCTTGTCTAGCCACGGGTGCGGCTCTGCACACTCCATAGCGTTTTCCCATACAACAAATACAACAGTTGTGTTTTCTCGTACTCGCGGCAGGTTGTGAAAAAATACGTTTGACGTTTTGTGAATAATTTGGTATAAATACTTTCCAATAATGTTACAAACACAACCATTGCAAATAACGACGTTTTAGAATTTAGATGAAGGTTCAGCTATTTTTAGCAAAATTAACCGGCAGGGTCTTGTTTAATAAATGACTAATTAAGTAATTACTACCGTTTCTTCTAGAGGAGCTTGCTTTTGAACTTATATATATACTAGCTGCGCCCCGCGGCTTCACCCGCGTAGTTCCTGTTCCCGCGGGAATATGGGAATAACATATAGCCCATGTTACTCGCTGTCAATGTAGCTTTCCATTAGTGAAATATTTTTTTAAATCGGTGCAGTGGTTTAGTCTAAACCTTACATATTTCCATACAAACTTTCATCCCCTATTTCAAACCCTTAGAATGCTTTTTTCGCAATAAAAAGTACCCTATGTCCTTTTCTAGGCTCTAAATTATCTCTGCACCAAATTTCATTTCAATCGGTTCGGTAGTTTAGGCGTGAAAGAGCAACAGACAGAGTTACTTTCGCATTTATAATATAAGTAGTGATATATATCTGTCTCAGTATTTGTGATTTGTGCGCGAATGAGACATGTCGTCGTATGTATATATTTACGTTTTGAGTATACATTTTGCATACTCAATACACACACACATGTTACATACATACACACACATTATTATATTTCATTTTTTTTCTATCCTAGTTAGGGATGTATGTTATTATTATTCACTATATTTATTTAACTTCTTAAATTTAAATTTCTTTTACAATGCTTTACAAAACTAATAAAAATACAGTCTAACTAGTAAAAATATTATAAAAGAAACTTAAACCTAGGATACCACCGGTAGCGGAGCAAGGCCCAGGCCACCGATGGTTAGGGCTGCAGAGAGAGGAACCTCCTGACAATACGCGCCGTGTCGAGGAGTACTGCCTTCTGCATCCGACCCTTAATCCAGCCGTCTAGCGAAAGCCTCTTAAGGTGTTGGTCGAGGCTCTTCGCTACAAGGCCATTCGCCGAAACAACTATCGGGACAATGATCGTTGAGTCAACGTCCCACATGGCGGTCACCTCGTGAGCCAAGTCAAGGTACTTGCTGAGCTTGTCTTTCTCGGCCTTCACGAGGTTCTCATCATGGGGGACGGTTATATCAACGAGCACTGCCCGGCGTTGGGACCGGTCTACCAGCACGATATCAGGTTTATTGGCTACAATAGTCCTGTCCGTGATGACAGAGCGGTCCCAATAGAGCAACGCACGACCATTTTCGAGAACTGGTGCTATTATTATTATTATAAATATATTATTAATATTTTATGGCAAATTATTCTGAATTAAAAATGTAAGAATAATAAGCTTTTATGATGTAGTGAAACGATTAGGACAGTCGCCAAAAATAAAACGAAACATTCACAAGTCTAGTCAAGATGCCCGAATTACTAAACTATTGGTCATAGCACTTCAGATAGACATTTCTTTATTGTGATGTAAACGTAAATAAGGCTGTCTGGGTGTCCTGTTAATGCTTAGCGGTCACCCCCTAGACAACATAAAGACTGTAATTGATGGGGTGCCTCTTCACCCTTCCATTCCTTAAAGCACTTGCAACTTAAAATTCTAGACGAGTTTGCGTTCGAACCAATATCTGTCTCATTATTTGTGGGTTAATAAGACCCGTCGTCAGCGGTCAGAAGCGGTGGTAGCCTAGTGGGAGAACGTCCGCCTTCCAATCAGAAGGTCGTGAGTTCAAATCCCAGTGCAAGCACGAAACAAAGTCGTTTCTTGTAAAAACTATGTACGTTATTATCACACGCTTTTCGGTAAAGGAAAACATCGCGAGGAAACCCACATACATACCCGAGAATTATTACGGATGTAGGTAGGTGATCCACCAATCCGGATCTGGCCCCCGTGGTGGATTATGGCCTAACCCTCCTCACGAAAGTGAGGGAAGACCCGTGCTCAGCAGTGGGACATTATGGGTTGATGATGAAGACCCGTCGTCATTAGAATAGATTATTTTTATATTATAACTTGTGGCATACAAAAATTTAATAACGAAAATTTAAAAAAATTATATCCCCGTACAGTTTCTTGGTGGTAACTCCTTTGACGGGCGTACTTCCGAAGCACTGATAGAGTTAATGGAGTTTTCTTTTCCAGTGCGAGATTAGGCACGAGTCACCACTTGAAAGGGAAATGTCCTTTTTGAAACTCAAACCATAATCAGTTAATCATTAGTTTAGTTGATCATATTTGATTTATTTTTTATTTTTCTATATTTTTATAAGACTTAAGTGTTTTGACTTGTAAAATTGCATTATTTTTGCCTACTTGCAATAAATGACTTTGAATTTTGTCTTTGTCTAGTAAATTTGAATATCTCACTAACTCAACTGATGTTAAGCAGTGACTACACCTACCCCCTTGTTTATTGTCCACGTTTCATCAGATGTAGTCGCGGTCAACGACTTTATTTAGTAAACTGATAGATGCCTTACTAAAGAGTCTTTAAAAATACCACCATCACCATTCATCATCAACCCATATCGGCCCACTGCTGAGCACGGATCCCCCTCATATCCATGAGGAGGATTAGGCCATAATCCACCATGGGGGCCAACAAAGAAACTAAAATATTTTTTTTAAATATTAGACTGAGTGACGAGACGAGCAAGTCGTTCACCTGATGGTAAACGCTACGCCTGCCCATAACAGTCACAGCACCACCTAGACCCTGCATTGCGTAATCTTGGGCGGCGCTGCACTGCGCTCGTCACCCCGAGACATCGGCTCTACTCATATGCCCTGTAATTTTTACATTCACTTGCTACTTGCAGACATTAGATTATAATATAATAATAATGTAATTGTGAAGTCCCATTCCTCCTTAATAATGGAGCTACTAGCCACAGTTTACTGGTACGACAAATTCAGAGATAAGCTACTTAGAAAAAGTTTTATGGATCTTAAGTCCAATAAAAACATTTAATCCGCTATCGTGGATGGTATGAGAGTTGAGACGGAATTAAACGGTTTAGTGACCTTCACTTTCAAATGAAACTACGTGAAACTGGAAAGAGTTGAGAGTTACAACTTTTACTTGTTGTTTGATATAAAATTCATGTTGTTCCAACCTACCTATATTGTAGAGTATTCAAGACTCAAACTTCTGTCCTATAAGTTATCAATTCGTACATTAAACAGTCCTCGTAATTAATGGTAGTTAATTTAAATAGGTACCTATTGATAAGCAGTTCTGTTGCACTAGTATATAGTTCTGCTTATTGATAAGCACTTCTACGTTTAGCCCGGTTTGAGTACCCTGTTTCATACAGATGACAGCGCGACCGGTACGCACTGACGGTCGGTCGAGTACTGAAACTCATTTTTCTTTTTTCGGCCGAGTTCGAGAATCGAGAATCGGCCGAGTTCTTTTCACCCTGTTCTACATTGACTGTCTTAGAATATCCTACCGAAAAGTCCTAATTCAACTATTGCTTATAAACCCTCATAACAATATATCGACTTTGGGTAAAAGGAGCAGTCTTAATAAAACCAAGGGTATTGTTTTATTAAATGAAGCCCTTTGAATCCTTATTCGGCTCGTTTCACGACACGTTTTTTAATAACATAAAAAAAGAGTTCGACATGCTACTTCGTTTTCTTTAATTAAAACAATATTGCTAGGTTTCATTTACATTAGTTACAAGTGGGAACGCCATGATAATTTGTCGTTTGCAACGCCGGGACAAAGTTTCAAACACTTTGTCAACTCTCGTAACGTTGCGCGTCGCAGGTGTATCATGACCATTTCCCGGCTTTCACTGCCGAGCATAAGTCACGGCTTTGAAATATGGTGGGAGGCGTAAAGTAAATTTGGTCAAATGTACCTTGTGGGCGTGACAAGTTCATGCTTAATTCTGAACTTCCTGTCTTCTAGTAGATGCTCGTATTACAATAAAGCGCTATCTGGAACCGTATTCTTCTTGAAGGCAGACGCCTGACATCGTTCATGTTATCTTAAAGTGTTCTGTTCTTCTTCTAACCGCTGTGGAATCATAAAACCGATGACCACGGATATTTATATTACTTTTTAATGCTCCTCTCGTGACGCGGCGTCCCTGAGTGCCCGAGCCGACGGCGATGGCTCTTCCGTGCTCATTACGATTCTTATAATTTTACGGCTGCCTCAAATTACGAAGATGCCAGACCTTTTTTGAGCCGGATAATGTATGACCTTCGTGACGTCGTGAGTGGTGTGATGGTCACGACTAAAATTGTTTTGGACTTTGGGGACCCTTCTCCGTTTTTGTTTACGTATTGTCCCCCTACTGGGCAAGGGATTCCCTGCTACAAACATAATAACATTGTCACGTAAAAATATCAAAATTAAGAATCGTTTTCCCCTGTCTGGCACGTCATGGTTAGGACAAAGTGGGTGGGGACAAGGGGAATAACCCAAATATCTATTAAATAACTAAACCTGATTATATGACTCTATATATAAAAAATGATTCGTCTTTATAAATTTCAATTTAACCACTGGAATTTCCACAAACTTAAGCACCCTAATCGTATTCAGTATCTGTAATTAAATCCATTTGACTTAACAAAATTACAATGCACGAACACCACAATAATTACAAAGGTAAAAACAATACAAAGTTCGCGTTTTTTACGCTTCGCTTAGACTTGAAGCAATACGTTTACGAAAAAGAACACGAAGAGTCCCCTCTCGGCCAACGGCAGTACAAGGAATGGTTACGTCACCTTCGATCGGTTACCTGCATTTTTAAGGGAACAGATTACTTCGGTATGCGGAGGCTTTATTCCTTTTTTATCTGCAGTGAATGGGAGGGCTTTGTCCGTGTTTCGGGAAGGTTCCGATTTCGTACGCCGCCAAATGTATCGTGGGAATTTCGCGATCCGCGTAAGGCAGGTAGTTCTGGGAATTCTATATTAAACCGACTCAAACGAGCTGTTCGCCTTAACGGGTTAAATTACCTTATTGTTTGCAATTAGCTTTGTTATCAGGCTTGTTACTAAACGGTGCCAATGTGTAACTAAAATGACAGTAACTGCTTGATATCAGCTAACCTAACGTTTCTATATGTCCGACTTCTCTCCGAAAATATTGACGAGTTGAATCCAACATATTTCCAATGTGGATAGTTTACTTTATCCATCTATCCAAACTTTGCTCATATCTCTACACATTCCGTACAGAAAGTTATTTACGACCGTCACTGACTAATAAGTCAAGCACACACGACCGATAAGAGCTTTGTTTACGAGTCCGTAGCGAGAACGCACCCTAATCCTTGAAGAATGTCCAGAATACTTAAGGGGCAGAGTTTAATAACTGTTGGAAAGTGACGCCCCTTATTTATGACTGCGCGCTTATATTGGACGAAGTTTCATTATTTGTGAAGTTTTTATAACCAGCCACTTTACTTATAGGGTTTAATTTCGTTGGACGTTTAGTTGTATTTAGGTTGTTAGCTGTAATTTATGGAATTTGCAGCCTTTCTCTAATAGAAAGAAAACAGAAATGGTTAGGGTAAAGCAGTGCAGATAATTTTAAAGTTTCTTCGTCCATAAAATATTCTGACGTACCTACCTAATGGGTAGATTGTCATCTATAGTTACTTAGATAATTAAGCTATTTTTCCATTAAAATTATGTATTCGTGAGAAATCTGAGAATTATGATTTGAGGGACTGTGACGGAGAAGGTGTAGAACAGGGAACGATGTGGAATGGTAGAAGATGTAGTTACAAAAATAGAGAAAGAGATGCTTAAGTGGTTTGGACATTTAGAGAGGATGAAGCAAGATTGACAAAACAAATGTATGGATCTAGTATGCATGTGGCCAGCCAGTAGGGGTCGACGTAGGCGAACGTACCAAGATCAATTGAGGACCTATCGCGCCATCTGTGTTTCTTCATCACCTAAACACACACACATCACACACACTCACACACACACCACACACGCTCACACACATTCGTGTCAAAATTGCACGAAATTATGTCACAAACGTTAGAAAATGCTGTTGTAGTTACGTGACCTTAGCTGAAATTTATGAAAACCCCATGGACTTTGCCCAGCAGTGGGACTATTTAGGCTGATAATAATAATATAATATGAGATGGTCTGTGCATGATGAAATGTGCATTTACTAAGCAGAAATCTGAGGTGGCAACAAGATTGTCTTGCATTATTTCACGTCGATCTGTAGATTAGACTAGTTACCTAGTTAAATATATCTGATTCATTACATTAACGGAGCTTTCTAAACTAAACATACTCAGACGGCTCGCTACATGACCTTTCTAACTGTAACCACGCATCGGATCATGCAAGACACTTGACACTAAGCGTCGCCTGGCATCACGACACCACACCTAACAATATAATTAATAATACCTTCTACATACATCTACTCAACACCAAGTCCGATTAAATGACACCGTGCATGACTCAAAAAGTTCAGCACTACTTATTTTCTACCACTTCTAATGGAATGCATCTAAATTGTCATCCCAGCCTGGTTTTTCCTAGATATTAATCTAAAAATAGTTCTGATGCCGATGTCTCAGGGTGACGAGCGCAGTGCAGTGCCGCGCAGGATTATGCATTGTAGGGTTCTGGGTCGTGCTGTGACTGTTATGGGCAGGCGTAGCGCTTACTCTCAGGTGAACGACTTGCTCGTATCGTCACTCAGTTAAATAAAATAAAAAAACTGCTAAGCTATGTTCACATGAGAGAAATAACGGTCAGAAAGCTAGCCGTACCTATGACACTTACATGTTAGTACGTAGACGATTATGTAGAAGGTATCACATGTCGCGATGAGTAAGGCGATAGGTTCACACGATTTGTGCGTAGATAATAATAATGCTGTCTATAATTCTATAGATAAATCATACTTTTTGTTCATGCCTTACGGCGTATTATGAAATAATATCAGAGGAAAGTTGTTTTGCAATAGAAGTGGGTAATTTATTTTATAATTGCGATGCAAGTTGAGTAAGGAATAAAATTATCGGAGCAATATTAAAAGAACATTTTGTCGCGCTTACCACCAGGTAAACGACATTATTCTTCCATCAATCAATTGTATAAAATTCCAACTCGCCCCCGTTTATTTCTAACTTGCCCCCTTTTAAGTTATGATTCGGCCCATTGATTGAGTACTTAGGACGTTGGGTGATCGATCAGGAACACGGCATAATGATATCCTCGTACCTATTAGACAGTCGAAACAGAGTTTTACAAGCGTTTTATTAGCTTTATCTTATTAGCTTTAACTTATCAAGGAACGCGAAAATTCCTTCTGCAATTTCTTTCGCAACCACTTAAATGAAGTCGTTTCTTTTCATTGAGTAACCAAAAGGCGCCGAAGCGAAACACCCATACATTTTATGTATGTACCATGTATGTACCACAGAGTAAGTAAGAGTACAAATCTGTTACCAATTCCTCTCGAGCCTCAAAACAATGGCACGTCTGCATTACCATAGTAGAAAGTGGTCGAATTAATCCTACCACGTTAGTTGCCTTGCCAAGCCAGTTCAGACGGATTCATTTTCGAACTTAGTTAATCATTGCGGAGCTATAATCGTTTGATTTGAAGTGCTTTCGTTACACTTATCCAACTATATCCTATTAATATTAAAAATGCGAAAGTTTGTGAGTATGGATGTATGTTTGTTCCTCTTTCACGCAAAAACTACTGAACGGATTTGACTGAAATTTGGAACACAGATAGTTTATAATCTGAATTAAGTGATAGGCTACTATTTAAAGCGAAAAAAGGGTTGTAAGGGGTAGAAATAGGGGATGAAAGTTTGTAAGGAAATATGTAAGGTTTCGGCTAAACCACTGCATCGATTTAAAAAATTCTTTCACCAATGGAAAGCTACAGGAACGGGAACTACGTGAGTGATATCGCGGGGGCAGCTAGTGAAAGATATTTTTTCGATAATAACAGGTTGCGGATCTATAAAAACCAGCCATGCCATGCCATCTACGAATTCGTAAACGCCCTTTGATGGACTAACTTTAAAAAACTGAAATGAAAGACTACCTGACCGTTCGACATTATCTTTTTCGACATTTCAAAGTTTTGGCTTTTAAACCATTTTAAATTTTAGACCTAAAGTTTGACATTTAGGCGTTAGTTCTTACATTCAAATACGTCTTTGAACTACATAATAAATAATAGTAAGCACACTTGGTGTTTATAATTATGTAATTTATAAATGTCCCAACCGCCCACTGGGCTTTATCGTCGATTAAAGTAATAAACATGTGATATAAACCCATAATATTTATATTGAAGATCATTGTTATGACATGTAATATCGGCCACAGTCTCACAATGGAGATGTTAAATAATAATTATATTGAAACACCAGATATTTCTCACATTTGCAATTGAACACCACATGTTTTGGCCTTAAAATGGTGGATTAGTCTAGAATAATAATAATCTAAATACATACTCTATTCGTCCAGGGACCGTCGGACGTTTTTAGAGTCATAGAGGTAGTTTAAAACACCACTTGAGCTTCTGTGTTGCACCCTACTATGGTAACAGCATAATTGTGGCACGTATGTTGTACAGGATGTCTGGGAACCGTCGTCCGTACACATGATTTTTAGTTATTTTTAGGTCTAAAGCGGTTTGTCTACAAAAAGTCCTTGCTTAAATCTCACGAGTCTCTGAGTCAAATCTCCCCAAAGTTTACTTTGTAAACGTTAGAAACATGCATTAGTTTCCGCCAAAGCAGCCTTGTTCTGCGATCGAGCAAATATTGGATCGGTAAATAATTAAGTACCTAACTAGCTACCGCCTACTTTAGGTAACTATCTACTGAAAGGTCAAAGTCCATTCGGACACAGACTAACGAATAGTTCAAGTTCGAACGGATCTCACTGCTTATTCTATGACCGCACTTGGAAACCAGAGGGAACCTGACGCTGTTGTGATGAGTTTACATTATTAGTTTCGCTGACGATTGGTTTAGTATATTTGTTTATGGATTCCGTAAATGATTCTGTATTTGCTGATCGAGTTTCTTTCCAATACAAGTTTTATGATCGTTTCTCTGTAGGTATAATAATTTGATACGTCTGATGATGCCCGGGAAAATATATTTCCATTGTCTGCACTGGTGGGGCAGTAACTGGAGACGGTGGGAATAAGAATAAACAGTCGCAATGTGATGATAATCTGCATGTCTTTATATTTTTAACAACTTATGAAAATATATCATCATCAACCCATATCGTCCCACTGCTGGGCACGGGTCTCTCCTCACTTTCGTGAAGAAGGTTAGGCCATATTCCACCACGGGGGCCAAGTCCGGATTGGTGGATCACATACCTACCTCCGAAATAATTCTCGGGTAGGTATGTTGGTTTCCTCACGATGTTTTCCTTCACCGAAAATATATATTGTCAAAAAATTGACCTATATTACTTAACTGTAAGTAAGTTTTTCCGAAGATGATTTTTATAGGTTTGCGGCGCTGTCAATAGTGGTGAGAAAGCGCTTATGTTTTTGAATATTTCGTCTCTGCCCACTGGTGTGGCAAATCTCAATGTTTCTCTACCTTTGAAAGAGGTTGTTATTGGTAAAACATCGTGTTGATAGGATTAGCCAGCTACAAGACTGCGGTTATGTAGTTAATATCATAGATATCGGCGAAATCTATACATCTATATATATATAATGTTATGTTGGTTTGTGTACGCTACAAAAACTCAAAAAGTTCTGCACCGATCGAGCTGAAATTTTAGCATGATATATAAACCGCATCAAGGATTGTTTTTATATTTTTTTTTCATTAGTGACATATCAGCGAATGTGCGAATGTGCCACAGCGAAGCGTGGCAGGGCACACCTAGTATTTTATATTTTGTTTTCAGTTTAATTACTGGGCATATGAGACTTGAACCGATGTCTCAGGGTGTATTATGCAATGTAATGTTTTGGGTGGTGCTGTGACTGTTATGGGCAGGCGTAGCGCTTACCATCAGGTGAACGACTTGATCTTCTCGACACTCAGTCAATTAAAAAAAAAAACAACTTTTGTCACAGCCTAACTAATTTGTTATTATTTACTCTGTGATATTATTGACCTTTTGCAATAGAAAATTCCACTATGAAATGCTGACTTGATACCCTTTTGCTGAAACAGCACAGTACAAAGTCACTGTTTACGTTCGATTCGTGATTCGGCATGACTTTGTAGTAAACGGCATCCACATGGTCACGCGTGGTCGACAGCGGTTTGGCCAATTTCCGCCCAATTGTGTCGGAATAGCAAGAGCGGGATGGGTTATACCATTGGCTAATTTGAGAGAGATGGTGTTTACGTCGAATGGAACTGGAAACTA
Source organism: Campaea margaritaria (assembly GCA_912999815.1). Taxonomy (NCBI): domain Eukaryota; kingdom Metazoa; phylum Arthropoda; class Insecta; order Lepidoptera; family Geometridae; genus Campaea; species Campaea margaritaria. Next base: position 10,453,028 of record OU538802.1, on the reverse strand, counting down.
TGAACAGTGCTTATGCCTCTGGAGTTTCTAACGCTTGTATTCCAAAGCGACGTTCAGTTGAATATCAGCTTTGGTATGGATTTGTCTGTAAATTTTTGTTGAGATATAACACGGGCCTGATCTATGTTCCTCGGAAGTTTGGATTGCAAAGGCCCAGTACTTCGGTTGAACTCATTTTGATTTAAATAAGGGTCAGGAACATCCCCTCTCACATTATAAAAAAAACAATCTTTCCAGTGATTTCCTAGAAACACGAGTAATTCAAGATGTGAAAGTGCTCAGCTTCAATCTGCGTTCATAGATATTGAAGCCATCATTGGATCAAACTTTATATAATACCGTACCAATTTTCATAATGTCTTCGATAAGAAAGCAGAATGTTTAATATAGAATCTCTAATATTAAACGTCCAATCCATCATCTCTCTGTCGAACGCCAAACATCCATTGTGGATCCAAACAGTCGGTGCGCAAGCATAACTCGCAAATCGCACAATCCAGTACAATACTGTACTGTGAACTGTTGAATAGAGACCGATTACTGGCGCGCCCTGTGCGTGGGAAGCGATCGACATTCAATACGGTACACTTCAATGCAAATCTTCCTTTCACGGTGGTCCTCGATAGTAAGTCTCTAATTGTTCTTTGTACATACTAAGTACCTTCTCAACAAGTGTAAATTTGGAATTAAAAAACTCCCGACACATTTAGAATCATACTAGCTGTACCGTGCCACGCTTCGCTGTGGCACATTCCCACATTCTCAGATATGTCACTGATGAAAAAAATGTATAAAAACAATCCTTGATGCGGATTATATATCATGCTAAAATTTCAGCTCGATCGGTGCAGAACTTTTTGAGTTTTTGAAGCGTACACAAACCAAGATAACATTTTTATATATATAGATTTCCTGCTCATTCACTATACCACCATATATCTATAACTTACTCATTAAGAACATTTCAATGAGCCCAAATATGATACCTCTGCTGTAAGTGATCCTGCAGCGTCAGGTTAAGGTAACCATGTTCTGGCAATATCATTCTAGTAACATGATTATTAAGTATTCTATGAAATTTTAATCTATCTGACCTGTGGAAGTTGCCTACAACCCTTTATCAACTACACAAGAGCTGTTTATCTTCAAAGTACCAAAATTTTCTTAAATAACAGGTAAGAACACTCGACCAATATACAGATAGATATACAGTCACAGAGATACACACGCCCCTTTGTTTGCGTCAGAGGTTAAAATCAACCGTCCTCCTTCCTGGGGGTACGTACTCTCATCCAGCAAATGTAAACTGCCTGGCCAGTTATTCCCATCGGCCTCGGTGGCTGCTTCGGTACTGAAGCCGATGGGAGCATATCTTATCATATCCCGCACGATTTTCAGCGACTTATGTAGTTGACTGTACCCCTCGGTTGATGACGTGTGGCAAAAAGTACGGGGTGCTGAGAAGTGGGTGAGGATTGGCAGCTTATTGATTCGAACTCGAAGACAGACCTTAATCGCGGATTACCATACAATACTCATGTTGTATGGAGTAGAGCACATTGTTATGTTTTAGGTGAATGGAATAAAATGAAATTCAAGGGAATGAGGTATCGTGAGGAAACCCACATATCCTGTGTACGAGAATTATTTCTGAGGCATCAATCTATAATGCTCCTCATCACAGGTGAGACCCGTGCTCGACTGTGGGCAGATATTGAGTTGTGATTATTATAAGTGAGGACATGTAATTGCGGAACGTAAGTCCTTTACTTATACACCAAGAACTTCGAGTGCAGAATCTTGCGCGTCACTGCACTGCGCTCATCAGTTGTCACCACTTATGGAGTCGTTTTACGGCTAGGACCTTTGTTGCTGTTAGGAAATACAGCAATCTAGTGAATTTCCAGCGCGAAAGAGGTACTTCGCAACATGATATTGCCAAATCATACGTAATCTCACTCGTTCACACCTGTAACGGACAATGCCCAATGAATTTCAAATACTGTAACTGCTTTCCGCTTTTCCCAGATAACAACAAGACGGGTAGTTCTAACATGCTAACTACATGGAAGAATCGCTTTTATAGCTAAAATACGATATGTTCTTCTATGTGTTAACCATTTGTGTATGCTCAACCAATCATCACATTATAGCGGAGGTTTTTGGCTGCAGTTGCAGAGAAATCTAAAATATCTAGGTTCCAACTTTAGTCGATGAACGGCGCCGTAAATGATCTTACACCAATGATAAAAAAACAACGACACATGACATAGATCGTGCCCTCGCTTTTACTCTAGGTTACTAACTGTAACTGTAGGCCTCTTCTGCAACAGTACGGCTGGGGAAGTACTTTTGCCAGATATATTCCGCCAAGCAGATGCAAACATTACTGTATTCCAGTTTGAAGGGCACTGTTTGCAGTGATATTACGGGGCGCATGAGACTTTAGAACCGACGTCTCAGGGTAACGAGCGCAGTGCAGTCCCGCGCAAGATATTGTAATGGAAATTTCTTTGTGGCTCTGTAACTGTTATGAACGGCTTGTCCGTCTAGCTACTACGTAACATAAACAGAATTAAAAACGGTACCGTCCATCCCATCCATACAGTAGTAGAAAGATATGGTTCATTTAAAAAATAAGTTTGATTTGATACAATTAAGACTGTGTGCAAGCTAGCCAATTAGTCACTGCTCAGTAATCTTTATCATACCAAGTCGTGTATTGTGTAACAATAAACCAGTACAAACTGGAGCCTCCAACAAGGCTACAGGAGTTGACAGCCGACAGCAATTAGCGGGCCGTTGCAGAACTCTTGTTTACAGTGCAGGGTGCTCCTGATAGCGGAGAGTGGCGTAGCTGTTCTGGCGAACTGGAAGTAGGCGGATAGAAAACATGTAGATTGCCTGGAATCCAGATAGATTATTAACATTTTGAGTGCTCCCGATCTCCACGGTCCCAACGTTTCGACCGCAAAAGGTTCAATCGTTTGTTTTAAAGCAGACTGCCAAATGCAGATGTGCATTTTATTTCACTTGTACTCTTCTATACTTCCACAATTGCTTACACTTTTGACTCACGGGACCCATCTAAACAGAACCTACCTACCTACGTAAGAACCGGTAGTTAGTCTTCAAGTGTCCCTTGAGCCGCTTGAGAGGTCGACTCGCTAATCGCTCTCATTCCGACTACCGCCGGCGCTGTAAACTATTTAGCCTCATGGGAAAAACTTTAACTCACTAAAATAAAAGATGTTGTTCCTATTATTTATGTAGATTATCTTGTCTAGAGAATTTTAAGGCTGAGATTTACAAATCAAGTTTAAACTCTTCATCTCATCATCATCATCATCAGCCCATATCGTCCCACTGCTGAGCAGGGGTCTTCCCTCACTTTCGTGAGGAGGGGGCCATAATCCACCACGGCGGCCAGGCCCGGATTGGTGGACAACATACCTACCTCTGAAATAATTCTCGGGTAGGTATGTAGGTTTACTCCCGATGTTTTCCTTCACCGAAAAGCGAGTGATAATTACGTACCTATGGGTACGTGCCCGCACTGGGATTTAAGTCCTTCTCCTTGGAAGGCAAACTTTCTCCCACTATGCCACCACCGCTTTCTCTCTTCATCTAATAAACTTGGCAATATCCAAATTTCATAGTGGAGTGGTGGATAAGTGAATAACTCTCAATATCATTTTAAATTTTTGGTAGTCTTCAGAGTCGTTCTTTGCTTTCTCATTAGCATAACAATCGTATCAATTTTTAATGGCGCTTTTATTCCGTCATCCTGATATGTAACTTGCTGAGACTATCGTAAACCGTTACGCCGACTGTCACAGCCTAAACCCACAGTGTAAAGATGGGAGGTTTATTAGACTGTTCCAAAGCTATGTTGTTCTTGACACTGTGGTACCATAGTACGCATTTGTACGTCGTTTGCAGTTTGTAGTGGTGTCGTCAGTTGTTTATACATTTGTTTGCGTACACTATCCACGACACGGCCCGCCAGCTAACGATCTAACCAAAAGACTACTCACGCTTACCCCCGCCTCCCTTTATGCTGAAGTTATATGATCGACTGTTCGTATAACGGTAGAAAACTCGCGACCTCAAATTATTTTATACTGTCTTTATTTTTCGCCATCATTAGTGACAAAAATAATAGAATTTTTAAAGCTTTTGTTTAACTTCACTTGTACATCCTGGAATTTAGCAAGACAATTTTTACTCAGTTCCCGCCGTTGAATTGAGTTGAAATTTTGCTTGCCTGTTAAGTTTCGATGACAATACAATGCTATGGCGAGAAAGAGTCGATCTGATGATAGACACGGGACTCCTCATTGACTAACAGTAGATTGATGGTGTTAAGACTCATTTTGATCAGCTGGCAGTACTGAATACATTTTATAAAAGCTTAAAAAAAATATTTTTTTACCAAAAACTTATTAACCTATGATAAGTGTCTTTCACAGAACACAGACGCTGTTTAAATCGTCTGCAACAGACGTATAAGGCAATGGTGGGTATCGTCACTTAGTCAAATAAAAAAAAAATGTACGTATGTTTAGAGTTAGATGCGTGCCGGGTCCATAGAGTATAATAAAACCTCCTCGCCCGCCACTGAATCAATACATGTAAACACTCGGTGCAAACCGAACTGAGTAATCACATTACACCACACGTCACCACAGGGTTTATCAACCGGTCTGTTATCTGTGGCAATTAGTCACTTTACGTACCTGGGACGGAACGCGCGTACTAAATTGGTGCGGTTTTTTGGAAATAGGCGCGTTTTTTACGAGTATTTGGTGGACAGATTTAGGATTTTCGAAGTTACTTTTGTTTGTATGTGTCTGTGATATGCGCTTGTGTATAAAGCTGGAAATGTAAACATTCAGTCTTTACAAGTTTAGGTTACGCCTACCCTTTGCCTTTGTGGTTAAGAGTGGTCTAGTCTAGGGAAAAAGAGATAGGTGACGTCAAGTATGTGTGCACAAAAATAAAAGCAATTTTAATTCGAACACCAATAAAAATTACAATTTCAAATCTCTTGAAAATGATAAGGATATAACTAAAGGGTAGTCTAATTAAAGTTAGTCCAGTTCCTACCTAAAATTAAAAAAAAAAAACTAATAAAATTGTAAAAATAATCTCGATTTCATAAAAAATATCTAAATTGTGGTAAAACCACTCGTAAGTCATAGTTTCGTAATAGTCAGTGAAGTGGTAGTTAATGTTGCAAATTAAAAAAAGTGTTGTTTTGTGATTACTTCGCCTCACCGGAAGCGGAAGAAAGGTTGGTATTACTTATAACAGAAATTCTACCAACTTATTAGACGCAACTTTACTGATTCATATTTGACCTGCTACTTACTAAACTTATCGACAAGTTAACAGACTGTCATAATGGATTGAATGCTGAATCGTGGCAGTGGGATTTTTACCACCTATACATTTTTGACGTGACAACGTCTAATAAATCGGTGAACGCCGGCTGCATGCACGAAAAAGTTGACACATTGTCCCGTTAGTCCCGTTACGCTCATTGTACGCTTGCGCCGCATCTATCTCTTTTCTCTTCTTGCAGGTTAATTATTCTTGCATTTTAAAAATCTATTTACTAGTATATATTTAAGTATTTATTCATTTATTATTAAAAAATGATTCAATTTTATTCATAAAAGTATGCAATCATTTCATCAATGTTTTGTTATGACGTCACGTTAAAATATCGTCCGTAAACCAAAATTACACACAAGCAATTTTTTTAAAATTATCTTTCTGACGTTAGGACTGATCCAATAACTAATATTTAAAAAGGTTCATTCTTTAACTATCATCAACATCCAGACACGACTTTATAATCATCATTAGGCTTATTCGGCCCACTGTTGGGAATAGGCCCTTAAATATAGGCATCATAAATTTCAACATAAGACCTAGATCACGCCATCCTCACTTAAACATTTTTTCTCTACAGGTTTATACTAATAATACTTCAGTTTACAATCCCATTGTCCGTATGTGTCGCCAATACAACGACCTTATTGTCAGTCATAATAACGACATAGATATCTTTAATGACAACCTATATAAATTTAAAAAAGAAATTTTGGCTATTCTTTCTTCTGAGAGGTGGCTAAAATGTTGTTAATTAATTAATGCACTAATGCGTGTCTTCACTGTGAGGCAGTGAAAACAGCGTCTGTATTGTCTTGTTATAAGTTTAATATTAATAATTTTAAGTCATAATTGTAATCTTGTATAATTTTATCTTGAAAGTATTTTGTTTAATTTCGTTTTTTTTGCTTTCTTTAATTTTCCTCGATGTTAACTGTTACTGTTAATTTCTGTCATGCTGTGTACGCATCTTTTGGGACACTGTCCAGCACTAAACTAATTGTACCTATTTAATGCTAGCAATATTATACTGATAGTGTTCTGTTATGTGTGCCTAAATAAATAAATAAAATAAAAAATAAAATAGGCCTCCTTTCGCTTAGGTCTGGCTGTTTCTATAACTCTGTGCTAATCGTGTCGCATCTATCTATCCGCGCCTTTACTGTCAGCTGTCATTGCCTCATCTCGCTGCTGGACTATTAACACTTTGTCCTGTCCACAGTCCTACGTCACCCGCCACCACCTCGCCTAGCCATGTGTCTCGCCCAACTATACTTGAATTCCATGATCCGTTTTCTAATGTTGGCTACCTTGCTATGAATTCGGCTCTATAGTAATATACACAGTGGCTTCATATTCTACCATTATAAAAGCGAAAATAGCTCCGTCTGTCTCTGCCTGTTTACTACCTTTACGTGGCAGTGTAGTGCCACCCAAAATTTTGTAATGGAAATACCGGGTGACTCTGTAGCTGTTAAAGGCAGGCGTGGCGCCTATACTATCAGGTGAAAGACTTGCTTTACTAAAAAAATACTTCTGAAAGGATCTTGAGAAAATTTTATGATACTTTGATCTGTGAGAAAGGAAATTGGATACATATAGCATTGTAGTCGATAAAGTAGCGGGCAAACGGGCACAAACTAGTAATAAAATTATAACGCATGGATGAAGCAAAACACTCGTCATTATCACAATCACAAGCCTGTAAATTCCCTGTCGATGGCTGGTAAACAGCTGACCTGCGGCTTAGTATCAGATTGCGAAATGTCTGGCTTCGCACGTGATTCCATCCAATTACGGCTTGCTAATTGAATTGCTGTTACGCCGGTGTCCTTCGGCAATGCCATGAAAATTAACACGTTGGTTTTTTTTAAAAGGTGGGCGGGTTGAGCAGTCATCACATCTGCGAATTTGGATATAAATACAGACCTACGTATACTAGCTGGCACTACGCACTGGCACCCGCTTAATCCGTGTTGTCACGCAATAATTCTGCGTTTTCCCCAAACCTGCCCCCCCCCAGACTTAATTTCATACGTTATGGGCCGATTTGAATTGCTCCGTGTTTCGGAGGGCTGAAGAAGCCGTCAGTTTCGGTTGTTATATTATTTGATAGCAATCAAACTTTGATAAAAAGGTCACCGTTCATACAAAAACATTCAAAAACTCAAATAATTTATTGCAAGTAGGCAAAAATATTGCAATTTCCCAAGTTCAAAACTTAAGTCTCATAAACATAGAGAAATATCATCTACTAAACTAATGATTATCCAATCGGAACCAATTGTTCGCCTTCCAATCAGAAGGTCCTGAGTTCAAATCCCAGTGCGGGCACGTACCAATGTGTTTCTGTAAAACATATGTACGTAATTATCACTCGCTTTTCGATGAAGGAAAACATCGTGAGGAAACCCACATACCTACACGAGAATTATTTCGGAGGTAGGTATGTTATCCACCAATCCGGACTTGGCCCCCGTGGTGGAATATAGCCTAACCCTCCTCACGACAGTGAGGAGAGACCCGTGCCCAGCAGTGGGACGATATGGGTTGATGATGAAACTAATGATTATATAATTATTCGACTTACAAATCAATTGCAATCACCGAAATTATATCAATTTTAGCCCATTCCTTTCTGCACGCAGATGATCCTCTCGCCTTTCAATTTTAATATTTATATTCTTATATTCTTTATTGTACACATAAAAAGGCATGTTTACAGAAAATTTTTGTAGTAATCTAATGTACAAAGGCGAGCTTAACCCTATGAAGAGTTAGTTTATCGGTGAAATAGTATACATTTTATCGAACTTTCCATCCCGGTAGTATTTAAATGCAATCAGCTGATAAGTCTGCCGTCCCCACTCTCCAGCGGATGTCGCATCACCCGCCCGTTTCCGGGCAAACCGGTATTACCTGACTGTTTCATTATTTACATAAATGCCTGTTTCGGAGTCTGCCTGCTACGCCCTTTATTCTTTTGTTGGCCTTATCTGATAGCGGCCTATCTTTATTGAACGTTTTTATTGCAATCAGAGCTGTGTCATGGATATTGATAAGATTTATGAGATAAGGGTGTAATTTTGTCGTAACGTTTCTGGGTGTGGATACGACATACCTACCTCCGAAATGATTATCTCCTGAGGGTAACCTGTTACGCTCTATAATTCAACTAAACCTAATCTAGCAAGTGGATACTGTTTCCAAATTGCTGGCTGCTGTGCCAATATAATCTTTGTCGAAAATAAAAGCCAGCATTTTAGTCACGTGTTGGTGAATTCATTGAAAATTTTAGAGGCTTCCGAACCTTACGGTTTCAACGTTACAACCCAAAAAGGGTCAAACATGCCGCTATCAAGGGTACTATATTTGCGCCTTTTGAAGCTCAAAAGGATTTTGTTTAGGTTAAATCTTGCGAATTTATTTCGACCTACTTTCCGTAATTCAATTGACTTGAAATTTTGCATGTCCGTCAAGTTGCGATGACAATATAAATTGTCTGATCTAATGATAGAGACCGAAGGTTCATTCTACTATGCCGAAGGCACAGAATACGAAGGTAGGCAACGAAACTCCTCAGTGCGTGAATTTATAGCTGGAGTTTTGATGGTGTTTAGGCTTATCAGCATGCCAAATACCAAATACGTATTTTATAAAAGTGAAGGGAAACGAAACGGCGAAATACGAGTACCTATTTTTTTGACGTGATTTCTATCCAGCAAGTTACACGGTCGTTGGGTACTATAAGTACAGTAACAGCCCGCATCAGCGATGAGCAGGCTTTCTCTGTCTAGTGTCTCCTCCACATGGGACATGACATTGTCACTAAACATGATTTTCGTAATTCCAGAGATAAGATAGCGAATACAAAGAGTGTTAAGTAAATTAGGACAAGGGTCCAATTTCATTTCAATTTTTTTCCTAGAGTTGAGGGAATCCTTAGAAGAACGCCCAATTTTCTAATAAATTTTACATAATAATTTTAATTATTGAGGACCGGACTCGGGTTCTTCCATAAAAAGGGAATATTACAAATTTCATTAAATTAAATTTATTTCAGAGGTAGGTATGCTATCAACCAATTTGGACCGGACCCCGTAGTGGATAATGGCCTAACCCTCCTCACGGAGGTGAGGGAAGACTCGTGCTCAGCAGTGGGACAATATGGGTTGATGATGATAATTAATTTTAAATTTGTCACTGTACGCGCAGCGGAGAAATAAGCATTAATAATTGAAATCATGTTTCATTACAAGAATATTGAAGTAACCACAAACACACATGAATCACAAAACTTCTAAATGTAATCATTACTGTTTCAATGACACCAAATTCGTGACATGAAAAAATTAAGGTTAATCTTGAAGTTTTAAACGGAGCGACACCTGCGTCCCACATACCAATCTTTATAACGACAAGGCTGCAATAATGTCTTACATATAATCCTTATCCTTACTTATATTATAAATGCGAAAGTAACTCTGTCTGTTGCTCTTTCACGCCTGAACTATAGAACCGATTGAAATGAAATTTGGTACAGAAATAGTCTAGAGCCTAGGGAACGACATAGGCTACTTTTTATCGCAAAAAATGCATTGTAAGGGTTTGAAATAGGGGATGAAAGTTTGTATGGAAGTATCGTCATTTTTGAAGCTAGAAGCTTGAAATTTATTTTTTAGGCTTTTGATTAGATATAAATAAATTTGACATTCAAAGTTTGTAAAACTTTACCCTTGAGGGGTAAAATAAATATAGGGGATGAAAGTATGTATAGGAATATGTAAAGTTTCGGCTTAATTTCACTTAATCTTTCTTAATTAATCTCTAATGGAAAGCTACATTGACAGCGAGTAACATAGGCTATATTTTATCCCCATATTCCTGCGGGAACAGGAACTACGCGGGTGAAACCGCGGGGCACAGCTAGTGTTAGATATTTTACAACTGCTCCTATAACTAATTGAGATAGTAGTAAAACATGTGAACTAGCAGGATGCAGTCGCTGTTTTGAAGGTAACACGAATCAAACCCCCTATCGTAGACGCTCCTGACCTACACCTCAAAATACCTTTCATAGAAAACGAAGTTAATAATAAGACAGAGAAATAATATTGTGGCTTATGTCAACTCTGCAGATACTTCTGGCTCGATCAATGATAATACTTATTGTCTCAGTTGGCAGCTGAACAGCAATGGCATCTTTATTTACTCGATAAGTTCAGCTCGAGAAACAAACTGGTAAATCTCTTCAGACAACTAACTAACCCCTATAAAAATCAGTCTCTTATGATTGATTTTTAAATAGAATTCGATAGATATTTTCTACACACATCGCTTTTACGACCAGATTCATCCTGAAGCGAAACATACCTTCCGACTCTGGAAGTAAGGTTGGTTTTGTCGTTGCAGGGTTAGGGTGGCTACCCCTTCAGTATTTTGTTCACGTCACGGCTCTCTCCGGGGGCTGTAATAATAAATACTCCGATAATAGTATCGATATATTGTGCGTCTCGATAGATAGAAATCAAATGCAGTAGCGGATCTGGATCGAGTTAATGAACGGTTTCTGTTCATGGGATTTATTTTTTGCACTATTTGATTAGTCATGTGATGAATTTGTTTTGTCGAAATGAGAAACTGCTACGTGGGCAGTCGGCAGTGTGATGGCATTAACCGCATCACGACGAGGATCTTCGAGTGGGAGGGATGGCTTAGGACGTAGGTCATCCTGCCCACTACTATGTAAGATAACTGTAAATCTATGAATGATCCACAATTAATCGAAGACATTCATTGTTTGCTTTTGAAACTGTCTCTGATTATCTATTCGTCAAAGTAAATAATATTAATAATAGCTTAATTTAGAATTATATTTAACAGTATAGTGTTTCGAAAGAATTTCACACAAGGCAGAAGTTACTGAAGCATTTACTGATTTTGATCTACCATTAAATATTACCATTAACTTAATATACATCTAATAACCTACTGTTTATGAAGCAGTTCTATTCTCATATGTTAAAACGTCCGCCGCCGCGTCCCCAGTATCCCCGACGTACGTCATTGCTCGACAGGAGACACCTATTGTCCCCTGTGTCCCCTGCGATAGTGGTAGGTGTCCTATTGTACCATGATAGGTGTTCTCTACGAGTATATCTAGTTTCCTTCCGACCCTGAGGTGCTATGGATGGCCAGATCTGATAAAACTTGTCAAGCCTGTATCAGCTGTTCTTAGATAGTTTATACGGAATATTCCACTGACTGAGATATTTTGAAGAGGTGACTTGATCGACATTGTGTTTGGCATACTCGTAAATAAATTACTTTGGTTTAACAGGGTTGTCCCGTTTATCATCATCTGCCCTGACGGCGTGACGCAATATAATTAATGTATTATGTATGTCTTTTTACGTTCGAGCAAGTCGTTCGGCGGATGGTAAGCGGTACATGCTCGTAACAGTGGCAGTGTCACCCAGAACTTTACATTGCTTAATCTTCCGCGGCACTGCACTGCGCTTGTCACCCTGAGACATTAGTTCTTAGGTCTCATATGCCCAGTAATTTACCTGAAAACAACGTTGAAGAGGCTTTATGTATGAAGTCGCGATTTGACATTTGTTTTTACTTAATTGTTTTTTGGCGATCTTCAATTCGCTATTCCGAGATGACATGAGCCGTTTTTAACCTGCGGGGTGCAGCAAGTCTCAAATAACAGGTTCACTGCTGAAAACACAACTGTCGTGTTTTTCATAACATGCCACGAATACTGCAAAACACAACTGTTGTGTTTGTTGTATGGGAAAACACTATGGCGCGTGCAGAGCCGCACCCGTGGCTAGACAAGCAAAACGGCTCAGCAGTCAAAGTGTTAATTGTCGATCATATAGGGGACTGTGCTCTTTAAACCGGAACACAGTAATGTTTGCACACTACTGCTTGGCGGATGAATATAATAATGAACAATAATAGCTGAATGAGCCATGCCTGCGATAGAAATAAAAAAATTAAATACCTGTGTCTCTCGTGGCGGGTGCCACCTGCTCGAAGTAGGTCGAGTCGGGTACAATAGGGCTACTTGTGACGGCTGTTGTAGCTTCCAGTCGAGCATCCTTCCTGCTCCCACTATCTACTTCCTTGTACTCTGTATCTCGTGCTAAAAGTGTTAGAAGAGGTTTTTTGTATGAACGATGAGTAAAAGGGATGCCGAATGGGACAAAACACATTTTTTTGTTACGTTGCCAGCTAAATTGCTGGGCATATGAGACCTTAGAACTAATGTCTCAGAGTGGCGAGCGCAGCGTAGTTCCGCGCAACATTAAGCAATGCAAAGTTCTGGGTGGCACTGCCGCTGTTATGAGCATGCACCGCTTACCATCCGCCGAACGACTTGCTCGTCTCTTTACTCAGTAACGTAAAAAAACATATATAATTCATTAATTTCTTTTTTTACACATTATTATTGCCAATCTTGAACTGAATTTCTTAAGATTTTCTGGCAATAGCTGGTTAAGGGCTTCAGCTTTGGCCAGATATCGACCTTCAATCGGACACTACTAGTAAAGGAAAAACTTGCCAATGTTGGCATATAAATTGGATTTTACAATAAAAGCTACATCATGTTGTCAATTCACATTCCCTGTCACCCGCACAACCGCAAGCCAATAAAATCGAGACAATAACTCGATTATTCGTATGATCATTCGATTCGGCCGATAACTCGATTGATTCGATTGTGCCGTCACGCGTCATCGATCCCGCTCGATGTGTCCGTTATCGAGTACCTGCTCTGTTGTTGGCACTTGTTCTGTGTCTGCTTGATACGGTTAGTGTTCTGTGATGGTTACATGCGCATGTGTTTTTTTATACTATTGACATGATTCTAAAGTGTTATTTTTTATTTGACTGACTGACGAGACGAGCAAGTCATTCACCTGATGGTAAGCGCTACGTCTGTCCATAACAGTGACAGCACCACCCAGAACACTGCATTGCATAATCCTGCGCGGCACTGCACTGCGCTTGTCACTCTGCGACATCGGCTCTAAAGTCTCATATGCTCAGTACTTTCGCTGGAAACAATGCCCTTCAAACCGGAAAACAGTAATGTTTGCACACTACTGCTTGGCGGATGAATATCTGGCAAGGGTGCAGTACTTCCCCCGGCGGTCTCTTGCAGAAGAGGCCTCCCGCTACTACTGACCTACCACGCAGGTGACAAAACGAGCTAATTATGGGTCCTTCTCTTAGGTCCAAAAATTTGATGCCAGCTTCTTGCTTAGGCTTTTTTTAACAAACTTTTTGTTGATATTTATTAAAGCACTACCCTGGAACTGTTTTGGTATAAATATCGTGGTGAAAGAATTAGCTAGCTGGAACACAATACGCGGATGTCTTTGGATTTTTATAAATACCACTCGGAAGAAGGTTTCTGTCTAATAATGAGTACAAATTGTGATTACATTCGTACGTAGCAATTTATTGTGCTACAGAGTAGCGAGAAGAGCAGGTCGTTCGGTCGCCTAATTGTAAGCGCCACCTGCTTATAACAGTAAACGTCGTAGTTCTCAGTAATTACTTTGCATTGTAAATCCTGTACTGTGCTCGTCGTCCAAGTTCTCTATACAGGGCGTTACATAATACCCTATAAAGAACCGGGGCAGGGTATTCGGGTATTTCCGACGCACGTCTGTCCGACAGACATGGTTAGATATTCATACCTACCCACTTTTAGGTGTGGTGCGATAGTTAACATACATTTAGGTTCGTCGCAATTTTCTAAGACAAACATAATTATACTTTTGTATGGGAATTTTAAATACGATGTATTCAACCTTTGGACACGTAAAACAATTGACATTCTTGATCGAGACACTGAGGCTTTATAGGGCCCTTCTGTAACACCCTGTATATAGTAAATACATATACAGTCTACAAAAAAATGCAATACAAATTTAAACTTAATCTTATATCTTTAAATGAGCAATTCTTGTATATATATTTATACCCCTAAATACTAAATTTCATGACAATCTTTGGAGCCGATTCCAAGATTCCAATTATTATATATATATATATATATATATATAGGGGGTTTCGGGGGCGATAAATCGATCTAGCTAGGAATCATTTTTAGAAAATGTCATAAAAAAAAAAACCGATCCAGGTTCATGTTCAGGTCATCCAGGTACTGTAAATAAATCAAGTAAGTGTACGTGTGTGACAACCCTGCCATGCATGCAGTAATTGCATTGGACCTTGAGCTCTTAAGACGCAGACGTCGCGTCACCCCTAGACAGTGTGAGTGCACGGCTGAGCAACACTTCACTGAGACGAATATAAGTAGTACCGTTAGTCTCAAAAGTAACTGAACACCTTTAATTTAAATTTCCTATTCCAATAAGAAAAAAAAAGTGTGTAAAATTAAATTTAAAATTAGGACATGTTCAGCTGCTGCTGCTGACTGTACCTACGAGAGTTTAAGATTATTCTGTTTATTACCGGTGAAGAAAATTCCAATAACAATAATCATCATTATCATCATAAATCATATCCACCCATCGCTGAGCACGGGTCTCGCCTCACTTTCTAGAGGAGGATTAGGCCATACAATTTTCCACTACGGTCCGGATTGGTGGACCACCCATCTCCGAAATAGTTCTCAGACATGTGGGTTTCTTCGGGATTTTTCCTTCTCCACCACTTTAATATTCCATTTCCAAGACACAAGTTTTAAAAAAATATATGAAACCGCTTCCCGCTAAATAACTAGTAGCTAGGTAAGCGGGCGCGGCACACGCGCAACCATGAATAAGTACCTTTATCCAAATTGGTTATCCTTTCCTATCGTTCTAGTATAATATATGTGTCCCAAACGCGAGAAAGATATAAAGACATGGCCGCTACCTACATTACTCAATTTAATGCCCTTAATCTCGCGCGATAGGCTCATACATTCCGGCGCCTTCGAACCGTACGTAACGCAGCTGTTTAATATTATCCGTATAATCAAAAAAGCCAATTTCCGCCATTATGGCCGTGGAGCTGTGCCAATGTTAACCCCGGACAGCCCCGGCGCTTATTTGCCCAGTTAAGGAAGCAATTCCCGTGAATTTGAGACTCCGGGATTCCGATTGTAGCAATTAGAAGAGTTAATGGAAAGAAATTGTTTAAACAAGGTTAGAGACTAAGCGTCCAAGAATTCATGTTTTCTTTCATATTAGTTGATCGATGAAATGGGTTTCATCTTATTTTAGTTGGTAAGTTTCATAACCAGTCTAGAATAAGAAAAAAATCCAAAATAAAAGCCGGCATGAAGTTTCCACTAAATTAACAAGTAGGGACGTATCCGAAACAGTGGCAGACTTGAAGTGGTAGAACGCTCTTCCCTAAGAGTCCGCCTGGGGAAGTATGCAAAGGTACCAACCTTCGCCAGATTTACCTGTTTTTTTTTTAATTCTTTAAATCGTTAATTTCACTAGTGCTAACCATGTTAGCAAAAGGCATAAACTAGTCTATATTTTAGTAGATCCTGTCAAACAATTTGTTGTCACTTTCCAACCTTACGAAAACAAAGAGAGAGAAGCTGCAAGCAGCAGCAAGAACTTATGAGGTTTAGATCTGTCTAATTTAGTAACAGTCAAGTTTTACCCTTCGTCAAAAATACAGTAAATAGTAGAAACAATTGGTACCAATGTTACCATTACTTATGTATTTTGTGGTAGAACCCTTATTTATTTGAACGCAAACAAAATTAAACAATAGAATTAGATGAGGTTGTCTGGTCCCTTAGAATCAGGCATAATACAACAAGGCGTTTCACTGAAGAGTTATTCCATAACAACCCAAACTTCTGTATCAGTTTTCCTATTTCTTACACCCGATTACGGGATTCTGGTCCTTATTTTCCCGGTGTCGAGATTCCCCCGCGCGGGAACTCGAGAGTATTGTCAAACAAAGCGAATGATTATTTGGGCTAATCTAGGGCGGAATGATTACGTTTATCGTCGCCCGCCCTACGGAAGCCGGGTATAAAACGCATCAGGGCTAGCGCCAAGGAGAACGTGGAATTTACAATTGGAACAGCTTAATCATTTTTTTTATCTGACTGAGTGTCGAGTCGCAAGGCGTTCACCCGGTGGTAAGCGCTACGCCTGCCCATAACAGTTACAGTGCCACCCAGAACTTTGCATTGCGTAATCCTGCGCGGCACTGCCCTGCGCTCGTCACCCTGAGACATCGGCTCTAAAGTCTCATGTGCCCAGTAATTTCGCAGTAAAAGACAAATGTCTGTGCATTGAAATGTATTCTAACAAAATGGTCCAATGGCATACGCTTAGCCTACAATAGATCTGCCTCTCAAGGACCAAAATTCGAAATTTAATAGGGCTATCCGATTTTTACAGGTTATTTATAGGCCAGGCTTTGGGAGTTGAGCTGAGTAAATGGCGCACATTTTAACAGTGTTTGCAACTACTCATTCTCGATTGCACGAATTTATTCTCCTTGAAGAATTTCACTTTCGAGCTCATACATTAAATTTTGCTGCGCATGTATACCGTTTTCTTGTTATTTAATTCAGTTAGCTCTGTTTTAGAAGACTTTCGTTTAGATAAAATGAAATTAATGAAATAAAATCCGTTACATAAAGTGTTGCAAGTTACGTGTGCGTGACGTCCCGCGTCGCTGACTCTCGGCAAGGGTTGCCACTTCATAGTTTTATTTACTCCAGATGTTGTAAACAAATAATTAGATACAGTCCCGTTTTAAGAATCTACTAATAAAAAAATATCAAACTACGTTGTTGTAAGAAACGATGTACTCGTAGGTCAATAACTAATCCGACCCTGTATTATTGTTAAAAACCAGTGTCCAGTCCACAAATGAGCTCTTTTTTATTGACAAGTGTTTTTTTTATGTAGTAAATACTTTTTATTAGCATGATTTGGATGGAGCGATTGCTGTAAGCCTTTTGCAGCGTGCGCTAATATAGAATTTATTTGAACATTATTTCGTTCGATATTAGTACAGACACGTATCGAGCTGCCAATTTGATAGCTGACTTCAGGTGGTTACTAGTCAACCTTATAAAAAAAAACAAGTTAGCTGCCAACCCTATCCAGTCCTTCGAGGAGCAGCGGATGTGCTTCCTTACGAGCTGAATTACTGATATAAATGTTTTTATCACTGAGTTACCACTTACCAGTCACCACCCAGACAAATCGTTACGGCTCGGTTCTCGGACGGTATGAATTATTAATTTGTACTGTGTAGTGGTCGATAAATGGCAGTTAATCAGTGGTTTTAATTGCTAATTGTGATGGTGGAAAAACTAGGTCTCGATTCGACACGCCAATAGAAATGTAGCCAGCAGGGGAGTCTGATCAAATAATAAATAATTTATTTGTACAAGAAACTGTACAAATATTAATATAAAAAAATACAATACAATAGTGTCCTAAAAGTATTACTAGCCAAATCTAACAAACAGCTACCAAATAAAAACAGTACAAATAAAATATAACCTGTTTTTTTTTTAAATTCAATTACTAATTCAAGTCCAGTATCCAATGTTCCCAATATGCTGGCAGCACTGCAACGTAAGTAGACTATTATTTAATGTGTGTTGCAACGTGGATGCCAGATTATTTTGGATCTATGGTAAATTAAACATTTCCGAAAAAAACTACCTTTTCAGCACACACACAGATAAAAGACCTGTTGCCGGGACAGATTTACGGGAAACTTCTATCTTGCTGCTGAAGTCCCAATGTTGGGCAACAGCGAGCAATCTCTGAAGGTCTCTAGTTCTTTCCATCAACTTGTGGTTTGCCATAGCAGACTCATGCTTATTACCAAAAGTATAAGGTCTAACGTTTACTGTTATGTGGTTCCAGGCCGCGTCGGCGCTCGGGCTCCAGCATCGTGGTGCTGAGCGCGGACGAGGAGAAGGCGCCGCCCCCGGATGACGACAGAGACATGCTCACTATGCTCTCCATCTCACAGGATACCGGTAAGCATCCATGGTACCTTCATCATCAGCATTTATTCGTCCAGAGCACGACGTAGGCCTCTTCTAGTGAACGCCAATGAGCCCGATCTTTGACTCTTCTCATGCAGTCTCTGCCATTCATGCCAGTGCCGGCGGACGTTCTACACTATATTTGCCTAAACGTCTCCCTCTAGAACTTTTCTATCCAATTGGTTGTCGGTTCTTCTAAAGATGTGATCAGCCCATTGCCACTTCGACTTGCTAATCCTAATAATATTTACGCCCTTCACATGATATGTTATACACAGTATGTCGCAGGCGGATGACGTGAGATTGTGAACAATGGAATGTAAACCATATCTTCACGTTAAAACGATGGGTTTTGCGTAACGGACAAAGATCAAGTGTCACGCGATTGAAAAAAAAAATCCACACAATTGAGACGCGCGGGTTAATTGAGAAGTATTGACGTTTTACGTAACAGGTAGAAGATAACATTTATTTTTACAACTATTTATTGGTTTATGGGCTATAAACCATAACCTACATCCGAGTCGGAGCGCCATAAACCACTGCCTAGTCTGATCTGCGGCCAACCGACGTCGTTTATTCTGCGCTACCGTTAGGCGACGATTCGTTTTTTCCAGAAACCCCTGGTGAAAATAGGCGCGCTCTGCGACACCTCCTTGACACTACACTCCTCAGTTTCTTCGAGAGCTATGCAATTATTTCGGAATTCAGACTATATTATAGTACGATACATAAAATCTCAGTTAATAACCAAATCGGTCCTACGATCTCGTCGAGTACTAAACTTCCACGCAACAATCTTTCAAACTTGCATTCAAAATATTTTTTGGATTGCGACTCGAGGTAATCACGGAGTTACTTCTTCGATATAGCTTTTTTGGGCCACCCGTCGCGCTTTTTATTAATTACTGACTGCGCTCGCTGAATTCCTCTTACCCTGCAGAAAATATGCATTGACCCGGGATAAAAGAAACTGCACTTGGGGATAATGTATCTTTCCTATAAACTAGTCAAAGACCTTACAGAATCGAATCGGTAGTTCCAGAGGCTCTTTCTTTTGTAGCTCCTCTCCATGCATGGTTGTCTGGGAGAAATCGCTCTCAGCGATAAGACAGTCCATTGTGACACTAATTGTGGAATTTGATTTGTTTTGTTTAGTTTCCTTTGATCTGTGGTGTTTCAATAAAGAGTTTATCTATCTCCTATAAAGTCGCCAATAAACTTTACCTCCTTGTAATATTATAGCAGAAGGAGATAGGCTAGACTAGCGTCTAAAACCAAATATTTATCAGCTCATTATGCAAGTTTTTGTGAGCACACAGCAGGCATCAAGATGACCTTTGCAGACAATGGAACAAACACCCGGAAGTTCACGCCTCGGCTCGCAGTTATTCGTTTAATTAGCCACAACTAATCTCTGGTTATCCACGATAACTGTGTGAGATGACTTCAAATCGTCGGATAGATAACCCATTTGGCCATTTATCGGCAAATTATAATTTGGAAAATAAGGCGGGATAAAGTCAACAATCGAAACGAATCGTAGAAATTGGCTACGGTGCGTGCATTCCTTGCGGATTTAGAGGTAAACGAATACAGAAGAGCCCTTTAGGGATCATGGGATCTATAGGCAAAGCATTGTAGCGTTAAAATAGGTTAATTATGTTTAAAGTGCAATGAACGGATCTAGGTGAATAACCAATGTGTAGCTTTTTCATGCATTGCGAAGCCATACGGTTTCGTATCATACGGAGTATGGCTTCTTTGATTATCCCATATTATTAATCCACGTGTCTTCCACTCTTTAATCCGGTTAAAACCTTGTACTATTAAGTATTCTGTGCTAGGACCAACAGTTCTTTAATTCCAGAAGAGCCCAAACTGATAATCACTTTCACTTGTTATCCATTATATAAATGTCTGAAACAGCAGGCGTTGGACTCTCCCGTTTTTACTAACAGAATGATTTGTAGTAGATTAGTTCAGTTAATTAATCTCTATTCTTATAATTTCCAGGTCCACACCGCGAGATGGCGGTGGACGTTCCGGACAGCTTCATCGCTCGAAACAAGACGCCCCCACGTTATCCACCGCCCCGGCCGCCCCAGGTACGCCTTCGCGCCTCCAGGGACGACGAGCCCCTGCTCTCCTCAGGGGGCTCAGGGACCAGCTTCGGCAGCAAACAGAGCACGGTCCTCCGCAGCACCATCGACATCTCCGGCCCCAGCTCCGACGGATCTGGAAGCTTCAAAAACAACAGCACCATAGAACTGCTCTCCCTCCCGCAAAGCTCCGACGGTTCGGCCACGAGCTTCGGAAGCAAGAAGAGTAAAGGATCTTCGGAGACCGCGAAGTGCGGGGACTCGGTCCGGTCCGAGTCGGTGGCTTCGACGCACTTGAGCGACCATAAGATCCAGCTTCTGATATCCAACGGGGAGGATTCTTTGCTTGACTGCAGGGAAGGTGTTACGTACTCGGCTCGGACCGACTCGGTGCTGATCCGCGAGGCGGTGTATGCGTCCTACAAGCTGCCGCCAGGGTTCGACACGACGCCCGTGCTGCTAGGGCGGGAGGTGGCGGTGGACGTGCCCGAGACCTTCGTGCATGTCGTCAAGACGACGCCTAAGTACCCCGCGGCCGTGGACAGAAAGAGCGTGTTGTTGCAGGTAAAGCACGCCAGCATGGACCATCGGGTGGTGGTTGGTAAGGGTTTGGTTTGGGTTTGGGTTGGTACTGACACGTTGAGGTTGAAATTTTCTAAATACTTAGCTTTCATTGATGAAAACTTTCATGATTGCATAGAAAGAGACTTTATCCTTACCAATGATAATATCTTCGATTTTTTTAATAGTCTTACAATGTTTTCATCAGCGCAGAGTAATCAATTCAAAAAAACTTAATAAGAGTACTATTCATAAAAAACATACTAATGTCGCTTTAGTACACCGCAGTTAAATATAATAGTGCGCAGTATTAGCTAAGGGCTTCGTAACTTTTATGAACGAGGGAGTAAACATAAATATTTATACCAATAATCATGCCCTTGTGATAATAATGATAATTCCAACCTCAACGTTTCCAATCATTATTTACGTTGGAAATAAAATAACACATGTCTCATTAAACAAGCCAAAGTAGTTACTACATAAAGCAACTACATATACAGGGTGTCCCACGGATATGCCACATGGAGGGAAAGTACCTTCCCTTTATTTCTGACACCATGTTATTGAGCAAAAAATAATCCTTATAATGAAGCCTTTCGAAAGGTATGATAAAACTACAGGGTGATTATTTTTCTCGTGTAACGGGTTCTATTCCCGGTTCAACCATGTAATTATTTAAATATCTATGAATGCAGTTTTATTTATTTTTTTAAATTCAAATAATGTTTTCTTTCAGTTTAATGTTCCATCTACAATATTCAAGGTACTTTCCCTCCGTGTGGTATATCCGTGGGACACCCAGTATAGTTGCTACAGTCAGGTTCTAACCACTAACGACCTCGGGTTGTGGGCTGCCGATCATGTTAACCAGTTTATGGATATTTTACTGCAAAATATTTCCACGAAACTACATTTGAACAACCGATAAAGTAAACGCGAACGGATTTATTTGAAACTAAGAAATATCAAAATGTTACTACAATAGGATGTGAAGTGTGGAAGCTGTAGTTAGCTGAATTTTACAGCCCCTTTTAGACAAGTTAGATGTCAATACTGAATGAAAACTAACCTAAACTTTACATTTCAAATTAAACTTTCATAAATTCCCCTTTTTCTAGTATTCTTTATTGTACAAATAGAGCGTACTAGCTGCGCCCCGCGGTTTCACCCGCGTAGTTCCCGTTTTGTCCCACGGGAACATACTATCGGGATAAAAAGTATCCTATTACTCTATCCTGGTTATAAACTATCTGTGTTCTAAATTTCATTCGAATCCGTTCAGTAGTTTTTGCGTGAAAGAGGAACAAACATCCATCCATCCGACCATTCTCACAAAGTAGGATATACTTAGAGTGATTTGCATTGGAAAATAATGTACAAAGGCGAGTTTAACTCTATAAAGAGTTTTCTTCCAGCAAACCCTTGAGAAAAGAGCATTCAGCCGTTTAATTAAATAGATATTTAGCAATGAAAATAAATGCATTTGAGTATTCCACACTGTCCGATAAGATAAATACGTGTCAGAAAAAAAAAGTTTAATAATAATAAATAGGAATAAATTAACATTTTTTTTATTTTAATTTGACATGATTTGTTGCCACATGACAAATAAAGAAATTGAAGAATAAAGGGCATGGACTCCGACGAAAGAGTCCTGGGTCCTGTTCAGGTTTTGAGCCTGGTATGGGAACCGGTTGCTCGGTTAATATTGAATTCAATTTGTACTAGGTGAGCAATTGAGCATTGCCCAATTATGGCGATGGTAGCCTAGGGGGAGAACGTCTGCCTTCCAAGAAGAAGATTGTGACTTCAAATCCCAGTGCGAGGACGTCCCAATGTGTTTCTTTAAAGCACATGTACGTAATTACCACTCGCTTTCCGGTGAAGGAAAACATCGTGAGGAAACCCACATACTTGCCCGAGAATTATTTTGGAGTTAGGTATGTTATCCACCAATCCGGACCGGGCCCCCGTGGTGTATTACCACATGACCCTCCTCACGAAATTGAGGGGAGACCCGTGTTCTGCAGTGGGCAGATAATGGTCAATGATGAGCATTGTCCAAATAAAATCTTTTTCATTTCCATTTAATTTTTCATATGAATATTGATGTTTGATTTGTAATGTACGGCAATCATTTTAGTGTCACTAAAATTAATTGTCGTTTAGTTTGGTGCGCTAGAACGACACCTTTTTTTATTTGACTGATTGACGAGACGACCAAATCGTTAGCTAACCTTCCATTTTAAATTAAAATGTACACGAGAGTTCCATATTATTTCGTTTTCATAGTATGATAGTTTGTAAAATAGGCAAATAGAAACCTGAGACTCAATAAAGATGTCTATTATTTGATATATTGTTCATAAAAGCCGCTATATTGAGATAGATCTACGTATAATACATTTTAGAAGTACATTACAGTATTACAGTATAAATTCATGAACACTGGGGTCGATTCTTGGCGTAATGAAACTAAAATTACTCTTCTAAAATTATAGCTGTCACTTTTATTATCATGAAGCTTGAAAGTGACTGCAATCACTTTAAAGTTAACATTAATGTAAGTTTAAGTATTGCTGCGTCTTTAATAGACACCTACCTTCTTAATTTGTTCCATCTAAGATTGATGTTCAAAGAAATTAACACCTTGGTGATAATTAACTCGTTACTAGAATAACGTTAGAGATAGTGCAAATAGCTTCCTTATCGCAGCACGTAACTGATAACGATAATAATTACTTCGATTTTATTACGTGCCTGTTAATTGTGGTAATAAACTTAGCGTTAGACGAGTCTGAATAAAATAACGTTTCTTTATCTCAGGAGTATGTATGTATTACGTTACCGTGTAACGTTATATAAGTAACGTTACCGAAGCAGCCCGGATGATGAGCCTTTGTAATTTTTTTTAACGTTTCTGTCATAGCGTTGATGCTTTGTTATGAATGTTAAAAGGCATACTGTAGGTTAGATTTGACGGAAGAAATGGTATGTATGTGTCTTATAAATTATCATTTGATAGAGGAAACATTGAAGACATCGCTGTTACGCATAGGGGGTCGATTTTCGAATTTCATTTTGTGGCAAAATTGCCAATTCTCACCGATTTCTTATAGAAAATCACTGGTAAAATATCACTTGATGAGATTCTAAAATCGGTGCCCAGCTAAGATTGTGGTTAAATGCTCCCCTGGTATGATGTAAAAATAAATCATTATACATGCGTTAAATGGCTAGCATTTTTTTAGATACAAACATAATTTTTAAAGTATTATTGTTATATTATTTACTGTAAATATCAACTATTTATAAGAGAAATATTGCTTTGATAATATATTTTTTAAATAAATCGCTAAGTATAAAGAAAGGAGCCTCCCGAGAGGCGCTTTGATAAATCGCTTCATATGATTCTAAAAACGTTCGCCGAACTCTAGACGGATAGACTGCATTATCGCAGTCTAGCTGCCTAATCCTGCCACCACGATGTTTCAACCATAGCACGCATATCAGGATAGAATGGTTGAAACATTGACACGGAGGAAAATAAATAAAACGCTATAGATATTAAAACAGATAGTGTTAATAAAAGTTAATCATTGTCCAAGGCCTAATTTACAAAGTTATCGGAGCCGTCACTATTTCAATCACCAGGTAATCACCTAATCACTTATTAAACCATCATCATGTTCATTAATCACGCTTTTTGCACAAGTCGCTCTTCTGTCCGTGGTAATTTGTTTAATTTTATTAATAAGAAGAATGTGTAATTCGGCGCGTGTTTCTTCCTCGACTGGCGAATAGAGAATGAATCGTCAGCGCCAGGTACAGTCATAGATCATGGCTAAAGAGCTAAAGGCATGGTTTGCCGCCTGACCCTCTATTATCTATGACAGTGGTCGTCACACTTTTCTCGTCAAGGGCCACATACTGTAAGGTATCACCGCGGGCCACTAGGGAACAAGCTTTCAAACCTTAGGAAGTGAATCGAACCCACGGACACCGAGGCATCAGTAGTGGCGAGGTAATCACCTTAACCGCTAGAAAAAATAATAAATAAAAAGTTTTAATATTATTTACTAAAATTGTTTACTTTGTCGCGGGCCGCACAAATATCGCCCGCGGGCCGCAGTTTGCCTACCTGATCTATAAGGTTGAGCAAATGTTCCGTAAGCAAGCAGCGCCGTTATGTGCTCTATGGCTACCTTGACTCCACACTTATTTTGAACTGTCAATTGAACTGTCAAAATAGACAGAGATTAGGGTCCTAGTCCTTGAAAGAAGTTATTGAAACTCACTATATAGCCTAGCCACTATCAGGATTATGGCGTATCCAATTATATTGCATTAATCAAAATTCATCAAGCTGTTAAGGCTGTTAAAGCTGGCTGTCTCTATGGAACATATACATACATGGAGACAGGGTAGTAGGGAAAAAAGACCTCGATTTATTATCAAAACTGTAGGAAAGTGATAAAATAATGGTGTATGATAATAGATCCAATTGTTATTCATAATGGCAGTCATAAATAAGAAGGTACTTACTTAGAATATAAGTCCCCATTTGGCAAAGACTGACCCAGTTATTTCAATAAATATTAGGATATTTGCATTTCGTTTATATTGTGTTATTAGTTAGATGGTAAAGTTACGCAAAATAATTTTCTATGGCAAATGTATCACTAAGTCTTTTATTTATTTTTCCTTGAGCCATGACTTGATGCTAAAAGCGATACTAGCGCCATATTAAATCCATAGTTTGAAGTGAATAACGTAAGGACATAATTTATATTTCTTTTTTTTTTTTAATAAAATAAACAAAAAAGTTTACAAAAATTTATAAGTTCAGTGTAACTTACCTAAAGCCGTGTCTCCTGCGCGTGGTTTGGTGTACACACTACACAAAACATTATAATTTCTGTCAACATATCTTGTTTGCCATTAAACATTTTTTAAAAACTCAACAATGGCAGTGTTTTGTGTAGACCAAAACAAGCGTAGGAAACACGGCTTCTTAAACAAATATTTGTGGGATAAGAAGGAATACTTTAATATCAGGAAAGGTTTCTTATGTAGCAATCATCATAATGGTAATTTGTCACCCCTGGAATTCTTATTCACTCACATTATAGGCCCTAAGTGGTAGCGTTATTTTTCCTTATAGACAGAAAAATACTTCCTGTTGTTTCCTATTATTCACGTTAATAAATAAATATTAGTAGGTGTGGTCGAGATAAATAGATATTTGTTAGTTAGTTAGACTAACTAACTAACTACAGACTTCTACAAAGAACTATCTTTGTAGAAGTCTGTATTGAACACTACCTTAACACGTTGTCTGCTGAAAACACACGTTTGTGTGTTTTAAAATGTTACGGCAAGCGAAAACACACCTGGCGTGCGAACCCGCACTGCTGTATTGAAAATTTTATCACAACAGTTGCGTACGCCCGCACATTGATTGTGTTTAACACAACGCCAGTAAACAGTAAACACACACGTTGCGTGAAGATTAGCAAAGTGCTAAAAATAATCTGTTCAGTTCGGTTTGGTTCTAAGGTCTTATACAATACAAAAAAAATATATCGACTAAGTAATGATTAACTTTATGGTTTAAATTTGATACATTACGTTACTTACGTTACTTAGATACTAAGCACTACAGTTCCTTAACATTGGCTTAGTAACGTAAATATTCTCTTCTCGATATTATGGAACGTAACAATAAGTAAGTCATTCCGTTCCGAATTTGTACGTGGTTTTATTTACTAATTTTTCTTTTTTGCAGGTTTACGTCATGTTTATGTAAAACTACTCATTAGTTTAATAAAAAAGAATATGTTACGATTGTTTAATATACTTAACTTAGTTTAATTTTTGTGTAAACATATAACTACGGGTCGATTGTTTTATCTATAGTTAAACCAATTAATCTTACTGATATAATAAATCCGAGAGTGTATGTGTGCATTGGTATGACTGCCAACATTCAGTAAAAAAACGGCTGGACGGATTTTAATGAAATTTGATTTGTAGATGCCAAATATCTTGGAATAAAACAGGACACCTCTTATTTCGTAATATTGTACGGTTACTGTGCGATTATCGTCCTCACGAGTGACGCCGCGAAGCGCGGCTAATCTGGTTAATTTTAACTATAGCAATAAAACTATCAGCCCTTAGTTTATATTAATTAAGCAAAGATAAGTAAATGTAGAGCTTCAGAACTGGGATTTAACCAAGATATATTCTATGTACGTATTTACTAACTATATGTAATCTCAATTATTATGCCTATATGGATTTACTCATTGCAGTGAATTCTAGTCACTGGGTAATTTAATATTAAGGCTATTTTAGGTCCACTCTGGACCTACAATAATATTGTGCAATATTTTTGAGTACCAACACCATCCAAAGGAATCTTCGTAATAGAAACCATTGCGAAATATGGAACATTGTACAATATTATTGTAGGTCTTAGAATACCCTTAAGTTGTTGTAGATTATAAATACCATTTTAAATAATTATGTAATTGGATGCATGTTCTAATAAAGAATGCAAAAAGGGACTGACTATTACTGGGTGATAATTAATGTTGTTTATTGTATTTACTTACTAAAAATTTCTTAGCATTGTCGATACTGAGTCAAGCTAAACTTATATTAAAGACAGTTCTAAAATTAGAAAGAGGAAACATTTGAATGACGTCAAACTTTAGCTTGGTGCAGTCAGAATAAACCTTATTTATTAAAAGTTAGAGTACTTTTAAGTTTGTAAGTTAGTTAAATATTTATTTTCTATTGGAGTGCCCCAATTTGCAAACAGTTTGCCTAACCAGTACTCTATTCTTTCTTGCTTAGAGTGGACGGTGCTTTCGAGATAAAGCCGAAGCCCACCTAAACGACATTGCGTGTAATCTGACACATTTGCTATGCAAGTTGACATTGGTGACAGCTAGTGCTGTTACGCGTAAACATTCTCAGGCACCAAAGATGAATATCAATTGACAGGCCGAAAACTATTTGAATATTGGGTTACGCCTTTATTTCAGGACTCTTGCATTTAGTAACTGTTTATCTAACTACTGGGTGTAACAACTGTGTACATTGCAACTTAGAAAATGATTATCAGACGAAAGCTTCAGATGTTTCAGAAGCTTCCGTCCCTAACCAATTAAGTAATATAATTAATATTTAA
Organism: Campaea margaritaria; assembly: GCA_912999815.1. NCBI lineage: Eukaryota > Metazoa > Arthropoda > Insecta > Lepidoptera > Geometridae > Campaea > Campaea margaritaria. The sequence goes on along the minus strand of OU538802.1, from coordinate 10,424,740 downwards.
ATGACAACCGTGCAAGACTTTTTAGACTACAGAGTAACGAGACTAGCACTTCTTTCACCTGATGGTAAGCGCCATGCCTGTGCATACAGACTCTAGTACTACTCTGTATAAAATCTAACGCCGCATTGGTACTGCACTCGTCACATTAGTTGTTAAGACTTTGTCCAGTAATTTAGCTGGAAACAGCGCCTAACGGTCTGGCGGATGAATATCTGACAAAGAGTTGGTACTTCCCCAGGCATACTCTTGGAATAGGGACTGGGGCAGACACTACAGACTGGGGTACAAGACAGCGCCTCCCTGAGTAGTCACAAATATAAGATACATACCCTGATTGTAAAAATATTTGACGCTTCTTGATGGCTAAACTAGACTGCGTCATCTATGACCTGTCTAATGCTCCCTCTACACATTCACCGATAATAGACGAAAATAGACGTGCACTGGCTTAAAATTTCATTAACACATGGAATTAAAGTGTATTTACACTCTTGTCCTGGCCTGGATTCTTCCATTATCGGCGAATGTGTGGAGGTTCCAAGCGAATCCCTTCATACGTATAATAAGAACTTACCGCCAAGCATTTCACAACCGTCCAACCTGATCAAAGCGAAGATGGAACTTATAAATGCTTGCCTGTAGAAATGCTTCCTTTTAGGAAGATCTTGATAGTATTCGGGTTGGTTGAGTAATCGCTGGCAAGAAAGTTAAAACGACACGAGATGTCAGTGCCGACGTTGACAACAAACGCTCAGCTCAGTCTGCCACCAAATGTGAGCAGAGTGTTGGCACACACTTACTGTAATACTTGACAAGTGACAAGTATTTACAACTCCATAGTTACGCGTGAAGGTTTTTGGTTCAATCATAGGCCACATCACTGGATGGGCGGCAGAACTAAGGCCTGTACTGTACCCCAGTTTGACTGACCCTAGAATTGGCTTTACAACTACGCAAACCTGTACTAAAAGGCGCAGTGGAATCCTATAGTTCCAATAACCTCACGATGCCTCTAACAGTTCTATCTCCAGCAGGTGAACGGCACTGCTAAAGCGGCTCCAGCAGTGCCACCGCGGGAAGTCCTAAGGGACGCGCCGCCGCGCCCCCCTGCCCACGAGGTCTCAAAAGACCAGGTGGATTCCATCAAGAAATACCAGGTTAGTGCCTTGTTGCAACGTCTTCTGGGTGCAGGTGGACTCTTGCGTGATTGATAGGTGTTTATTATGGTGCACGCGGGATGTGCATTGCACGGGACGAAACACAGCCATCCCCCATGCGTGAGTAAATCTGCATGACTCTAAAAAGCCGTTACTACTGTGAGGATATGGGTCCTCTCTATCAGTGTGAATTCACGGTGGGTTTTGAAAGAACTGGTGCGAAGGTTCGATAGGTTTAGCTTGTTATAGTAACTGGCTTAGGTATGGATGGATAGGTCGTCCACCACTACTCAAATATTCTGTAAAATAGAATAGTTATACTTTCTGATCTCACTATACTCCTTTTGTTTAACCCTTGCCGTAGATTTTTAAGCCAAGTCTGTAAACCGGAAGATACATGTTACGTGAAACTAAACCCGGCTTCCTAGACTAATCTAGTTAATAATTTACCCGGATCTACCTTCAGCGGGATGTTTAATCTCGTTTGGTTTTATGTACAACGTAGGTAGAGTGAAGTTTACGGCCGAGAGCAGGTCGGGCCACAGAATCACTTATGGGCTAGCTACGTAAGAACCTATGTCCAATTTACTTCAGAAGTTCCCTGGCGTTATGGTCCTCATTCGCAGGAAGTAGGTACATGGTCTGGATGCTTTTTACGATCTATCTATTCGGAAAAAGTGCTTACCCTGCTCTCTTGGAATTTATCGGCTCGAGATCAAATGGAGGCTAAAACTTATGTGTTCAGTTTTATTTGTGCATAAGCGTGCCTCTCCTACTTTTTTACAGAGAATTCCACTTTTATGTGATTTAAGTTCGTGTTTTTTGCTTTATGAAACAGGTTATCAAATTGTCGCTATTTTTTAGAAGTAACAGTTTATATTTGACGAAAATTATCTCGACATCAAATCGTGGAGTCAGTAAACCTAAGGCAACAAGTGTCTAATGTCCATTAAGCCATTTGTCAACGTCTTCTAAAGCGTTATTTTACTTTGTCTTTAGTTACAATCTTCCAAAACTTAAAACCCCTAAGGAGCGAATACGTTAATAAAACTTTCAAATTGCTCAAACACCATTTCACGCCGCCAGGGTCTTTCGAAACTGATTTCCATATTTATTATTATTTTCATTGTAAAACTCAACAAAAGGATACAAGACAATCATTTGCATCCCCATTATTTACACCGTCTTTTGTCCTCGCAATTAAATCTCATTAAAATATGTCAAAAAAGTAAAAAAAAAAACTTTGTATAACCTACAGGTCCGTAATTAAAACCACCTTGTTTTATTCCACACAAAAATAAAACAAGCTCGGTTCAACAAAGTTTTTCGTACCTACTGGGAAAAGCTGTGAAAAGTTTAGCTTTTGCTAGAGCGAAATCATGAGAGGCTGAGGTGCATCTGTATTTAACTCAGTATTTTGAATTGCTAGCTTTTATTTCAGTAACATAACCTTAATCCCTCCCTAGTGCTGTTCTCTATCTTGTCAGTCCAAAGGATGTCCGACAAAGATCACATTAAGCGATAAGATCGCCCATTGTACCAATTATTATTAATGGTTTTTTTCTCTCTGTGTTTAATACATTTTGGTGTCAATAAAGAGTTATCTATCTATCTATAATCTGATTAAAACTACTATGAATCCTAAAAAAAATTCTTCAATCAGTAAAGCAGTAAAGCCCCATACTCACAAATATCTAGACTCAGAACAAATACCTGTGGATCACCTGCTCAACCCAACTTTGCCTTCACCATACCGATCGAGAATTAAAAGGTTAAACTGTCAAATTCAAAGATAAATGCTCTGAAACTGTTTTTATCACCGAATGTGTATGGATCGACAATTACCTTGTCACAGTTCATGTTGTTGTAAATTTCATTAAAAGCTAAACAAACGTAACATTTTCATATCGTAACAAGGCACTCTAATGTTAACCACTTTGTGAACTATGCTCTACTTAAATGCTAAACTGTTAGTAAAATAGAACTGCTCGCTTCACGGTCCAAATATGGCTTCATGACACATAGGCAGGTATATTGTATTATTCGGGTACGTCTGCTGCCCGTGGGTATGACCGTTATCCTTTGTCATTTGTCATTTGTTTGTCAATGAGGATAATTTAGATGTCATTGTACACAATATGTTCGTGCATTCATGTTATAATAATAACGCTTGTGTTTTGGTTTTGTCTGTACCTAATATTTTAATCTATGGTAATTGTTGTCCGCGTTAATTCGCGTTTAATCGATTCCTTACTCACTTTTTCAAGTACTTCTTTCCATTTGAGGTTCTTGACTCTCATTATTTTTGTTCAAAGACCTAGATCCAAAAATAACTTGTCGGTGTTGTTATTTTCGCTTTGATCTTCCCGTCGGTGACATATTATTTGGAACCTCTGCTCCCAGGCTTCGAGATAATGCCAGTCTCGAACATTCTCAAGTTACGCACGAAATTCCGAGTACCGCCTTAAATAGACACAGACATCTGGAGTCAAAAACCTTATTTGGAGACGAAATCGAGCTGTATGAATGTGAATCGGACCTAACTGACTGTTGGCCCAGTCATTAAAAATATGTGGGCTTTTCTAACCAAATACAGGTCCTAAAAGTATCGTCATGCCCGTTAGTTTGACTGCTTGTCCTTATCCTCCATGAGCAACCATTTAAATAAACTGTTGCTACCTTTTAGTTCTAGAAATATTTAGAATATAATATACGAATGCGATTTTAAAACGTATTCGCTCATTATAAAAATGAGGGAATTTCCGAATCATATTCTCGTATTTACTAGAAAACATTTACATAGATGTGGTAACCAATATTCTAAGTCGTTTCAATCGCAAATATATTTTAGGATATGAGGTCGCGGGCAATAACCTGTAAGTCATATACTATGTACGTTTAGTCTTCTCCCAGCAATATAATATTTCATAGCTTTCAAATAAAAATCATTCGCTAAAGTACGCAGGGGGAATGCTAAAGACTCCGCGTTTTGGGGGAATTATGTGCGTTACTTCGTTAGTGAGGAAGATGAAGGCTGAGGAATTTAAAATTGGAAGGAATGAGAATGGAAATTGGGAGAAATTGGAGAATTTAGACGGAGGCATCCGAGACTAGGCAGCGTCGGGCGAAAGGTCACGAGAGAAACCTGCGTCGAACGCCTTGCTGTATAATTCTATATCCTATTCTTACAATACAGCAGTGAAGGACAAAGTCTGAATATACTAAACTTATATAAAAAATAAACAATCTTAGGGACGTACAATAAGATAATGTTAAAGAACATACAACTTTTGTTATGACGTCTGTTCGTCTTATGTATACATAATATCACGTAGAAAGTATTTAACTGATTTCCATGCGGCTTTTACTGTTTGGTAGATAAAAAGTTGACTTCAGCAATGATAAATATCATCAATTGAAATGGCCGTAAACAATTCATCAATCATCAACAAATTTAAAGAATTATAACATCGTTATAAACAAATTACACATTCGAAGTCTAACTCTCACTCTCTTTCACAAAAACGCAAAGTTAGATATCTATATGATATCTAACGTCAACTAGTAGAAGAAAACAAAAAAAAAAGATTTAAAAAATACAGAATAGCTATTGCTATTCAACGTGGAAATGCAGCCAGTGTTCTTGGCACCATGCTTCATGGACACCCTCTTTTGTTAGATTTTTAAGTTTTAGTTTTAGTTAATTTTATATTTTATTAAATTATATTGTTATTTAAGTTGTGTCAACAAATTAATAATGTAGAAATCGAGGTATCGATGCTCGTAGAAGCTCTTCTTTAGAGACAGGTTCTCCGAATAAGTTATACCAAAAGATTAACCTGACCTTTAGGTAATTTTTTCAACGAAATCAATAATGATAAGATTTTTCTCGTCAAGCTAAAGCTATCAGACGGTTGTTCCTAGAAAATTAATCTTACGGCAGTTCTAAAATTATATACTTCCAAAAATTCTGAATCTATACAAGAGATTAGAAAGTAATTCAACTTTCTACATCAAATTCAAGAGTCAAAATGTCGAACAATGATTGGTTTTTTAACCCTCGACGCAAAAACGATGGGGTGTAATAAGTTTGACGTGTGTGTGTGTGTGTGTGTGTGACGACTGCATTTAAAAATTCAATTTAGTTGCTAGTCGGGTTTATGTTTTAATTTATTTTCTTCTTTTTTTAGCATTTCTCATTCCAAATTACATTTAAACAATTATACTATGTTAAGTTGTATACATTTTTGTAAGCCTTTCTTCAAATTACTTTGGTAGGTTTAGAATACATAAAACTTGCCGCCAAAAATCCGCTCCTTTAGTTATTTACATTTTTGATATACAGTGTAACTCTTACAATTAAGACTAATCTAACGGCACCTCTCAAACTAAAATCCATCAATTCGTTGGAGCAATAGAGCGTGCGAAATAAATATTCATATACATACATAATAAACACTCGAAAAACACAACCCTCCTTCTGGCGCAGTCGGGTAATAAACAAACAATGCAACACACAATGCATGTTTGCGAAATATTAAATGTTCCATATATTATGAAGTTCCTTATACAGCCTCCAATTTCTCTGTTGACTGTAGCTACCAAAATTGTTTTGGAGCCGGCTGGAACAGAAGCAGGTAAATATTTTAAAGTTAAATTTTGGTACCTAACCTAATATTAATTTGGAGCCCGGTGGAATATATTCGCCTTTGAGAATAATGGTTTTGGAGCGCAATGACATAATAAAGCCATATCCCCTTTTCAATGATAAGTAAACTGTATTCATTTTATTTATTGTTGTCGTATCTATGGGTTGCCAAGCACACTATTAAGTATAGTAATAGTATAATACTTACCTTTAATTATTAAACATACATTACGGTATTAGTTTAGGCAGCCAACTATCTGCCATTATATTTGCATAGGTCCGTGGTCCATTTTAATGAATACATTAGAATAACAAGCGGCCTGAATCCACCAAACCTCTGATTAATGTTCCCAGGATGTTAATGTAGGTATTAGGTATGTTAATAACTCGAGTGCTAGGAGGTATTAGGGCACCTAATGGGATGCAATCTGTACGAGTTTTTTTACTACAATTGCTAGCGAGACAATGAAACATGTATGAAATTTGATTGTTACACGTATTACCGCTAGGGGCGCTGCGCTGGAATTTATACAAATGTTTTGCTATTCTCGCTAGCGACTGTGGTAATCAAATTTGTAATAGAGGTGTTGTTGTGAGAAGTTCCATGGTTTCTTTACAAGAACATACATCGATTTTTTTTTTGGTTTCCTTTATTATTTATTCATTCACCTTCTACACGCGGTGTTACGTTTTCTGTGCTTCCAACCATATTGCCACTTATGACTAGGATACGAGATTGTTGTGAACTGCTAGCTTATCAGCAACTTAGCTCTCTCTAATAAGATTTAAATTTAAGAAAATATAGAATTATTAGTTTGTGAAACGTTCAAACCGAGGCGACTGATGATTGTTGAATTTTTAAGATTTACCCACGAAAGCGGGAGTTAATTACGTATGTACATATTAGCGTTCCAGTCTCCACAAGAATGGATAATGAAGTCTTTAATTTTTTTTTATTTCTCTTCATTTGCCAACGGACAAAGGATTTTTACCGGCTCCGAATAAATGTGTGGTTTTGTGAATGAAAATTATTTTTTTCCGTGAGATTACCACTTGTCCATGATTTTCAACAATGGCGAAAACCGGAAAGTATTTCAACCTCAATTAAAATAATAACGAGTACCTAGCTGTTTGCTTTACCTATTTCGTTAATATTTTTTTTTTAATTTTTGGAAGTAAAATATTTAAAGTGTTTTTTTTTTCGAATGAAATTGATTTGAAAATTTACGTATTACGTATTGTTTCCAGCGAAATTACTTGGCATAATTATGAGCGTTGTCTCAGGGTGACGGACGCAGTGCAGTGCCGCGCAGGATTTTGTAATAGGAAGTCCTAGGTGACACTAGCTGTCATGGGCAGGCGTGGCGCTTACCATCAGGTGAACGACTTGCTGGACTCATTATAAATAGTAAAATAAAATAAAAATAACAAATAATACATTTATTGTAAGTGAGTAATTTAATTTTTACAAAACACGTTCTTCTTTAATGGTTTTTTTTATCCTGGCATGAAAGGGTTTTAATGGGGCGTTCCTTTGGCTCTTGAAAAGATTTAAATGTGAGATAATCGTGTTGAAAACTCGGAACACTCGGCTTTACTTCTCTTTTCCCTGAACGCTCGTTTTTTTCATCCGGGATTACATAAAGTGGACGCCGAGTTTTACACCGGTATTGCGGACCAAAGTTCCTGAAAACTAATATTAAAAAAAACGAAATGTGTGCTGGGATACATAGTAGAAGTAAACCTTCAACTAAAAAATAATTTCAAAATAATGAGAAATATTTTGAAAATAAATTATTAATTATATTTAAAGAAATAAACGAAACGTAACTCTTTCTCTCACTTTCTATCTTCACTAATTTATATCTCCCTCTCAACTTCCGCTCGCCTCGCTCGATCACATTTTTCGTAACGCACTCCCCAAGCCAAGCGTGCGTAAAGAAGTTTTACTTCAATAAGTTCCCTTATAATAGTTACTGGTTATTTAAAAAATTGCAACGATATTGAGCAGTATAGTATTGTAGTCACTTTCCATTGATATTTTGTAATTTTTATAAATAAGGCGATCATTAACTATGTATTGTGACGACTTTGAAAAGAGAAAATCGACAGAGTGTATTTTAACAACGATTGAGAAGTGTTTTTGATAAAAACAAGCAATTAAATGTTGAGTGCAAATATTGAGTTTTGATAATGGGTTTCTTATTTCAAGTTTAGTATTCGCGAAGACTGGATTAATTATTTATTAATCTGTGTTAGTTACATTGGTTTTATAATTCTAGAAGAAAGAAATAGGTTCATATTCAAATGACCACTACCATGTAACTAAAATTTCGTCCAAAATTCCGAATGTCAATAACTCGAAATCAATGTTGACTTGGCCACATGGTGGGAGCGAATCAAGTCTTACGGTACCAGCAGTAAATATCCGAACGTGTAATAATATAGCCAATAGCAATATAACATGGTTATAATAATAGCGCCGATGGCGGCGTTGTGCCACAACGGGTTACTTTCGAGCTTTTGAAATAAAAATTCGTTTCGCGTGGATTCATAGTTTTATGTTTGTTCTTGGATGTGGTGGCGTTTTTTCCATGTACATTCTTAAATTAAAAAAAAAAGTGCTTTGTAATTTTCACTATTTCATTTCGAGACGATAAAAATATACGTGCTTAAAACATTATAATTTTTAATTATTTCATTTATTTCCACCTGCATTGGGATTTGAACAGGTCTCAAATAATACTTGAAATTGGATAACAGGCGCTCTAACTATAGAACGAATAATTACATCCAAGAAAAAGTGCTCAATTCTTACATGACAAGACCTATAAAAATCCAGTAACCATTGTGTTCAAAGTTATATTATTGCTTTGTGACTGAGTTAACATTTTCACAGCTATGAAAGAAATAATAGTTCAATATTATCACTATAAGATGAGTAGAATACAGCATGCAGATGTGTGAATAGTGACGTCACAACAAATGCCACCTCTCATTGAGCTCACTCGACAAAGTATCGCTTCTTACTCCAAGTAGTAAGTTCGTAGTAGGGCCCGACCGGCCAGCCGGTCGTCAGCAGCCGTCAGGCAGTTTGCCGCGTAGCTTAGCCGCGCCAGGACGTAGTGAGTGCCAGAAAAAAATAAAAAGACGACCAGTGTTCCAGTGTTCCAAATTCGAATTTGACAGTGACGTGTGTTTTCTTTTCGAAGTGCGTTTATTTTTTTTCTCGCAACAAATGGTTTGTTGGAATGTGTGCCAGTAGGCAGTATTCGTGTTGGTGCAATGGAAAAGTTAAATGTTTGCCAACAAAATCGTGACTACGCTGGATAGTTGTTTGCGCGTTGTGTTGTTGTTGTTGTTGTTGTTGTTTTAATGTTGTTTGTCTGACGAATCATCGGTGGTGTTAGATATTTCTGTATTTCAATTGAAGTGATTTCTGTTTATAGTTATTTTATCCTGTTATGAAATTCTCTATTTCATTTCCTACTCAACTGAATATATTAAACCTACTGGCCAATGCCAATCCATTATCTAACTTGAGGGTTTTACACCAACTTGAGAATTTTGACTCGAGGTGTGAAAAGTAGCATAGTTGTTTTAACCCAATATCAACACTGTATCAAAAAGGTGACCCTACCACAAGTTTTTATGCCGACCTTCTTTATCGATTTTCGAACAGTCGTTTACTTTTTAAATTTTCATAACTTCAACGTAAGTAAATATGGATTTTCCAACAGATGTTTATAAGTTTAAAGTCAAAAACGAATTAGCGTTACATGTCCATTGTTATGGACATTAGTCACCGCCACTCGTAGGTACGTGTGTGCGCCGCATTAGTATGCACAGACGTGTGTACGGATATTTGCGGACGAATAAAGCGTTCAGAAGGCCCTAATTTTTTTTAACTAAGGATAAATTTTGTGTTGTTGTTATGTGACTGATTTTATGACAAGATGGCTTCCGTAACGTACAGGTTGATAAGTTCTTCAAATATCTCGGCATGCGGGAGCTTCGATTTCCGCAATGAAACTTTATAATTATTTAGTGACATAAAAATCAACAATATGAGACTAAAACCTATCTAGCAAAAATTAAGAGCTATAATTAATCTTTAAGAGTAACAATGTGCAGACCTTAAAGACAAAGGAGCAAGATTTACATTTCAATATAAATTTAACTAAATCGTCCAGCGATACGACTAAGGTACATTCATATATGGTTCGGAGGTAGTTAAACATAGGAACCCATTCATGGCTTACCTGGTTAAATTTAATGATAATAATTTACAACGGTTTATATTATTAATTAGATTTTCCGAGAATCGAATGAGATTGAAAATAAATTCCATGTTTATTCACATGGGTCCCAGCCTTATGAGAAGGGTTGCAACGATTCGAGAAGAACCGACAAGAAATAGATTACAAGAATCTTTACTGTTCTGGATATTTATTGTATCTATCTAGGTTATGGTTATAGAACTAAGCGTAGTATATAAAGGTACCTGAGACCTCAGATCAAGCTTCTTGTCCAACCCTCAAACGCAGCGAATTTCCTCAGCCCATTTCACCCCATTTGCGGAATAAACGGTTTGAATTCTGTAATAAATTAAGCTTTGGCCGAGTCATAAATAAACATAGCGAATGTTTGTTTTGAATAATTCAATGTGCCGGCCTTATTTGGGGGTAAATAACCCTTCTCAATGTTACCCCTATTTTCAACAATGGTGTAGTAATTTCGACCGCGACACGGTTAAAAATACTGGACTATTTTTAGGGCGCCCACCGAGGTTGGGGACAGTTGAAATGGACATTGTTCCTGCAAATATTTTAACTTTTTAATTGCGGCCTTTGAAATATGCCTAATAAAGGAATTAATTTGGGTATTATTGTGTTTCAGACACGTACGTGTAGACATTGTTTGGAACCGAATGCTCAGTAGTTCTCAGTATATTCGCCCAAAAATATGTAGTTTTTTTTAAATGGAAATTGATCAACTCATTGGGGAAATTTATTTATATGGGTAGTGAAACTCACTTTCTAAAATTTACGTTTATTTTTATTTTATTAATGAAGATGTTTGGACCCAAAATGATCAAGGAAGAGCTTCAAAACATAACATATTAGTTAATTTTACAATATTCATTTATCACACTTTTAAAATCAATGTTTTTAAATAAGTTTCAATTGAATTTCTTGCCGGTTCTTCTCAAATTGATGTGATCTGAATCCAGTGGCAGAGTCAGCTAACTCTCCTGAGTCCTTGAAGCTCATGTAAATAAAGATTTTCGATTTGATTGAATCGAAAATTACTAACGAATGAAATAAAAATAATAAATCACGAGACGACAGATTCGTTCTAGCAGAAATACACGACAATTTCCAGCTCGCACGTAAAACGAATATAATTATGTTAAATGCCAGCGAATTCCGTATTCATGATAGAATTAAGAAAGTTCTCAGAAACTATCGCATTAATTAACTTATGTAAGTAGGTGTTCTAATGAATGGCTAGTTAGTATAATTAATTGAATGCCCTTTCTTTTTTAAATAGCGCTAGTAAAAGAAGCTTTGTAAGAGTTCACACTTTATTTTTATGTGGAGAAAGACTGTCTATTTTTATACTCTTCATTGGACACTATAGTACAGACTCTATATTGTCTCTACCCACAGCGCAGTTTCGTAAGAACTCATAGGTGGTAGCCTAGTGGGAGAACGTCCGCCTTCCAAGGAGAGGGCCGTGAGTTCAATCCCCAGTGCGGGCACGTACCAATGTGTTTCTTGTAAAACATTATACGTAATTATTACTCGCTTTACGGCGAAGGAAAACATGTGGGTCCTCTAGCCATTTATAGTATTTTTTTGGTTATGGGTACGTTATACACCAATCCGTGCCGGTCCTCCGCGGTGAATTATAGCCTAACCCTCCTCATTAAAGTAAGGGGAGACTCGTGCTCAGCAGTGGGCCGATATGGATTGATGATGATGAAAAGATGATCTGTGGTGGAGTCTACAATGCATAGGCGTACTCTATAGTAGACTACACCTTTCTTTATCGGCCCAGCGTCTACCGTAATAGAAATGATTTTTTGCCATGACGGAAGGAAATTTTTCCCTCTTCCATTTTTCGCTCCTTATTGCTTTCACTCCACTCCCAACAAAACTTAACTACATATACTCGTACCATCCTAGGTAATAGGCAATCGAAAACTCCTCCAAGACTTTTATTCAAAGAGAAAAATGTAACCGCAAGAGGGTAGATTCATAAAAATCCCGTTTGCAGAAAGCCTCTGGGCTTGGCGACCTCGCTGAAACTTTCTGATAACAGATCAATCAACCGGAGACACGATTCCAGGAGTTTCTCTGGAGTCCTTTTTGAGTTTTTTATTTATTTATTGTTGTCTAAGTTTATCGTCGTTGTCGCAGTCACCGAATTCTTGAAAACAGTTAAATCTTTTCTCTAAGGCTAAGTGCTCACGACGAAATATAAATCGTTGCGATTTTTTTAATGTGAAATTGACTCGCAAACTCAGGAGAAGGCTTCCTTTTCTCTCTGTGCTCGTTAACAGATTGGCGATTGTTATCGATTTTTTCAGTTTACATCGACATTTTCAGTGCACGTTTAGCCTGATTAAAACTGAACAGTATCGATATCGTATGGCTACACAGCTAGTACCGACGCATCTACACAAACATCTACTTGTTACACGATAAAATACTTACTCTAAATTCTTGTCACAAATTTAGTGTGAGCCCGAGTATCGATATAATCGAAGTAGATATATTATATACAGTTATACCACCGGCGTCGCCTCACTACCCTGTTATTAAGAGGCCTCCCCTCGGGCTTACAGTAACTAACTGTAACAGGCAGCCTCTAACAAAGACCACTAGACGTTTTAATCTCACACGAGTCTCTTTAACTATATACCTACCTAATTTGTCAATAATCCATGGAAATATAATGTCAAAAAACACACATCTTGATTTGATATGCAGCTACGTACGTGATCTCCATAAAAATACGAGTTGGAAAATATTCATTGGTATTAACATACGCAGTAAAGCACCCTCGCTCCATTCGATTGCTCCGGTCGATTGTTATTGACTGTTGTTGGAGTTTGTTTGTTTTTAGGTTTTTGTTTTAGAATTGCAGACTGTTTGTACCAAGTAACTGCCAAAATCGCAACCTCCCTTAGCTTTATCATATTCGCGACTTCGTGTTTATCCTAGAGCAACGCATTGCCTCATTTTCGGTTGATTGTTTTAAGATTGTTGTTGGAATTTGTTTGTTGTTGGGATTGTCGTTGTAGAATTTGTAGATTGTACTGCCAAAATCGCAAGTTTCCTCAACTGTGCGATGTTTGTCCTGAGCCCTTGTTACATATTATTTAATTAGACCTTTCCTAAAAGAGTAACGCCCTGATTTTAATCACTCGCCTCCGAGGTTACCGCTTGTTTCTGTGAGGTGGCGCTGGTAGTTCCACTCCAGATAAGGCTTAACAGGGGTCCGAAGCCATTGGCATATAGGCGTGATAACACTGCAAGATGTGATATTTTCTTTTTTTGTTTTGAGATAAAGTTCATTTTTTTGTTTAGGATGTTTTAAAATTTGCATTGATTTTTTTCAACTTCCTGGTCAACTTGCTGTTTCTTTTTCGATGACGATAGTAGTAGTTGATATCGTAGGGACATCGTCAGGATGACGCAGAAATTTTTAGAATTATACGAATCGCTTTTTTTCTGTAACCTCTCAACTTACTGATTTTCATGGAAAAATCGTTTGCTTATCCCGAAAAGTTGATTGCCAGACTTTCCGTCTGAATTAAATCATATTATACCTACTTGCTTACAATTTTTTATGCGTCACAAATAAAACAGTTTTGATTTATGTGATAGTTGCGGATATGTAAGAAATAGAATGTTTCTCTCGAAGATATATCTCCAAGGACTTATATTCGTTCTGGGAAAACGGTTTTGTATATAAGTTGAGATTGTTGTGTTCTGCGACGTTCCTTGAAAAAAAATCTCTTTACTTTCCTGTTTTATAACGTCCCCTTTTTACTCTTAACAAGCCTTTATTTAACTTTTTTTTATTTGACTGAGTGGCGAGACGAGCAAGTCGTTCACCTTATGGTAAGCGCACTGCAGTGCGCTCGTCACCCTGAGACATCGGCTCTAAAGTCTCATAATGCCTAATATGCAATTTGCCTCATATGCATAAGAACTCACTTTTTATATGGATGGATGAATTTGTGTAGGTGTTTAAATTATTTTTCTTTTTATAACGGTCAATGAAACTTGACCAAGGCTAGGCTTGTTTTTTGTCTTAAAACGAATACAAAAGTGAATTATTCAGGTCAATCCGACGTCTCTAGTAAGAAAATAAGGCCGCTATCCGAAATCCAGAGATTAGTTTTGCAGCTTTAAGCGAGACAGAAGAATTAATTAAGAAAAGAAATGCCTTATTAATTGGCGCCGTTACGTAAACCGAGTCCAGCGGACTCCTAATCAATAGAACCATTTGTTTTCCTGCCACTTCCGCAGGGCTGCCACGCAAAATGAAATGTTGTCAAGGGAAAGGAAGCGCCCATCCCTTTGATTATTATATTCAAGGTTTTGTTGGACGTGTCTGGAGTTTTTAATATTCTTAGAAAAAATATTGGAAATTCAGTTTTTTTCGATTTCCTATGTACAAAATTCAGATTGCGTGGTACGCTTTTGAAGCGATCTGCGTAAATGTAGCACATAAATACAGATAAATCATTTAAATCTCAACCAGTATGGTCTTAAATTCTTGACTAGTCTCTACTTTAGAATATTGAATTACGTGAAAATACGGTATAGAAGTCATTAGAGGTGGGTGGAATTAGTCACAAGAATCAAGCACAAATGAAATTCCTTGCTTTCTAAATCCAAAGTTGACAACCCTACACCTCGAATCGGAAATGCACCTGATCCATATACACCTTTTTGCGATCGAGAGCGTTCCTCCCAATGCACAGAATCAATATTTGATTATAATCCAGTACGCTCTTTGCTATGGAGATTTCAATTTTCTTAAAGGAAATATATTTGTATTGAAAATATTCGGCTTTGAAATGAATAACAAAGAGCAGACGTTGTATAATTTAATGAGCTTTGCAACTAGGGTTATATTATTATTTTGCTACACGTACATATTCTATTAAGTAGAGAAAACGGCACAATCAGGCAAGGAAATCACTGTTAAGTTCATTATCCAAACTTTGAACTATTTAACGTAAGACATTTCAGTCAACTGAAATCGACGCACTGTCATTTTTTACGATATTTAAGATGCAACATATTATTGTATCAAGTGTCATGCAAATAAATAGTATCACTTCATAATCTTTTTTTTTTTAAATTGATTGTCTGTAAAGTTGGTTTAAGGACGATATTTTAACGTGACAACGTCATAACAAAACATTGAGCAAATGATTGCATACTTTTATGAATAACATTGAATATTTTTTTAACAATAATAGAATAAATACTTGATATTATAATAGTAATCAGATTTTTTAAATGGAAGAATAATTAACCTGTCAAGAAGAGCAGTGAGATAGATGCGGCGCATGCGTACAATGAGCGTAACGGGACAGCGTGTCAACTTTTTTGTGCATGCAGCCGGCGTTCATCGATTTATTAAACGTTGTCACGTCAAAACCTCTACAGGCCACAGAAACTGATGTAAGGTCCGTAGTTCTACGGGAAAAATATATATTTATGGTATTATTGTGGTCGCCATTCCTCAGGAAAACGGCCTTACCACAAACATACTCACGTCCTACCAAGAAAAATAGCAACACACTAAAAACATTGATTATTATTTGGTTTAATCAAATGTGCCTATTTCGTGTAACTTAGGGAAATATCAAAGTTACACCCCTAGTTGCTAAACTAAACCACTGTTGTTAAATAGTTGTTTGTTTATCCCAACAATTTAATATCTGCCACTTATGGTATAGATTGGATTTTAATTGCATTGTTTTTGAATGAACTTAAATTAAGAAACAGAAATTGGCGCTTAGAGAAAAAACTTTCTATATTCTTGACCCAAATTAGTAAAGAAACCCTTCAAGATTGTTGGTCGAGAGATTGGGCCGGCCACGCTCTCATTCCTATTATTTAAAGCTAAATCTCGAACTAGCAAAAAAAGCGAAATGTGTGCTGGGACACGTAGAAGAAGTAAAATTTATATAAAAAAAATATTTAAAAAAGAAATTAAAATAAAAACAAAATTAATTTTCATATCAGATATTTTATGTACGAAATTTATCTCTCTCTCTTTCTATCTTCACTAACTTTTATCTCCCTCTCAACTTCCGTTCGCCTCGCCCGATCACATTTTTCGTAACGCATTCACCAGCTTACTCCCCAAGTCAAGCGTGCGCAAAGAAGTTTTACTTCAGCCACAATATTAATGTATATTTCTAAAGGTACACAGCCTATTGGTTTGGAGTTCCAGAAACCAGTAGAGGGTGTCAGGGAGTCGGTGTACTGCTTTCCGCTGAAAGATGAAGTCTCTGCCTATCCCCTCGGGAGAAAGGCGTGACCGTATGTATGTTCTAAAGGTATAAGATAATCAAGTGTAACTAGGATTCCCTGTATGTACGTTGTAATGAACGGCAGCATCTCTTAAATGTGACTGGATAACATGTAAAAATTTCACTAATATCCTAAATGCGAGAATTTGTGTTTGTCCTCTCTTCACGCTGCAAGGGCTTAATTGATTTTGATGATATTTATAATAAATTAATACTGCAGGTCCTAAAATAACACTTATGAGATACTTTTAATACAATCAAAATTGACGGTTCCTCCAGGAAGTCTCGGTGGTATATATATATAAATTGTGTAGTATCCAGTAATGACAGTCAACGTGGATGAAACCGTAGGGCGCAGCTAGTGTCGAGATATTTTAAAGTTTCCAGTTTGGCAGAAGGTATCACTAATTAAAAGAAACTACATATATCATTGCAGGGCTTTACAGAAGGGACCACCAAAGAGTTCTTTTAGATAAATCGCAGTTTCACCCCTATTCAAAGGGGCTGAATAGAAGAGTAATTAAACTAGCTCGTACGGTTTCAGAGGGTTGTTGAGACAGTTAGTTTTTTCGTAAAAGTTTTTATTAACACGCGTTTATGTCGGCGGTTATAGTTCGTAGCTTGCTTTTGCCGTAAGTTACAGTTTCAATAAGGATGTTTTCTTTTTGTTTGCATTCCAAAATTATAAAATTTTTTATTATTATGTTGTTGTATTTTTTAATATATTGATATTAGGATTAAGTTTCATACCAAAGCTTTTTAAAAATAACTCTGATAACTGACTACGAACTCGTATATATACTCCTATATTAAAGTTACAAACAAAAATAATAGTTATTGGAAGTGATTTTACACATAATAATATCAGCATCCCGGCTTGTCTATTAAAATAAATCTATTATATCACAAGTACGCAATATACCTAGCGCTTTTACCACGACAAATACTTGAGTCTTACAAACAAAGAGAGAAATAGAAAAAAATATTTTTTATGTTAAATTAAATTAAACTCAAAATTTCTCCAACCCAGTTATTTTGCGCGTCCATGTTCACGTCACAGAATAGATAACTATCCACGTACTGTAAACTGGTAGAAGTGACATTTATCCGTTAGCCTAGGTTCTTTCCGGCGAAGGTTGCGCACGGATCCGATTTTACGTAACGAACAGACGTCCTCATTCCTCCGCAGAAATATCTGAGAGACTCAACCGGCTTCCGCGAGTCACGAGAGGTAGCGGAGGTGTCTTTACCTCTCACCACAGAATACTAAACAGTACATGCTCTCTCTGTGCTATCATAGAATAGAATAGAATAAAAACTCTTTATTGTACACCAAACAAAAATAAACACGGCACAGAAAAAAATCAATAGGTAAGCAAGGGTAGCACAGTGGGCGGTCGAAAACAGAATATAAAAAAAATAATTACTTTTGTGAGATTTTAAGTGCCATAAGATTCGGAATAGACATCCATTTAAGAAGACTGCGTGACACTGCATGTTATTGAATAGCTTTTTTTTTCTTTAATTCTTATTTTTAATACCCACGTATCTAAAACAGGCAAAAATTTATTTTAGAATTAGAACGTTCTACACGCTACTTTAAAATTACTCACACAAGTTTTCTATTTACTTTTTAATTCATTTTTTTTTACATCGGCCCATAATTATATTGTGTGTTTATTTATTGTTTTTGAACACTGCCAGTTCCCGCCGCTGTTATTAAATCGCTACCTCTTCTCCCAAACCCCACCCCAAAATTCGTATAAGGGAGTAGAGAAACCTCTTAAAGTAAGCGTTGACAGCGGGAAGCCTCGAATGTTCACTTTAATACACGTCACACGGTGTTTTAGAATTTAAACCCGTATTATTACGTATTTCAGGTCTCGCGTTAAGGGAACACGACTTTTCACCGGAGGGTCGAATGTTTTGGATGTTGTTTCGACTATGTAAGACCCTTAAACTTCGATCAGATACTCAAAATCTTTGCCCTGAATGGGGCGGCTATCTGTAGACACTTTGAATTTGTACGTTTTGTGTTATAATTATAATATTTACTGACGTCATGACTACATTTAAACTTCGCATATTTGTTAGACATGACGCTCCATTATTATGGTAACATGTATAAGCAATGGGCTATTGTCGTATCTTTACTTTGTTGTATGAAAACAGTATTAACGTTCTCTGTTGCCATTTTATCATAATGTCATTTCCATCCATCTTTGCTGGTCGAAATTCTAACAGCTACTCGTATTTGTAACAGAATTTGGGTCGTACGTAACAGAATTTGCGGCGTCCTCAGATAAATAACCTATAAAGCCGCGTATAAAGCTGCAATCTCTTAAAGCCCCGAGATATGTGGGCCCGCTGAGACGACAATACTGGAACGGCTTCATAAAATGCAAAGTGCAGAGTTCAAGGGACAGAATCCAGCTCAGTGCCACACCGCGGCGGCTGACTCCATTATCTGCGGCGGCAATAGATATTATCGTAAACTGTCAAATGTACGAATATAGCCTTATTGTTAACTTCAAGCTAAGCTCTTTATTCTTATTAAAAATTTCCAGTAGGCACATAAAGTATTATATTAAAAAGAAACGTTCTAGCTAGGAAAATGAAGAGAAATTGCTGAACAAGAACATTTTTGAATATGGTGTTTCTGTCTATATTTTTGTTTCCACATCACGTAAAAGTACTGAACCGATTGCAATGCGGTTTCCGCTGTTTGGTTGCTTAAATTCCGACTTAAAAAAATATTTAGATCAAATTTAAATCCAACTAGTATAAAACGAGTTATTCTTAAAATAGAGGAGTATAGATCGCTGTTTGCTGGCGGCGCGCCGACCGCCACCGCCAGCGCCACCGGACGGACTATGGCGGGTTTTGGTCTTCAAACTCAAACTCAAACTCAAATCATTTATTGTAAATAGGCAAAATATTGCACTTTTACACGTCAAAAAAAATTATATCTTATACATAAGTATAGAAATACAAAAAAAATAAGTCAAAATATTATGATCTACGAAACTAATGATTATTATCTATCTAATCATGGTTTGAGTTAGAAAAGGGATATTTCCCTTTTAAGTGGTGACTCATGCCTGAGTCTCGCACAGGAAAAGGAAAACTCCATTGACTACCAGTGCTTCGGAAATACGCCCGTTAGAGAAGATAGCACCAAGAAACTCTACGGCGATGTCAATTTTGAAATTTTAGTAATTCTTGATTGATATAAAAATACTAATATGAACAAAGCCGCAGGTAACAGCTAGTTTACTTCATAAAAGCACGGTTTCCGTGAATCAATTCATTCAGCAAAGTGCTTTTTGCTCGCGCTTCTTCACGTTTTCCAGTTTGAGAGCTAAAAGCGTGCTCCGAAGCGAAAAACTGGATAATTGGTGTGGAAATCTATCGAAAGCCGTAAGTGTAGGTAGTGCTATTGTATCTAGATGCTAGGTAGTTTAGATATATCTTCCCTAGTCTGGTCTTTTCAATGTCTGGAAGAATCAGGTTTTGGGATGATTTGCTAAACTGTTGTCATCAGTTGGCACTGCATCAACATCACCATCATCCCATATCGTCCCACTGCTGGGCACGGGTCTCCCCTCACTTTCGTGAGGAGGCCCGTCCCGGATTGGTGGATAATGAACCTACTTCTGAAATAATCTTCGGGTAGGTATGTGGGTTTCCTTACGATATTTTCCTTCACCGAAAAGCGAGTGATAATTACGTACATATGCTTTACAGAAACACATTAGTACGTGGTATTCGGAGATAAGACATATTTTGCTTCACGGGTTTTCTTGCATTTGTCTCAATTGATTTTGTTGGTGCTAACTCTGTCTTGATTCCAAATTCCCGTGCTTACCTAAAGCAAAGTGTAATTTAACAACCACTAATTATGTTATTGCCTTCATTAATAAAGTTCAATTTGCATAAGCATATTAACCGGCTGAGTAGATAGTAACCAGTACTAAACATCTAAGTGTGTACATGCATTATCTTGATGAATATTGATTTGGTTCTGTAAGATGCATAATATTACGACTAATTCGTTTATCGTTATTGGAATTAATTTAGTGAATAGTACAACGTCATTAATTATGATTTAGATTATACCACAATCAACTTTAAGTGGTTAAAATATTTGTGGATGTACTTTGGACCTTTTTTTAATTTTCGGTTTGGTTTCGATTCTGAATATCTATGAATATAAAAGTCTACCCCTATTGCCAGGGCAAATAGGCATTATTCTTCGTTTAGTAGCACATCAAATTGTTTTTTTTTATTTGACTTAGTGACGAGACTAGCAATTCGTTCACCTGAAGGTAAGCGCTACGCCTGCCCATAACAGTTACAGTGCCACCCAGAACTTAAAAGTAAAATCAAATCTGTTACAAACTTAAACAGAAAATTTGTTTTTTTTTTCTTTCGTCATTTAATTTATTGTTAAGGCGGACCTGTCCCGAACCTAATTTCCCAACTGAAAATAACGAGCATATAGTGCAAACAGCAAGTGTCCAGTCCATAAGTGCGCTGGCGCAGGTAGGTGCGGCGCGTGCGGCCTGACCGGTTTGGCCGATCTTTCCCCGACCTACTCTACATTCTTACCTTCGCTGGTAGAGCCTGTACTGGGCCTACTACTCTACAACGTGTCTTGCGAGCGAGGGGAAGGTGCGCCGGTAATGTTTTTAACGTACGTCCATGTTAGGCCTTCGTTCGGATTGAGCAACTACATTTTTGGAGGCTCTACCTTTATGTAGAGTTACGACCTCGATAGATAAAACTAACTAACCATACGCAACGACCCGAAATGAGCCTTGGCCTCTGATAATAAGAGTAATTTCGGTCGACAAACAAATAAAATGAAATGTGATTTATTGCTTCTAATGTAACACATAACCATTGTCAGAAATTATGCCAAAAGTCCCTGCAAGTACGACTTAAAAAAAAACTTATTTTTTTTTAGTATGTAATGCTACGTTGTCATATTTTTTACTGACTTCATGAAATGAGATTCTAAATTCGATTGTATTTTTACTGGACAGATGTTGGTGATATGTTTTGGCTTGTTACTGATAATTTATATAAGTAACTATTGCGGGTTCGAGGTTGAGATGATTACTAGAGACTCATTGTTAGAGTGAGGTAAAGAAAAGGTTTGCATATGAGACATCAAAATTATGAAACGTGTGAAGGGAATTAAATTATGTGGTTTTCCTCCAAGCTCACCTCGGTTTCTCTTTGAACTGTGATCATTTCATTGTCAGTCTTATTTCCATTTCCACTACAAAGAGTTTTCCGTGTCGCAGAAAATATTTATTTTTCGTTTGTAATATGATTCAAAAAATATTGGGCAACTTCCTGTTTCTTCGTATTATCGCCCCACGCTGTTATTATCAGCCCACACCACATTGTATTGATTGAAATTTTCAGTAAACACGATATTTATATTATTAATACATCTCCTTTCATAGCTACATTTAATGCGTATTATTCATAGTTAAAGCAAATAATTTTTTTTTTTTTTTATCTAAGTCAAGGAATGCACGATCCACGTTTACCAGAAAAAACCACAAACGATGTAATAATGCTAATAGACAAGACTTACCTACAAAATGATGGCAATTCTATTTTTATAATGAAAACCCCGCATGGGGCCTTTATATCTATTTAATAATAATTTGACTAATTTCCAATTATGCTCATAATTTTAATAGATTTTCTTTTTTTTTCCATTTTATTTTAGTTTTGACAGATTGACAAAGGTTTATGAAAGAAACGATCAACAATGAAATAACGTTCCGTTCTACGTGTTGTACATATCTTATGTATCGAAAGATCGAAACCGTGGATGTATTACATACCTAAGTATAATACTACATCATCAACCCATAACGTCCCACTGCTGGGTACGGGTCTCTCCTCACTTTCGTGAGGAGGGTTAGGCCATATTCCACCACGTGGGCCAAGTCCGGATTGGTGGATAACATACCTACCTCCGAAATAATTCTCGGGTAGGCATGTGGGTTTCCTCACGATGTTTTCCTTCACCGAAAAGCGAGTGATGATTACGTACATATGTTTTACAGAAAAACATTGGTACGTGCCCGCACTGGGATTTAATACTTACATATTATTATTAATAGTATGTATGTTTATCATATTTTATTATGGAATATATTAAGTTTATCTATCTAATTAGTTCAATGATCGAAACACAAAAAAATCTACTTGATTTAAATTTACAAGAGATCATTTTTATATCGCAACCATTTAATAAGACAGTCCCCAATCAAGGTCCGATTACTCATCGATATTAAAACAGCCGCGTGATTCGCGTACTAAGCCTTTATACTGCGTAACTGAGCAGAGCAATGTTCGTATTTTCCACGGTTATTTATGGATGATGCCGTCATTTGGTGCCCTCGATTATTGATTGCCAATACCTGAAGAGGGATTTTATGAGAAGGAGCATCTTGTAAAGGAGAATCTA
This sequence comes from Campaea margaritaria, assembly GCA_912999815.1. Taxonomy (NCBI): domain Eukaryota; kingdom Metazoa; phylum Arthropoda; class Insecta; order Lepidoptera; family Geometridae; genus Campaea; species Campaea margaritaria. The sequence goes on along the minus strand of OU538802.1, from coordinate 10,401,869 downwards.
TCGGAACAATAGAAGCTATGAGAACCAGAGAACTTAAAAATACTATCGAGTTGTAACTCAAAAAACTCAAATTATTTATTGCTAGTAGGTAAAATAATTAACTTTTACAAGTCGAACGCTTAAGTCTTTTAAACATATAGAGAAAAACAAAAAATATGTCAAATATTATCTACTAAACTAATGATGAACTAATTATGGCTTGAGTTTAAAAGGACGTTTCCTTTTCAAGTGGTTATTCATGCTTGAATCTCGCACAGGAAAAGGAAACTACATTAACTCTCCCAGTGCTTCGGAAATACGCCCGTCAGGGAAGAAGCACCAAGAAACTATACGGGGATGTCATTTGGCAGTTAACAGTTGTTCCTTCCAATGGGTTGTTTTTAATTGGTAGTATGATATATTAAAATATTTCTTGTTTAAATTCACAAAATTCAACAATCAAACAAACAAACAAACAATGTAACTTAACTCCCTATCGCTACTCGAACATGCCACAGACAATTTAATTCAAAGTCTATTATTTCCCGTGCAAAAGTTTACCATTCACGTCCATTGACTGCGCATTCATAAAGGACAGGAAGTAGGAAATACGTGACGTTTTGTCTATGGGACAGTCACCATGGAGACTGCACCTTTATCATGTATGTACCTCGTCGCAACACCTTCCGTCTCTTTTACGCAAGGGGAGCGGAGTGATGGAGTGAAAGGGACGAGGGTGTGATCGAAGGTGCATTGGGAACTCAGTCAGGTGTATGAAATGGAAATTGTCAATGGTTATGGTTTGGTGCAGCCTTGTTTATGACGATGCTGGAATTATAGTCGAGAGACCGCCTGGGGAAGTACCCACACCTTTGCCAGATATTCACCCGCCAAGCAGTAGTGTGCAAACATTGCTGTGTTCCGGTTTGAAAGGCACAGTCTAGCAAAATTACAGGGCATTTAAGACTTTATACCAACGTCTCAAATGCAATCAATTATGCAATGCAAAGTTCTCATTGGCGCTGTAACTGTTATGAGCAGGCGCTTACCATCAGGTGAACGACTTGCTCGTCTCGTCGCTCAGTCAAATAAAAAACAAACCATGTCCATTGGTAGAAAGTGTTATACTAAAATACCCGAGAGACTTTACTTTTAAACTCCCCTTAAAGTTAAGAACGTCATTAAAGTTCTTCGCAGTACAGTATAGCATTTAACGACTGATTTTTCCACGTCCAGTCTCTGCAATTAATTGGGTACTTACTCTACAAAAACCCACAGCTCTACGAGTACAAAAGAAATTAAACCTTAATTCCACTACAATAATAAACCTGTTCCTGACCTAATATAAGTACAAACAGGGCAATTCTCACGCGAACTAATTAAGCAAAGATTGGATTCACCACCCGGAGAATGGATAATTAGGTTCCCCGAGGATCCTTGCAGAGATTATCCGAGACGTGTGACAAATAGGGGGTAAGCGGGAACGCTGACTGTTTGGGTTCTTTCGGACCCGACGGGGATCCTTGGAAGCTGTCGGATCTATTGGACCCGACGGGACTCTGGGAAGCAGACGTGGGCTGACAACGATAAAAGAGATTAGATAATAAGCCATTATTACGAGGTGCTCGACCCGTTTGTGTAACAGCGATTTACTAATGACGCTGCTTCAATATCATTCCCATTTAAGCTTCCGGTCTTAGAATACGCCTTCCGGCGTTAAAAATAGACAGCTTTGAATCCTTTCAATGGATAAAAACATTCTTTCGTTATAAAAGTCATTGTACAAGTACTTATTCCATTTATTTTTGACATAATGCAAAAAAAAACAGTCTAATGCTAACATCCAACCTTTGTTTATCTAAAAAAAATAAAAAAAATAAAAAAAAAAGATCTTAAAGCAATATTTTTTTTAACCTTCTTTAAATCTTTTTCTGTCTAAAAATGGAAACTATATTGCATGCAAGTAAACTATACTAATGACCAATCGACCATACTCCAAACATTGTCGTAACAAGGCTGCTAATCGAAGATTCCAGAGCATTAATTAAGCATATGTATACCCTTAGTAGTATAATAGCTGTACTTATTTTTCTGTTCTAAATCAGAGATAGAAATATAGATAAACTCTTTATTGAAACACCACAGAACAAAGAAAACTTTAAACTGAACAAAACAAGTTCATCATCATCATTCATTCACCTTCTTTCTTTCCTCATTTTCCTTTTCTTCTCCTTGTTCTGTAGTATTTATTACAATAAAGAGTTTATCTATCTAATTTAATATCCTCTTTAAACAGTATACTCTAATAAAGCAGGCAAATGTTCCACTGTGAATATTGGTACTTACTTAGCTAATACAATATACACGTAGGTATCCATAAAACGTTACGGTTTTTGAAAATAACTCGACGTTTTTGTTCGTAAAAACATTCTACTTGCATGAAAACATCCTTTATCCAAGCTAAATCTTCACAGAGGTAAAGTTGAAATTCATGCGCGCGACTATATTCGTTGCAATATGATATTTTTTCGGGGTTGAAACGTGATCATTGAGGAATAATATAATATTCGAAAAGGCATGATGAGCTGCTAATTGAATATTCGGCTAACCGCGAGAATTAATAACGTTATTTTCATGTACAATGTATTTTAATTCTTATTAATTGATGACTCTTAAACCAAATTCTAAAATGAAATTCCCAATTCGACTGTTTTTTGTGTGCTTTTACCTCCTATTTCTAGGACTTTAAACGTACCTTGTTAATTATTTTTTACTTTTTTTTAAAAAGGTATTATCTAATGTACGCTTAGAGATAATGCGAAAATTTATTTAAAAAAAAAAAGCATGCAACTATTGTTTTTAAATATTTACTTTTTGTAAAAACGTGATTTAATTAGTACTACTCACATCTATGCAAATACAGTTTGATGATATCATAGTAGGTAGAGTTTTAGTACCATCATGCGAACACCATTTATTTCAAACCTAAAATTGGATTGCATTAAAAAATAGTGTTGCAAAACTCCACACAAAAAGACCATCAAATCTAAAAATAAATTAAAAAAAATAATGACAAAGCTTGAAATAAATGCGGGTACCCGATAAATGTGTTAAATACAGAATTTAATATTCGACCGTATCGTGAACGTTAAAAGTATATTAGATTCCCGGCGGCCCGGGAACTGGGATATTTACGATTGGTATAAACTAGTCACTCTCCCGGGGGAATCGGATCGTTACCCCTAGATCGTTAGCTAGGAACTTTTTTCGAATATAGTAAGTGCGTAGGTATCAACCTTTTTGCAATTACAAAAAAAAGCGGTAAGTTTCAGCTGCGAACTGGCCACTCTTATTTTTTTTATTTCGAGGCGCCAAGGTACAAGCAACACCTTTTCCACATTTAAAAACGAGCCCGTAATTGTTTTAAATTAATTTATACAGGGCATAAAACCAATTATTATTCTTTTAATTGCCATTCATTTTACAACAATAAGTGGGAGATAAAAAATATGCAGTTTGTACAAAAACTGACATCTGTGCTCAATAAGTCTATGTCAATGCTATTTCTGTGTCAAGGTATGTCTGTCAAATAGTAAAAAGGTAACATCTGCAGGCTGCCTGCGTGCACTAGCTAGATGCATCTAGGTCCGACAGTCTGTCCTTCATTATCATATTCATATATATAATTGTTACCTATTCTCAATTTATTTTATTTACATAGAGATTAGATTTGTGTAGAAATCGCATATAATTATTATTGATAGTATTTTATTTCCGATATCCGATTGCTTCCGATATCAAGTTGACTACTTTTCATTATTGAAGTAAAACTTCTTTACGCACGCTTGGCTTGGGGAGTAAGCTGGTGAATGCGTTACGAAAACTGTGATCGGGCGAGTCTAACGAAAGTTGAGAGGGAGATATAAGTTAGTGAAGATAGAAAGAGAGAGAGTTACGTTTCGTTTATTTTTTAAATATGTCATATGATATTGTTTATTTAAGTTTATTTTTTAAATAATTTTCAGTTGAAGTTTTACTTCTTATAAGTGTCCCAGCACACATTTTCAGTTTCCGTTTTCTTTTCTTTTTCTTTTTATAGTTTATTTTTATGGTATTACACAAAAAAGTGTCCATATATTAAGATAATTACTTGAAGCTAATCAGCATTAATCATCAGTATTTTAAGACGCTATCTCGCAATTACTCTAAATTCTTCAAAGTGGTAATTATATTTTAGGAAGCCATCTTCATTAATACAGGTTATAGATCTTTAAACAAGACTTAAAATAAAAAGTCAATAATGTTCCTTTGCGAATTTACTTTTCTCATTATTTTAACTTCAAGGTTCTAAAGTGTCCATGTTTATTATAAACTTGGCTCCTTACAGATGTTTAGCAATCACCTGCCCGAGGTATTTACAGCTCGGTGTTGCCAGCTAATAGATAAACATTAAATACGTGTAAATGGCTGATCGCGTCAGCTTGGCTGGCCGTTGTAAGGTTTTGTCGCAAGCCTTGTAAACGTTAAATTGGATTGGTTGGAAAATGGCCCTCGTATCTTTTGAAAACACTGTTTATATTATTGGATTTGTATATTTTATGCCGTAATATGTCACGTATTATGTAAAGCCTCTTCCGCAAGAGACCGCCTGGGGAATTACCTACCACACCTTTGGCAGATATTCATCCATTCAACATTACTGTGTTCCGGTTTGAAGGGCATTGTTTCCAGCGAAATTACTGTTCACTTGAGACTTTACAGACGATGTCTCAGGGTAACGAGCGCAGTGCAGTGCCGCGCAGGATTATTCAATGTAGGGTTCTGGCTGGTGCTGTAACTGCTTTGGGCAGTCTAGTCACTCAGTCGAATAAAAAAAATGTGGAATATTTTAATTTTCCATAGATTTGCTAACCTAATTTCATATTAACGGCTATGTCAACAACGCTATAGAAGTTAAAATTTACATGGACTGATTTAGCTAAAGAGCCAAACAATCGGTTTGTTTCCAAACAAGATTGCTTCACACAACGCCCCTCGCGGAATACTCGCGTTATCGTCATCACAACATATCGGCCGTAACAATATCTGGCGTGACGAACTCGAGATAGCCAGCCTCTGATAACAGCCAGTATTCACACACTTTGCCGTCGGATTACACGACTACCTTTGTCTAATTTGTAGCAAAAAAAGTTAAATAAAAAAAAAACTTTCCCGCCAAAAATGTAGTGTTGCCAGAACAGAAAAATAAGTAACCGCAGTGCAAAATGGCGAAAGTGATGCAAACTTTGAACGCTTATTTTTTGGACACTACCAAATGTTGCATGAGTGTTGACAGATTGAAGCATTTTTGTTTATGCCGTAGAGACGAGGGAGAGAACGAGGTATGAATATGAATCCCATTTCACGAACACTTTTACAATTTTGGTTGCGAGCCACCCCACTGGCGCCGTTGTAATGTCTGTTTGTTTCCTGTCGATAAGTCTTTTATTTATGGCCTTAAAATTATATCACCCTCTCTACAGTGTTTAGATACACGCTTCAAACAAATAGGGAGACGCGAAAAGAAACTAAATGCTTAAGTACCTAGTTAGTAGGTATAGAGGATTTCAAAATTAGGTGTTAATATTTAAGAAAAATTGGAATCCTCCAAAAATACATCGGAAAAATTATTTCTACCTACCTTAAACAAAATATATAATTACCTACACAGTTTTTGTTTCAGTATCAGTCAAGTAGATAGGTAGTTATTTTATCTATGCCCTTGAACACAATACCTACTTACGTACAATATTTCAATCAGTATAATACCCTTCACTTCAAGAGTGACGAAAATTATATTTTCGATAAATGTAAATAATGATCTTGATTATTTTCAAAAGAAATATATTTAAAAAACAAGTGAAAGTGGAAGAAGCGAAAGAGCTGTGTCAGGATCGTGGCATGTGGAAAGACGTAGTCTCTGCCTACCCCGACGAGAAAATGGCGTGACTGTAAAAGTATGTATAAAAAAATATTGAGGAAAATTATATCGCCATAGAGATTTGGTGCTAAATTCTCATGGCATCATCTCATGCTGGCATATTTCCGAAGCACTGGTAGGGAATTCATTCATATCTTGTGTGTGAGCTTCAGTCTTGAACCAAAATACCTCTCCTTTTTAACACGCTTTTATTAAACTCAAACTATACTAGTTTAGTTTTACGAGTCAAGAATTAAAATCTCATGGTCACAGCACTTTTTACCTACACCCACAATAAATTCATTGACTAACTTTTTTAAACAGCAACTCCAAGTACAATATATTTCTCTGAAACTGCACAGCATTGTAACATTCGTATAAAAAGAACAATGGAAATGGTATCCATTGAAAACAGCACTCTCAGCGGTATGTGTGTCATTGAATCGATCAATGATATTTTGTCTTGTGATTGTTTTTATCTCTGCTATTCACATGACACTTCGAAAAGAGTTTGCGAAGTTTGTTAATGAATATTATGAAAGTTATGTTCTGGAAATTCTGTGCTATCTGCTTCTTACAATACACTATCATAATCAACCTGACCCAGATTCGCCCATTGCTGAGCACGCGGGTCCTCGTCTCACTTTCGTGTAGAGGATAAGGCCGTACCATACCTCAAAGGCCTATTACATCATCAACCCATATAGTCCAACTGCTGAGCACGGGTCTCCCCTCACTTTCGTGAGGATTTGGCCATAATCCACCACGGGGGCCAGATCGGGATTGGTGGATCGCATACCTACCTCCGAAATAATTCCCGGGTAGGTATGTCGGTTGGTACATTGGTACGTGCCTGCACTGGGATTTGAACTCACGACCACAAATGAAAGTCTGTTTCTTTTGACGTTTTTGGTATGGGCAAAATGTCAAATGAATCCGTTTTCATTTTCATTTGTGTTACGAAATACGTTTGCTGGTTCTGCTTGGTGAATCACCATACCTTCGAAATAAGACTCGGGCACGGGGGTTTCCTCTAGATTATCTATTTTAATTCCTCATCTCCTCACAGAATCTATCCAATTAATAATACTGTATCACTAAGTAAACAAGGACCGGAAATGTGTTAACCCGTCCCTCCAATCTGATCCACTCACATTGACGAATAACCGACTAAAACGGAGCTTTCAAAGCTTGCAAACTCAGCACACAAAACTTACAATATTATATTTTTCCAATCAACGAAAAAAGTCACTGAACATAATATACTGTTTAGTTCGCACACCAACTAAAATTTTGCGTTGAATACCTACCCATTATTCATAAAAAGTTATGTGACGTTTCATAAAATCGCGCACTACAAATTTGTACTGCGCAGTACTAAGTGACGTTCGATAACTTTTTATAAATAAAGGGGCTAGTATTTACAGCGGAGTGTGTTTCCCAAAAACTACAGCCTTTAAGTCACGAGTGAATAGGTTACCTTCTAGGTAAGCGTGCACCGTCGTAGACCGCATCGTCACACATCAGGTGAGATGGCGGTCAAACGCGATATTATTATTAAAAAAAAATAGGGTAAAATTTTGAAAATATTTAGTAGCTATGACTGGGCGGTAGTCATTAACGTTCATGAGAGCTCTTTTGGGGGCAATGTGAATAAATACTTTAGAGTTTCAGTTTATTATGTGCCCGAGCCAACGAGCCTCTCGGGCCTACGACATTCGACTCGGAAAAAATTAAGCATTCTTCCATTTTTTTTGTAGCCGCTCAATGAAAGAACTGCTAATTTAATTAACAACTTTTGCCGATGCCCCATGTATTCACACTGTTACTTTCAGAATGAAATTTGTAAAAATTACTAGGTGTGCTCAGCGGATTTTACTTAACATTTATGTGCTTTTATGTAAGTTTGTTCGGGAACAAGGTATAGGAAATTCTTTGGAATCGTGTCATTCGATTGAAAGATATTGGAGATTCAATAATCTTGTGATAAGCCGATCCGCTTTGATAGCGTATCACTCTCTCGGCTACAGGTGATAAGGCTTGCTTGGATGTTCACATCACACTGTGAAAGATGATTCAACTATAGATTTTACGGGATATAATTTTTTTTTAGAAATTCAATTAGGCAAACAGAGTCAGACAAAACTTAAAATCACTATCATGATATATTTAACCAATTCAACTCAAATTACTGCTATAGGTATTTAAAACTCTTTCGTAATAACTCCATCTATCGTTAAACACTATAATATATTTTTTCTTCAATCAAAGTTAAAAAAGGACTCGGTATTTTCAGCTAACTTATTTTTCAAGTCTGGCAACATTAGCAGTATAATTTAAAAAGCTATTTGGATTCGCGTAAAGCGTCCGTTGGTGTGATAGGCGGATATTAATTTTCCTCTATTTTTAATTAGGGCTCCCTCAGACAAGTCTCCGCAAGGAAACCCGGAAATTGGAGCAAGACAGAATGTCCCGAGGCGCGAAGTCTTCCATTATCTGTTACAAAATAAATATATTATAATAGTTATTTGAAACAGCTCCAAATTCTGGAAAACGAAAACAAGGAATAATAAAAGAAGCGAAAGGGAAAATTTTAAAAATTGACATTATTATATAATGAATGATATTTTTATGTAGGTACATACTTAATTATCCTCATCAGCAACAGATATCGGCTCACTGCTGAGTACTCCTCCCTTTCGTTAGAAGGATTAGGCCATAATCTACCACGGGGGCCCGGTCCGGATTGGTGGATATCATACGTATTATTTACTAACAATATTTTTTTAATTTGCATAACAAAAGACTGAATATTTAATATCTATGCGATAAGAGCTGATAAATAGGTGAACGGACTTCAATTATGGATTGGTATAATGAAGAGTTACATTATAATATGTCCACAATAGTCTATTTTACATAATACCTAATACCTAAAAATATTGTTTTTAAACGAACACATGTATACAAGAAAACATGTGGCCTTATGCCATTTAGATAGGTATTCTATAGTTATGGAACAGAAATTCAGTTCACAATTATATTACAACAACGCATAGATTTAGAATTGCGAGATACCATTCGATGTTATGTTTTGAACTGTAAGTTTCATACATATGTTAGTGTGGTCTTGCTTTACAATAAATATGAATTAATGTGTTGTAATTCATAAATTAGTAATGCATAAGTTCCGATTTGTTTCTTAAACGATGTTAATTGTAGTAAAATTATTTCGTTTCTTAATTAGGTTAGTCACTGGTTTTTAATGTCAATGTCAACAGTATATCTTATGAATCGCTGAACACCGCGATTCAGCCGCGTTTCCCACAGGAACCGGTAATTTTTACGGGATAAAAGGTATCCTATGTGGTAACCCAGATAATAAACTATCTGTGTGTCGAAATTTCATCCAAATCCGTTCAGTAGTTTTTGCGTGAAAGACTAACAAAGATCTATGCATTTTCACAAACTTTTCACATTTATAAAATTAAGTAGAGTAGGATTAGTGGGGTTCCACGAGTGTTTTAATTTGTAATATACACTATAATGTAGAGCCTACATACTGTGTTTTGCATGAGTAATAACGACCACATAATATTGTGCGCTTGAGCAAGTTGGCCCAATAATAAAACCGCAAGCTTCACAAATATTGTGTTAGATAAAACAAAGCAAGAGATAATAGGATGTACTTAACCCATCTAAACGATATCGACATTGGTAGGTGTTGTGTTCACTAATCTAGGGCTTGGGTTTAAAGTAAAACAACCAGATTATCAGTAAGTAGGCACACGCTCAGAGGAGACGACCGCCCGCTCTGAATGACAGATTGGGAGTGAGGAGAGGCGCCACTGTCGATTGTGTGCCTACATTTATTTGTATATCACATCTCTTCCTTTTTATAGAATTAATTAATTGTTTTATATTCAATAATTACTTCTAGATTAACTTAACTATATTTCTATTTAAATAAATCGATATCCAAGTAACTTCTTTATCAGATGCTTTTCGCTTGTAGATTAATTACTTATCAATCATTTATTGATTATTTAATAATTATATACTAGTTATCTATTAATTTATTATTAACAATTTCTTAATCATTTGTTTATAATATTATTTCTTAATACTTGTGTACCTATTCATGATTTATTATATATTTATTAATCTTGTTTACAATAGTAAGCTTACATGCTAACTATTTTAACAATGATGGACGACTTCCATTGACCTTCAACTTTATTTCGGTGTAGGTACCATATTCGTACCTTATAATAATTGTATGACTTTTTCAATTCTTGATAGTGATTTGAGGTGTTGAATTAATTCTGACAGTAAATTATTTTCTTTTACTAAGTTCTTCGCCTTTTCTTACTTCACACACCATTTCTTGTATTCAGTCTATACCTCTTCTTCCCTCTCTTTATTATTTTTTTTCTTTTCTGTTTATTTTGGCCAAAGCTTGTACGTAGAACGTAGTCCAGCTTTTCGTGTTAACAATACCAAATGTCCTTTGTGGGTTGCTACTCGAACTGCCACGATTTGGGATTTAGCAGTTGCATAACTGTTTACGCTATTTGGTGCTTTGATTACGTAAATATGTTACTATTTTGATTTTCCAGTGTTCGATATCTGCCTTTCTATAGTAGTTAGTCACCAGGAGGTACTTGAGCAGTTTCCTTCTATGCATCTTTTTCGTTGTCATAGTCATTTATTTTATAATAAGCTTTTAGTAGCAAAGTACATTTGATTAAAATAAAGTTTGCTTGTGGTAATTTAGATATTGTCTTAAAAAATTTGTCATAGACTTTAATATCATTTGTTAGAAAACGCTTTTTTTTTTTTTGTGTGGACCTATGTCTAATTGTCCATCTAGAGAGATTGGCTTTGGTACCAGCGTTGCTGTACAACGCGGTGTTTTGCAATTTTAGGTTTGCATATGGTGTTTATGTTGTGTACCTCGCTTCTAAGATTGATTTATTAAACTTTTGCGTATGTACGTACCCGTGTCATAAATTGCACGAACTGAACATACAGTGGTGCTCAGACACATGAAAGACCTTTGTTATAAGGATCTCGCTGCAGTTTTGACTCAAAACCAATGAAGGTGGTTTATTTACAGGTTCATTGATGTCCATTTTGTTAGTTCGTCTATATATTTGTATATTTTGATTCATTGTTTTTCCAAAAAAATTGTGATCAAACTTAACGAACTGGAGGAACTGTTTTGTCAATTGTGATTAGTGAACTCTTTGATTGGTTACCAAACATCTTTTAACTTGGGGTTCTGAGTGTGTCCAAACATATTTGAACTTGGGGTTTTGAGTGTGTCCAAAATGCTGGTACGTATTAGGCTCGTTGTATTAGCGTTATAACTCAAAGGCGGAATGTTGCTAGCATGCTAGGTACGCTGCCAGCTGACAGTGAGTAAGAACAATTGGGTGCATTATGAGTCTGTAACGGTTTGTAGGATGTTTAACCGCTATATGCAGTAGTTGGTTTTAGATTGTAGTAGATACTTTTTGCTAATAAAGGCAATTTCCGTTAAATGTTTTACTATTTTGCTCAATAGAATAAACATCAAGGACTAGTGAGGTAGGAGTTTCTTTACCCAAGAGGTTTAATGGACCTTTTAATAGGGCTTAATATTTATCAATTTTTAAGATATACTACATAGTACGACTACAACAGAATCAATATCTATTTTAAGGTAAATCTCATTCACCTGACAATTTATTGTAACCAGCCTTTAGTATCTGTATCAAACAACAGCGATGCAAAATAACAAGTTCATAGTAATGTGGATGAACACATTAAATTACACAGTAACAAAACTAGCCATTGCTAGCTATTTTGCTTCTTTTTTTTTTTTGATGGCAACATTGCCTTTCAACTATCCCCATGGGCTGCATTGGTTCGTTTCGTTTCAACGATTAGTTCATTTCAGTTTTTTTTTTTTTTTTTTTGGAATTATTTTTTATGAATTTTGGTAGGTTGTGTTTTCCAACCATTGGTCCATTTAAGGTGTCTAAGGCACTCAATGGATTAATTGTTATGAATTTTGGTAGGTTGTGCTTTCCAACCATTGGTCCATTTAAGGTGTCTAAGGCACTCAATGGATTAATTGTTATGAATTTTGGTAGGTTGTGCTTTCCAACCATTGGTCCATTTAAGGTGTCTAAGGCACTCAATGGATTAATTGTTATGAATTTTGGTAGGTTGTGCTTTCCAACCATTGGTCCATTTAAGGTGTCTAAGGCACTCTATGGATTAATTATTATGCTTTTACATAAACACAGTAGTACGTGCGCGCATTGGGATTTGAACTCACGAGTATCTCCTTGGAAGGCCGACGTCCTCCTAGGCTATATTTTCTTAGATTGTGCTTATTTCGTATCAATAACTCAGTTATTGTTTGAATAGGTATTTGGCGGAACTGATTTTCAGTGACGACTTGTGATGCGATTTGCAAGCAGAATGTTATTGTTTGCTTATAGTGAAGTAATTAAACTTTATGGAAAGCTGTTGTTGTCGCCCTGGTATCCCCAAAATAATACTCCGTGTAATTGGCAAAATTGTTTGTATTTTCCAATACGAAGATTTGTGAACGTGTTTTACAATTATTATCTTGAACGCTACTTAAGATGACATTAGGTAGGTGGGACGTCTGTGAGGCGGAGAATCTTGTCACCGCGATGTAGGAATAGACGGCTCATTTGACGGAGCCATCTAGCGGATGGCATGTAAATTACTTTGACTGGCATTGATCTCAAACAGTTGTTTACGTGATTATGCACTAATAATGATAACAGTTTTTAATGTTTAGATGAATTGTTAATAAATGAATTGTATTATTTCTTCATCAAGGGGGTATTTTTATGATTTGCTACGTATTTATTTTCAGATATGGTAGGCTGATTCTAAATATTCATAAAATAGGTGCAGTCACCAACAAGGATACAGCAGTTCGCTTGGTAGATGATATAATGCCACGTTCGTTCTTTCGATCTATAGATTGGTACAATTTAACTTGTTTATATTTTACAATTTGTAATTTTTTGAACTTTGAAAGTTCTTATTCTTATTCTTGAGAACAATTTGATAACTGGTACGTCGGGCAACGTAAAACTTTGGTCCGTATATACTATTGTATACTTGTATATTGTATACTTGGGTAATCACCACACCTCATGGGCGCCCTTTTGCCAGATTTTAGTTTTAGTTTTAGTTAGTTTTCTTTTAATTTATTTAAATTGTTATTTAAGTTGTCAATAGATATGATTTTACTTAAATAAGAATAATATTAGCTTGATTCATCTTTGTTTTTTTTTTTTCGTTTGTGTTGTTTTATTTTTACTAGCACGTAAACATACAGTTGGGCATTAATGAGGCTGCGATTGAAGGCATTGAGTACTTGGCCTTTAACGGATTTTATGGCACATGTTTCGGTTGTAACGATAGCATAATTATATGACTTCAATATTTTGAATATGTACTTTTTAAGCCCAATAATTAACAAAACATTGTTCGTTGGAACATAACTTCAATGTTATTGAAGTGGTACTTTGGTTTAATCAGACAATTAACGACACTATGTTCGTTGGAACAAAACTTCAATCTTATTGAAGTGTATCTTGGTTTGAACAGGCAATTAACGACACTATGTTCGTTGGAACTTAACTTCAATTTTTTTGAAGTGTATCTTGGTTTAAACAGGCAATTGACGACACTATGTTCGTTGGAACATGAATTCAATTTTATTGAAGTGTAACTTGGTTTAAACAGGTAATTAATGACACATTGTTCATTGGTACTTTTTGTTATTGATAGGTAGGTATCAATATTTGCAAACGGAATTGGTCAAAATCGGTTAATATTCATGGTCATCTACATTTCTTTTTTCTTTATTTATTTATAGAGGGTTTTGTCATTAACATTAACATGACACCCTCATAGATCTACATTTCAATACGTGGTATTGTTTTTTTTGTTTTTCTTATTATGGCTGAATTCGTTTAATACAGTGTTTTAGTAATTTTGTATACATTTTGTATTCACAGTTTTAACGATAAATATATTTTCTGATTCGTAAATAATTCGTTAGCAATATTTTATTTTCGTTCAAATTCTAGTAATACTAATGAGTGAAATGGAACGTATCGTATGAGAATAATTGCATGCCTACTGTTACGGCGTATTGCGTATATTGCATACCTACTGCGGCGGGAACTTGACAGTTCGGTTTGCCTCCAAAATGAGGATGCTTTGCCGCGTAAAATTAAAGTGGTTGGAAAGTATTTGCTCATGAGATTATTATATCCCTAACACTACGTACGATGTACGATAGCACACCGCACGCATGCAGATTATACAATATTTTACATCAATTCATGACGTATAATTCCAGAATTATGTTTATAACCAATAGTGCAGTAACAAATGTGGTGGTTTTGCTTACAGCGTGCCATCATTTTAGCCTATTCCTTTCTTAGGAACACGTGCCGCTGGCGCTGCTTTGTGTTGTGATCACTGATCGATCACTCAGGTTTATCCACTTGCATTTACTTACTATCTATCTATCTATTCAGCCCGTATCCACCCACTGCTGGGTATAGGCCTCCTCTGTTTCACGCCATTTGTTCCGGTCCTGTGCCAGTCTCATCCATTCAATCCCGACGTGCTTTGCGATGTCATCCGACCATTACTTACTACATAGATGAAAACATTTGGACCAAAACGTTCCTTAATTAACCCGAACTTTGAAAAGCTAGGTAGATATACATACGATCTTCAACCGTAATATGACGTAAGTTATGTAGGTAAGTTAGTGACTTAATTGGACATCTTCGATCTATTTAGCAAATCTCTCGGCTGAACGCCGATGCAGATTATTGATCAGTGAGATTGTGCATAGTCCCTGTAGTTTCTGATTCCTTAGATACAAGGAATCCTAATTATGTTGTGATTGTCGTTCGTTGCGTGTTAGAACGCAATAACTATACAATCGGACTATAATCTAGGTATATTACATATTTAAACATCTTTTGAGTCTTCAATTTCACCGAAATTGTGTTGTATTTAAAATAAGTAAACCTACTCGTCACTTATTCCTTTGTTTTTTGTGAAATTTGAATTTTATTACCTACTGACCAATTTCCGTTAACAGGCACATAATTTGAGCGATAATTTTACTTACTGCGCTTTTTCTCGTCGCCAATGTTGTGTTCACTAATCTAGGGCTTGGGTTTAAAGTAAAACAACCAGATTATCAGTAAGTAGGCACACGCTCAGAGGAGACGACCGCCCGCTCTGAATGACAGATTGGGAGTGAGGAGAGGCGCCACTGTCGATTGTGTGCCTACATTTATTTGTATATCACAGTAGGTATTTTTTTATTAGTCAGGCTACAGTTTGACCACCATCTCATTGGGTCAAAGATGGGAAATAGACAGGTATGCCTGGGAATCAATGTTATTGGAACAACTCGAAAGGGGTTTGGTGAGAAATATTCAGCTTGAGGCTTCGAAATAGACGATCATTAGAAAAAAAAATCTCAGCGTCCCCACTATCTTTCTTAGCGGGAACTAATTTTGCAAAGAAACTAATTGATTGAGGATGCATGGAACATATTGAAAATGGGAGTCTGCATATGGGACTCTTTGAGAATGGGACATTAAGCCAATGCAGGGGGACTGTTTGCGAATGAGACGTTACATAACGATTATTTTCCTTCACCGAAACACGAAATCACAAATTGTAAATAATCAATTGTAACAACCGCAACATTATTGGTATAATTTTAATCTAGTTACGTTCACAATGGCACAGTGAATAGTTTCATAGCCAGCGACCTTGCCGCGTTTAATGCTAGCGGCTTACTTTTGCACAGGCTTGTTAGGCAAGGAATTCTTGGAGTTAAATGTATGGGAGCCGGTGCTGTTGGCAGTGAAACCGGAGCGGGACTTAAAAGAAAAGCGATGTAGTATCCGCCGGTGCTACTGTTTTCTCACATACTTAATCCTATCAAAATATACCCATAAAATTAAAAAAAAATAATAGAACAAAAGTAGGTCCTCTTCTGCAAGAGACCGTCTGGGGAAGTACCACACCTTTGCCGAATATTCATCCGCTAAGCAGTAGTGTGCAAACATTACTGTGTTCTGGTTTGAAGAGCACCGTTTCCAGCGAAATTACTGGGCATAATATGAGACTCACCCTGAGACATCGGCTCTAAAGTCTCATATGCCCAGTAATCTAACATATCTAGGCTCTACATTAGTTTGGCTCCACTCTATCGTAGACTACTCGTTTACTGAGTTGTATAGCTTTGTTTCAAAATGAAGCAAGTAGGTTCATTGAATATAACCACAGAATTCCATATACTATAACAAAAGACAACAAAAAAAAGTTCAACGAGACGTTCTGTTTTGCTTCGTACAGTTCTAGAGAAATACGTTCGAGCCAAACGCTCTATGACATAACTAGTAACCACTTGTGTAATCTCTTGCGTTATTAAGTTATTAGTGCACCAGTAACGTTATAACTGGTTTACACGATACATTAATTAAATAATAACTGCATAATGCAATGCAATGGAAACCGAGAGCCGACCCTTTAATTTTTTTACTTGATTGGAAAAATAAAATCGTTGGATTTATTTATTATTTTGTTTCGAAAATATATAAACATAAACATTATTATATTTTATCATTTTATTTACTTAATTATTTATAAAAAAATTGAAACATACATTTGCTCTTATTTAGAAATCAATCTTCATCCATAAAAAGTCTATTTAATCGTGTTTTTGGAAAGAAACATGAACATAGTTTTCAATAACTTTTTCATGTTTACCAGCAAACCACTAAAACAACAACAACACCTTACGTCGCTCATTTTATTCAGAAACAACACAAAACAATTGCTAACAAAAAAACGTTCCAAAAATAGTGCAGTGACATTTATTTCGTAACATAATGGCGTGCCTACGCATGCAATCGGACCGCTAGCCGGAGAGACGTGGTCCGGCCGGATAGGACCGTGGCTGATCGTGATCGATGCTGGCTGGATCGTGATCGTAGATCATGGTCTCGTCGTCGCCGCGCGCACAGGCCCGCTCGCACGACGTCGATCCGGAGAGGATAAAGGCTTACTCGGTGAGTACTGTCACAGTTACAGTTACGTCAGTACGCCAAGTGTACTTCTTGCTAACTGAAGTACTTCTTGGATCATTAATTTGTGTACACAGTCACAGATCCACCTATTTTCTCTGTAAAAGACGCCTCTATTCTAAGCATATATTTTGAACTACATTTTGAATGATTTAGATCGAAATTTCCTTTCACTTGGCTTGTGACGTCATTAGACAGTTGAATAGAGGCTGCATAAAATATAGAAAGAAACAATCAACAAATAACCCCAAATGTAGTCTATTCTTATACTAATTTCGTTAAAATCCATTGATTTGAGTATCAAATAAACTAGAAATACAACATTTCACATTTATTCTATTAGTAGAAAGTGATTGGCATCAGCTGATTGTGAGTTTCTCAAAGCAAGACATTCCATTCTGCTGATTACTTTAACTGCGCTACGGTATTGTGCATTGAGTTGAGGTTGCGTAACCGGTGTAGCCTTAAATGGAGGCCACGTGGAAAGTGGATGAGTGGGAAGAGAACGAAAGGGCCTGAGGCTAATACAGTCGGCGGCAAAATTTGCTGACAAAGTTAAATTTATAGTCTACGCATTTGAATATTTTGAATATTTGCGTAAAGCTGTGGATACTGGATACTTACTGTTACTCGTGACTTAATTCACGGTGGTTGTTTTCTTAATTCACGTTGACTGCTAACCCGGTTTATTTTTTTTAGACACTTTTTCTAATCTCACGCAACGTGTGTGTTTACTGTTTACTGGCATTGTGTCGTAACGAAACTCATTCAGTTGTGCGGACGTACACAACTGTTGTGATAAAATTGTCAATACAGCAGTGCGGGTTCGCAAGCCAGGCGTGTTTTCTCTTGCCGTGTAATTATAAAAACACAAACGTGTGTGTTTTCAGCAGTCAATGTTATATATTGATAAACATATAGATCCCGTTTAGATATCGGTTTCCCGCCAAGACGATACCAACAAGAAAACAAATGTGATACCTTGGTTCTACTCGTTGGATTTCGATGTCAGGCTATCATGCAGTTAAAACCGCATTGCGATCAGTTCAGTATTTTTTACATTATACGAAAACAAACAGACAGACAGTCCGACACCATTTTAAAACTTTTCTCAATTACAGTTTTCTTTTTTGTACTGGCTGCTTATCCTTTACCTACTGCTTTATTCAAAGTAAAGAGGACATAGAATTCGGACATGAATAGCGGCTTTTGTAGCCGACTGTACTATTATTTATTCTGTGCCTGCGGTACGCATGTGGCAATATTTTACCAGAAAATGTACACTGGCTTCTGAATAAAGCATGTAGGTAGGATTATTGTGCCCTCTGTAATTTTTTGTGCCAGCATTTTCTCTCCCCTTTTTATTTTTAATGACACTTTGCCGTGATTTTCTAATTACATTTATATGGATGACTGTCTTCTTTTTACGAGAATTTTCTATACGAATTTGAACCTTAGTCACAGCCTTAATTGTACTCGGTGTACAAATTCGACATCGCACCCGTACCTACTTATTATAGTATCAACTTAGGCCAGTTTCTATCAGTGATTTGTAATAGCATTTAAAATTTCACACAAAAATAAATTTAACACGAATCTGACTAAAGAATGGAATTGAGCTAATCTTTACCTACTGATAAAATAACATCTAAAAGAGCACGATTCTGGAAATCATTCAAACGCAAACGGTTGAAGCTACAATCTTGAAATTCTGAGGAAAATGGGTGACTTATGTAACGTAAATATCCACTGAGAAGGGATCTTCTGAAATTCATCCCCTAAGAGGATTATACCCAAACATCCACTACTTATTTCCATTGACAAGCTAACACCGTTCTGTGTGATAAGAAATTCAGTTTTTTAACTGTTCTGTTAGTAAAACTTCTGCTATGTGGTACTTATTCTGTAGCGGCTAGTTATATTATAGTTAGGTATAGATTAAGTACCTATCGAACTTTTTTTATTTGATGGCTTTGGGAACAGCTATGATGCGCGCCGCGACAAACTATTGTTGAAGTGAACCTAGTCTATACTAATAAAAAGGAAAGGTTTTAGTGTTTGTTTGTATTGAATAGACTCCGAAGTTACTGGACCGATTACAAAAATTCTTTCACCGTTGGGAAGCTACACTATCCCCGGGTGACATAGGCTATAATATTATATCATCATCATCATCAACAACCCATAACGTCCCACTGCTGGGCACGGGTCTCCCTTCACTTTCGTGAGGAGAATTAGGCCATAATCCACCACGGGGGCCAGATCCGGATTGGTGGATCACATACCTACATCCGAAATAACTCTCGGGTAGGTATGTGGGTTTCCTCACGATGTTTTCCTTCACCGAAAAGCGAGTGATAATTACGTACATATGTTTTACAAGAAACACATTGGTACGTGCCTGCACTGGGATTTGAACTCACGACCTTCTGCTTGGAAGGCGGACGTTGTCCCACTAGGCTACCACCGCTTCCGCTTAATATTATATATTATAAAAAAAATTAGGGATCCATACTAATACTCCAATAATGTAACCCAAGGTGTAAAAAAATTGTTACATCGCGTGCGCTGCGATAGTAGCTGACGCGGGTGAAACCGCGGGGCGCTGCTAGTAAGAGAGATAAGTCTCTGAAGACCGAAAACACTAATTTTATCTCGCAGCGCGTATAGGTTTTTTTTATAATTGTGACATAACTGGAATGGAATTTAATTAGCAATTATGACCGTCGAAAGTCATTTTATGTCGATTATCACGACGCTAACTGAATTCCCTTTTTATTTTATCCTATTTAATTTTTTTCTTATTTAAATTTTAGTAGGTACCTACCTTATATTACTGTAGAGCTACGTGTGGGCTGATGGACTGTTAAAGTAATGGTAAAGCTGGTGTAACGAATGGCAGTAAACAGAATATATTTCCTTATCAAAAGAACTGTCGGTGCAACATTTTCTTTGGAACGATCCGAATACTTAAGGTTCTACCAGACCGGAAAATCCGAGTACATTTTTACAGCGTACTTAATTTCCACGTTAATGTCCCAGTAAGTTTTACGGCGCACTTGACATATTTTTACATTAATCAAAGTCAAGTGTTGTAACGAGATTTTTATGACGGAAATAAAATTAATATTAAATGAATAAAGGATAATATCACAGTGTAAAAAAGCTAATTGCGATGGACAGATAAACGCTTTATTGAAACACCATAGAACAAAGAAAGGATGAGATGAGGACATAGGACAAAGAATCCTAATTATAGCTATAATTACAGGGCCTTTTTCTCATTTCGAATTTTCATTGCAGGACATCCTGTAATTTCTTAAGCATAATATTTTTTCAAACTTTTATAACGTGTTTCTCAAAACAATACAATATAAGGCGTGAATGTATACGTATGTTTTTCAATTATTTACTCAATAATTTTGTAATGAAACACAAACGCAATACAAGTGAAAAACAACTCTATTTATTTGTCTTCATAGTTTTAGTTAAATAATTCAATGAAAGTTATATATATTAAAAAAAATGTTACTTATTCCGGATTTATCTCAACAACATAAGTTTGCCCAAATATCACGTGGTCTTTGAAATTATGTTCAACGGCGAAGATAGCAATTACAGAAATCCAAATGTGATAGTAATTACAATTTTCCCATCGATTTAAGGGCTCCAATCTGGGAGCGTTTTATCCACGCCTCGTTCTTTTTCGTCATATTACGCATAACTCACTAACTGTACTTTCACCCTTATGTCACCGCGGGTTTCTAAACGAGGCATTTCAATGGCTGCCTTGTGCATGAATATTGAGTGTGCAACTAAGCCCTTAAGAAAGTGTTGTGTAGAAAATGTTGAAGTGAGTGACCTTACCGTGGCACAATATCCTGTTTTGTATCTATCCGAATCTAAAAAGCTTTTTTTTTGAAATAAATAATAATTAAATATTATATAAATAGGTTTGTGTTTAACCTCTTTCTCACCTGATGTTAGGCGCTGATGCGGTCTACGATGGCGCACGCTAGAAGTAACTTGTGACTTGAAGACTCCCAGGTTGTATGGGAAACACAGACTTAGGCAAGGAGTTTCACTCGTAGGCACCTCCTTGGGACAAAGCTGGTACGGTAAATTACCCATAAAATATAAGAAGTTAGTACATTATCTATTATGTTTTATAGTTCTCTCTTTAGCAGTTTAGTTGACGTAGCAACTAAATTACTTTCTTAAAGGTAATGATTTTTATATCTGGAAATCGAAATCCACAAAATTGATAATAATATTACAGATAGTAACCTAAAACCAACTAATTCGAAACATAAAAACAGATAATTTATGGATATTACTTAAAATACACATAAAACAATCCAAAAAGTCGATGATAACTTGAAGCCTGATGATGTTAGCTACAACTGAATTGAACCAATGATGCGAGAAATGCAAAACATGTGTATTATGTCGCATTGACACGACAACAAGCCGTGGATAATTTGAAAATGTAGACAAGTACCTCTCACAGCTCATACGTTGATATACAATTGAGTACGCTCGACAGGTACATCCTATTTATAAGATATACAATGCATTTAAGTATACAACTATAAATTTAGGTATGCAACCATAAGGCTTGGATAATAGAGTTTACTAAGCCAAATCCCCTGAACACTACCAAAGATAACCTAATAGAACTAAATGAAACAAAAAAACAACAAATTAAATAAAAATATTGATTAATTTTTCATTGATCACTATTATCGTTCTAAACATTCCTTTTCATAGACCATCTTACTTTTTAACAGACTTAAAAAAAAAAGAATTAGGTTAGGTTAGGTAACCTACCTAAGGTTCTATTTTTTTGTGGATATGCTTTGGTCAAACCATTCTCCAAAAAAATATCGAAAATTAAATAAAAGCTACGTCTAAAACAATACCACAGACAAATCTAACTAAGCGTGTCCTGTGGCTTAGCATCTTCTTAGTAAGTACGTATTCGTAAGTTTATAATATCTTACAGAAAAAGCGTAGATTATAAAAAGCTATCGGTTTATTACAATATTTATAATAAAAAATCAATAATTTCGTCTTATATTAGC
Source organism: Campaea margaritaria (assembly GCA_912999815.1). Lineage (NCBI taxonomy): Eukaryota > Metazoa > Arthropoda > Insecta > Lepidoptera > Geometridae > Campaea > Campaea margaritaria. The sequence continues at coordinate 10,379,679 of OU538802.1, read as the reverse complement.
TCTAAAATAACGTTGACAAGACAATAGCCTTAAATATGAAGCTACGATTCGTTATTTTACATTGTTTCTTATATTGAAGTTATGGCAGGTCTGTCCATCTGGAAAATATTTGTGGTTAACCAGTATAAAAGCTTTGAATAGGGGCTCAAGTCTACAATTACAATATATTTTCTTCTATACCTATACATATTTTAAGTATGTATGTACATAGGTGCAATATAAAAGTTCCTTTACAGCCTTTCCACTATATGGAAGCTTCGCTGGAGAAAATTAATATAAACTTTAACCGCGTATTCACTTTCATGTGAACACCCTTCGTTCCGGTCCTGAGCCTGACCCTCCGTAGCACTTGGAAACATCTGAATATCGACAGTAACCGTGATCAGCAAAGTTTTCATATATCCCAACATGATGAGTGGTTTGAAATGAGATCTATGGATATGAGTTTGCAAACTTGCCAAGAGGAACGCTCATATGGATTGCATTGTTGAAATGGTCTTTGCATGCGGTTAACCCATTTGTCATCGCCACATTGACTGTAGATGACCTAGTTTGAATTAAACCGATTTATTTTAGTAAGCTGCAATGTTTATTTTATATTACAAATGTTTCAATTAACTCTTTACTAGCCAATGTTTAAGACATTTGTCGTTTAGGGAAATTGTGGGACGATATGACAGTACACGCAAATTGACAACGGTGCCACTCTGTAGCTCCATTTTATTGCGAAACCGCTTTATAGTCGAAGGGACCGGAGCCCATTAGACGGCATCAATTTCGTCTCAAAACAGCGCCCTGATATATCTACAGTGATCCCGTTTTGTGACCAGTGCTTTGGGTATTTCGTCATTCGGCCAAATTGGGGCCCGATATGGGCCATTGTGGGCCGAAGTGACCGCCCGGGATGGAAGATGGATGGCCATTTCCGATGCTGAGCCACCTCGGGTTTACGGCTGACCTTTCATCAGCAGAATAAACAAATATGACTTAGCTGTGACATGAAAATAGACACTTGTTTAACGTTTCACATGTTAACCGCATTTTATCATTTGTATTTTATATTTGTTCATATCCCAGTGCAGGCACGTACCAATGTGTTTCTGTAAAACATATGTACGTAATTATCACTCGCTTTTCGGTGAAGGAAAACAGTGTGAGGAAACCCACATACCTACCCGAGAATTATTTCGGAGGTAGGTATGTTATCCACCAATCCGGACTGGGCCCCCGTGGTGGATTATGGCCTTACCCTCCTCACGAAAGTGAGGAGAGACCCGTGCCCAGCAGTGGGACGTTATGGGTTGATGATGATGATGATGATATCTCACACAGTCTGTGCAACTATTTTTCATTCATGGAAACCTTGTCTTCTATTTTAAAGCTATGTATGGATTTTTTAGTGACATACATTTCTTGAAGTATTTTCAACTTCAGTCTTCGAGGTGCTTACGAGCAACAAACACTTTTAACCTACAAAAGAAAGAGCCGACAATGTCCCAAATCCGAACGGCCCGAACGGCACAGGCCATCATAACAATCTCAAGTTGGTACCTTTATCATCATTAGGACGTACCCCCTACTCCGTGCATTACTTGTCGCGTTACCCCACTGAAGCGAATGACGTCACAGGCTAGGGGAGGGGGTGGGAACGTTCCCGTTGAACGTTTGTAGTAAATGCTTTTGGCCCAGTTCTACTGACATTACAAGTCATTGTGTCGGTTTGGACACTTGATATGGTCCATCAGTCAATTTTGTAACTGAAGGAAAGCATCATGACTATGTCAGCCAAGGAGTAGATATCGATTTGCTATCGGTTACCCAAATTTGAATTTTATGTGGTGATGTCTCATAGTGGCGATGCTCGGAATCTTAGACTATAAATTTTCAGTTTCATCGAAGAACCTGTTTTCCGCAAAGAGTTACTTTGACCACCTCTGTTTCTTGTCCTACAATTGCTTGCTATGTATAATTAATGAGTACACAACGGCATATTTACCATGGCTAAGTATTTTGTGGTGTGATTTTCTAATATATCACAGTCTTTATTGCAAGTATTAGTAAAAACATTACCTAAATTACTTGTAATATCAATTGTATATTTATAAGAACCGGTCCCATTCGTTTCGCCGCGGCGCGGGTCACTGAGTTACCTAATAAGATATTCATAATTGTGTTAGTGTTGTAATACGTAGATGTAAGCTGTAGTCGGTACTTGGACGTTACATCATGTAAATTACATGTTGTGTGAGTCAGTGAACTTCTGATATTTGAGACACGTTATGTGGGACGATGCGAAATAGCTTGAACTTCTCTGTATATTTCTGGAGCTAAGACTGCAATATACTCATATCCATGCAGTCCCTTTTATTTTTCTTATGATTCGATACAGTCTCTTGAAATTACTGGGCTTGGCATCATGGCGTGGGTGTGTATCTTAAAATGTGTGTGCATGCTATGGTTTCTAATATCGAAATGCAAGAAATTAACTAGGACAAAATGCTTTGCACAAGTCTCTACAGTTTTAGACGCAATCAAAAGTTGTTGACTTTTATTTTTAGTATACTCGCTCAGTATATCATAAACTTGCCGAGCTCCACATTAAATGAAAACCATTACAAAGTTGTACAAAGTTCTTGAGTTATTTGTTTTGATAGCCAGCCCAAGTAGAGCATTAATTGTGTAAAGCGAGCGTTTCTCAAAATTATATGACGGTTGAAAATATTTTCCGTGAAACCTCATAATGCTAGCTAGATAAGCCGGGTATAAATCAAAGAAGTTATCATAGAAAAATGATAATGAAGATTTATGATAACATTCAATCATTATCATAATTTAAATCACCTGATAGATACAGTGGCGTGGATAAGTAAATTAATTGCTAGAGTTGAAGAAAGCTCGCATTGACATTTGGCATGGGGTATCGTACCTATCAAATATGATATTCCTTTGAGTTTTTTACTTTTTTTTTTCTCTGACGGGCGTATTTCCGAAGCACTGGTAGAGTTCATGGAGTTTCCTTTTCCTGTGCGAGATTCAAGCACGAGTCACCACTTGAAATGTCCCTTTTCAAACTCAAACCATGATTAATGAATGATTTGAGTTTTGAGTTTTATGCCTTTCCTTTTGGAAATCTTACCCAAGCTATGCCTAGTAAGGTGTAATAATAGATTAATTAGAGCGATACCGCCTTTTCGTCCTAATCAGATCAGCCTTTTCCAAAAAGACTTGAGAAGCAAATCCACTGTTTGTACAACGTAGGCGTAGGGTCAAATACTTCCCCAGCTTCCAGTTATAGGTTTTTAGGTCAAAACTCGCCTCAATATCCGCATTAATTTTGTTGTTTAATTAAGGGCTTATTTACAATATCTGATTAACCTCGTTCCGCTGGATATTGCGAATTATTTTCCAATTAATAGGTTTCGGCGCACACTCCATGTTTAAAGATTCACCTCGTAGCAACAAAAGCAAACTGTAGAGTCCTGCATCAAGGCGAACACAATTTCTTGTTACTACGTCGTGCAGTTATTACGCTATCAAACACTGTAAGGTCGCTACGATATGATTCAGCTAGCTCCTTATGTCATGTCGTCACTGTTTGATTTATCGACTGCCATCTTCTAGGTTCATTTTAATAGGTTTACTGCTGAAAACACAGCTGTCGTGTTTTTCATAACTTGCCGCGAGTGCGGGAAATATATATAATAATAAGAACATCGGCTCAGCAGTGAAAGTGTTAAAGTTTGAAGACCTTAACCTACACATGTAATGAAAATAAAAATGTGGGATGATAAAAATAAGTTTCAATCACAATTTCTAAGTTTTCGATAAGTAACAGCCTTTGATATTGAAATTGAGATTCACCAAAACATGATAAATCATCCAGGCAGTCCCAAAATCGCTAGCTTTTGTAGAAGTGTCGAGTGTGGGGAAGCTATAATATAAGGCCGGCTATTCACGCTCGGTAATTTTATAGCGGTTGATGTAACGCTGTATTGTATCCCCGTGTGGACGGGAATTAATTCACTCCCTTTTTGATGATTGACTGGGTCTTGGAGATTAGGAAGAAAATAAAAAACCTGTTCTAGATGATTATGATTGTTGGGGATTTGTCATGAACCAAATTCAAGGATTGACAATTCATAAAGGCAATGCTGGCAGTAATTGTTGGTTACTCTGCCAACTGGTAGTGGGTTATAACCCTTGGGCTAACTTTAAACATGTCGTGGCTGTAGGTTGTCCAACTGTTGTAATAGCTATTAGTTACTTGTACTGTGTACTAGTTAGATAATAAACGACATGTACGTTTTCGAGAGACATCGAAATCGAATTGTTTCCTTAGAAAATATGGTCGATTTCAGTTATTTGTAGCAGATTACGGTTACTATCCTGGGCTGTTCTTACAAGCTCCATTCTCGCGTCACAGCGTTAAATATTCCGACTCCTAAAATTACGGTATCTCAGTGCGAAAACACTCTGTGGAATTGGAAATTACCCGACTCTCTTAGAAAATTGCAGTCGTTCTACTAAATGGGGTGAGCTTCGAATGGTTTGCCACTTCACGTCTAAAAGTTTCGGGTAACTGGAGAATTAGTCCAAATGTTCTGCGGAATGTTTTGGGATGGAGGGATGATAGAAAAAGCGGTTTTTATGTGTAGCGGACTTAACATTTTATATCGAAGCTTTGGTTTTAATCGGTACGCCCAAAGATTATCCCTAGTATCAACGGAAAATTATACTAACTATACCTACAAGTATTTTAGCCTCTAGCTAGCAAAAACATGGGGTTTACCCTTCGAATAAAAATCAGATTCAATTCCAATTTTGTCCAAGAATTTGGTAATTCAATCCCCTCGCAATCCTAACTACCAATAAAAAGCCTTTGTTAATCCCAAAGGTGACTGCTGTTATCTTTGTTAACACGCCAGCGCCCGCGGCGGGTGACGTCACTGCAAACAAAACGGTGGCCGACCCTGATATAATGTACCTCCGATTACCACAGAATTTACCGACGCGTGCCTAATCGGCGAGGATGTTATAAAACTTGTATTCACACACATACAGTCGCGCCTTTCTCCCGTTGGGATGGGCAGAGACTACAACTTTCCACTACGATCCCAGCGGAAAGCAGTACACCAACTCCCTGACACCCTCTGCTGGAAACTTGTTTTATCAGGATACTCTACCGGTGCGGTCGGATAGTCACCCGGAACCTGGACCCTCACATATTTCTACAAAAACTCGACTTCAAATGTATATAATACTAATAAAAACAAAACCGATTTTGATAAAATTTTTGCGGGATCAATCTAAAAGCATATTCTATCAAATAAAAAAATATTTCTAAATCGCTTTATATGATGGAGTTCTAGTTTGTTACATAGTCATAACAAAGCATATTACACCAGAATTGAGAACCTCCATTTTTGAAGTCAAGTCGGGAACGCTGTCCGTTTTAAAATTAATTACGCTTACTAGTTTCTACGGCAGTAAAACTTATCCAACAGACGTTTTGGCGGTGAATGGCAGATACAGAATAGCAAATTGGGCAACCACAATGCCATAGCATAGGTAGCTGTAGAAATTAATTAATTCGTAGTTGATAACTTCGTACCTACTTAGTCGCGGTTGCGTGTTGGGATTCCCTGTGCCATTCCTAGAGTTTGGTCATAGTATTTACTATGGTGTGGTCGACCGGATCTCGCCCTGTTTCCCGGTGGGCCCTTTCGAAATAAGTTTTTAGTTACATTAAATCGTTTTACTTAAGTACACTGCACAATCACGCTATATAACGTGACCTAATATGAAGTTTAAAAGGTAATAGTGAGTTGTAGATTACAACGTATATGATATTACAAAAATTATTCGTTTTTTAAATTGATTAAAATAATGAAGGCCTCCGGGACGTAAGCGTGTGCTTCGATTCCCGCTCAGGGCAAAGATTTATGTGAACCACATGTATTAGGTCTGAGTCTGGGTGTTTTTGGGGCCATGGTCCTAGATACAGGGAATCCCAGTTAGGGGGCAGGATCTATGTATGTGATCGTGACTCGTTATTGATTTATATTCAATTTTCAGTTCGTAGGTAGCTAAAATGAAAATCATTTTAACAAAAGTCTTGACTTGACACGCAAAGATGCACTTCACCTTATCATTGCCAGGCCTGTCGTGTTTGTACACCGCCTAGGCATTTACCTATTGTGTGTAAAGCGAGTTAATGTGGCCGTTGGTAGTTTTAATGCATCTATACAGTCATGGCCAGTAAGCATATGTTACGCACGAGGCAAGGTGATGGCCAATGTGCGGCTTCTACAAAAGACGCCAGTTTGCAAGAGTAAGAAATTATAGGGCATCCGATAAAATATAACGCGAAGAAAAAATATCACTATCACAATACTGGGGCAGAACCTTCTCTCAAAGAAAGAAAAAAAAATTGAAAACAAGTATCGATTGCAAGTTAATAGCTTTAAACGGGATTAATATAGGAGTTGGTTCCAGTGTTGGTTGGTGGTCTTTTTTTTTTCGTTTTTCATTGGCAACAGTGCCGATATCGATAACTCAAAAGAAATACGATTTGGTAAATATCCAATTTACTACGTTAATTAGTGTGTTATTGATCGTCATGTAAACCGATTCGTTCGAAATGGATAGGTTCGGCCCCGTTCCTAGCAGACAGAATTAAAGAACCCCCAGAGTTATTGCATCGCTTGGCTTGCATACGGAATGCTATAATTTTGAATCCTTGCCAGGGTTGTTAACATCGAGGTTACAATGAATTCCCGGACACATACAATGTCCCGCTTTACAGCTGTTAAGAATTTCATTTATTCTCTGGGCAGTATAATGGTAGAACACGTGATTAAATAATAGCACCTAATGATTTTATTAAGAAGGTGGATAGATATGTTATATAATATAAATGCTCTTAGCGTTAAGTCCGCTATTTGTACTAGTTAGTTAATCGGTGCAATAAAGTATTAAATAAATAAATAAATAAATAAATATAGATAATACAGATAGACAGATAATATAGATAAACTCTTTATTGAAACACCACAGAACAAAGAAGTAGCTTTCTATTGTACAACCATGTAATAATCCTTTGATACATACAGCATCCAACTGTGAACTTTCGCTAAACGTCGAATAGCCTGGCACCGGATGAACTTTTAGTACGTACCTTCGTTTTTAAATTAGTAGGCATACCTTTAGAGGCAAATGAGCTTGCGTATGATGTCGAACTATATCTGGGATGGTTTTGTTACGTAGCAGATTGGTAAGCCTTTTTTTATTCGGTAGTCAGCTGTTATGGAATGCAGTGCGCTTGCAACATACCCGCCACTCTTCTTCTATCCGCAGCGAGGATTTAACGTTAAAAAGAATACGCACACCTACGGGTATTCAAATACCTGGTTATTTCTTGTTATCATTAGTTGTATAATTAAGTGCCTGGTGTTCTAAAGGTCTCACGCAGGGCACGTTTTAATCATCTCTTTAACTGATTTAATCATCTAAATACGTGATACGGCACCCACGCACCCTAAATAGATAACTCTCCATGGAGCCTCCATAACAGATCGTCCCAAATTGTTTATGTGAACAGAACATAGTGGTGGCTCTATTTACCGAACAGTTGAAAACAAAGTTCAGAAACTTGCATAGTTTCAGCTCTTAGTTAAATTAACTTCGGTTTGCTTTAAATAGTTTTGGTGGATCAAGCGGATGACCTTTGCAGGTCCTTGCTGGGTGGGTTCACTTTCAGAGGCATTCTTGTGGAGTTTACTAAAGGTTTTGGACAAGATAGAGTAGGTGTAAGGTGAATTTGAGTAGCCTCTCACAGTTTTATGAAAGCTTTAATTGTACAAGTGCTTTAATTGTACAACTGGTCATTAAAATAATTTTAGGGTATCTTGGAATTAGCTTCCAATTTTTCAGTTATCATACGCTTATTTTCAATTAAGTGTTCATTATCAAATGCAACAGGTCTTCATTCAGTCTTTCTTTAACCAACTCAGGCATATCCTTATCTAGTTAATAGACAGCTTAGCCAGTTAATACAAAATAGGCACTATACCTACATATCTTGCAAAATTAGAAATTAGACTTTAAAACTAAAGATTCAAGGTGACGAGCGTAATACAGTAACGACCTATGGAAGACTTGACAGTGCTAAGTTTTCGGGGGTACAGTAAACAGGAATAGCACCACAAAACTATATCACTGAGCATGGATCTCACCTCATTTTTTTGAGGAGGATTACGCAAAAAACGACCTACCAACAACATATCTAAAGTCCACCTTCTCTTGCAGGAACAACTTCGACAGCGGAAAGAGGCTGAAGAACGGATCGCACAGCAAAATGAGTTTCTCCGAGCTTCGCTGCGTGGCTCGGCGAAGCTGCAGGCTCTGGAGACCACGCCGCCTTCCTCCGGGACTGCCTTCGTCAACGACGCCTACGAAGAGGATGCTAGCGACGAGTCCGTTCAGCTTTACGCTGTTGTTGGTATGTGTGCGAAAGGGGCATAGATGACGATCTGAAGAAAGTGCCGAAACAGCCTGAACTACTTGACAATCTTCTATGTAGATTGAATAAAGATCAGAAAGTTCGTCAACACAACATGTGTCTATTCGTATTAATATTCCCTAAAATAACCGAGAACAAGATGAAGCCTCTGTATTGTCCATGAAAGGTATACGGCTACAGAAATCATACGCGGTCTTGGATACTCTAAATTACTCGCACGAATTCTGTTGCCAAAAACTAAATGTCCAAACTATATGTTATCTTTTACACTTGTTTTAAAAAATAAAAGGATAGCTTTAACTTTAGTGCTGTCATTAGTTATACTTACTTAATTTAAGTTGTTCAGGTACGAAACCTAAACAAGAATCCAATCTAGCTTCGATAATTTGCTGCCAATGTTTAGTATATGTCATAAAATTCTCCGTATTACCACTTTAGTACATTAAATTGTTATTATCCACTATCTAAAGTAAGCCAGCTTAGAAGATACCTTGTAGATAGCTAAGTATAGCAGCTGTTTAATTAAAATTACGCGAACTGCAGGTGGTCACCATACTGCATTAGTTACAGTTCGCTTGCCAATAGTTCCACATATTGGTTTTATATTAGGTGGAAAGTGGAACGCTGGCTCCACTGTCGCGCGACCTACTGTACGTATACCTACATACTATTATTTATTCTGTGCTACTGGCATTCGTTGATTGTTACCTAATCTGTGTCGGATTATGCCTTTGATGCTGCATAATGTGCGTGAAAGATGCTCCCGAATTTCATAGCTTTCATGTAAGGCTTTGGGTAGCTAAAGAAATTGATATCATGCCTACTACTTGCTGGAGATTTCTAGAGGTTGAACTTTAAAGGTCGGTGCACTCGAACTCGAAACTGTGGTCGATTGTAAAAGTTTTGGATTCCAGAAGTTTGAAAGTTCCGTATAAACGTATTCATGCCAAAACTATTTATTTTATGCATGCTTTCTTATAGTTTCTATGTATTGGCAATCGATGTTCCGATAGCAAAATGACGGACCAGCCGTGGCTTTTAAATGGATTTACATTTTTACAAGCGTTTCGTAGAAAAAATGTTTGAACAAAGTAACGTCCACGTTTCAGATTACCAAGAAGTATGCGCAGCGCTCAACCGGATTCAGAAGGCGCTCGGTGCGAGCGGCGAGTCCGCGCTGGCGGCGCGCGTGGCTGGCGCGGCCGGAGCCCTGCTGTGTCCGGCGCTGCGGACGGCGCTGGCCACGCGGGCCGCCGTGCTGACGGCAGTGCGCCACAAGCGCACCGGCCCGGCGCCGCCGCACACGCCGCGGGCCACAGACCGCTTGAAAGACGTGAGTTAAAAAAATATATAGGTACCTATGTATTATTTGTGTATTAGTAGGCATAAAGAATAGGCGACATTTATTTGCGACCACACATAACATTTTACATACCGGATCCGATTCAGCACACGCTGTGGCCATAGGCCTTTAACGGCCTCTCAGTTGGTGATGACCCGATTACAAACACGAGGATTCAATTACTGCGCGGAGCAAATATGTGTGAACCACGGCTAATGGCTCGAAACCCAAGTGTTTGTTTGGCCAAGGTCCTCATAGTTTCAGATTCTCTAGCAGGGAATCCTAATTAAAGGTCAGGATCTATAAACGCGAATATAAACCTGTCTCACCATTGAAGTAAAGTTACATTCCTGTGTTCTGGTTTGAAGGGCACTGTTTCCAGCGAAATTATCAGGCACATGAGACTGTAGAACCGATGTCTCAGGGTGACGAGCGCAGTGCAGTGGCGCGCAAGATTATGCAATGCAAAGTTCTGGGTGGTATTGTAATTGTTATGGGCAGGCGTAGCGCTTTCCATCAGGTGAACCACTTGCCCGTCTCGTCATATCAGTCAAATAAAAAAAAAACAGTCTCGCCATAATATCTGTGTATCTTACTGATAATAAACCGACAGAAACTAAGGTCACTTAGCAGCTGTGTGTCTTAACACTTTGACTGCCGAGCAGTTTTGCTTGTCTAGCCACGGGTGCGGCTCTACACGCGCCATAGTGTTTTCCCATACAACAAACACGACAGTTGTATTTTAAGCAGTGAACGTGTTAATTAAGCTTCCTTCCTTCCACAGTGTATGGACGTCCTCGGCGCTCAGTCGGTGACGGGTGGAGAGACGTCCGCCATCGCAGCAGAGCTACTCTCGATACTGGGAGGCCTGGAGCTGGAGAGCCTCATACAAGCGCACGACCAGGCCGCCGCGCTATTAGACCCCGCGTGCTTTAATAGGGGGAAGAGGCATAAGGTACGAACCTCTTTGGATAAGTGAGTCAGTCTCGGTGTAGATAGATATATAAACTCTTTACTGAAACACCACAGAACTAAGAAAACTTAAAAAGTAGAACAAAACAAGTTTAACAAATCAGTGTCACAATGGATGTAATTTATTAAAATGAATTTAGAACATTGATACCTCACTCGATAGGATTCGGTAATTTTTTGTTTCTGTCGAAATCCAGTATGGCTGCTACAGCCGCCATCTTGTTTTTTACTCTTTACCATAACTCCCGTTATCGAAACAAGTCAAATCATCAAAATTCAAAATCAAATCCCAATTCCTCATTTATCAAAATCCATCCAGTTGGGTAAAAACAAGAGAGGTCCGTTTATCTCTCTCTCTCGCTCTTTGTCATATGAAATCTTTGATATTGATGTACCTGTCAACTGTTTAAAGATGGGAATACCATATTACGGTACCTAAATAAATCATCCTAGATAGCGTGTAGACGACTCTGTAGTTATTATATTGTGTCTGTTATAATTGTTCTGATAAAACAGTTTATGGTTTCAGACTAGCAACAACCTAAACCACAGAGAGAACGACAAAGGTCCGGCGCTCGCGCCCGACGACCCCGGCGAACACATCAAGATAATCAAGATAGAGAAAACGAACGAACCTCTTGGTAAGTTTTACGTGCTTTTAACACTTTGATTGCATAACCAATTTTCTTGTATAGCCACGGTTACGGATATGCTCACACCGTTTTGTTTTCCCGTACTTGCGGCAAGTTATAGAAAACATATCAGTTGTTTTCAGCAGCGAACGTTATATATTGTCTTCTTATTTGTCTATAATTTTTTTCCAAAATTGTACGCTTGGAACATTCATACTGGTTTCCGAACCGGTGTTTATCAGCACAACCCTTATCCGCTCAATACTGAGCAGGAGTCCATCTCACTTCTGTGAGAAAGATCAGGCCATTATCCTCCACGGAGACCCGGTCCAGATTGGTGGATAGCATACCTACCTCCGAAATAATCATTGGGCATGTGGGTTTCCTTACGATGCTTTCTCTTATCGAAAAGGGAGCGATAATAAACAGAGAAACACATTGATTCGAAGGCTATCACGGTGTTGCCAATACTTCAATCAAACTATCGGTTATTGTTTCAGGTGCTACAGTGAGGAACGAAGGGGAGGCTGTCATAATCGGTAGGATAGTCCGAGGAGGAGCCGCGGAGAAATCAGGGTTATTACATGAAGGAGACGAGGTAATGAAATTCTTGATTTCAGTTTGTTTAAATTGGAGATTAAAAGGAGCCCGATTGAACTCATTCGGGGCAAGTATACAGCAGGGAAGTGAGAGCGCAACGGATGTAAAATATCAGCTATCCAGACAAGTTGTCCGTTTTTCGCATTTGTTTTCAATACGAAAAACTAAAGATACACAGGAAAGCGAAGCGAGCGTAATAAAATTGACCTCCACAATACAAAGAGATCAGTGACGCTCGCTCGTCTATCACAAAAACAATAAAAGCTTCTATATTTCAAAGCTACATTTCCTGAAATAAATCCATAACGAACAATTTAATGATTTTCTTTTTTCTGGTAGTGATTTGAATCAATTAGCTAATGAACGACTAAATAAATGCGTGAATGAATGAACGGAACGAATGAGAACGAATAAATAAACGAATAAGGGAACGAATGAAGAAGTGAATAATTGAATCATGAAGCAATAGTGAGTTGAGAACCGTGCGCCTCCCCAGCTGCTGGAGGTGAACGGCGTGGCGATGCGCGGCAAGTCCGTGCACGAGGTGTGCCAGGTGCTGGGCGCGCTGTCGGGCACGCTGTGCGTGGTGCTGGCGCCGCGCGCGCGCGCGCCCGCGCCGCCCGCGCACCGCGTGCTGCACGTGCGGGCGCACTTCGACTACGACCCCGAGGACGACGTGTACATCCCGTGCCGCGAGCTGGGTGAGTGGGCTGTGGGCGAACGTTGTACGAACGGCATTTATACTTATGTGTAAGTGCTCGAATCAACTTATTGGTATGGAGTATCCGTGGTGCTGGCGTCGCGCGCACTACTATACTATGTTTACTAACCCCGGTATCCTTTCCTCCAGGCATCAGCTTCCAGAAAGGCGACGTGCTTCACGTGATCAGCCGCGAGGATCCCAACTGGTGGCAAGCCTTCCGCGAGGGGGAGGAGGACCAGACCCTCGCCGGACTCATCCCCAGCCAGGCCTTCCAGCACCAGTGAGCCTTCTTCTATTCGTTTTATTTTAAGGCTTCACGATTATATACTTAGATCTTGATCCCATCGAATACCCGTGGTTCACACAAATCTTTGTTCTTAAGTTAGGAGTCTTAACCTCCCGGTTGGTCCGCAGACGGGAGTCCATGAAGCTGACGCTGGCGGGCGAGGTGGCGGCGCGCGACAAGCCGCGCAAGGGAGGCACGCTGCTGTGCGCCAAGAAGCCGCCGCGGAAAAAGAAGGGCAAGAAGGCCACCAGCGAGGCGGGCTACCCGCTATATTCCACCTCGGGCGGCGACGGTGAGAAATTGCGCCTAATTCTTCGAGCCGCTACCACAAGCGATACTATCAGTCGATAATATCGCAGCATAAAGCCAATAATACTTCCCGCGTCCTGTCCCACTTCTATCACGGCGATATCATCGCAGCAGAGTGTAACGTCGTCCTAATATAAAATGTAATAAAAACAGATATCGCAAAAACGCCTACAATGTTATCTACTAATAACACATCAGTGGTTTATAGGCTTTATATTCTTTTAATAGACTACTAAATGCGCCTCGCGGGTCTAAAACTTCGCTTCGGAATCAGGCTACGCATCGGTGAAAACCGGTACCAACTCGGATGATTAGTTTCAAGTGTAACATCGTGCGCGCTGCATGGTACATATTAACTCGCTCGGATCACTATTTCTAACACCGCTTCGTCTTCTTTTTCCTCTCCCGAGTGTGACTTAGAGCTGCTCTAATTTTAAAATGTAGCAATTGCGATCGTCCTTGCAGAGTTCGAACAGGAGGAGATCCTGACGTACGAGGAAGTGGCGCTGTACTACCCGCGCGCATCGCACAAGCGGCCCATCGTGCTCATCGGGCCGCCCAACATCGGCCGCCACGAGCTGCGCCAGCGGCTCATGGAGGACAGCTCGCGGTTCGCGGCCGCTGTGCCACGTGAGTGCCTAATCTACATTACAGCTAATGTCGCTTTACCACAACATCATATAATATAGCTTCACTTAAATGGCACAGATTTATCCCTGTCACAGATTTATCGTTCCTACCGTAAGCCTCGTTAGATGTTTACGGCCGATTCCTAGAATGTTAGTTAAATTTAACTACGACGTCGTCGCTGACGACTATTCTTGGAGATGTGACGTTTTATACTTTCGCAAATGGAAATAGCTTGTTCGATACTTTACTCACTATGCTTTTGACGTTGACAGACACGTCCCGGCCGCGGAAAGACCACGAAGTCCCCGGGCAAGACTACCACTTTATATCGCGCACACAGTTCGAGTCGGACATACTCAACCGGAAATTCGTCGAGCACGGGGAGTACGAGAAAGCTTATTATGGTAAGTGTTTTCGGGAAGAGACTCTGGAATGTTTCTACATTACGTGTATTCATATGGGACCGTGGATAGATTGATTGGGATAGCGATTGAGCGGCATTCTAAAGATCGCAGTTTCCGGTCACGCTCCATGCACGCATAAATAAAAAATCAACAAAATATATCTTATCCCTCCGGGTTGTTATTTTTTGAACAAAATCTACCTGTTCTCTATTATCATCAATGTCTAGCGTCTAACTAATCTACATTATGTTCTAACTTCCAGGCACTTCATTAGAAGCAATACGAGAAGTAGTGAACTCTGGGAAGATCTGCGTGCTGAATCTGCATCCTCAGTCGCTAAAGATCCTCAGGAGTTCTGACCTGAAGCCCTACACAGTGTTTGTTGCACCGCCCAGTTTGGAAAAACTAAGGCAAAAGAAAATTAGAAACGCAGAAGCTTTCAAGGTAACGCTACTAATAAGGTCCATTACTTTTGTAGACTAGGTTTGCTATGTTCGTACTAGCAAATTTCGGTTCTGAGGTTGATGCTTCATTATTCTTTATAAGTAACATAGAAACATAATTATACGAAATGATCACGATTTTAGTTTCAACGCTTTTTATCTTCACAAACAAATCCAAAAAAAGAGATCCAAGTAAAAAATCATTTGCGTAAAATAGTTGTATATACATGGATGATTTTATGGTTTACGGTAACACTGACCAAGTATTATTTTTTGCAGGAAGACGAATTGAAAGAAATAATTGCGGGTGCAAGAGACATGGAACTAAGATGGGGCCACTTATTCGACATGATAATTATAAATAACGACACACAACGTGCCTACCAGCAGCTGTTGAACGAAATCAACAGCTTAGAGCGGGAACCGCAGTGGGTGCCGGCGCACTGGCTCAAGCACACCTAGCGGAACCTATCCCCCGCTGCCGAGCTCGTGGCGCGACCACCCGCCACGGACGGCGGCGACGAACTGAACCAGCAATGTAACGTGAACATTACCGACGTTGATATGACGGTAGACAAAAAAGACAAAAGACAGTACCGTTTGTTCAAATTGGTGTTGATGTTGGATCTAATAGTGCAAATGGTTTTACATTTGGTTTTCTATTTACTGAACGCGTGCGACGTTAAAACATTTACGAATGTAAAAAGGAAAACGACGAAGGAGGACGTAGTTAGACATAGATTCGAAGTTAGTAGCGACACAGGTATTTCGAATTCATCGGCGTTAGAGCGGTATATAGATAATAGAAATGTGTTCCCGGGTTCCTTAGTTCAAGAAAGCGAATATGCGAAGACATCTGAACATAAAAGATTTTTCGCGTAACCCTTACGTGCATATCTATTAAAAGTTTCAGCCTCGTCGCGGTGAAATATTTTAATGGATATTTTTATTCGATTGATTCAAAGACATCACTTTAGTTAAGAGTTATTTATCGTTGTTTTCCAATATTGTATTTAGATGTATCAAGTGCGGTGCAAATAACTTATGAAAATGTTTATAAACGTTTAATCTTGATGAGAGAAGTATAGTAATACAAATTAATTAATTCGTATCGATGGATTAAATCACAACATTCCATGTAATCGCCTTAAAAAGAGTTTATAAAAGACATTATAAAATTTTACTCATAATAAAGTGTTTTGTTTGTATTTTAGGCATAGAGTTTAATAATGTACAGTTTGTCTGAATCTTACCTACCAATAAATCCAGATTCAATTTGTATTTTTACATTAATTATGTAGATCCTCGAGCCATGTTCTATGTAATGTGATCTTGAATTACTGAATCCAATTTGCGTTTCAGGTTTAAATCATCTTAGACGAGTACAGAATGCGATTACAGTAGCTGTGATTGTCGTTAGAACTTTGTAATAATTCTGCCAAATATAAAGACTGTTTGCTGTTTTAATAATATCATAACTTTGTCCCTTGCATGTCCTAGATAGAGAAATTTCGGCGTTGATAGTGAGTTCATAGAGCGCTTTTAATAAATCCTTCTTGTATCGTAGGTATTGCCACTTGTGAAAAAAACATTTCAATGAAATAAAAATGTCTAATAAAAATAAATTCTAAAATAGTATTAATAAATTGTTGAATTTTTACATATAATGCTACACAAACAATAATGCGACGGAATTTCTAGTTTGCAGTTTAATACATAATAATAGATAGTAAATAAATAACGAAGCGATAACAATAAATATTTCTCTATTACAATTTGTACGGTAGATATATTATATTAGAAATTTTCGACAAAATTCTCCCGTAGTCTTCTCGTGGGTATCTCTGTAAGATCTATAGAATTACGTTGAAAACTGCAATAAACTAATTTATATAAGACACTGCTTTACGTAGTGTGTAGAAAAGCAATATTTTGTATCCGTTTAATTAGATACTTTAAAAAGGTAATACATACAGCTTTATCCGTTGCCTATTTCAATATAGTAGAAAAAGGAAACGTGTTACCGCTAGATGCCGTTTAATATTTTTGTATTCCTAAAAAATCCATGACAATGGAGATATATCGGTTACTTTAATTGTTGATTGTTTTATTAATGCTTGTCAAGGCAATTAAAATGATTAATATTCTTCACACTGCGCATCAAAAAGCGAAGGCTACGTAACTCGATTAAGTTATTTGGAAGAGCTGTATGTAAAACTTTTTATGTATAATTAAATCGATTTACCCAACTGTACAACGACATATCTGTTTTTATAGTATACCTATTTGGCCAATCGTTTTTCCTTTTTACCAGTTTAAATGTTTACATATAGGTACAATAATTATAGTGAATAGTCGCGAAATCGGTGTTTTACGGCTTTCGAACAAAAAATTAATCTTCCATTTTTATTAAATTAGCTATAACCGGGTAACACTAATGAGCAGCATGGAAGCAACTTCCTCACTGGAAATAATTATGTCAATAAGTGAAAATTGTTATGGAGGAAGTACTTGGCTACTATGACTAATGAAGTGGTCAAATTAGCTCTTATTAGTGTTCTCAGGCTATAGGCACCAATGTTAGTAAACGATAGACCTAGATTAAATGCAATACAAATGAAAACAATATTCTAAATTCAATTTATGATAAATTATTATAGTTCCAAACGTTGTTTGTATATTATGAATTTAGATAGATTTGTGCATTCCAAATAATATAGTGCCAAATAAAATTGTCACGGGAAATAAAATAGTGACGTTCACATTCATTTTTGTAATCACATATTTTGAAATGTTAAGTACTGGTGAATTTATTGAGACAGTTCAACCGTTTGCGTCTCACATTGGCATATTTAGGACTGATGAAACGTGGTAGGGTAAGGCCTGACCCGGGTGTATATTATATTTACTGGGTTTCGGGTGAAAGGCTGCATATAGTTCTAACACCGATGTACCTACTCGTGCCAACGTTTTGCTATTCCTAATTATGCCATGAAGGGTGTAATTGTACTGATTTTAAGGTATTGATTGTGTCATAGTCATAAAATTTTATTGTTTGGAAAATGTTTTATTAGTTGTGTAAGTTCAATATATCAATCTTAGCGTGTGGAGGTGCTAAAATTTCTTTGTCATTTCTATGTGGTTTTTGAAATTATTGTTCAGCGGGTAAGTGCAAAATTTAAAACTCCGAGACGTACACCATTAGTAGAATACCAAGTTAAAACTTAGCATATCTACATAAAAATATAACAGTTAGTTCTAGACTTAGGCATTGGGCTCAGTCGAGGTCTAGAAACTAAACTTCCATATTAAAAAAAACCTATTTAAGCCGCTAGATGGCGCTGTACTAAACTTTGTCAAAAAACATTATTAAATAAGTGCTTTATGAAGTCACTTAGAAAGAAAAGAATACAAACTTGAATGTATGTTTATGTTGGACTTTTACTTTTTGGTCGATTGTCACAAAAAATACCTCCAGCGCCATCTTAAACACTGAAAGCATGATTTCAGATGTCATTGAAAACCTTTAATTGTGCTTCTTTTTAGGTATTGTACAAATAGGTGTACCTCATCTTAATTATCTTGCACTTATTGGCATCAGGGTTTGTCTTCATCAGTTAGGTACTTCACAGTATTGATATTATTATCTAATTTATAAATAGTCCTGTATATAATTTATTAACAACTGAATAAATGATAAAAAATATTATAAATAACATGTTAATAGAACAATTTCATGTAAATAATAGAGTACCTATTAAATTTAATATCAGATAAATGTTGGTTTTATTTCAAATTTGTTAAGTAGGTACTTACCTATTTTAAACCCTCGACGCAAAATGAGGGGTTTTATCAGTTTAACGTATGTGTCGTGTCTGTACTTGTATGTCCCATCGTAGCTTTCGAACTGATATACTGAATTTGATTTGGTTTTTTTGTTTAAATGGTGTCTTTGTTGAATGTTTTTGGGCCGTTTGAAGATGTCGATGAAGGGAAGTGAGCAGTTTTCATATAGGTTTGATCTACTCTAAATTAGTAGAATCTAGTTACCTCTATCTATCTAATTATCTACGCTGCCGGCTATCGCGCTTTGAAATGGCGTGCACATTAGCAAACACTTATTGATTAAAATTACACATTACATACGAAAAAATAACATACATACCAAGCTATTGATAAGCGTGTTAAAAATACAAATTGCGAAAATTACAGTTACAAGTACAGTACAGTTTATAAACAACGTTGGTTCCATTTTAGATTTCCCGCCATATCTTAAATATGTTTCCTTTTATTTCGTTTTGGCTTCGCACAATTTGTGCGAAGCAATCAGTGTCAAGTATCAATATTTTTTTAATTTTATATATTTTCATAGAAGTCATCATTAACAAGTCTTATTAGAAGAAAATCTAGCCAAAGTAACGATTCAGTAAAGTGGAGGGTGCTCTATTGAAACTTCATGGGAGTTTTGGAGAGAGCACGAATGGCACGTATTTTGGATTATATTATTTGCACACACTCGTGCACGTTTGGTAACACTTAATTAATCATATTAAACCAATATTACCTACGCAATAACACACAAACAAACAAAACTTTACAAAATAAAACGTCACATTTTCGGTTTCCCGGCGACCAACAGCAACACTCCGGAAAAATTGTTGCTTCGTTGACGGGCGACTGTAGACGATGGCTGCAGTCTGCAGGCGACTAGGTGCTAGCCAGCTCGAGACCTTATCGGCCGCTTCCCTTAATAATTAATGGAACTGCGAAAGAATTAAAAAAACACTTGAGTATTTTTAGTCTGTGACTGACTGTTGACAGTTTGACAGTTAAGTTGACGTCATACAATTCATTCATATTGTTGAATGATTGACGTTTCACTTTTCGAGGGAGTCAGCCAAAACAGATCAAATTCCTGTAATAATTTTTGGATTTTTATTGGGACGTTCTCTATTGTTGAGAACGTCTAAGAAATAACCATGCCGTCGATGAAAGTGGAGGGTGACAGCGATGGGGACGGGGACATGTCTGGAGGAGATACTGAAAGGTCTGGAGGCTCCTCCAGGGGTCCAGACCGCGACTCCAGCGCTGAAGAGGCTGACGAGCCAGACTCCGACGACTCCTCAGAGATGGACGAGAGTGAGTGCGAGAGGAGACGGAACGACTGCCTCGACAATTTAGGTAAGTTTTGGTGGGAAAGTTTAGAGGTTATGTTTACAAAACAATGTTAGTTTGTTTGTGTATTTATCAATAATATAGTTAGAACTTGAAGTACATGGTAGGTTATTCTAACTCCCATCCCATTAGTACAAAATAAAAATAAAACCAATTGAACAAAAAGTTTGGCTGCTGAATGTAGGTCAAGTCAAGATTTTCTAAACAATTTTCGAACTTTTATGTTTTTAATTGATCGAAATCAAGAAAATCTCGTTATTTCTGTTCACGCAGTGACACAAGACACTCAAAATTCTTATTTGAAATGGGAAAGGACATTACATGAATAAATTATCCCATCTTCCATGACAGAAGTGTTGGAAATATTTTTTTATAGAGAGGTTTACTGCACTGTACCTGAAAAAAATTATGGATGGCTACACTGCGAAAGAAAAGAACAATATATTATGCTGAGCAATATTTTGAGCAATAAATCTAAATTTGCTTCACTCACTTATTTGGCATTGTGGCATGCACCATGCTCCTCCTATTATAAATTTGAGCTGACTATTAAGTGTGAGTTTGCGGGTCCCACACACGGCACCACAGATATTTGCTATGAGTTGGAGTGTCTCTGGAACCAAGGTCCTTGTAGTTCATGGTTCCCGAGATACCGGGAATCCCTGATAGGGATCATGATCAATGTATGTGTTTGTGACTCATTATTGTTATTTATATTCCAGCGAACCTGGAGCGGCAGTTCTCTCAACTCCGCGAGCAGCTGTACATGGAGAGAGTGAAGCAAGTGGAGCACCAACTGGAGGAGGTGCGCTGTGGACGCTCCCAGGAGTACCTAGGCCCGCTCCGGCGGCTGCAAGAGAGCATGAGAATTAGGTATAATAATTATTTACTGCACCCAGCAATTTAAAAAAAAAAGCCTATTGTGCTTAGGGATAGTGCACTTCATTATTAGTGTACAAGTTTTCACAATAGGGTCAGGAGTTTACCTCCTAGAAATTCACAATAAATAAATGTTATATAAAAAATAGACAATTTTACATTACAATATAGTAGTATGAAGACCGCCTTCATGTCATAATTGGTTTGATTCTGTATTGTTTGTGGGACCATGGTCCTCAACATTCCTAACTCCCTAGATACAGGGAACACTAGTTAGTGGATCTATGATTGTGAAATGATATATAAAACAAACATGTTTAATGGTTGCAGAATCGAAGTAGCGGGGGTGCTGAAGCAGCTGCGTATCGACAACATCAAACATAAGCACGAGGCGGAAGAGCAGGCTGGTCACCAAAACTTCAAGGTAAGTGTCATCATTGGCATCCATATGGTTGACATACCTTTTATATGCACAAAACGATCTGCATTGAAGTAAGAACAGTAAAGTAATGGAACGCCTTACCAGCCTCTTTGTTTCCTGATAACTATGATCTGGAAGTCTTAAAGTCAAGAGTGAAGAGGTATCTTCTAGGTAAGCATGCTCCAAGTGACCAGATCGACACTTACCATCAGGTGAGACTGTGGTCAAATGCTTGCCTGTACTGAAATAAAAAAAAAAAATGTTTGAAAAAGAAAACACTTAGATCCGTTTGTCAACCGGCCACTCAATTAGAACAAAAACAGCGGCAGGGATGCGGTGAACAAGCGACCTTGGTAACATATCGGTACTTCGGCGACGTCATCTCGTTTTCGTTGAGGTGGTCGACGAGCTGTGATAGGGCAAAGTAGAAACAGTAAAGAAATTTATCTTAAAAGGGTGCTCAACGCACCTTGTTCGCCTCAAGGCCAACAGATGGCGTGATAACTAAAGGATTTGTTAATCTAAAAAGGAGGCCGATATAACATTTCAAACAATAATTTTTAGTCTAAGTCTAGACTTAAGAAGTAGACTTCTTGGGGTACTGTACTCATAAATAGTAGAGCTAGAATTTTTTCTTTCGTCCTTATTTCAAAGTCGGTAAATAGGTTTTGAAAACTAATAAATAATGTTCTTGCACCACAAGCTTTCTGCCAGTGGTGTTAACTGTAGATGCAATACAATTTTGAAGCTTCTAATCTATTCTACTTAGTATTTTGTTATGATAAGTTAAAAACTTGATGCACCCATTGAATTTTCCGAACATTTCTCATAATCAAATTGAAGGACACTTTTATACGTATTCTCTGTAAAAGTTAGGTTAAAAGGCTAAATTGGACATCTGACGACAACCTGCTGCGAGTATTGTAAGGTAAGTAAGCTTGTTTTATGTTTTTTTTTTCACATTTTTAAAGGAAAGAAAACAAGATCGACATAAATATGCAAGATTTTCTCTTTTATTTAGCGAGCAGATTTTCGGACGGTTTTTAAAATCAGCTAGATGTCACTTTTCTAAAAACATATCAAAAGTTGCTATTTATCGCTAGATGTCGCTATTTTAAATCATCTTCGACTTTCGTTTCCCCGCGCTTGTTCTGTTGATTACACCTTCGCTAGATGTCGCTACTAATATCAAAGGGACATTTTATCCACTTTGTAAATATTCGTCTTCAATCTTCAATAATAAAATTAAAGAAATCATTATGTACATTTCTGTTACATATTATGTAATTTTTTTTTTTTTTTACTTTGTTCATACATTAAAATATATTATGTAAATTGGGCATTTGTGGCCTTTTCACTGCGTAGAACTCAACACGTAGGTTTCTAGCCACGTAGGCGGTCTACATAAACTGCATACCTACTTATAACGATCTAATTAAAATGCTCGTGACTTTAACTAATGAAGTGGAATTGGAATCGTTAGATTTAACTATTATATCAAATCCTAGACAAGTGAAGGTGTAGGTGTAGTAAATAGGGCAAGGCACTGTCGTCGCCTTGTAGTTTAGCGATAAAGAGGTTTGAGAGCTCTTTCCAGCGGAACCCTGTAAATGTTGTCTATATTTTCTTCCGTTATCTGAGATAATAATATATCTAGGTACATTTATATAACTAAAAATCAATTGCCGCGGTACTTATGTTATATGAAAAATCATCACTTGCGGTTGCAATTGCCAGGACAAGGTCGGTATGGAAAGTAAAATTGGAAAAACGTTTTCGGAAAATTGGAAATTTTGGGAAAAACTGAAAGTGCTTTTTCAGTCACGATTCGAAAGGTGGAGTTGCGATTGTCATTTGTTTTTACCTTTATTTTTGTCGCAATTTTCAGTTGTTTCCGTTGTTAGTTCTTCGCTTCGCTATTTCCAAGCGACATGGGCGGTTTTTAACCTGGTAAATGCTGAGTTCTTCCGGGATAACTAGGTAGGTATGCTCAAAGCGCGAATCAGAGACGGTAAGCCTTCAAGTCTTTAGTTGAATATTTACTTGCTTTAGAACAATTCTCCTCGGTCTTGCACGATTCTATGCAATAACGCACTTGTATTTCTATTTGAACTAAAGCACTCTATTATTTGATCAATTGCCTATGCAAAGGTTTAAAACATTTGTTAAGGTTAATCTCATAAATAAAGCTATTAATGACTATGTTAAACAAGAAAATGCATGGCCTCAACGCCCCAATCTCCACGATAATAATAATTAACGTAACTCTTAAAAATTCAAAATTGTAATTTAATAGTTAAACTCAAACCATAATCAGTTACTCATTAGTTTAATTGATCATATTTGATTTACTTTTTATTTTGCTCTATGTATGACACTTGTGTGTTGACTAGTAAAAGTGCATTTTTTTTGCATTCATCATCATCATCAACCCATAACGGCTCACTGCCCCCCTCACATTCGTGAGGAGGGTTAGGTTATTTATTTATTATTTATTTATTTATATAATTAAAACGGTTTATACCAATTACATTAATTATTTACATATAATAGCACTACTAGCTTATAATCCACTGGGTCCGGATTGGTGGATAACATTCAATTTTTTTGCATACTTGTAGTAAATTATTCGAGTTTTGAGAAAGGCTAGCATAATTTAAACCGGCCAGGACACCGATTTTTTTTTAATTCCATCAGGTGTCAAGCTCCAAAATGGCTGACTATAAGAATTTTTGTGAGATTCGGCCATTTTGTCACCAGGTGATATTAAACTACCGACCCCCTGTGAAGTGCGTTGAAGTCTTTTAAGGGAACCCCGCGCGGCAAAGGTCACCGCGGTCCCATGTCGCAGTCGACGGCCAAACTATTTTGTGTTAATACACCAGTACCTGGATGACCGAGCTTTGCTCGGTATTTTTATTTTTTTTATGACATTTTCTAAAAATGATTCCTAACCCCGAAACCCCCTATATACTAAATTTCATGAAAATCGTTGGAGCCGATTCCGAGATTCCAATTATTATATATATATATATACAAGAATTGCTTATTTAAAGATATAAGATGATATTAATTATCATCATTTCACAAACTCGTATTCCACTGCACTGTCCCACTGCTGAGCACGGGTCTCCCCTCACTTTCGTGAGGTGGGTTAGGCCATAATCCACTATAGTAACCCGTTCCCGATTGGTAGCTAACATACCTACCTCCGATAACATACCTATTTTCAAATTAGTCCTATAGAAATAAAATAAAAAAATGTGTTTAGAAGTTTGTTTTTTTTTTAATAAAAATATGTGATCGAAATAACCGAAATTGTGTGTTTGCCATCGGTTTTTTTTTTGTTTTTGCATGAATTGGTCTATTGTGTATTGTTAAATTAGATTTATGTTGATGTTTTTAAAAAGGAAAACATTAAGGGGTCTTATAATATAGGCTTTGTCACAAATAACAGCTCATAATAAGTTTTCATCCGCGATTGAAGCCTGGGGATGCAGCTAGTGTATCGTACCTATAGAGATGATTAGATAGAACTCTTTATTAAAACACAGAACAAGAAAATCTTAAAAACTAGAACATAACAAACTTATCAATTAGTGTCACAATGGGCGGTCTTACGCTCAGAGCGATCTTTCAGACAACCACGTATCTAGAAGAATCTGTCCACAGTAGTGGTGCTATTACAAAATATAGTCCGCCATACAATGAAAAAAAAACGGCGAAACGAAATATCGCATTGAAACCGGTATATTATTCAAGAACCAGATAACTGCAAATTACTTACATTCCAAGTGCTACTTTACTTAAAAGGAAGCATAATATCACAGAAGAAATATAAATTATAATCTATATATATATATAAATGTTACGTTGGTTTGTGTACGCTTCAAAACCTCAAAAAGTTCTGCACCGATCGAGCTGAAATTTTAGCATGATATATAATCCGCGTCAAGGATTGTTTTTATCTATTTTTTCATCAGTGGCATATCGGCGAATGTGCGAATGTGCCACAGCGAAGCGTGCCAGGGTACAGCTAGTTGTGTAATATATTTAGTTGTACGTATCTAATAAAATTCGTAAATTTTTATTTTTCCTTTCGTTTACACTTCCAGGACAACTGGTAGAGAATGCTACTTATCATTAAATCCTCCTTGTACATCACTTACTAATAACTACTTATGTTTGCTAAAGCCGAAATAAGTAGTAAATAATTTAACTCTCCAAGTGTTTCTCAATTAAGTAGTGTATAGGTATACGGAAAGCCACCGTCCGATCTTCATTCGTGGTTGTCTGGAAGAGATCGCTCTGAGCGATAACACCGCCCATTGTGACACTAATAGTTAAACTTGTTTTGTTCTAGTTCTTAAGATTTCTTTGTTCTGTGGTGTTTCAATGAAGAGTTTATCTGCCTATCTATAAAAGTGTACCATCTGTAAGCTGTCGCAGAATAAATATGGTTCAGTTTTCCCTCTACGGTTTGGGAATTACGGGATTTCCACATTACGAGTAATTTCTACCTCATTACGAAACTTTAGGTATACAAAACGCGAGATTAAACAATAACCATGTTTGTATTGAATAATGTACATTGTACCAATATAATTCTAATTATATTCATCTAGATAAAATATGAGTGTGTGTATGTATGGTGTGTATGTGTAGCGGTGGTCGCCTAGTGGGAGTACGTCCGCCTTCCAATCAGAAGGTCGCGAGTTCAAATCCCAGTGCAGGCACGTACCAATGTGTTTCTGTAAAACATATGTACGTAATTATCACTCGCTTTTCGATGAAGGAAAAAATCGTGAGGAAACCCTCATACATACCCGAGAATCATTTCGGAGGTAGGTATGTTATCCACCAATCCGGACCGGGCCCCCGTAGTGAATATGGCCTAACCCCCCTCACGAAACTGAGGGGAGACCAGTGCTCAGCAGTGGGACGTTAAGGGTTGATGATGAGATATGTATCAACCTAATGTAACAGTACAGTTGTAGCACAAAATGGGTCAATATTTAATAGTAGGCGGTGCTACAACCTACCTAGTAGAATAAACTTGCTTATTTATAGTGACAGTTTCACAGGCAATTTGTACAGACAGAATCCTGTGAAAGCTTTTAAGAATTTTCCAAGCTATTTTCGCTTCCATTTACGGAGCTTACAAGTTTTGTCTTTACTTTTAAAGATGGTTCGGTTCTAGAAGAACCTATTTGTAAAAAGGAGGTACCTAAACACGAGGATAGCCGGAAACGATGAGGTGGTTCGTTTCTGTTATGACGGGAAATTTAAATTTCAATCAGATTTTTCGTTTTTAGAGCTACCACCGGGTCATTAATATAAACATCAAAATATAACTGAAATATGTCAATAAACCGTCAAACTGATGATTTCAGTGTTTATTGACATATTTGAGAGATACGGTGCTTTAGCGTTAAATATTTCAACATAAAAACGAAAAGAATGATTTACGGTTGGCGCGAAATACAGTCTCGTTTATATTAGTGACCCGGTGTAGCTCTGAAAACGAAAAACTGTTTGCAATTAAAATTTCACGCCGTAACAGAAACGAACCACCTTAAAAAAATTAAAATATGGACTGAAATTTTAAGTGTCACGAGCGGTGTTTTTATCTCTCAGAGCAACATCTGCTACTTAAATAATAATTATAATGTTATTTGTTTATTTATCACGTACTTACGACTAATTAGTGATATGGTAAAAATAAATCTATCCGTTCGGTTTTCCTGTTGGTCTTGTTTTCTATTTTTCCGCGAATAGGTATCGTTTATATTTGCAACATGTAACACGACCTTTAAGACCTAATTAGGCGTTCCCAGCCACCTTCGCTCTCACCTCCAGAGCTTACAAGGTTCGCTGTGACGGATACATCAAGGACATCATCATCATCATCATAACTATTTGATGTTAGAACGCTCATATTAACAAATTTCAGAAAAAAAAGTTTTGCAGAACGATATTGAAACATTTTAATTCAAATGTAGTTCGATTCGAATGAACGAATGAAAAACACGGGTGCGACGATAAACACCATTTTAAAGATGAAAAACCAAATTAACTTAGCTTCGCCACAAATATTTCCACGGTGAAACTTCGTTACCGTGTTTCCTCGAAGAAAATCATAAGGAACGAAAGCTCCAAACTCAACAGTAGGTAGGTACACTTTATCGTAAAGTTATCTTTGCTAGATATTCATCCGTCAGGTAGTCAAGTGTGGCAACATTACCGTGTTCTGTTTGAAGATCATTGTTTCCGAGTAATTGTTAAGCATACATTCTGGTACTAGTTGTAAACAATGTTTCAATGCTTACAATAAATGTTTGAGTTGAAATATTATAAGTGGCCATCGTCATTAATTTTGGCTGCTGGGAGGAGACAAATTAAAGCTTCCCCTATTACCATATTAATAAATCGATTCTTCGATACTTCATCACCCATAAAACTCCATTTCGACCAGTTGGCTGAATTCTCGAAGAACCGATGCCTACAGGGGGGTCACCACGCACTTATTCTTATTCCATGCAGTTCAGTGTAAGGCCTTAAAGTGAACAGCCTATATTGGCACCGGTGCCGAAACATCGACAACCCAAAACAAACAACATGGTTTATGTCCAGTTTTCAATGATAATAGGGATCGTCCATTAATCACGTGAGGTTATTTAGCAACATTTGAACCCCCCTTCCTACGTGGTGAGGTTTTAGACTAACCCCCCCTCCCCCATCCAAAACCACGTGTGTATTTTTTTAGTACCACAGTAAGAATCTTAAAAAAAACAAACAAACATTTTCAGTAAAGCACCCACCCCACTCTACTCAGTCGTGGTTAGATTAGCTAAAAAAAAACGCAGGCTTCACGAATTAATAAATAAACGTGATAGCTACACAGCCAAACATACCCGAGAATTATTTCGGATGTAGGTATTTTATCTACTAATCCGGACCGGGGCGCCGTGGAGGCATATGGCCTAATCCTCCTTAAGAAAGTGAGGGGAGACCCGTGGTCAGCAGTGGGACGAAATGGGTTGATTATGCCGATGAAAGGTAAGGAATAAACAAAGATAGTGACTAACCACCTTTCGTTTTTTTACAAGGCACTGTAAAAGCTCGCTGTTGTTAAGCTGACGCTGTTGTTGACACAAATCCATTACTGCTCTGTTCGCTATCCTTTTAACTTTTATGTTAGCGTAAAGCTCAATGTCCACCGCATACGAAGCTAACCTACTGTTGAGCTTAGCATTTTAACGGTGCATTTCGGAGAGAGTTGCTTGTGAACAATTCGCTAAATACTAATAAAACTATGGCGAGACTAGCAAGTTGTTCACCTGATAGGAGCGCCACGCCTACCCTTAACTCATGTAATCATCATCATCAACAACCCATAACGTCCCACTGCTGGGCACGGGTCTCCCCTCACTTTCGTGAGGAGGATTAGGCCATAATCCACCACGGGGGCCAGATCTGGATTGGTGGATCACATACCTACCTCTGAAATAATTCTCAGGTAGGTATGTGGGTTTCCTCACGATGTTTTCTTTCACCGAAAAGCGAGGGATAATTACGTACATATGTTTTTACAAGAAACACATTGGTACGTGCCTGCACTGGGATTTGAACTCACGACCTTCTGCTTGGAAGGCGGACGTTCTCCCACTAGGCTACCACCGCTGTAACTCATGTAATGCCTTCTAATATTACATTATTTTATAGTTGTGCGGCACTGCACTGCGTTCGTCACCCCGAGACATAATGTCTAGTAATTTCGCTAGAAACATTGCTCTAATAATCGGAACATTGTAATATTTCTACACTACTGCTTGGCGGCTGAATATTATTAGACTTGCTGTAACGAGTTTGTTCGAGCGGGACTTGGAGAAATATATTTATTTTACATATCTTCTGTACCCTAGAAGATATTAGAATTTACGTTAAGATCCATGTAATTTTCGGAAATTGGTTGAGCCGTTTCGGAGCTTTTTCGAGGCTAGCTTTTAGACAGAAAGCAGGCAACAATTCTAAGAACTTTCATTTATGATATGGCATCATCGAAATGGCAGTATCCATTTAATTTATGCATTTATTTTGTAATCCTATGCTATAGATGGGACGTCCCAGGCGGATTATTTTAGCTAGCCCAAAACAGTTTCGCTGGGGGTGGACGTCGGCGTTACTATCGCAAAACAAGGCCTTCGTCACTCGTTAAATTTTAATTGATAGTTACGGCGAAAATGTGGCCATGACCTCATTGTAGTTCTGAAGGACATTTCTCTTAACACGTTCACTGCTGAAAACTGAACTATGGTGGTTTTCATTACTTGCCGCGAGTGCGGGAAAACACAACTGTGGTGTTAGCTGTGTGGGACAACACTACACTGTGTGCAAAGCCGCACCCGTGGCTTGACTTGAAAATCGGCTCAGCCAAAGTGATAATTATAATACAAAAATTGACTGAAAGTCTTACGATTCCAAAACGAATTGTGAATTGATTACAATGACTTTGACTGCTGAGCCGATTTTATTGTCTAGCCACGGGCATGGATCTGCATACACCATAGTGTTTTCCCATACAGCCAACACCACAGTTGTGCACAGTCTCCTATAAGCATGCTCCACCGTCGACCACGTCATCGCTTATCATCAGGTGAGATTGCGGTCAAATGCTAGTATATTTGCAATAAAAAAAAAAGTCGTCCCTTTATATCAAAAAGTAAATCTACGTGTTTACTAGACACTAGTTTTTAGTAGTTTTACCCGCTATTTCCTGATGGTTCGTTCCGTCGTTTATAGATCTTTTGTTTTCTCCAATAGTTTTTTTTTTTCTTTTTATAAAGCTCGCGAAGGTTTCAGTAAAACTTGCAGCGACGAAAGCGATGCGCCGCGCCGTGGCGGAACATACGCACCCTTGCATATATTTCAGTCGGCGAGGGGTGAATGCTGAGTCCCGTCGAAAAACGATAAATATTGCCGTAGTGTAATTTTTTTGTTCACCCCTGCGCCTCGCCGATATCGTGTTTTGTATTTCTGTTTTATAGAATACAATGTTTTATGTTTTTATGCTTTATACGCGTTTTGTTAGTGTTTAATAATTCGGTGGGGGTTGCCATGTTTTGATCCGAAACGATTTAAAAGTTTCAGTCTTTGATAGGAAGAAGTCACGAAGAAATGTGGAGTTGGAAAATTATTTAATTGTCACTTAGCTGCCTCTATGCCATAATATTGTGCGCAAAAATATTCTATGACTTCAATGCCACGAAAACAGCCTTTTGGATCATCCGAATTATAATATTATAAAAAATATATTATGTAATATTTTCCTAATGAATAATTCTATTCTTTAATCGGAAGATTTTAATTTATGTTAAAAATTATAACACTATTTTTCGAAGCAATTAACTAGTCATTTTTGGTTCAAAATCGAGGTGTTAAGTTTCAAAAGCCGACATTTTGTGAAAAAGTATAATATTATATCTATTTATTCATTACAAGCAAAACGTTTGTTTGTACTTAGACTGGTGGTCGGTGGCTATTCGCCTTGCAACCCAACGACAACGAGTTCGAAACCTTGACCAATTATCTCGTTCGGATTTCCTGTGTTTCGTGCTTCGGAGGGCATGTTAAGTCATCGATCCCAATTATTATTTAAGCCAAGTCAAAGGCATGAAGGCGGTTTAAAAAACCCTGAATTCAGAGCAACAATTTCCTAACTGAACAAACAATGAACAAGTACTGTCGTGCTTTTGCAAGAGCGTTTATCAAATGAATACATTGTAACTTAGCTTAAAGCCCAACTACTTTCTAATCAAATAGTCACGTCTTTGTTCCTCTATCAGTACATTTGGTCCAATGCAAACCACATTGATAACATCGCATATACGTGGTACGTATGGCCGCGTTTATTGAAGGTGCACTTTGCCAGTATCTCATCCCAGACCCTCCATACAATTAGCTGTTTAGACATTTCTGATTTCACGTATGTAAAAAGAGGTTCATACTAACCCGTTTGTCGATTGTCATTTGTCATTTTCCTCCGGATCGCGCGGAGAGGTGCGGGGAAGCTGATCGCGGGGGATGGAGTGTCCATTCTGTATGTAGCACTGTAGGTGTTCTGTGCCAGTTCACATCCATACCATAGAAGACATATTAGTTAGTTCTTTTTTTATAAATAACAGTCGCTACCCCACTGCAACCTGCTGTCATCTCGAATATCACCCACTTCGGATTACTGTTTAGGAATTGTATGGTACTGGAGCATTGTATTGTTCAGACGTAATTTTTGTATGCAGCGTTTGCGTAACGGCAAGGTATACTTTCCACAATAGATGCGTACAATTAGGCAAATTTCTAAAGCACTGGTAGAGTTAATTGAGTTTTCTTAACCTGTGCGAGATTGGTGACTCAGCACTTGAAAAGGAAATATCTATTTATTATGATTGATTATGGTTTGAGTATGCTCAAACCATAATCAATTACTCCTTAATTTGGTTGATCTTTTTTTATCAGTCTCCGTGTATGTACGAGACTTACGTGTTTAGTGTTGCTCTATTGTTGCCCGCTTACAATAAATTATTTGGGTTTAATATTTGAAATTTATCCCGCGAATTACGCAGCTATGCGAACTAATAATTATAATGGGCCACGGTCACATATCTAGATCCGGACCTTTAACTAGATTCCCTATCTTGAGGGAATTAGGAACTACGAGGACCATGGTCCCAAAAACACCAAGACTCACAGCAAATAACTGTGGTTCACAAGAATCATTGCTTTGTGCGCGCATCAACCTCACGCGTCGCAGTCGACAGCATAACATAGCATTGCGCAGTAACTGGCATAGTATAGTTTCAATATACGCCGTATGGGCATACAGCCCACCAACGGCACAGGCGCGTTGATAAGCCGCATGTGTGGGACAATGTGCGGTGTCATCGACATCGCGGCGTCGTGCTCGCGTGACGTCACGTCCGGCGGCGCGCGCGCATGCCGCGCTCGCACTGCGGTTTTGGGATGAACGCGACGGGAAATACGGATATTTCAGACGTTTTCACGCCGGTCTGATATCTAATTCTTGTCAAACTATAGTGCTAATCAACACTTGATCCTATTAATGTCTCAAAATTGCGTCCTACGCCAAACGTCAAACGCCAAACGCTGTGTACTGTGAATATATCGTAAAACACTAATGGAGAGTAACTCAGTCAAAAGTCAAAGTCACTTTTTAGCCAAAGTACGTACCTACTAGACTAAACTCTACCTGAGTATCGTTTAAAACATACAATATAGCTCATAGCAAACATACAATAGCTCATTGACCATTTTTTTTTTGTTTTTTAAGCTTTAGTTAAACTTCTGTCCAAATCATAATGCCAACCAACAATAGCGTCCTGACATCGTTTGTCCTGTCAAGATGAAAATAATAGGTTTGAAAAGTACAAACATTCGAGTCTGTCATTTCCTTGATAAGTTTCATACGTCCTCTACATAATTCAATAATTAATTGATTATATATAATATTTTTATTCATCATCATCATCATCATCGGTCTATATTCGTCTATTGCTCGACGTAGGCCTCTCCCAGTGAACGCCACTGAGCCCGATCTTGGTCTCCTCATCCAGTCTCCGCCAGCCGTTTTCCGCATGTAGTTGTGCTTGGTGGCCATAGGCCATATCTCTTTTAGTTCCAATTAATACGCATTTGGCAAGTAACCTGCAGTATCTAAATTCAGATCTCCTGGTTTTCTTGGCGGGGTTTCAGATTATTGTTAATTGCATGCGTGACGAAACTATGAAGCTAATACGAAGTGTACACGACTGTTTTTGTTCAGTTACTTTGTCTTAGCTTTCACTAAACTAACTTTGTTTTAACGCACGACTATTTTCTATTTTTGTATTAGACAAAGGAACTGCTTTGTCTAAGCTTTGCCTAAGCTAAATTACGTAAAGACCTTGTCTTATTAAAAAAGTTATTAGAGTAAATAAAACTGAATACTTATTCGATTTGGTTTAAATAAGACCGACAGACAGTGGTAGACGTTATTGACGAGATACTGATCGAAAATGCATGCTTATAATTGTTCTAACGTTGCTATGCCTTAAAATCGAAAATTTCCATTAAAAATATTCTTATTAAAAAAAAAGTGTGACTAGTTAAATTAGTAAAGATAGATTCCTGTTTCACACAGGAGTAATATGTGTGAAACTCCAGTGTCGGGAGATCAGTTTTTTTTAACCTGTCTGATCCCACTGCTGGACGGGCCTGCTTAGACAAACAAAAATAAAAGATTCCACATGACGGATAGTTTTCAGCACGTAACTTGGCTTAGAAACATATATTTGAGGCATCGAGGGCTTAGGTATTCCTTTGTAACTTAAGACTCGAATCCATAAAATAGAGAGTTTTCCTTTAAAAAGTCTAGAATTAGGTAAATCTTAAACGTCTTCGTCTTAAATTCGAATCTCCAGTATTAAGTTATGATGAGAGGGAGAGATCTGCTCGCAAAGTTCCCAAGTTATGGAATTAGTTGTCGGCTCAAGTTGCGTTCGATCTAAGTAAGAGCTAAGGAAGGGGTTTGTTTGGAAACTTGTGATGAAATTTTGATCGTCAGTTCATACTATATCTTTGTGTAATGCATTAAGACTTGCGCTAATTATTCTTACTTTCTACATACATTTTTTTTTTTATCTTTGATTACGAGAAACAGATGAAAACCGAAAAAAAAACCGCAAATTGTTATTTAAACAACTGAATAAGTGAAAGCTTCGAAATATATATCCATTATCCATGCGAGAAGGTCCGGCATTGAACAGTCAATAACGATTTCTTTCATGTTTGTTAGTTTCGACTACAATCAAATCTTCTTAAAACTAAAACTAGACTTAAAATATAACATCAGTCAGTACTATGAAGTTGCAACGGAGTTTAACTGCTCAACAGTCTGATTCCATTGCATCAATGTCTTTAACGTAGTCATTAAATCTAATATCAGTGGTAATACGGAGTAATACTGTTAGTGGGAGGACTTTTCTGCAAGAGACCGCCAGACATTCATCCGCTAAGCACTAGTGTGCAAACATTACTATGTTCCGATTTGAAGGGCATTGTTTCCAGCGAAATTACTGGGCATATGAGACTTTACAGCCGATGTCTCAGGGTGACAGGCGCAGTGCAGTGCCGCGCAGGATCATGCAATGCAGGGTTCTGGGTGGTGCTGTGACTGTTATCGGTAGGCGTAGCGCTTACCGTCAGGTGAACGACCTGCTCGTATCGTCCAATAAAAAAAAAACAACTATGAAAGTAACCGATTTCTGTTTGCAAAACAAATTTCTGACCAGGAATCTAAAATGAGGACTAAGGCACGTAATATCGGGCTTATTTTATATATCGTGTTTTATTGCACAAAGAAAGAGTATCTGAAATAATTGTGACGTGTCGGTGCGATGACCGCAGAGCGTTGAACCTAGCCAGGGCCGGCTACATTCGGGGGTCACGATGTGCCACCACGCCACGTACCACTGGGGTTTCACCGCGGGAGACCGGGGGTTCCTGGGTTGACACCAGAGGCACCAACTTGGAGCTTTTCCCTATAACAGTTTCACTACTGAGTCGATTTTCTTGTATAGCCACGGGTGCGGCTCTGCACACTCCATAGTGTTTTCCCATGCACAACTTGTTTTCAAGTTCGGCAAGTTATGAAAAACAGGACAGTTGTGTTTTCAGCAAGTTTTGAGGATGTAGGGGTAAGCTTTTTTAGTTGTTAACCCGCATCGGCAACCCTAGTTGTCACTTTATCGGCTAGTTAGCAGCTAGATTAATGGTCGTGGAATCTCTAGGGGCTGTAATTGTTTTCGTAATTGAATTTAACGATCGAGAATATTTTTTTTTATTAACTATGCCAATGCGCTTAATACTGACTATTTCAAAATTAACCTCTAAATCTAAAGGTGGTAAAAATATGCTTATGGTTTTATGGCCATTCTATCTATGCCAACAATAAAATTTAAATGTCTGTCTGTGATTTCATAAAAATGTCGAATTTTTACTGAAAGCTGCTATTTCACTGCTGAGTCCGGGTCTCCCCTCACTTTCATGAACAGTAATACGCCATATACAGCACGGGGCCTGGTCCGGATTGGTGGTTAACGTACCTACCTGAGAAATAATTCTTGGTTAGGTATATGAGTTTCCTCACAATGGTTTCCTTCACTGAAAAGCGAGTGATAATTATGTACTTATGTTTTACAAGACGAACGTGCCTGCACTTGGATTAGAACCCACGACCGTCTCCTTGGAAGATATGAATATAAATATTTGTAAGCGCGATCTAAGTTGCGGGCACAGGTAATTTTACATAAGATTGCACATTTTCCTCCTTTGCCACATATTGCCCATCTATGACAGATTTTCCTCGTTATTTTCCTCATTTTCGCAACTTTTCCTTTAACAAAAATAAGAAAATCCAGCTTCACCACACAGCTACGTTCATTTATTGTCTCATTTTCGCGAGTGTTTGAAAACCCGGGAAGGTGTGAAAAAGTTAGAATAAATGTTAACATCCTTATTATAAAAAAAAAAATTAAAAAAAAACGACCAGCAGTTTACTTATGAAAGCCACAAACATAGACAAACAACGTTTTACATTTCAATATTAAAATGAAATCAACTGCGAATGGATTAAAGTTGAACTATTCAGGTACATACATGAGTTCATCACGTTTACGAGACACTGTCCAAGGAAAGCCGGGCTCCGTAATTCCGGGTGCTACTTAACTTTAATTGGTTCATGGGTTAACTGACATCTCTAACAACTAATTAAGACCGCTTAGCTGATGGCCCAGGAGCCGCTCTAGGCTGCATTAAAGGCTAGTTAATTATGTATTCAAATCATCCTTGTAACTCGGTCTGTCTATTAGTGAAAACCGAATCAAAATCGCCTTAGTAGTTTCTAAGATTAGTGCTTACTTACATACGGATAGTCGCGGCGGATACATTTAAGATCTACACTCACATTTTACTAGACAGTTTTATTAGATACCTCCTTTTCTTTTATTCGTTTTCTCATTGCTAAGAGTCGTGATGTATCCGAATATTTTTTTCCTACACGATCTGTTGTCATCTGTGACGGTCTCGGGCACTCTGGATTGCCACATAGATCTTTGTGTCCCATTGATTGGACACTAGATCAGACCATCTAATTGGACTTCGATCCCTAGTTCCCTTTCCTTCTACCTTTCCTGTCCACTGTTAATTTCTCCAAGTTGCCAGAGGGCTTCCGGGCAATGTGCCCGAAGTATTGCAATCCTCTCTGTAGGCAAATGCTCAAGTGTCTGGTTTATTCTAAGCTCCTTCAGGACGGACACATTGGTCCTATGAGCGGTTCAAGGAATGCGCATTATGCGCCGCCAGTACCACATCTCGAAATCATCGAAACGTAGTCTGTCTGCCGCTTTGATAGTACTGGACTCCGCGCCATATAAGAAAATCGGAAAGACTAAGAGTTCGGACGATGTAAATTTTTGTCTATTTTAGTATGCTTAGGTCTTCCTACACTTTCTCCAGTTGGGTCGTCGCTGAGTTCGCCATGCCAATACGTCGTCTAATCTAATCTAAGCAAGTCGTTCACCTGACGGTAAGCGCTACGCCTGCCCATAACAGTTACAGTGCCACCCAGAACTTTGCATTGCGCAAAAACTTTGAACTTTGAATATCCAATTTCCTGCGTGGCACTGCACTGCGCTCGTCACACTGAGACATCGGCTCTAAAGTCTCATATGCCCAGTAATTTCGCAGTGATGTGAAGCGGTTCCAGTATCGTTCAGCGGCCTTATGGAATTAGAATTACAGACACGGCCGTTCCTAGTTAAGTCAAGGACAGGACGCAGTGCAATTGCGCCAGACATGCTATATTTTACAACACAACGGAATTACTTAATTGCAGTTTGCAAACGCGTCTGTGACTTCTGTAATGGTTACAGCTATTGGACTGTAGATAAAATTGAGATCTTCACGTGTCACGATCACAAACATAGAGAAAATACAATTAGAGAAAAAAAGAGATAAATGGAAAAAGTGAGAAAGAGTTTATCTATCTATCTATAGATGCCGACCTGTAACTTGGATTCCTTGTATCTAAGGAATCGGGAACTACCAGGACCGTGGTCCTACAAACAACGAAAATCAGAGTAAATATCTGTGGTCCAACCAAATCTTTGTTTGCCCTGTGCGGGAATCGTTTCCGTAACCACACGCCTCGCAGTCTGCTCATCACGCACCACCCTACGGAGATCCTGAAAGATTTCTCAATTAAACTGCTATTAATTATTGAGTTAATCATTTAGCTCAAAAATTCATGGGCTTGGAAACAGCTCGATGTTTTAAATATTATAAGCTGGTCGTTCGCCTGATGGTAAGCCCATACATAACAGATTCAGTGCCACCGAGAAGAATTTTGTTTTCGTTTACTTATTCCAAGCTCTTTTTGAAGAACTTTTTTTTTAATTGTAATTTCTCATTATTTTACAAAAAAACATTAAAAATTACTGTACCTTTACCCGGCTGCCCAAAACGAAGTTTATGATTTTTGAACATTTAATCTAAATTACTATTTGGTTGGTCGCATCCTCTTTTAAATTAGTGCACCGTCGGGCGGTACCGTATTTATACCTATTAAGATTTTAAGTCAAGTATATTTTTCGCCAAAAAGTTTATAACGTTTGCAATGAATAGCAAGTCGATAGGAATTCACTATAGGCGAATATTTCAGCTATAGATGTATATAATAAGTGACCCACATCGGAACAATGGAAGCGTAAGGAGCGCGTCACTTCCTGCGCCAAACGTTGCAAAACAATAACACCGCTGTGGGCACTGCCTTTGCCAAATCGTTTGCAATTCTAATGTAAACAGGTGGATTTTCATTTCGGCGTCGAAGGCCAAATCTAAAACAACGAGGAATTGGTTAACACTTCGACTGCTGAGCCGATTTTCTTGTCTAGCCACTGTTACGGATCTGCACACACCGTTGCGTTTTCCCGTACCGCTAAAACAACTGCTGTGTTTTCAGCAGTGAACGTGTTAATATGCTTCATATCATCATCAACCCATAACGTCCCACTGCTAGGCACGGAACACCCCTCACTTTCGTGAAGAGGGTTAGGCCATAATCCACCACGGGGGCCCGATCCGGATTGGTGGATCACCTACCTACCTCTGAAATAATTCTCGGGTAGGCATGTGGGTTTCCTCGCGATGTTTTCCTTCACTGAAAAGCGAGTAATAATAACGTACATATGTTTTACAGAAACATATGTACGTAATTATTACTCGCTTTTCGATGCAGTGCAGTGCAGCGCCGCGCAGGGTTATGCAATCCAGTGTTTTGGGTGGTGCTGAGACTGTTATGGGCAGGTGTAGCGCTAACGACTTGCTCGTCTCGTCACTCAGTCAAATAAAAATAAACCTCACCCTATATTAAGTATAGGATTTATTTAAATATTCTAAACACGCAACGCCTAAAAGATTATTAATAAGCCACACAATCTGATATGTAGTTGGGTCGGTCTGGATTGTTAGTTAGGGTTTAATTTAAGCACATTCCACCTTATTATGGTTGAAGGTTCAAACTTAAGTTTTCACTGTTCGGATTTAGGGTGAACCGTTTCGCTTTCGGCGGGTAATATAATTTACAAACAGTTTTTTCGTTTTCAGATCTAGACCGGGTAACTAACGTAAATGATAACGTAATCCGCAACAATCGTAAGTCACTGTTTACGTTATTTTGTAGAGATATTGAACACGAATGCACTGACTTGCTCAAATAAGCCAATTAACCGTTAAACTGATGAGGTTAAACTGATAAACTTAAACCTAAAAATAGGTTTCTGACCTATTTGAGTAAACAGATGCATTTGTGTTTAATGTTTTTTTATAAAATATAGTAAAAATTATCTAGGATTGTCGCGAATTCCATTATTATTGAGAATAGTTACCTGGTCTAGCTCCAAAAAGAAAAAAAATGTGTGAATTTTCAATTTCCCGCCATATGCGAAACGTTCCACCTTCTTAAGCTAAACATATTCGGTATTATGGATTTAGCTCTAATATGGCTAATAATAGACCCTATTTCAGCAGTTAATAGACGCTCAAAATTAAATATTTAATTAACATCAGTGAGTCTTTAAGGACAAAACGCTAAAGTCACAGTGATGAAACTGTCCTCTCGGTCCGCTAAAATCCACTGTAAAGATCCACTGATGGATCTTTTTCCACCTTTATATCCACTATAATCCTTTATCCATGGTTTTTTAAAACTAAAGTATGTCTAAAAATCCATTGTAAAGATCCATCGATGGATCTTTTTGCACCGATTTATCCTCTTTATTCCAATATCTTCTATTTAGTATAATGTCGAAACTCTCGCCGTCGCCTGTATGACGTCCATGAATATAAATATAACACGTATAAACCCTATGGTTCACTAATTTTAATAACGCGTCAACGGAAAGTGAATGGTATTGGATATCCACCAAACTGTATTTAGGGCGCCTTTATAAATGTATCGTGCGAACGAATAGCGGGGCTCCCCGCGGGGGGCGGCGGAAGGGAGATATGAAATACATGGACTACTTACAAATAATGTGGGTAAATATATACCGGACCAAATCGGGTCTATATCGCACACAGATTAATATAAAAATATCAGAAAATCAGCGTTGTAGTTTGACCGCAGCATTATGCTAAGCTCAGGGGCCTCACCACGAACAGTTAAATCCATCCAGTTTAAAACTGAACTGCCCGGCTAACTGACACCACCAATATCGCTCAGTGTTCACAAGTCGACCAGAGACATTTATCCAAAGAGATCAGAACAATTTGTTTGCATTTATGGGAGTTTATATAGCTCCATCTTATTCTCTGTCTCTCTCATTCTCTGCAGTCTATTTTTGAGTGACGTCACGTCACGTTTGTCATTTATGAGTGTGTGGTGCCAATGTAGACCGTTCAGTTTAAGGCCTTAAAATGAACTGCATGGAATAAGAATAAGTACGTGGTGACCCCCCCAGGCCTTTTCTGACGTCACTGCGCCGGCTATCTGCGTACACTATTATCTACTCTGTGTGTCATTTTCTTGTCTTGTTTCTCGATGTGTACGTGTTTCTTATGTCAGAATAAGAGTTTTTCTTTGTCCCTTCCTTTGTCTCTTTCTTTCCTTCTTTCTTGTTCAAGAACTTCCATTATTATATGGACATTATTATTATTATTTACTGAATCAGATCAATAAAATCTACACTTCTACACTATTATTATAATGAAAACAAATGACGTAAATATTTGCAATACTGATTCGCTTCAAAAAATTTTTCACTTCATTTCTTTTTCATTGAAAAAGAAAACAGCGGGTTATTTTAATGAAAGTTCCTACAGCAAAAATAGACTTTATTTCAGGTTGTACTTTAAATGGGTACCTTTCATTCCAAAGATCTAGCACTAAAATCAGCATCATTATCATCTATCATTCTATTATCTAATCATCATCATAATATTATAATATTATCATCATGATCCATCTATCTTAGAAGTGTTTAGCAAATATGCTTGTACAAAATCTGAAAATCATGGGTGAAGTCGCGGAGCGCAGCTAGTGTAATATGATTCTACACCAATGACGAGGTTTCAAAACAAGCTACGGAATCCATAAGAATGCTTGCTTCTATTGGATAAAGTTGTTATGTAAACGTCCTAGCGGACAAGTAACGGATTCTTGTATACATTTAGCCGTCTGAGTCCATTTAAATATCAGATATCAGTCTGTGAATTAGAATTCAGTTTGGTGATTTCTGTCTTCTATCCGTTTGAATATTTATAATGGAAGAATATGAATATTTCGTACAATGATATTTGTAACGTTTATTTGTTGAATGATATGAGGTAGTGGCAGGCTCTAGGGTAGGGATGGCGATCTGAGATCGATTAATCGAAGAATCGATTTTTCGAGTAGAAAATATCGATTTTTAAATCGATATGAAGTACTGTATCGATTCACTGAATCGATATATCACCCTTGAAAATCGACATTCGATTTTTTCTGTTTTGGTATAAACCATACAATTATTTGCATTTAGTTGAATGTGCCTGAATTATAAGAGTGCTGCCGGTTAAAGAGTTAACTACTCATAAACTCGCGAGATGGCTGTATTTTTAGTATCCTTTACTCTTACTAAATGGCTAAGTGAAAGTAAAACAGTAATTAAAGAACGAAAAAGATAGTTAATTTAATAAAATTTATATTTTTCACTACTAATGCATCAAAGTTATGAGCGTTTTTAGAACTAATATTAAGACTCTGATATTATGACGTAATGTTTTCGAACGTTTCTGACGAAAGTTGCCAGTGGTTTTTGTTATAAGGAATTGATAACTATGCATTGTTTACCCACGGATTATTAATAAAGGGAGTGTGTAACGCCTATTCATAGCTTACTCACTGTATAGTAATACAGTTGTTACACAGATGTTTAACTTTTTTTTATTAGTAAGGCCGTTAGTATATAAATACTTTTTTTTTTTATAGTTGATCTTATAGTTTGATACGCTAATAAAAATAATAGCTATTTTTGAATTCCCTGATTTTATTGATAAGATATCGTTAATTGCAATATTAATCTTGTTTTTAGTAAAATTGATACAAATTTACATTGTAAACGCAAACTTGAAAAAAAGATCGATTTTTTAAGAATCGATTTTGTAGGCCTCGATTTTTTCGTGAATCGATTCATTAGACTACGATTCGAATCGATTTAAAAATCGATCTTTTTCGTAAAGAATCGCCATCCCTACTCTAGGGGAGCATTCCAGTATTCATCATCATCATCATCAACCCATAACGTCCCACTGCTGGGCACGGGTCTCTCCTCAATTTCGTGAGGAGGGTAAGACCATAATCCACCACGGGGGCCCAGTCCGGATTGCTGGATCACATTCCTACCTCCGAAATAATTCTCGGGTAGGTATGTGGGTTTCCTCACGATGTTTTCCTTCACCCAGTATTACTTAAGCATAATTTTAGTAATTATTACAACCAAAGAGTCGGTTCAGATTATCGGATGAAAAATTCTAACGTATATTACCGGTCTAAAAAGCTTTGTTCTAATATTGAGAAGCCTTGAAGACCATTGTGCTCTACATTTTGTGATGATGATTTTTCTACCATTTTTTTATATTTCACTTAATGACGAGACGAGCAAGTCGTTCAGCTGACGGTAAGCGCTACGACTGCCCATAACAGTCACAGCACCACCCGGAACCCTGCATTGCATAATCCTACGCGGCACAGCACTGCGCTCGTCACCCTGAGACATCGGCTCTAAAGTTTTATATGCCCAGTAATTTCGCAGGAAACAATGCCTGTCAAATCGGAACATAGTAATGTTTGCACACTACTGCTTGGTGGATGAATATCTGGCAAAAGTGTAGTACTTCCCCAGGCGGTCTCTTGCAGAAGAGGCCCTGATATAAGCGTTGGTTGAAGCATCGTGTTGGCAGGGTTCCAGCGAGTGGATATCTCGCTGACTATAACCCTATGAGCCCCGGGTGCGCCGTCCACAAGAGGTGTCAGCATCATTACATCTGCCAATAAACAATGTCCAGCCCTGACTGGACTACTTTATTCCCACTGGTGGGAAGATTATATATCCCTATTCCCCCATATCCACCTAGGTAGGCCAACCTGCGCCCGTCGGGGTTAGAACCGGGATTAAACCGAGATAATTAGATACCCACCCTCGAATGATAAATTGCAGGAGTTATGCTGACGCAAGTTAGGAAGAAAGAAAGAAAGAAAAAACATTTATTCTGACACAACTGCACACAACAGCGAACAACGTACTTATTAAGAGACAAAACAAGAAAATGAAAACACACGATGAACATAATAGTGTACGCAGATAGCCGGCGCGCAGTGATGTCAGACAAGGCCTGAGCTCAGCATAATGCTGTGGTCAAACCACAACGCTGATTTTCAGCTCTTGCCTTTGGTGACACACGGACTTAAAAAAGACTTCAAAAAGTGTCGTATTATACATAACATATTTAGGGCATTTTAAATAATAAAAGATAAGAAAAAATAACCCATAAATAAATTAATAAAAAGAATAGATAATCCAATAATTAGGGAGGGGTAAGAGTGTAAGTAAAAAAAGGACGCTACGCAATAATTAATTGACTTTATTTAGAAATTATTGGGACTTGGAACAATGTTTGGTGGAACCGACATTGGTTAAGCAAAAAAATCAGCTTTGCATTTCAGTAAATTTGTTTCTAGCCACCAATATTTATTACATTTCGATCGAGAATGGTGTATAGAGGACACTATTCTCGATCGAAATTTAATAAATCCATGCATCCATTATCAACAGATAATGATTGGTTAAATACTGTGTATGTGGGGAAGAGATGTGTGTGTGTATGTGGTATTGTGGCTACACCAGCAATTTACTCTTCCAGATGGTCCGAGGAATCACAACTGACAAGCGTTCACATCGAACAGTTCTTTTTGTGAATTACATTGTAATGTCGTTGCATTCTGTATTACAAAGTAAATAACAATAGCCCGGTTTTCGTTCAACAGATGCTGTTTATTATGCTCGTTATTGTATCATTGCCATCGGCTGCCTTATTACGAATCTCGCAAGCTTGCGACAGTCGTGCAATCTTCTGATCACTGCTGTCAAATGTCAAAACTAAATTCATCTGTTTCCGTAATATGATTTCTGGTGTGACATTTCGCGACTCCATAGCTGTCGCTTAGCCACTTCAAAGTTATATGTAATCCGGGGGCGGTTTCCGTAATATAATTTTAAGTGAGATTTCACGATCGATCGCATAGTGCTTCCTGTCGCTTTGCTTCTGCATATTTTTACGTAATCAGGT
This sequence comes from Campaea margaritaria, assembly GCA_912999815.1. Taxonomy (NCBI): domain Eukaryota; kingdom Metazoa; phylum Arthropoda; class Insecta; order Lepidoptera; family Geometridae; genus Campaea; species Campaea margaritaria. The sequence continues at coordinate 10,335,424 of OU538802.1, read as the reverse complement.
TGCGGTCGACGCATTCTTGGACCTCCTTCATTCGCCCGCTGACTAATGAGTTTAATGCCTGTCTGTAGACTGCAACTGCACTGGCTGTTTATTCGGCGATTTTCCCTTTGACGTAAACAACTGGCGTCGATAACAATGCGCTGTTTCATTGGTTGGACTATAATTATTTGAAAAATTCATTGGGTAAAGTAGCTAACAACCTTTAGCTCAGGAAGGACCGCGAAGAATGACTGAATTGAGGTTGGCTAATGATAACTTTGTTCAGCAGTGGGATACAGTAGGCACTGTAACTGTATGGGCAGGCGTAGCGCTTACCATCAGGTGAACGACTTGCGCGTCTCGTTACTCAGTCAAATAAAATTAAAATATGATTTACCTATAGATAGGCTAAACATAACGCAGCAAAAGTCAAATGTCCACGTTCTAAAGATAGTATAATTGTGTGATCATCATTCTACATATTTGTTCGTCATAAAATAGTCATAATAATACATTTTCATGGGGCTGTGGCCTTCTCTCTCAAATAGAGAGAAGGAGAGAGATTTTTCATGTCATTATGAAGTGGAAAATTAAAATTTCCTCTGAAATTAAATGGAAATCGTCAATTATCTTCTTTATGATCCCTTTCTAACGTTTCATAGAGTCATTATAATGTCGCACTCTAGCCCATTAAATTTTTTTTCAACTATGTATTACAGAATCATAATAATTTCAATGACAAAATCCTTTCGTGGCCCAAACAATCGATTGCTCGACCACCAAACCTTCGATTCCGATGAAAACTCGTACTTCATCCAAGTTGCCGCCTACGCCGGAACAAAAATACGTTAATAAGACCACTGAACACAATTAAATTAGGTGGCCTGCCTACGTGTATATGTTTAAAAATAAACTGAGCGAACGACTGGGCTTATAACCTTGCTGCGACGCCACTGCCCAAGTTATGCGCTAGATGGCAGCACTGGTCGCCAAAATCTCGCTTCTACGACATTTTCAGCTCAAACCGCTGGTTACAATGAACTTTTCACCTTTATTTGTTCTCTATACACGTCTTTAATACTGAAAATTACGTTTTATAAGGTAATTTTGTAAGAGCTGGTCACATTTTTAACAGTTTCGTCGTAGTGTGTTGTGAAGGCGTTTCACGTACGACGAGGTTATCTTATCACAATTTATTATGGAGATAATTTATTATGTATTCAATTATTCAATATTAATATGCGCAATTGCTTGTTATGTCGCATTATATTACGGGTTGTACGTATGTTTGTGAAGAAAAAATATGCGTCGTACTTTTATAATTTAAGTAGGTACCTACCTAACCTATCTGATTAATATCTCGCTAGCTTTATCTTACAACATCCCTAAATAGAACAAGCAATATAAAGAGAAGTAGAATACTGCGTCTCATGTCAATGAATAATATGTCGTTGCCGCTTCATTAGACATCGCGAATTCCACGGATACGAACACCTGCCTCTTATAATGTATCGTTTGATTGTCACTCGTACCTACATAGTATAGTTACATATTACATACCAAAAACGTGAATCACGGAACCTAACCGCATACCCATAAGTACGTGTGATGTGAAAACCGAGCCAACTGAATCATTTGACCGGAATTCAATGCATAAATTCAATGTAAATGCATGTTAACATGACCATCTTCGGAAAATATTTCAAAACCTGGGACAGGTCACCCAATTCTAGGTCCTTCTTGCGAAGCAAACAAGTAAAGCAATCAACGTGGCATCATAAAACTACAAATAAAGAGGCTCCGAAATAAAAACCGCTGTCAGCAAAAGGAACAACAAAATGGCGGGCGCTATTAAGCCGCGTAGCGTTTCTGAAAGCGTCGTCTACGGCGCGCGCCCCGTCCCGCTCGCTCGTAGCCGCTACGAGAGCGCGCGAGCGAGACGGCGGCGGAACCCCGTCGGGCCTCGTGCTCGTGTCAAGGTGACGTACCCTCGCACGCACACACGCGCAGCCGCCTGCGCCGGCGCACCGCGCCGAGGTTGTCCCAATTTGCGAATTTTGCTTTTGTTCTCTCACTCGTTTTTAATCGACCTCTCGATTCAGCCGTTTGTTACTTGATGAACTGAAACGTATTATAAAATGCTAATGATTAGCGCCGACCACGGTGAGACGCCGTTCCATTTAGGAGTAAGTGCGCCGCAAGGTTACTTCGGTGCTGCTTTCCGATGGATTAATGCAATTATGCGATGCTCTCACTGGTTTTTATGAGGAGATAAATCTCGGTTTATGCTGAAGTTATGTTTGGGAATACCTATGTTAATTGTTTCCTTGCCTTAATTAAAAAAAACATACAAATAAATACTATGCATTGGGGTTTCAAAATTTTGTTTTTTAAAAATACAAATGTATTCATCAATAATATCTACACGAGTCATTTTATAGTTTATGAATATTAAGCAAACCATTGCTCACCTTCTGTTGTACTTTGTAATATAAACTTACTGCTATATTCGAACATTATCTCAAGCCCACGACACCGGTACGAAAACGACCCCTCATTAATAACTTAATTTCTAAATAAATGTGCGAATTTCCGTCGCTTCGTGCTTCGAAGGGCACGTCGGAGGCCCTTGGGCGGCTTGACAATCTCACCAGAGACCGGGACTACTTAATTCGACAAACAAACATGTCAAGGTGTCCTTTAAGCCGTGTCTCCTGTGTTTTGGTCTACACACTACACAAAAATCTCTACACAAAATATTTACATTGTAATTTTTTTGATAATATTTGATGTTTTCATATCAAACAAGAAATGTTTGATATAAATGAGTGTAGAGGTTTTTGTGTAGTGTGTAGACTAAAGCGCGCGTTGGAGACACGCCTTAGTACACATCTAAATTGGTACTTATAACAGCATGACGAGAAATGAGTGGCTTGTATTGTAACCTGTGAGATAAAGAGGTTATGTTTATAGTCACTTTGTATCATATTTGTGTGTTGTTTGTCGAGATACCCATAGGTAATCTTTCAGAAATATTATTATATAGGTGTGCCCTGATATGAATCAATTCATTTATATGTAAGAATTGTAGGAAAGTGTACATTTTTGAGTGTTACGTAACACTTTACCTCGGACGTTTCATTATATCTCTCCATCCTAAGGTTGACTGAAAGAGATAACTTTTAGCGATAAGTCTGCCTAGTAAAGTTTCATCATGTGGTGTATGTTTTTTGTAAACTGGTGTGCAATAAAGTATTTTATATTAGCTAAGCTCCGCGGTTTTACCCGCCTAGTTCCCGTACCCGTGATAATACGGGGATAAAATATAGCTTATGTTACTCCCTAATAATGTAGCTTTCCATTGGTAAAATATTTTTTTAAATCGGTTTAGTGGTTGAGGCGTGAAAGCGTAACTAACAAACAAACTCCCATTCGTATTTGTAATATAAGTTACGATTACGGTTCTATCCTATTTATAGTTTGTAGGGTTTATCAGTTTTGTGTGTAAGGCGTAAGGTCTCTTATTTTGTTAGGTCATCCTATTTGTCTGTAGGTTGTTCTAAATTGTCCATTCTCAATCGATCCATGAGAAGTGGCGTCCTCTTATGTTATGAAGTGAAAATTATGTTTTCCACAAGAAATCTCTTCTCTCTTCTAATATTTTTTTTCTTGCGACAATCGTGCTTATGTTTGTACCAATGTATCAGGGCCACGAGCGCATGCAGTGCCGTGCAAGATTATATAAAACAAAGATCTGGGTGGTACTGTAGTAACAGTTACAGGCAGGGGTAGAGTTTACCATTAAGTTAACGTCTTGCTCGTCTCGTTATAAACTAGAATACAAAAATAGACATGCTTATTTTAGAAATATTACCAAGCAATGTTATAATGTTGCGAAATAAGCGTTCGTAGTTCGTAATATTACACGTACGTTATTATATGAAGAATCACAAGGCGGAGAAAAGAAAACGATAACGTAACATTTCCGTTTTCCGGTACACTCAGACAGAACTTTAAGAGCTTTAATTTTTTTGTCCTCGATGTTTTTTGGTTAAAATCAAAGAGAAAGTCGCCGGCAAATAAGGCAGTTCAAACTTGGCCATTTATCTATTGGAAAATCTTTCACACATCCTGTTAATATGTATATTTTTTATTAGACTGAGTGACGAGACGTACACGTCGTCACCTGATGGTAAGCGCTACGCCTGCCCATTACAGTCATAGCACCACCCAAAACCCTGCATTGCGTAATCCTGCGCGGCACTGCACTGCGCTCGTCACCCTGCGAGATCGGCTCTAAAGTCTCATACGCCCAGTAATTTCGTTGGAAACAATGCCCTTCAAACCGGAACACAGTAATGTTTGCACACTACTATTATATGCTACAAGACGGCCAAGAACTTGGACTACTCATAACTTTTTCACGACAGTCGACAGTGTAGTATCATAACCTTTGTTTTTAACAACCTCACTTGAGTTTCCGGAATCGATTATTTCTTTATAATCTTGGCGATTGGTTTTTCCTAGTTCTACGAAAACATGTTTGTTGACAGATCTGTAAATAACGTTATTTTCAGTAATGACTGCGCCTGTCGTTTTGATTTACTAAAACCCTAAACAATTTGAAAACAGATAATATAATAACAAGAATTAAAGTTTTTCGATGTGAAGCATCTAACGCGGCGCGTGGGATCGGCTGTTGGCATAGCGACGCGTTTGAGTTTTTCTTTCGGCCAGTATCAATAAATTATATCAACTTTATAATCATCAGCCGGAAGTCGTCCACTGCTGAACATGGGCCTTCCCCATAGAACGCCACATGCATCAACTTTATATATAAGCTTTCATTTAACTTATATATGTATGGAAGTATGTATGTTCGGGTCGGTATGTTCTTATTATATACTAGCTGCGCCCCGCGGTTTCACCCGCGTAGTTCCTGTTCCCGCGGGAATATTGGGATAAAATATAGCCTATGTTACTCGCTGTCAATGTAGATTTCCACTAGTGAAATATTTTTTTAAATCGGTGCAGTGGTTTAGTCGAAACCTTACATATTTCCCTACGAACTTTCATCCCCTATTTTTACTTAACCCCACCACCGGTAAAATTTTTACAAACTTTGAATGTCTTTTTTATTTATATTTAATTAAAAGTCTAAAAAATAAGTTTGAAGCTTGAAACTTCCATACAAACTTTCATCCCCTTTTTCAAACACTTACATTGCTTTTTTCGCATTAAAAAGTACCCTATATCCTTTCTAAGGCTCTAGACTATCTCTGTACCAAATTTATTTCAATCGGTTCAGTAGTTTAGGCGTGAAAGAGCAACAGCCAGACAGACAGAGTTACTTTCGCATTTATAATATAAGTAAGGAAGTAAGCATAGTGGACGCGCGAGTTGAATACTGAGCTTAGGGCCCATACTACACGTGCGGTTCTCCCGCCGCGTGAATCCACTCGTAAACCGCACTAGACACAAATTAATACGAAAGCTGTGAACGGCGGGAGAACCGCCCGTGTAGTATGGCCCTAAGCTCGGCGTTCAACTCGCGCGCCTATTGTTGTAGGTAACTTGGTTATTGTTTAGTAACACGAAGCTTTAAGCTCCAAGAAATAATATAATAGTGCTGCTGAGGATGCTGAGTTATCATTTAAAGTGTCATCAATAGTATTACGTATGTTAGCTATTATTTTATTCTATAACCAAGATCCTGTTATCTTCTCAGCATCATAGTTTAACTAGAAACTAGCTGCGCCCCGCTGCGTCACCTATATTGACTTTGAAAGTAAGCTGTAGTAAGCTGTTCTGTTGTTCCAGAACCTTCTAACCAAATACTAACATTGCTTCAGCCTGCTTAGTGCTGTATGAAGTATGAAACTTGTACAACTAGAAGGTTAACAGGATATATTGTGGGACTAATAATTGTAAACTAAAATTTACACATAGATAAACTCTTTATTGAAACGCCACAGAACAAAGGAAACTTTAAAAACTAAAACAATCAAAGTTCACAATTATTGTTACAATGGACGGTCTTATCACATACTCAACTAAAATTTCATTTGACAGCTCCATAGCTATTGCTATCCCTCTCTTTTTCATAAGGTTGAAAGGTGACAACAAATCATTCTATAGGACTAAACTAAAATTTTGTCCGGTTTGTGACAACTGAATTGGCGCCATTATGTAGATAGATAGAAAAACTCTTTATTGAATCATCTCAGAACAAAGGAAATCCTACTAATATTATAAATGCGAAAATTGTGAGAATGGATGGATGGATGTTTGTTCCTCTTTCACGCAAAAACTACTGAACGGATTCGAATGAAATTTGAAACACAGATAGTTTATAACCAGGATTGAGTAATAAAGTACTTTTTATCCCGATAGTATGCTCCCGTGGGACAAAACGAGAACTACGCGGGTGAAACGGCGGGGTGCATCTAGTTTAAAAACTAAAACAAACCAGTCTTAGATGATATAGATAGCCTACATGCCTGTATGTAGCCTTAGTACCTTCAGTGCTGAAAACACAACCGTCGTGTTTTTCATAACTTGCCGCGAGTGCGGGAAAACACAACCGTTGTGTTTGTTGTATGGGAAAACAATATGGAGTGTGCAGAGCCGCCGTGGCTAGACAAGCAAATCGGCTCAGCAGTGAAAGTGTTAAGTGATGTGTGATGATTTAGGTGATGTGTATGTCTTTGATGTAGTCTTGAGCTTCCATTCTAATCTCTAACTACGAGTATGTAAGGTACATTTTCGTTAAATTTGCACTAAATTTGTTATTGTGCTAAACGTAACTTGTTTCCCCAATAAAATCCGTTCACAAAACATAATAAGAGCAGGTACTTTACCTTAACGTAAATAATCATGCTGTTATCTTAAATACAAAATTTCTCAAGTTTTTAGAATAATAACATTGCGCATTCGATAGTTATAGTTCTGTTACGTGTGTTTTACCTTAATTAACCTCTAAGTAAAATAAAGAGTAACAAAGCAACGTTAGAGAACCAACGATTTCTATAAATCTCCATAGAATCTTACTCATATTATTATACCTAAAAATACAAAAGTAATTCTGTCTGTTTATCCCCTTTTTACGGCTTAAGTGCGGTACATTAACTGTGTTCTTACTAATAATTGATTTGATTTATTTATTTATTTAATTTTTTGCACAGATTAAATAGCTAGTACAAATGGCGGACTTAACGCTAAGAGCATGATTGTATCGATCATTATTAATGCTTGATTGTATCGATTTTGGTGAATTAGTATTGAGATTGTTTGAACTTCGGGGGAAGGATGTGGGATAGATAATTTTTAATGCCATAAACTGAGGTCAGCGCGGGTGAAGTCGCCGGAGGAGCTATTAGATAAGAAGGTCAAAATGTGAAATCAATGGTATTTGAAAATGTTAGTCCGCGTTAGAAAGTCCGCGCCCACTTTGCGTACATTCCCAATTTGGTTTCGTAATGACACTGTAACCTACTTTGCCTTTTTGAAATGCTTATCTCCTCTTCGTTCGTACGATTTTAATATTTGTAAAAGCTTTCGGAAATCCATCAGCGCAGCGCTGCTGTCTGCGGACCGCTTCCTCGTCACTGAATCATTTTTAGGATTAAAATAAGGAAAAATATTGGATTTGATGGCTTTTTTGTTTTTTATTTTATTTGACTCAGTTACAAGGCGAGCACGTTATTCACCTGATGGCAAGCGCTACGCCTGCCCATAACAGTCACAGTGCCACCTAGAATTTGGCATTGCATTAGTTTACATGGCACTGCACTGCGCTCGTCACCCTGAGACATCGGTTCTAAAGTCCAATATGATCAGTTATTTCGCTGGAAACAGTGCCCTTCGAACCGGAACATAAAATTGTTTTCACATTGCTGCTTAGCTACTGCTGATATTTTAGTGGTCATTAATTTAATATATCTGTACAAGAGTATACGAAAATGTTTATTCACTTTTCTATCGGAAAGTCGTTTTTCGAATGCGTCGTATCGGGAATGAATTCGTAGGAATCGGATTCGATAATATTTCGACGCTTGTGACTAGGGGTACAGGTCCCCAAAGTAAAGCAACGTTATCAGAGGCACTTTGATATACTTCTGTTTCCATTTAGCCACCCTTATCTCTACTATTGTCGAAGAGCTTCAAAGAGTTTGACAAAGGAAATTTCCCATTCATGTGCTGATTCATGGCTTAATTTCGCAGAGGAACAGAACACTCCATTAACTCTACCAACGCTGCAGAAATATTGCCGGTAGTGAAGATAACACTAAGAAACTCTACTCATTGGGTACTCTGTAATTTTTTTTTCATATCGTTTACAACTGAAGTCAGTAATAAGACTCAACATAGGACCCGCCGTTGCCCATTAATTCTTCATATAAATAAACAAAGCTTGCTTATTGACGTATCTAACAGGGATAAACAAGCGGGATAACTACGGGTTTCAGTAATTGCGTTGTTACCTCGGCTCGTTGGCGATCGGTTTTCCCCTGGCCTTCAGAACCGAAAACGATATGCATCGGCGCTGATAGCGATATCCACCGCCTTATCTAAACGTTTAATTGATTGTGGTTTAATTGTTACATAGTTTAGGTTTGTATTGGGTGGCCTCTTCCGCAAGATACCACACGGTTTTCAGATATTCATCCGCCAAGCAGTAGTGTGCAAACATTACTGTGTTCCGGTTTGAAGGGCAGTGTTCCCACCGAAATTACTAGGCATTATGAGACTTTAGAGCCGATGTCTCAGGGTGACGAGCGCAGTGCAGTGCCGCGTAAGATTATGTCATTTAAAGTTCAGGGAGGCACTGTAACTGTTATGGGCAGGTGTAGCGCTTACCATCAGGTGAACGACTTGCTAGTCTCGTTACTAGGAAAAATAAAAAATCTCCTCAACGTGTTGAACGTGAGATAATACGTTCTTGTCGGTAATTAATGAGCGATATGCTCAGTACTTCGGTCTTAACACGTAGTTTTCTTTTCATAAGCAAGTAAAACGGCAGAGCGCAGCTACTCGTGGTATAATAGAACAACCCCAATGATGTTCACTAGGGGCGTGTGTATAAAGTAAGATTTTGAATTCCCTGCGTTTAGTCTGCTTTGAAAAGACGTATCACAGGGTACATAAATTAAGTCTTACCTTTGAAAATACGTTACATCATTAAAATACGAGAGCTATACTTGAAAGTATCCCCAGCCCCTACATTCATACTGAACAGTGTACAGTCACCTTTATAATTGGATTCTCTAATTATCATTAGAGAATTCCATGAAAATAATTATTTTCATGTTTTGGGAGTGAAACTGCAACGACCCTAAATACCCAAACCGTCTGAAATATTTTCGTTCAGAGAGATTACTTAAATTCTTTGTTTGTACAATAGAGCAGGTCGTTTGTGTAATAGTAAGTGTTACCCATAACAGCAGCAGTGCCAGTTAGCACTGTGCATTGCACGATCTTGTGCGTGCGTAAACACTGTCCAAATAATTGGTTTTGAACTAAATGCCCAGTAACTTGGCTATAAATCGTGCCCTTCAAACTGGATTACAGTTATGTTGGCACACTACTACTTACTTGGCAGATTAATATCCGCCACTGGCAATAGTATTTCTCCAAGTAAAGCACTGGTAGAGTTAGTGGAGTTTCTTTTTCTTGTGCTAGATTCAGCCTTGAATCACCACTTGTAGGGGAAATTTCCTTTCCAAATGGAAACCATAATCAGTTACTCGTTAGTTTAATTTATCATAAATATGTGTTTTTTCTCTTGAGAGATTTGATAGTGTTTGACTTGTAGAAGTGCATTATTTTTGTCTACTTACAATAAATGATTTGAGTTTAGAGGTTTTTACTCAGGAAGTTTAAATAATTTTGTTTTCTTGTTTCTTCATTAAAAAATAACAACACCAAACTTAAACTGGTTAAACCGCCATAGTTAAACTTGTTTTGTTCTAGTTTTTAAGTTTCCTTTGTTCTGTGGTGATTCAATAAATTATCTATCTATCTAAAAACTATGCTGTTGTATCTCAATGGCTAAATTAAATTCTAAATAGAGCGAAATTTAATTGTATTGTCATCCACAAAAGACCTGGAGGAAAAGCCATTTATTCTATGAATACGTTATCCCGTGTACATTGCAGTTTCACCTCCGCACCTTTGAACCAACTGAACCCGATTTGCAAAATCATCTCACAATGGTTGACATTTAAACATCGACACAAAAGAACGTTGGTAGATAGATAAGTTTAATTTTAGTATCTCTCAGTAATTCCTCCTCGCGAAAGTGATGGGAGACGCGTGCTCAGCAGTGGGAGGATACAGGTGATGGGTGATGGAGACATGTATGATGATGATGATGAACATTAATTTGGATTTCCGGTGGAAGTAATGTACTCATGGATCACAGACAGATACACTTTTGAGAACTGTGTTTTTGGCAAGGAAGTTTTATTAAAGTTAATAAACTCAAACTCAAATCATTTATTGTAAATAGGCAAAATATTACACTTAAACACGTAAAAAAAAATAATATCTTATATATAAGTATAGAAATGCAAAAAAAGAAATCAAAATATTATGATCTAAGAAACTAATGATTATTATCTAATTATGGTTTGAGTTAGAGAAAGGATATTTCCCTTTCAAGTGGTGACTCATGCCTGAATCTCGCACAGGAAAAGGAAAACTCCATTGACTCTACCAGTGCTTCGGAAATACGCCCGTTAGAGAAGATAGCACCAAGAAACTCTACGGCGAAGTCATTTTTTAAATTTTAGACATTCTTTTTTTTTTTTAAAGTAATGATATACAATATAAAAATAAATTATTCTATTGACAATATTATGATATACCATCATTACCAAACTATTAAATTACATTATTGAAATTGTATAAATTACGTTACTTATCATTATCATGGAGATTGGGACATTGAGGCCATGCATTTTTGTCTTTAACATAGTCATTAATAGTGTAATAGGCTTTCTTTATGAGATTAACCTTAATAAATGTTTTAAATAGAATCTATACTTAATTGGCAATTTATCACTATGGTTTTGTTCACCAAACCGTCCACGCTTTCAAGCCATGACATAATTTTGTAACAAATAGATAACCCTAACGAAAATCTGATCTTTTTATCTTATGGACCATACTTGAAAGAATAAAAAACCATGGGTTTTTTTCTGTTTCACTCACTCTCGTGTACGTGTATTACTTAGGAGTGAGTAATAGAGCTGTGAGACAGCTGTGGCCGTTTATCTTCCTTCTATAGCTTGTTCTTATGCTGAGGTTTTTGGAGCGCAGTGGCATAAGCCGGAAAAACCAAAGTGCATCGTTCGCTGTGAGTCGCTTCGTGTCTTTTGTTAACTTTTGTTATTTTCCCGATCTTACAGTATATTAAAATGTAATGTTTGTCAGTTTAGACGGGAATTCAAAACCTTTGAAAAATTACTTAAAACAATTTACGAAAATGGTGCCAATTCTATTGTTACAAACTAGTTTAAATTTTAGTTTAGTCTTGACTAATGATTTTTTGTCACTTTCAAACCTTACGAAAACGAAAGGGATGTCAATAACTTAGAGCTGTCAAATTATGTTTTAATTAAGTTTGTGCCAACAGAATAGGCACCTGCTGCTAGTTAACGGTGGCTTATTAATTAATAACCATCTATTATTAATTAATAACTGGAGATTTCTTTATAATCGAACATCGTTACGGGAGCACTGCCTTCATCTTCCTCAATTATATAGATATCAGATTACGTTTATTTTATATCAATTCATATGCAATGAAAATAATGAAAAGGGAAACCTTATCTAAACCTGAATCTTCTGAACCAAACAAAATGTCGATCTATAAGAAAACTGGCTGCGATTCCGCGTTAAATATAAATTTATTACCTATTCTACTAATTATTCTGTGTCCTAGTTACATACATACCTACATAAACCACACCTTACATACCTTATTATATGAATTTTGGACCCCTTAGTAGTAGACTCTTTTGTTTCTAGATAGTTTTCTCATATTGGTAAATTGGCTTTCTCAATGAAAAGTCTATTACTAATATCGTGGCTGTTCATAATCAGCCCAAATCCGCCCACTGCTGAGCAATGGCCTCACCTCGCTATAATCCATCACGAGGTCCGCTCCGGATTGGTGGATTATATGCACCCGCAATAATTCTCGGGCAGGTGGGTTTCCTCGCAATTGTTTCTTTCACCGAAAAGCGAGTAATTATTACGTTTATTGCGACTATTAGTTACACACATACACACATCTTACATACATTTATTTATACTATGTGTCTGTATAGTCACGCCTTTTTCTAGTCTGGGTAGGCAGAGACTACATCTTTCCCCATGCCACGATCCTGACACGCCTCTTTCGCTTCTCCCACTTTCATAAGTTCCCTGCATACATGCTCGCCGGCTATAGGTACTTTTGACTTGGCCTTTCTTTAGAACGTCCTGTACGTTCGCCTGCGCCGACCCCTACCGGCTGACCCGTGCATACGTTTCATACATCCTCCCAAGGCGTCGATTAGTTATCCAATATTATTATATGTATGAGCATTTCGCAGCAACATGGAAGTGCATCGCTGAGTGTTTACAAAATACTAGCGTTTATTTATAGTATTCTCACTGCGTACGCGCACGATGCGTCGGTTTCTAAGCGAGCGCGCGGAGAAAGCGCACTTTCCACCCCATCTCGCCGGCAGCGGAGCGTGGCGCGCCTGCGACCAGCCGATCGATTCAAAACGCCATTTTTCTGCGACAGCTAGTAATTTCTTTATTATTTGTGTTAATTCTATTTTTTTTTTAATGTTGGTCTCGGAGCTAGATCGCAATGATGTTAATGTTTGAAAGATTGCTTATGTTAAAGTGCTTTTTAAATTTCAAAAAGTATTTTCGTTTTTGGAGCTAGACCGGGGGTAACTATTGTAAATGGTATTGGAATTCGCGATAATCCAAGATTATTCTGGTTGGTGATTAATTCAAGGAATTCTGGAAGAAATCGCTTTTAGCGATAAAACTGCCCAAACTGGGTTTATTTTTTGGTATACAATAAATAGTTTTTTCTATTCTTTTCTATTATTTTTCACGTTATTTTGTAAAGATATATATATAACACATAAAATATGCCCCTGATTACACAATGCAGTCAATAAACACCGGAATCATCATTTCGACTGTTTATGGGCTTATTTGAACGATATGATACATTAGTGCTAATCATTACTAAAAATAAAATATAGAATGATCTACGGTTGTCGCGAATTACATTATCTTTTATATTATTTACCCGGTGTAGCTAAAAAAACAAAAAAAAACTATTTGAAATTTAAATTTGCTGATATTAGCGAAACGAACCACCTTAGAAATAAATATTGTTTGGAGCCTAAAATGTTAAAATTAAAAGCCTATCGACAGTTGGATAAATCGCGCATAATGTCGACTCAGGATGTCCGGGGCATTGCACCGGACCCTAGCTTTAATATTTAGGGCAGTTTAGAGTCTTGGAATCGTCTATGTTGACCCTATAGTGTCCTCTCAATGTAGAACACACACAAAGCTATGCTAATCGTACTGAATTATTTTGAGTACAGATTGGGGTTTGTGAACTGATAATGGATAATTATTTTATTATAAAAAGAAGGCATTCAGGGCGATCTCGTGTTAAGTTCGTGAAAATTGCTTCTGCATTTTTTAATATATGTAAATCAATGTGAAGTCGATGCTTCGGTTCAAAACGGTGGTTCTTCCTTTGTAATTCTATGGGCTATTCTTAAAGTAGTCATCGGAACACCTCGCGGTAGCTTGTTAAAGTTCTCCATGGTTAATTTAAATCATTCGTCCACAAAATTGTATCAAAACCTTCCAGAGAACGCAGGTAAATGAGTACCTATCTCGTTAATTTCCATTCGCAAATTGGTTATAACTTTTATCATGGCGCGTCACGACGATCAACAAAGGCACATCGCACCGGTGATCGGGCGGCACTCGTCGGCCGGCTAGAGGCGCTTGCGATTGCGACGTTGCCACGCGGCTGCAGGAATGCGGCCGCGCGTTGCCAAGTCGCATCTCGGCCGCGCGATAACAGACTGCATTGGGCGGCCGCAGGGGAACGAATTCCTGCGCCATTTTGTTATGTATTGTACTCTGCTTACATGGACGAGGCGACGTTTGAGAAGTTCCATTTTCAAATGCGACATCTTTCTTTTCTTACCTGCCTGATTTTGTTGTCATGGACGAGGAGTTCCATTTTCAAATGTCATTTGGTTTTTTCTCTTACCTGCCTGATTTGTTCTTTTACATCCTACTAATATTATAAATTTGAAAGTTTGTGAGAATGCATGGTTGGATGTTTGTTACTCTATAGCGCAAAAACTGCTGAACGGATTTGGATGAATTTGGGCACATCAATAGTTTATATACAGGATTGAGTAATAGGGTACTTTTTATCCCGATAGTATGTTCCCGTGGGACAAAACGGGAACTACGCGGTTGAAACCGCGGGGCGCAGCTAGTATATTATATTCATTCTTTTGTACATACACATAGAGTATATTTTTATTTGTTTTTTCAAGGTTCTATTTAATCCCATGTTTAGGATTACATAGGCTTATATTTTACTTAAATAATAAATTAAAATCAAATTAATTTGACAACTCTAAAATGATCGTCGTCGTCCCTTTCATAATATAAGTGACAGCAATAATATTTAAACTGTCATAAAACAATAAACTTTAGTTTAGTTTGTTCCCAATAAGGACACCGCTATCTTTCCACTAAACTAAACTAACGTAACAAGTCTTAAGCAACTTAACTCACATAAACTAGATCGTAGAAGCTAGATAGATTAATATCGAAACGCTACAGAACAAAGAAAACAAGAAAACTGGGACAAAAACAAATTTTTATAATTAGTGTCACAATGAACAAAATTAATAAATCGAGCCGAAGCTTTGCTAACTACCTACTACATACGAAAGTTGGACAACCGACAAACCATTACAGACCAATCCAAGTGAACAACATTTTTTCACGAGGAATGACCCTTAACTAAGTGTGATGACTAAGTATGATAATGACCCTTAACTCGTAATTCCTTATTCTCTAAATACAGGGATGTATTTAGAGAATAAGGAATTACGAGGACCATGGACCCAAAAACGTCCAGACTCAGAGCATTTGCTCTGTCTCGTGTATTTACCCGTGGTCCACAGAAATCTTTGCCCTGCGCGGCAATTAAACCCCACGCTTCGCAATCGGCTGATCACCCAGCTGTGTCACGGAGGCCGCCAATGTTCCGATTGTGTACCATACCAACATTGTAACAATATTGGTACGTAGAGAAGTAGTGCCAACCTGCTCTAAAAGGCTGGCCGTATAAAAAGGAATTCGATTCGACACTGCTAATGAAGTCTAAATGCGGTTTTAATGAAGGTGACCCTACTAAATTATTGATGTCTATTAGACCTATTGTTGCGCTATTGGGCTGCGTACCTAACAGCTAAACGATCTTTTTTTTTTATTTTTTTTTACCTGGGGAATGCATTACGCATACCACCAGACCCGGGTGAGGGCTGGGTGGTTATGTGGGACTCCCCCGCTAGCTAATCTGACGGGTATACCCACTAAACTCCAGGGTGTTCCACCGGGACGCGGTACAGTTTTCTTGCAAGAACTCTGCATTTCCCAAGTAACAAACAACCTGTTTCACTTGGGAATAGTGAAGCGATCAACTAACAACTGAATATCACGACAAAAAAAACAATGTCAATCGCATATCCATCGTTAGAGTCCTGAGTTCATACAAAAATCTCGTAGAAGAAAAACATTTCCCGTTTTCCTCTAATTTCCCAATTTTCATCATAACCTAATTCGGATTATAAGAAACATTTTAAAACAGGAGCCAAATCAGTCTATGCGCTTACCAACGAACAGCATTTCCTTTTTTTATTTATACACTTGCAGCGCCCCGCAGTTTCACCCGCGTTAACTAATATCTTCACGCCAAAACTACTGAAGGGATTTTGATTAAATTTTGTATTCAGACACTTTAGACCCTGGAATGGAACATACGATACTTTTCATTCCGTAAAAATGTACGGTTCCTGTGCGATAATGGCTATCGCGGGTAACACCGCGGTGCGCCGCCAGCAACAAATATAGCCTATGACACTCACAAATAACGTGGTTTTCTATTAGTAAAAAAATTTTCAAAATCGATACAGTAGTTCCAGATATTATCCCCTACAGCCTCACAAAATCACAAAATTTACCTCTTTATAATATTATTATAGATAGATAGATAGATAGATAGATAGATAGATAGATAAACTCTTTATTGAAACACCACAGAACAAAGAAAACTTAAAACTAGAACAGAACAAATTTTACAATTAGTGTCACAATGGGCGGTCTTATCGCTCAGAGGGATCTCTTCCAGACAACCATGCACGGAGAGGAGTAATTAGTACATCGGACGGTGGCTTTCCTTATATACATAGAATAAAATAAATAAATAAATATATACATATTATACACAAAATTAACTTAAATACATAGTAACATAATAGATAAACTTAATATATACCATAATATAATAAACATACATACCTACTAATACAAATGTATAATATGCAGCAACTATATAGAGTATAGAGATAGATAGATGGCTTACGGGTGTCCAGTTTGTATGAAGCTTTTCAAAAAAGCTGTAATTTATGTATGGGGTGGCTACTCCTAGTGTAGGGTAATGAATGAGACACAGGCGCTTGCGTCAACTCTGCGGGAGTGGAGTGAATGGTGGACTAATGAATAAGTGAGGATACCCCATTAAAGTGGGAAATTCACCACGAATCTTATTACCCCTAGTTTAATAATACAAACCAGTCACAATAACATAGGTTGTGACGCCAACTGAGATTTAATGTGAGGGTCCAAAAAGACTTGAATGTTTTAGCACTAAGCTTGCTAATCCTTTTTAGAGATGAGCTCACGGATTGGACGTTTAAATGGTTTTGTCTTGTTTAAGACAAACCTCGCCTTATTTTAAGCTAGAAGTTTTTTTTTCATCACATTTTTATCAGCGCCATCTGTCACCGTCTATTTAACGGAATCTGGAACGTGAATATCACCAACTTCAAGACGTCCAATTAAGTTAAAATTTTGCACACGTATTGAGGACCGATGACAATACAATAATATAAAGAATCGCGTGTTTTTACCCTTCTTTTAAACTATAATTTATTTGTGAGTTGATTTGTAGTTTTCGTTTGTTCTCATTAGTCTGTAAATAACATTAATTTATTCAAACTTTAATTCCATTTCATATAGGGTTGCCATCCTTCCGGGTTTCCCCGGATTTGTCCTAGCGGAGCGGAGCGGAGTGTCCGGGCGGGGCTTCATCTGTTGTCCGGGCTTAAAATATAAAATAATTCAAAAGGTGATTTATGACATTTCAACTGTGTTTTATTACACTGACTATGTTTAAAAAAAACTTTTGACATGTCCGGATTCCGTGCACTAAAATCCGGAGTTTTCAGGCGTCTTGTACTGGTTACCAAATTTTAGAGCAGGCAACCCTAATTTCATATACACTTTGTAACGATCGTCAAATTAACTTCACTCATAAAAACTTTAAATGGCTACAATTTAAGTATCAACATTTTGACAAGGCATTTAAGCTTTTAAAGCTTTTTTAAATGAGATTATAAGTTTCGGGAGTTTAAGCTTAGGCTCTTAAGAGTTATATCTAGGTTTATAGCCTTCTAGGCGTCTAGAAAAGGTGATTCTAGTAAAAAAGTCTTAAGTCACTTGTCGAACATTTATCGACTTATTATCAAAGTACGCCACGAAGTTAGTCAAAACAAAAAACAGATATAAATAAATTGCGATATCAAAAATATGTACTAATTATTAATAAAAAAAATACAAATGTTGCCATGGAAAATGAGTTACTTTAAAGTGAGCTAAAAAAGAAAGAAAAGGTACCTTATACAAAGTATACTTATTAGAGTAATTAAGCTAAAACTCGAAGGGTAAAGTAAAGAAAGATGTTAAGTAAAGTATTAATTAAAATTTAGAGGTCCGAACATTAATAGAAAATACGAAAAAATATTACATTTTGGGCCCTAACTACACGGACGGTTCTCCCGCCGTACACAACTGACATGATAAATTGTATCTAGTGCGTTTTCCCGTGGCAGGAGAACCGCCCTTGTAGTGTGCGCCTTATGGTCGAATTCATTGAAAAACACAAATGCAACAATGCACAATGGAATGCTTTGCCTTCGTCTGTGTTTCTGTCTAAATTTAACCCTGGGTTGTTCAAGTCGAGAGTGAATAGGTACCTCCTAGGTGGGCGTGCTTCACCTTCGGCCACATCGTCACTTTCCATCAGGTGAGATTGGTCAAACGCTCTCCTAGTACGTAATAAAAAAAAAACCAAAGAAAAAACGCTTAGTATCTACCCTGTTAAACCGCTATCCCTAAATAACGGTTAACGCGCGTGTGTAATGTATGTAACAATGATTCACAAACACACCGACCTATTTATTGCAGGTCATTTAAACTAAAGCATTGTCATGCTTATATCCGCTTGGGGCATGGCAATATCATTAGTTTGTAAACCCCTTGTAATTGTTTTCTACAAGAGTACCTGGGACAGAAAAATGAAAATTAATATGAAAAGCTTATTGATAACACATATTTTAAATCTTATTTTAAAACTAGCTTTATAACGGTAAAACTTGAATAGACAAATAATACTTTACTATATTGTGTTGACTGTACTATATTCATCTAGCAAGCAGCATTGTCCGAGCATTGCTGTGTGCCAAGGCACTGCTTCCAGCGAAATTATCGGACATATGAGGCTTTAGAACCAATAGGGTGAAAAGCGCAATGCAGTGACGCGTAACATTCTACAATAAAATTTTCTGGGTGGCACTGCAACTGGTATGGGCAGACGTGGTGCTTACCATCAGGTGAACAACTTGCTCGTCTCGTCACTCAGTAAAAGCGGATAACTTGGAGTTGAAGCACTTGAAGATTTTATCGATCTGTCCTAAACCTTCATTGAGTAGGTAATATTGTGTGTTCACGAACAAGCCGTGAATACTCTACCTACACCAGTACAGAGTATAGAGGTAAAGTTTATTTTTGGTGTAAGTTTCATTTATTACGGGAAATCTCTGAAAGTACCTGACCCGATTCTGAAAATATGTCATGCAAGGAAAGCTACCCAACGCTTCGTTTTATTCCGGGAAAATTCCAAGTTTCTGCTGAAAGCGGGAATTTCAAAGTTAGAAAGGTAATCTCTGGAACTACGCAAGATTATGTAATGCAAAGATCTAGGTGGCATTGTAACTGTTATGGGCAGGCGTAGCGCTTACCTTCAGGTGAACAACTTGCTCGTCTCGTCAGTTCAATAAAAAAAAACTTATCTGATTACGGAAATTATTAACTAAATATCCCTGAGTCTTATAGGCTATTTTAATTATTTATGAAAATTAGTTTAATCACAATATTTCCAAAATTGATATAAGAAAAAAACAACCTGAATGTCGCGGTTAATAGCCAGTTTGTACATAAAACTAATAACCCGGTTAGCGACTGAAATACCCCCTCCCCCACAACCCTTAAAAGGGCTTCGGCTCAATTAATAAGTTATACAATTTATATTGCCTTATTTAGATTTAAATTAAGGTTAGGATGCATTTCATCACAAATTCATCTACTCGAGGGGCTTAGGTAAAAAGCCAGAATCTTTTCAATTGGTTCTTGTGAATAAATAAACAACGCCTCATGATCACTCATATAAATCCTGACCCCTAACTAAGAGCCCCTGTGTCTTGGGAATCAGGACCATGCCAATTTTACTAAAATAACAGACGTAAGCTGCCAAAATGAATCTAAAACTAGAATTATCATGAGGGTCAAAAATATATATAAGTCCCTACCCAGCGGCCTAAGTTTTCCGCCCGCCTAGCTTCGTTAGTGATTGTTTCCTTGACCTAGTTACAAACTGTATAGTTCATTACTAGATGCCTCGTGGCTTTAATGGAATCATGGATCGTGGCTCCACGAATAAAAAGTAACGTATCTATTATTTCGACCACAATATAAAGTATCTATGTATCCATATCAGCCTACGTCAACCCACTGCTGAGTATATTATAGGCATTATCATGTGCATGCACTCTCCAGTCCTGTGCTAAGCGAATCCGCTATCGTCCTGCCTGTTCGATGACATCGTCTGACCATCGAGCAGGTGGTCTGCCTTTTAGTGGCTATCCAAACAAATAACCCGTTCACTTATTTCGAAACTGGGTACCAATAGAGAGTCTTTCGAACATTTTTAGTATACCAGATGGCCCGCTAAACGTTCTGCCTTTTACCACCTATCGGATCCTTACATGCGGTGGTAACTAAGTGGGAGAACGTCCGCCTTCCAAGGAGAGGGTCGTTTAAATCCCAGTGCAGGTTCGTACCAATGAGTTTCCTGTAAAACATACATAGCTATAAACCATCGTCGTCTCGACGAAACAAATACATAATTATATAGTTTTAATGTGACCTCAATCGATAAAATCGTTTAGAAGTTACACATCTCCAGACGCACCAACGATTATAATTAATTAATAATATATTCGAAGCATTTATTAAACGACTCCAAAGAGGAGGTGTTTCGGAATTAATCTGTTTTTTGTGTGTGGTTTAGATTCTAAACTTTAGAAGATTCCATAAAACTTTATTCGGAGAGGTATATGTCCAAGGTTACATTTCATGAAAATTGGTGCAGTAGTTCTTGCTAGGGAAACCTTTGTGGCCTTATTGATTTCAAGAATAATTTAGTTAGTCTCTTTGACCCAGTTACAAACGGAGACGGCTACTCGTAGAGTCACGACTGATTATTAATTTATGGCAAGAATGAGTTCACCTAACGTTAATTAATTAACTTATTTCACCAATTCTTGTTCCTAGGTCTATAAATAAAATTAAGAACTACGAGGTCTGAGAATCTACATCCATTATGTCTCATCCATCTTATCTTTTCCTTCCGAAAAGTTGTCCATCGTCACGGTTGATTTACTCACGCTCCTTGAATATAAATACATTTATGTGTAACCAGGGAAACTATAGAAAAGCTCGAAGGGAAGGGAATACTTAGTAACGGTTGCTTTGTGGCCGAATGCTGACCCAATTTGAGGCAGTTCTTGCAAGGATAAGCAAATCGGTCAGAGAGATATAGAACAAGACATAAAAGATGGTTGAACGATAAAATATCCATTTTATAGTCCCTATTAATCGATTACTGATGGAAAAAAACAGTACTAAATAATCCGATGTCTTGAAGGAGGTCAAAATCATGTTCAAAGTTTCCGTTACATACACACATACTAACATACATGTCTACGCTAGCTAGAGGCTTTATTCATATAAATGTAACTAATGTCACTTAGTACTGCGCAGTACAATATTGTAGTGCGCAATTTTCCTAAATGTTACGTAACTTTTTATGAATAAAGGGGTACGTGTTGGCATGGGTTACCACCGCCCTCAAACCTTTTACCAAGGCCCCTTCAAGTTATACCGGCATGTTCATGTGGCAGTGTTCTTTGACCGCCAATCTGATTAGGCTTGTCGTGTTACCTTCATCATCATCGTTACGGTTGTAGGTGGCATAGATAACTTAACAGTCATCATCATCGTCATCAACTACCCATATCGTCCCACTGCTGGGCACGGGTCTCCCCTCACTTTCGTGAGGAGGATTAGGCCATAATCCACCGCGGGGGCCAGATCCGGATTGGTGGATCACATACCTACCTCCGAAATAATTCTCGTGTAGCTATGTGGGTTTCCTCACAATGTTTTCCTACACCGAAAAGCGAGTGATAATTACGTACATATGTTTTACAAGAAACACATTGGTTCGTGCCTGCACTGGGATTTGAACTCACGACCTTCTGCTTGGAAGGCGGACGTTCTCCCACTAGGCTACCACCGCTTTTCTTTTTTAACTTAACAGTAGGTACAACTAATTAACACAAGTCGAATAAAACGCACGGCTCCTGCAGAGCGCGCCAATATTTTCATGGACGTGCTCTCGACAGATTTTAATTAAAAAGTTGAGAGGAATCGATCTGAATATAAATGAAACAAATAATGAAATAGTCACGGGAAATCCACGTAAACGTTACAATGTAGTTTCAATGTCACGTTGCTCAAAAGGCATTCAGTATTGAGATATGAAAGCGGAGAATGAAAAACTACGAGTTTCTTGATGCTATTTTCTGTAACGGGCTATTTCCGAAGCGCTCGTAGAGTTCAACGTGTTTCCTTTTCCTGTGCGAGGTTAAATCATGAATTAGCATTTGAAAGGGAACTTTTCCTTTCAAGCTAATAAATATAATCAGTTACTTAGTTCAGTTATTAATTTAGTCAATCATATTTAAAGATTTTATTCTTATTTGTCCATGAGACTTTAATTTTAACGTGTCCCTCACACGTTATTGCCTGCTTACAATAACTGTTTCGAGAATTGGACACGTAATTTTAAGTAATTAGTAAGAAAGCAAATACAAACCGCTTAACTGTAACTGCATATAATCATCATCAACCCAGCCTATTGTTGAGATTAGGCCGTAACTACATGTAGCTAGGATAAACATGCAATTGTTGTTTTCTTTAAAAGAGGATAATATATAATTTTATTTAGGCAATGAACTATATAGCGGTGGCATAAGCGGTGGTAGCCTAGTGGGAGAACGTCCGCCTTCCAATCAGAAGGTCGTGAGTTCAAATCCCAGTGCGGGCACGTGCCAATGTGTTTCTGTAAAACATATGTACGTTATTATCACTCGCTTTTCGGTGAAGGAAAACATCGTGAGGAAACCCACACATACCTACCCGAGAATTATTTCAGAGGTAGGTAGGTGATCTACCAATCCGGACCCCGTGGTGGATTATGGCCTAACCCTCCTCACGAAAGTGAGGGGAGACCCGTGCCCAGCAGTGGACGTTATGGGTTGATGATGATGTTGATGAATGAACTATATTGAAACGATACACGCGATCGATTCATATTTCTCAGTTTTTGTAAAAATCTTGACAGAAGTGTGTGACAAATACCTTAAATAATATATCCAAAGGACCACGCACGCTCACGCTTATCCTTCTGGCAAATATATATGATCGGCTGTTCGTATAACGGTAGTAAACTCGCGATCTCAGACCATATTAATCGGCCTATTTCCAACCATTTCTAATGCGTTTTGGTCTAAACACTACACAAAACATTGTAATTTTTGACAACATTATCTTGTATGACGTGAAAACATCCAACAATTTGGAAAAAAAACAAAAATTAGAATGTTTTATGTAGAGGTTTCTGTGTAGTGTGTAGACCAAAACACTCACAAGAGACACGGCTTGTCGCAATCACTAGTGTAATGTGTATCGTTCGTCCCCCGCGACCTAAACCAAAAATTTAAGATTTTTTGTTTGGATTGTTAGACACGTGCCGGGTCCTTATAGTATAAAACGTCCTTGTACATACGTTTCCAGCACCGATAATTTAGCATGTAACATACGTGGACGTTCAAACCGACCGCAAACTCGTTCTCGTATTTGCGCAATGGGGACCTTGGACTTTCAAATCCATCTAACTACGACCGGGGCCTGACTTCAAACAACTATTATTTGTGCAATCGATTTTGGGAACTTTTGTGTTTGGATGGGGGTATACACTACTATTATTGTCATAAGGTCTATTTTCCGACTTAAGGTAAGTTTTAATAAGTCAATATACTTTAAAGGACATGGTTGTCTGGAAGAGATTGCTCTGAGCGATAAGACCGCCCATTGTGACACTAATCGTTAAACTTGTTATGTTCTAGTTTTTAAGTTTTTCTCTGTTCTGTGGTGTTTCAATAAAGAGTTTATTTATCTATCTGTCTATCTCATTTTATACATTGACTGATATATTATACATCCACCAATCCGGACCGGGCCCTGTAGTGGATTTTGCCCTAATCCTCTCACGAAAGTGAGGGAAGACCCGAGCTCAGCAGTGGGCCGATATGGGTTGATGATGATGATTACATTGACTAGGTTTCACCCCCAATTTTGTCTACGTGGATTTCTTGACTAATACCCGCGACCATACCTAGTCATTATACAGGCTGTTACAGAATGGCCGTATAAGTACTCAGCGGGCTTGTTTCGATCAAGCATGTGAATTGGTTTACGCGTGCAAAGGTTGAATACGTCGTATTTATATAATTATGTTTAACTTTGAAAATTGTAGACCATAACTTTTTTTTTTACCTACTTATCGCACCACACCTAAAAGTGGGTAGGTATGAATATCTAACCTTGTCTGTCGGACATACGTGCGCCGGAAATACCCGAATACCCTGCCCCGGTTCTTTATAGGGTATTATGTAACATCCTGTATAAAAAGCTCAATATTCCCGTGAGTTAGATCCGAATGTCATTATATTGGTTCTTATAGTGTCATAGACGCAGATGAGATGGTCACAACATGCGGATAGATGGTCAGACATACTGTCAGAGCAATATACTATAATTATTGACTAGCGGCGCCCCGCGGATACAACCGTAGAATTTCCATTTTCCCGCAGGAACTTTACATTTTCTCTGAATAAAACATAACTTATAGCACTTAGGGATAATGTAGCTTCCTATTAGTGAAGCAATTTTTCAGAATCGAATCAGTAGCACGGAATAAATAATAGTTCCGAAGATTCATCATCAACCCATATCGTCCCACTGCTCCCCCCCACACACTTTCCCGAGGAGGGTTAGGCCATAATCAACTACAGGGCCCGGTCCGGATTGATGGATAACATACCAACCTCTAAAATAAATTTCGGGTAGGTATGTGGGTTCCCTCACGATGTTTTCCGTCACCGAAAGGCGAGTGATAATTACGTACATATAATTTACAGAAATATATTGGGTACGAGCCCGCACTGTGATTAGAACTCACGACCTTCTCCTTGGAACACGTTCTCTTACTAGGCTACCACCGCTTCCGAAGATTACCATTATGTACAAACCCCCAAAGAAGCTTTACATAGTACCTCTGAATATTACTCGTATTAGTGTTGGTGTAAGATATTGTTGGTTTTTTTTTAATTGACCGAGTCACAAGACGAGCAAGTCGTTCACCTGATGGTAAGCGCTACGCATGCCCATATCAGTTACAGTGCCACCCTGAACTTTGCATTGCATAATCTTACGCGACACTGCACTACGCTCGTCACCGTGAGACTTCGGTTCTAAAATCTCATATGCCCAGTAATTTAGCTGGAAACAGTGCCCATTAAACAGGAACACAGATAAACGCTATTTTCGAGACTTTGCTTGTAAATTTCGTCTTTGTAGTTGGCTCGTAAGGATGAATATCTACAAAAGCAAATGATATTCTTTCATTTTGTTACATCTTTTTCTTAGATAAAATTGAAAGTTTTCA
This sequence comes from Campaea margaritaria, assembly GCA_912999815.1. Lineage (NCBI taxonomy): Eukaryota > Metazoa > Arthropoda > Insecta > Lepidoptera > Geometridae > Campaea > Campaea margaritaria. Next base: position 10,309,911 of record OU538802.1, on the reverse strand, counting down.
AAATATCTATATTATATTGAACAATTAATTAACCAAGCTTTGGTTGTCTGAACTGATAAAGGTTAACGACATTTCTCCCAATACCTGTCTAGTGTCTAGTCTTAAATTAAGTAATTAATGCTCCCCTCTAGGAGTAGGGAGGCAGTATCTCCAGAACGGCCATTTTTCGAAGAAAAAATATAGCGGCTTCAATTACAGAACTGATACCTATTGTATATCTCAACTTACTGAAAATAATGACCATCATAATTAACCGATATCGGGCCACTGCTAAGCACGAGTCTCCCTTAACTTTCGTGAGGAGGATTAGGTCGTAATCCACCACGGGGGCCCGGTCCGGATTGGTAGATAACATATCTACCTCTGAACTAATTCTCGGGTAGGTATGTGGGTTTCCTCACGATGTTTTCCTTCACCGAAAAGCAAGTGATAATTACGTACATATGTTTTCACAAGAAACATTGGTACGTGCCCGCACTGGGATTTGAACTCACGATCCTCTCCTTGGCAGGCGGATGTTCTCCCACTAAGCTACTACCGCACAGCTAAAATAATTACCATCATTAATCAATTTAAACCTCTCTCGTCTTGTTGAAGGAAGGCGGTATCCCATCAGAGCATATCTTATATTATTTGTAAGGTTACGACTTCATCTAAACTGACATGTGATACACCTGTAATAATTAAATAATCCTAGTTCTGCGTAACCTAGTCGGCGTAAAGCTCTTCTTATGTATCAAAGTTTTCTAGTGTAACGAAGAAAAAACCAGCCAAGTGCGAGTTGGACTCGCGCACCTAGGGTTCCGTACAAAATTGTAGATTTTCCAATTTTATCCTTCACCCAAGAATTGACGTTTGCCACATATCATGGTTCTAGATCAACTGGAAGTACCCTATAGGTATTAATTCCCTTGTGAAATCGCTAAATATGCGAAAATTTGCAACATAAACGGTCATAATATCCTTAGATCGCATTGACTTATAAGTTATATTTTTTCACAGCTGAAAGAGACCGTAGACACAAGTATATGATATAAATTTGAACTTGTTAATTCTACGCGTTCTGGAGAAAAAGGATCTTGACAGACAGACGGACAACAATGTGATCCCATAAGGGTTACTTTTTGCTTTTGAGTTACAGAACCCTAAAAAGGGCTAAATTGAGCTAAGAAAATAATTGACGAATTTTTATCGTACTTTATATATTTTAATTAAAGCATAAAAATGTAACTTGAACAAGTTGAAAATAAATCATTTTTAAGACTTATCTGAGAAAGTCAGCCGCAGTGCCCGTAGTCTTTCGAACCGAATGGGAAAGACCCCATTTAGAAGCAACCAAATTTAATTTTTACTTACTTTTAAAAACGGGTGGGCTTAAGACCTTTAGTGCATTAATCACTCTTATTTCTAACTAGCTGCGCCCCGCGGTTTAACCCGCAATGAATATTATTCCACAGGAACTGTTAACTTTTACGGGATAAAAGCATCCTATGTGCTAATCCAGGTAATAAACTTTATGTGTACCAAATTTCATAAAGATCCGGTCATTACTTTTTGCGTGAAAAAGTAACAAACATCTATAAGTCCTCACAAACTTTCACATTTATAATTTTAGTAGGATTAAATAATCTTCTTCCTAAGTTAGGCACTATCTGATATCTTTCAGAGTTTATAGTTTTAACAGTAAAGCAACGGTCAATGTAAATTTGTGACAAACATTTCGATCGCTCGGTGCTTCTCATGGCCAGGTCATTGACGTTCGTTTTACCTTCGTGACTAAAAACTGTATCAAAATAAGCTTAGCATATTTAATCATCTAATAAGATCAATTGTCCAAAAATTAATAGAGCTTATAACAATAAACCAACGCGTTATTCAAAAAAATTAGCGAATCTCAATTCAAAAGTTTGATGAAAACCATTTTCAAACTACATTGGCCAAAATACAAAACTGCGCTAGGATTAAAGACCCCAAAATTGTGTGAAACGAAAGTGAAATCCAGCCCCTAAAGAATAGCTCACCATTCACCACCACAGTACAATATGTCTGAGAATGTCTCCCCCTTACAAATAGGGCTGGCCACTTTTTTTTGAAAGAAATAATTATGTTTGGTTTTGGATTTCAGAGGTAGTAAATAAAAAGAACAGTGAAAAAGTTTGACATTATTGCTCGTTTAAAATATGTAAAGTGCAGTTTTTTAAATACTGAAAGTATGATGAAATAAACTTGAGTTGAAATACAGTATGTTCGCATACTTTATTGTTATTCAAAAGCATAAAGTACACAGACGTAGAACAACGTAAGATACGTATAAAAAATAAAATAAGAAAATAAACTGCGATGCCTAACTCGGATCTCGTATATCTAGCGAATGGGGAATTATGAAGACACCCAAGACTCAGAGCCATTACTTGTGGTTCACACAAACACCCACTCACTAATTTTATTACAAAGTGCGGTTGGCAACCCTGCCTACAAGTCGATAAGATTGAGCACGTAGGCGACTGACGTAACAACAAATATACATAGCTTATGTGCCATCAGTAAGTATTTTTATCGCTGACCGCAATGTCACATATTTTTGACACATTATACAGCAATTAAAATAGTCTGAATGGAGTTTATAAATATGTCTTGGGCATTTTAATATGCCGTTTTACAGTAGCCATAGCGTATTGAAGTAAAAGGAAACATCGGTGTATTCGAGAACCTTGAAAGATAGAATATAATTCCCTATATACAGGGTCTAATATTAGTGCCTTATCTATTCTCTAAGTACAGGGGATCCCAGTTAGTGGTTAGGATCAATGTATTTAATCGTGAATCGATTATTTATTCAATAACATATTGACATCAAAAAACACATTTATAGAAGCTACATAAGGCCAGCATAGTGAATGTATTTACTATATTGATACGAAAATTCTGCCCTCCCTCTCGCTTTCTCCCTATTTGAGAGTAAGTAGGACTGTGACATACCATTGGAAAGCATTAGATGATGATAATATCTCCAAATCTCCACCTTTCTTAGGATTATCTAAACTGTTTTTCTTTCAGCTTTAACCAAGTTTTTTTTTTTAAATAATTGACTTTGATGGCTTTGTTTGTGGCTCTTTTTCACTAGATGCCATGAGTATTTACCAATTTTATGTAATCTCTAGGTTACCTATGACTATCAATATTTATTTAGTATGTTGGTATGAGACTATCCGCTTCTAAACTCTCTTTGTTTGCTAAATACACCTATCTACCTTAGCTAGGTAAGTCATAAGTACACTTTATGGGCTATGATACTGTATCAGAGATCGCATCGTTGCTCTTCGAGATATGTTTTACCATAATGTACATTTAAAAACGAAGTATTAAAATTAAGTGTTATCATTCAGCGAAGAGGTTATAAAATGGCAGCCGCCCATAAAAATGGTTGAATGTTAAAATCCGAAGGCTCGCCTTGGTTCTCTGCCAAGGAGTATTTATATTTCTGTAGCGAAAGTCTGCTCCGGCGCGGGCGCAGCGACCACGCGGGGAAAAGAGCCGTTAGCCGAGAGCGCGGCGGAAACGGCCGAACTCACCCGAGCGCTATACGATGCGACTTCACAACCACCTATGTGCTCTGAATATTTGAATCGTCAATTTTTATCTCATCTTGTTAGTTTAAGACCGAACTTTTCTTCATTTTCCCTTGCATCGTCGGCAAATCGAATAAAATAATCGAAAATTTCCCGTCTAGCTACTGAAATGGCGCCTTTATCCCGGCTTAAAACAGTGCGGTGCGTCCGTGCACATGCGCGTTTTTGTTCGTGTCATTCTATTTACATTATCGGCGGAAGACGCAGCCCCTCCGTCGAGAGCGGTTTTTTCTCTCGTTTATTATTATTAACTTGGCGCTGGCGGCGGCTTACGTGCACATACAACCATGGGCTCTATGCCGGTGCAGTGCGGCTCAAAATGCCGGCTTTCCCCGACCATGGAAACATACATAAGTGCCACGTTGGATGTATGAGTCGATGGCTTTGTTCCTTGGGAAGATGCATTACCCGCGCGTGACTGATGGAATTAACGCCAAATATCAACAGTTTATAGGTTGTGGCTTCGTTAGGAATGCTTGAGTTAGCTCTATAACTTGATTCTTCACTAATTTGACTATGCACAGAAACTCTGCCTTGTTTTATTGGTTTTTTTTTTTGTTGTTGTTTGGTTTCCAGTTTTGTATCTGGCAGTATAGTTAGTTGTTTTTAATGTAATGTAAAGACATGATATCATTAAGGTCTTGGACGATTTAGGTATGCTTCAATTGAGTTTACTTATCTCTTGTAATACAATACGCTGAAACAATACGTCGAAAAAACTGTCCTATTTATGGTATTTTGCTTGTATTCGTTTGGTTTCTTTTGGGGTGGGGTCAAAGTCGTATAGTTTTTGATTCTCTAGTTTCTATTTATAGAATAGAATTGAATTAAAAACTCTTTATTGTAAACCAGAAAAAAGACTGTTGATAAAAATTACAATGGGTAAACAATGTGTAGTACAATGGGCGATCTTATCGCTGAAAGGGATTTCTTCCAGACTACCTTTGGATGGACAGTAAAAAAACATTTTGTCGATAGTAGGGTGGGTGGCGTACTCACATCATTAATAGGTTAATAACGCATAATAAGCACTACTTAGTCTATATATATAAAAATGTTATGTTGGTTTGTGTACGCTTCAAAAACTCAAAAAGTTCTGCACCGATCGAGCTGCAATTTTAGCATGATATATAAATCGCATGAAGGATTGTTTTTATCTATTTTTTTCATCAGTGACATATCAGCGAATGTGCGAATGTGCCACAGCGAAGCGTGGCGGGGTACAGCTAGTTTATAATAAAAAATACACATACACACACATACAAATACATAATACACATTTATAGTTATTCAAAACACGAAATCTTCTCAATTTAGGTCGGTTTAATTTTGTCCATGAAATACTTTGTAATCTTGTGCGTTTTATGAAAGTACTAGCTGCGCCCCGCGGCTTCACCCGCGTAGTACCCGTTGTCGTCGCAATACGGGGATAAAATATAACCTATGTTACTCGCTGATTATGTAGCATTCCATTGGTGAAAGATTTTTTTAAATCGGTTTAGTTGTTTAGGCGTTAAAGCGTAACAAACAAACAAAGTCACATTCGCATTTATAGTATATTATTTATGATTTTAATATTCTAAGCATGGGAGTTATAATGTAGCAACAAGTTCAAACTGTGAAAGCTCTACATAAAACCTAGCAAAGTATATAGGTAGGTATGTAATGTATACCGCTTATACATGTGTTGGATGTCTGACATGAAGCAAATTAATAAGCCGTCCTGGATAATACAGATTTATCTCGCTCTCCTAAAGATATATCTTCTAAGATTATCTTTTCTTGATGAATTTCGGGGAATTACTTACTTTACTAAGGTAAGTGATATATTTCTCTATAATCTTGCTTACATACTAATTGAATAATGAATGATTGTATCTCAGACCAATGAGAACGTAAAAAGCTAATGAATGATTGAAACACCACAGAACAAAGAAAACTTAAAACTAGAACAAAACAAATTTTCCAATTAGTGTCACAATGGGCGGTCTTATCGCTCAGAGCGATCTCTTCCAGACAACCATGCACGAAGAGGAGTAAATAGGACATCGGACGGTGGCTTTCCTAATGATATTAATTTACACTTACTGTTAAAAAAAAAGAATGACTAAAATTTAAAAAATGACATCGCCGTAGAGTTTCTTGGTGCTATCTTCTCTAACGGGCGTATTTCCGAAGCACTGGTAGAGTCAATGGAGTTTTCCTTATCCTGTGCGAGACTCAGGCATGAGTCACCACTTGAAAGGGAAATATCCTTTTTCTAACTCAAACCATAATTAGATAATAATCATTAGTTTCGTAGATCATAAAATTTGACTTATTTTTTTTGTATTTCTATACTTATGTATAAGATATTATTTCTTTTGACGTGTAAAAGTGCAATATTTTGCCTATTTACAATAAATGATTTGAGTTTGAGTTTTGAGTTTGTTATCTTATCATTCTATAAACATGGAACCTAGAGAAGTTATTATGTTATATTTCCTTTATTCGAAATTCCTGGCGAACAAATATAGAAAACAGATACAAACTTAAGTTGTTTTTTTTTTATTTGAGTTAGTGACGCGACGAGCAAGTCGTTCACCTGATGGCAAGCGCTACGCCTGCCCATAACAGTTACAGTGCCACACAGAACTTTGCATTGCCTAATCCTGTGCGGCACTGCACTGCGCTCGTCACCCTGCGACTTCGGATCTAAACTCTCATATGCCTAGTAATTTCGCTGAGAACAGTGCCTTTCAAACCGGAACAGAGTAATGTTTGCTCACTACTCCTTGGCGGATGAATATCTGACAAGAGTGTGGTACTATCCCAGGCGGTCTCTTGCAGAAGGGGCCTCCTAAAAACTAAAACACTACTAAAAGTTAGATGTGGTTTGAATTTACATAGTCTTTTTTTTAATCATGTTTATCTAAAGGACTGAAAATTAAAATAAGTACTTGGTACATCCCCGTAGAGTTGTTCTCTGAAGGGTGTGTTTCCGAAGCACTGGTGGAGGTAATGGAGTTTCCTTTTCCTGTGAGAGAATCAGCTATGAATCACCACTTGAATCGGAAATTCCTTCCATTTTCAAAATCCCTACTCCCTGTTTTATTTTATATTATAAATGCAAAAGTAACTCTGTAGGTCTGTCTTTCTGTCTGTTACGCTTTCACGCCTATACTACTGAACCGATTTAAAGGAAATGTGGTACAGAGATAGTCTAGGACCTGAGAAAGGACATAGGGTACTTTTTAATGCGTAAAAAAAGTCGTAAAGGGTTGAAAGTTTGTATGGAAGTTTCGTTATTTTTGAAGCAAGAGCTTGCAACCTATTTTTTAGGCTTTTGATTAGATAAAAATAAAAATGGCATTCAAACTTTGTAAAAATTTTACCCTTAAGGGGGTGAAATAAAAATAGGGGATGAATGTTTGTATGGAAATATGCAAGGTTTCGGCTAAAACACTGCACCGATCTTAAAAATTCTTTCACTAATGTAAAGCTACATTATCAGCGAGTAGCATAGGCTATATTTTGTTCCCGTATTCCCGCGGGAACGGAAACTACGCGGATGAAACTGCGGGGCACAGCTAGTCAATTCATAATTAGTCTCAGTAGTTTAGTTAATCCTATTTGATTTATATATGTTTCCAATGTGGGGGTTTAATTTTATTGAAATCTGTGGAGCCGTTTCGGAGCCCATTCGAAACGAACTGAGACATACATAAATACTAAAAATAGTCATTTATGATTTAGCAAAGTATAAATAGATGTTTTCACTTAAATTTTGGTATATGTTAAAAATCTTAAAAAAGAATCGACCTATGTCTAAATATATTTTCATACACTTAACGTAGACAAAATAGCGATACCTAATACAAGAAAACAGAAAACCCAATAAATTCTGAGATGTTATTTATCTCTCCAATTTGTCCATATTCCATTCATATAAAACCTATGTATCTTAGAACTACTCGTGCTGTAGATGGCATCATTTATTAACATTCTTCGTGAGCCGCGTGAGAGCGACCCGATTTCATTTTATGAAAACATTCACGTTAGTACATACATGTGTGTGTGTGTGTGTGTGTGTGTGTGTATGTGTGTGTTTGTCGGCATGTATTTGTGTGTCGCTGTTGTAGTAAGTATTATTAAATCCGTGTTCCTCTGCTCATCTCAACTGGGGTGGCCTTCCTATTGATGGTATCTGTAGCGCTGTATTTAGGACTTGATAGCTTTAAGGCAGATTAACATTGAGTCAGTTACTGACTACAGTGACTTAGTCAAGTGATCAGTAGGACTGTGCGCCATAAAACAGCACCTTCAAGGGAAAATTTGGCTTTGTCAGTCATCTGCGCTCCCGTCTCCGGCGTTAACAAGGTTTGTCGTTGACAGATAAGTCAAGGAGAACACCATCATCATTTTTGTTTTTTGAAGTAATATTTCTTTACGCACGCTTGACTTGGGGAGTAAGATGGTGAATGTGTTACGAAAAATGTGATCGGGCGAGGCGAACGGAAGTTGAGAGGAAGATATAAGTTAGTGAAGATAGGAAGAGAGAGAGAGAGAGAGTTACGTTACGTTAGTTGAAGTTTCACTTCTACTATGTGTCCCAGGACACATTTTTTTTTATCGTTACAGTGATTAAATACTTCATGTATTTTAGAGAGGTAGGTAGCTTCTTAGAACATAACCATCTACTCTGCTAACATCAGCAGCTTTGACTATAACAACCAGTTAAAGTTAAGAACGTCATTAAAGTTCTGCGTAATACCAAAAATATAGTTCTCATAACCTTAAACCTTAACCTTAACCTTAAATGTGTATAGTAAGAGTCAGTTTTCGGCGCCAATACTCGCCTCAGTAACTGTCTCCATGTAAATCTGCCTTTATGCCTAGGCTGACCTTAAGCTTAATTGCTTTAAGTGGTTCAATAAAGCTTTTATATGTTTAAATAGTGATATTTAAAGATGTACATGTTTTTAATAACTATACTAAAGAAGACTACATAAAACAGTTGGACATTCTTTAAGGCCATAACAGGCTTATAGGTAACCCTAGTATTCTATCCCATTGCCAGTAGGTAGTACGTAATTATGCTGCAAACGAGTATTTCTCGTTTTAAGTTTTTGAAAGCTTACATTGGATGAAATTTGTTTTGTTTTACTTTATTTAAGCTGCCTGTCACATACCTACATAGATGCTGACACCTAACTAGGATTCCCTGTATCTAGGGAGTCCGGAACTACGATGACCACTAAATCCCAGAGACAGAGCAAAACCATTTGGTTCACACAATTTTTTCGTCCTGCGTGGCAATCGAACCCATAACTTCACGCTTCGCAGTCGGCTCATCACCCACTTACGCCACTTTGCATTGTATAATCTTGCGTGGGACTGCACTGCGCTTGACACCCTGACACATCATTTACTAGGGAATGTCTGTATGACAGAATGTAAAACTTTTATTTTTAAATTAAAAGAAGTTTAATTTTGTTTTGATATGATTTAACTATTTTTATAAGGACTAAAACGTCCATTTAACATTAAAATAATATTATATAATAAACATTTAGTTAATTCTAAATAAAAGTTAATGCAAGCATTGATCTCAATAAAAATAATCTACCTACTTTTAAACTTTCCAATTGCTTGTTTCTCAAATTTCATTAATTAGGACATTCCCTGTTGTTTGCCTGTGCCCTTCAAGTATTAGGAGCTTCCTATTTGTTACCAGCACAGTAAACACCACCAACATGCGCACTCGTTGACGCTTCGAGTGAAGCCGCCACAAGAGAATGCATCGTCGAACGGTGCAGCCTACAAAACGCGGAAACGTAACTGTAAACCCTCGGCGGCGATACCGTAATCATACCTACTTCTATTCCGACACATTATATACCCACTTGTTCTAAGCTCAGCTTTGTATCCGGTACTCGTGGCGGTGGTAGCCTAGTGGGAGAACGTCCGCCTTCCAAGGAGAGGACCGTGTGTTTTCTTGTAAAACATGTACACAATTATCACTCGGAGGAAAACATCGTGAGGAAACCCGAGAATTATTTCGGAGATAGGTATGTTTTCACCAATCCGGACCGGGCCCCCGTGGTTGACCATACCCTAATCCTCCTCACCAAAGTGAGAGGAGATCCGTGCTCATCAGTGGGACTATATGAGTTGATGACGATGATGAATATTAGTGAGATGGAAAATAAAAGTCTCGTGCAAATTTACAGATTTTGGATATTTCTTGTGTCAAAATTTGTGACTTGATAGCGATTATGCGGTTCAATGGCAAATAGACTTGAAGCCCATTTAGGAGGTATCCATTCGAATGACTACCCAATGGCTGTTCCGTCTGTGGGCACCTCAAATAGGTCACTCCTTTGTCTTAGCCTATCCACTGAAGTAAGTTAATCCAAATAGACTCAGTCGCCGTCGCCGGGTCAAGGATTAGATGAAAAACTACACTTACCTTGACACGGCGTATAAATGGAGTTTTTATCTGTATAACTTTGTCCGCTGCTTGCAAGCGCAAGCTGCGCAATGCAGTGCCTCGCAAGATTTTTCATAGTACTGGATGGCACTACAAGTGTTATGGGCAGGCATAGCGCTGACCACCACATTAACGATCTGCTCGTCTCATTACTCATTTTTGACTGGAGTATTTGGGCAAATTTGAAAGCTTTGTAGACTCTAAAACTGAACGATTCGTAAGTAACACTACCCCAAGTGGAAATTTCATCAATTTGCCTTTAACCTTGTTATCGGTGCGAACATTTCGTCGCTGTTGTTTGTATAGTATACAAGGAACAACTTACAACAGCACTGATATAAATAACTGTAGCCCTGCTTCGTTTCCCTGAATGAGGTGTCAGAGATTGTCAGATCACCCAAGGGTTTCTAGCGTGGCTTAATGCCGGCTGTTGATAGATACCAACCGATATTAATGACTTAAAACGCCCTTCGAAACGCGGAGTGATCTGAACATAACTTACGACATAAGTCATTGGTGTGTGTCGGGCCGAGGATCGAACTCCGTGTTGTCGGGTCGGAGAGCACACACATCTGTACAAAGTTTCAAGTTTTAGTTTTAGGTAGAAGCTCTTTGGGTTTTACTGCTAACTTTCACTTCTATATGTAACCTACCTACGGTGTTTCTACAAAAGTTTGAACTGGTATTTTCTTGCTCCAAGAACATAATATGAGAAAGGCAGAGAATATAAAGGTCCCGGTGGTCATCGATTGGTAACAATCAAATATCAATATTTAGTGGTGGGAGACCTCTTCTGCAAGAGACCGCCTGGGGCAGTGCTAGATACTCAAGCCAAGCAGAAGTGTGCAAACATGTATCAGTTTGAACGGAACTGTTTGCAGCGAAATTACTAGCCATGTGAGACTAGAGCAGATGTCTCAGGGTGTCGAGCGTAGTGCAGTGCCGCGTAGGATTATGCAATGCAAAGTTCTGGGTGGCACTGTAACTTTTATGGACAGGCGTAGCGCTTGCCATCAGGTGAACGACTTGCTCGTCTAGTCACAAATAAATAAAATATCGTTAAGCCACGTCATAAGCCCATGGGCGACCTAGCAAAGTGGCAGTAGTTCTTCCTAAAAGTCTGTTTGGATAACTGTCAGGAAACTAAGCACTATTATGCCTAATTCATAAAGGTGTATAAGTTATGGTGAGCAGTGGCGTGTCGGTTTAGTTGCAGGAGCGCGGCCCGTTGACCCAGTTTCAGCGAGATATCGCCTTGTACATTATGTTTGCTGCATTGCCCTGAAACCTGCCATTTCTGCGTAGGAACCAATGATAAGTTCTGTGTCTTGTTTGTGGTTTCTTTTTTTAACCCCCCACGCAAAAACGACGGGTTGTTAAAAGGTTGACGTGTGTGTGTGTGTGTGGGGGGCATCGTAGGTCCCGAACGGATGATACGATTCTGATTTCATTCTTTTTTTTGTTCGAAAGGTGAATTAGTAGGGAGTGTTCTTAGCTATGTTTGATGAAAATCTGTCCAAGATGGCCGCCGCCACAAAATGGCGGATTACATATTTTTTGTTTTATGTTTTTGTCTATCGTGGTCCTCATTATACCTGAATACCTAGATACAGAGAATTCTAGTAAGGGGTCAGGATCCATGTAATGTGATCTACCTTTCTTTGTCAAGGATATTGGGACATTTGCACTTAAGACCTGATCCGAAGGATCATAGCTTTTTGTAACAGATATCCACATAATTATGTTTAAATATTAGAGGAAACTATTAAACTCACCAAAATATATATCTAGACAACCTCAGACACTAGATAATACTTTTGGAGGTAGGCACTTGTTCAAGAAAAAACAGTTTTCTTACGCTTTTACAAAAATCGTAAATAGTTATTCTATCATTCGTATGTTCACTGTCATAAGTAACGTAATAAACGACTTTAAATTAAATGCAATAGGTACTAATGTCCTAAAGCAAACGTGGCCCTACCTGTGTCATGCGTTCAAACTGCTGAAACCCGTAACTAACTAACTTCGGTAGAAACTCAGCGGCGGTGTACTGTTTCATTTGGTCAGACTTCCAACTTTTGTACAAACGTGTAAATGTACATGTACATGTATTAATACATACTACATGTATTCTGTGACACAACATTTTCTGTGTGTGACTGTAAAAGTTTTTAGTTGTTCATTTAAACTGGCTGCAGCCTGCAGCTTCACCCGCATTGACTGTTAACCCACAAGTACCGTTAATGTTAAGGGATATAAAGTATCCTGAATCTAAAGTATCTATATACAAAATATCATTGAAATTGGTTGTCCCGTTTCGGAGTCTATACGAGACAAAATTGCAGACAGACAGACAAAAATTTTAAAAATACAATTTATGATTAGGCGCTCGTTAAATATCTTAAATTATTGCATTCAGTTTTGAATTGCAGATTATTAAATAATAAAATTTAAGTGTAATGATAATGGTATAGATTCCGAGCGTGATATTAGTTTACACTTACATGGCTAATCAAATTAATATTTACGATATTATGATAGACCATGACACCTTAATAATTTATTATGTATATTCTTAAATGTTCTTGGAAATGTTTGCGTTTATGGTCTGAATAAAATTATCATTCTAACAGCATAGTTAACTGTATGTGACTCTTCGTAGTCGCCTACAGAAGGAAACGTAAAAAAAAAATCAAAGCGCAAATTGCAATATTTAATAAAAAATTATGTTATAGAATTTCCTAAAAGGAGGGTTAGGTTTTTGTGACAAAATTTGACTGTGTCGAATAAATAAAAAAAAGGTTGTTAGTTCTACTCAACTCTGTCATTAGGCGCTAAAATGAAACAATTTTAATACAGTAGCAACATTAGAAATAATCCTTGCCAGCATTTGAACAAAACTGGGAGAAAAGATTTCAACGACTCACGCCGGAGGCTTCGCAACGAGAGATTTTCCTAACGTGGTTCGCCATTCCATTGTCATGGTCTAAGCATATAGCTTGCCATCGTAGCAAGATGTATTTGCTTCATTTATTGCAGAGAAAATTCGATACCTGATGGCAACATAATGAATTTTTAAACCAACCAAATAATAACCCTGTTATGATTTCAGAGCTTATCATTTTTAACTGAGTTGCAACTAAAACAACACTTTTTTATACGTGTATATATGTTATAACAAAGCGGTGGTAGCCTAGTGGCAGAAAGTCCGCCTTCCAATCAGAAGGTCGTGAGTTCAAATCCCAGTGCAGGCACGTACCAATGTGTTTCTGTAAAACATATGTACGTAATTATCACTCGCTTTTCGGTGAAGGAAAACATCGTGAGGAAACCCACATACCTACCCGAGAATTATTTCGGAGGTAGGTATGTTATCCACAAATCCGGACTGGGCCCCCGTGGTGGATTATGGCCTTACCCTCCTCACGAAAGTGAGGAGAGACCCGTGCCCAGCAGTGGGACGTTATGGGTTGATGATGATGATGATGATGATGGAATAACTGTTTCTTTTTCCTAGTAAATCATGTCAGGGACTGCACTTAAACCACAGATAATAAATATGCTAAAACATTGAATTTACTAAGAGTGTAATCAAAAAAGACAGATGACGTTGAGGATGCTATTCCAGTTTAGGTTGTGATCAGTATAATTACATGTATTAAAGTCATCACTGTTTCCTCGTGAACACATTAATATCAATCATCTAATTCGAATAAAGCAAAGGAAAAATACGTATCAAAAATTTTATTGGGAATATTGTTATGTTAGGAAGAAAGGTACGTTCCTAAAATAATAATCTAGAATCAGCATCACATACATCACAAAACATTATAAAAATAATTAATGTATAATATTATATTTAATTAGGTAACATTGTTTTAATACCAAACCTGAGCAGATGGACCCATATTGGCTTAATTTTGGCTTGGCCACATATCAACCTAAATAGTGCTAATTCATTAATTTTAATTTAGTCTCGTCAAATAACTTTTTGTTATTCACAACCTTATGAAACCAAAATACATTGCAATATGTTTAGAGCTGTCTAATTTAGCTGTGCCAACAGCATTGGTACCAATGTTAGTTTATTCGAAGTTTAGCACTACTGTTGTGTTCGTTACACTCTCAATACACGGCCTATTTACACGAAATGGAACACATAGGAACATAGAGAACACCAGTGGAATACAAACAAGCCCCGCGTCACAGTGCCGGGTTCAAATTCCAACAGGAGAGTAAACAACTTGTTGTATTCAACGACGCTTACACCATGTGGAGTTCAAGTATAGTGACAATTCGGCTTTTTAGGGTTCCGAACCCAAAGGGTAAAACGGGACCCTATTACTAAGGCTCCGCTGTCTGTCTGTCTGTCTATCCGTCCGTCTGTCACCAGGCTGTATCTTATGAACCGTGATAGATAGATAGTTGAAATGTTCATAGATGATGTATTTCTGTTGCCGCTATAACCTTCAGCTCGTGCTCGAAATGGTCGCCGCGCTAATCCTGCAACTTGCAAACTACAGAACCAACTTAGTCTTGTCCATACTCCGTAAGACACATCCAACTTAGTCGTGTCCATACTCAGTCGTGTCGAGCATTAGAGATGTGCTCGATCCAATAACAACAAAATGAACGCGTCACGTTCACATGCATAGATTTCTGACCCGTAAATATGATTCCATGTATCTGAGAATCAGGAACAAGAGGGTCAGGATGGCTTTTGCTTTGTTGTATCGTGACCACTGACGAATTGATTATTATTTTGTAGTTCTTCCATAATTACATACAACTTCAGACAAACCCAAACATAGTCTTCGTGAGATAAGATTTCTGTATTCGAGTATGTACTTGATTTTAATTTGTTATTAAATCGATTGTTTACAGTAAAGTCCACTGCACATTTTTCTTTATGTTACTAAGTAACCAGACGAGTAGGTCGTTCACCTGATGGTAACCGCCACGCCTGCGATAACAGCTGCAGTGGCACCCAGAACTTTCCATTACAAAATCTTGTGCGGCACTGCGCTGCTCTCGTCACCCTGAGACATCGGTTCATGCGCAGTAATTTCGCTGGAAACAGTGCCCTTCGAACTGGAACACAATAATTTAAATTGTTCAAAGTTCAAGTGTATGTAAATTGCGTACATATTCATCCATCCTGGCCGGCGCCCACTCTACATATAGATGTCAGCTACCACGTAAGCGCCCACGTAGACAAACAGCTATATTGTGTTTTTCCAACATATCTATACTAATAATATAAAGAGGAAAGATTTGATTGTATGTTTGTTTGTTTGCTTTGAGTAGGCTCCGAAACCACTGGACCGATTTGTAAAACTCTTTCACCGTTGGGAAGCTACACGATCGCCGGGTGACATAGAAAAAAAAATTAGGAATCCTTACTAAAATTCCGACAATGTAACCCCAGTTGTAAAAAAAGACATAAAAAATTCCTTACATCGTGTGCGCTACAAAAACTATTGATGATAAAACAAAATGATGTATTTTACTACGACTTTGCAGAACACATCTATGAAAAGTGTCGCGACCCCATCCGCCTTATTATCGTTGAAGATCTAAACCTTAGTTTTCAAAGTTCTGGCTTATGGAAAACTCTTGTTTAGTTCCGGTCTAATCATTTTTGGTATTACGGTGTCGAGACTAGTCAAAAGTCGAGACTAACCACAGATAACATTCAAATAAGATGTCTCCTTCATTCGTTAACAAAACTGTTCATTCGTAAGTTCCGTTCTACTCATTAGTATAAACATAGCAATAAAAAAGAAAGTTGAAACGAAATGGAAATAAAATAACAATAAGCATTTATTATATGTAAAAAAAATTATGAACATTTTAAAAACATTTGGCTTGATTACAAGACTTACAACTAATAAAAGAACAATTTTTTTCAATAAATACCCACGAATGACAGGACGGAAATATCATGTGTAACGGAACGACTTAAAACGATGTTTAACACACTCAACTAACCTCAAATCAAACGTCAAAAAATACAGTGAATTTAAACCACTGCTAAACTAGGTGATTACCTGGTTTAGCGAAAAACCATTTTTTCTCTAATTCGGGTCTAAAGTCAGGTTTAGGTGCAAACTATGGTTTAGACCTTCAACGATAATAACACGGCATATGTCTAACTAATAAAGTTATGTCACAATAAATGTTATTTTATTTAAAAATTTACTTGAAATGCCGCTGCTAGAAAAGGATCTTTATTTGTACCTTGGTATTAATCCTTATCCAAATAAATTGCTTCATATTCAAGCCTGTTTCAATACCTTTATATAACTTTTTGAATTATTCAATTCGGACATTCCATTCGAAAGATATCACGAGTTTTAAAAGGTAAGTATTAGAAAAAAGTCGCGTGGTCGCCGCTCACTCGGTTTACTATGCGATGTAGACGTCACTGGGGTACCGGAGGGCAGTCAGTGTTAAGAAATAAACTGCCGCAATCGAAATCCGTTCAGTCGTCTTGGCGTGAAGATAGTAGTTAACGCGGGCGAAACCGCGAGGCGCTGCTAGTGTATAAATATGACACACTTATACTAATTACTTACGGTTTACTTACATACTTACATGAGACTTGCATACTAACTTGGACTTGCCAATAAAAAACTAGAGTTTTCCATGTGCCCAATAAAATGCTCGAATAATTTTGAATATTCAAGGCACATATTACTCGCACAATAAACGAATAATGCTATGGAATTTATCTAATAGAATATTGATTAATTAATTTATTTACTTATTTAATACTTTATTGCACAGATTAACTAACTAGTACAAAAAACCTTAAATCTAAAAAAAAAAAACGTAAATCTTAAATTACAATCGATTTGTAAATTAAGTTCATGGTAGAGTATGGTATCACTGGAGGCAGATTAATGTCTGACGGTCCACTATTAGCTGGTATAGTACATTAAATGAACATAAAAATACATCTAGTAACTATCGCACAATATCCAGCGCTCCGAAACCAGATAAATATGAAATCTATTATAATAAATCCTAATGCTACTGAAAACGAAAATAAAGGCAAAGTTGTAAATATAAGGATAGTTAGTAAAGTTCCATGTCCGTTGGCCAGCTCAAGGATCGATTACACGTAACGAGTCCAGTGGCGAGGCAGTGAAATAGTTTTAAGCTGAGAGAGTAACGTAGACGTACGAGTATACATGTGTTTGTTTAGTACGTATTTTGCTTATGAAATGAAGCCGTTTAATTTCGACACCGTAAAAAAAATTGTGAAAATTCTTCCAAGCAACTTTGTTTCTCGGAATAATCTATGGGAGTTATTACTAGTTATGAGATACACCAAGAACATAATGAATATCGGGTTTGAACAAGACAATGGATCTTAAAGAATAACGATATGAGTTATGTAATATTAAGATATTAAACCAATAACTGAAACATACGAGTATATTTGATTATTTAAATGACTACCGCGTGAACCAGCGAGTCGTTTGCATGCTATTTGGTGAAGGAAAACATCGTGAGGAAACCCACATAATTATTTCGGAGGTAGGTATGTATTATCCATGAATCCGGACGGGGCTCGCGGCTCCCGTGTAGTGTAGGATTTTAGTTTAACCCTCGTCAGATCAGATATAGTAAATAGAAACATAGACGAGTGACTCTCTCGCCCTTATGCTGGGTTGATCACTCGCTCGAGTACTCGCCAACGTGTTCACACGTACCTGCCACTGCCTCGCCAAAGTACTCGTCACGTGAAATGAACCCATCATGCTGCAGATACTAATTTATTATAAGAGGGTATGAAATAGAATAGGTACTTTTTAAGCAGAAAACAGCAAATCATCAAAGCTATCGTGTTGCACGCCCCAATTACGTCACACGGAACGTGATTCATTATATACCATGTAATGAATATAAGTAACCTATTTACTTTGACATACGAAGACTATACCAATATATAATTATGTACACAGATTTATTTATAGTGGTGAAGATCATTCTCAGTGTTACTACGCTATATGTAGTATATTGTATACATCAAAAAATGTTTTTTTACTGACCATCCAAAGGTTGTCTGGAAGAAATCGCATTCAGCGATAAGACCGCCCACTGTACTACCCTTGTTAATAATTTATCTGTACTGTGTTAATTTTTTCGGTGTACTATGCTATTCTATTCTATTCTATATCACGATGTTCCATTGGGACTAATATTTTACCCGCGACCATGGCGCTTGCCACAGTGTTGAATTATTGGGAACTGAAAATATACAATACGTGGTAAACATCCCTTTTTCAATTATAATAATCTATCTTATATATATAAAAATGTTATGTTGGTTTGTGTACGCTTCAAAAACTCAAAAAGTTCTGCACCGATCGAGCTGAAATTTTAGCATGATATATAATACGCATCAAGGATTGTTTTTATCTATTTTTTTCATCAGTGACATATCAGCGAATGTGCGAATGTGCCACAGCGAAGCGTGGCAGGGTACAGCTAGTACTAATATATAAAGCTGAAGAGTTTGTTTGTTTGAGCGCTAGGATCTCAGGAACTACTGTTCCGAATTGAACAATTATTTTTGTGTTGAATAGTCCATTTACCGAGGAAGGTTATAGGCTATATACCATCACGCTACGACCGATAGGAGCGGAGCATCATTGAAGAATGTGGCAAAAACGGGGAAAATATATTGCTTTTAAGGGAGTTATTGCGGGAAAACTTGAAATATGCGGGTGAAACCGCAGGGCGCAGCTAGTAGATAATAATAATAATAATAATAAATCATTTATTTCAGATTTAAAATCCATACAAACATAAATAAATCATACAATAAAAATCAAATAAAATTACATAAAAAAAAAAAAGAAAGAAAATCACAAAAATTACAAAATTAAAATTAAAAATTTAAATTTAAAAATTATAACTAGTACCTAAATTTTACCCCCTGTCAGAGTCCGCATCCATCGGCTCTGCATGGGACAGTCCTGACGCGACACAACCATCTGCAGGATGCTATTGCGGCTGCCTCGCACCCGCTGCAGTAGGGAAGCGACTTTCTTGCGAATGATCGCATGAAAGTCGTCCGTACGTGCTTCAGCGAACATCGTAGATGCACTGCAATAACGAGGCAGCCGCACCAACATCCTGAAGATGTCATTATATTGGACTCGTAGGTCACTGGCAGCCCGGCGAGTATGGTTTACCCAGAGGCTGCTCGAGTAAAACGACTGGCAGTATGCCTTGAAAAGAGTGATTTTCACGTCCCTCGAGCAGCGTGCAAACCTGCGTGCGATCATATTTCCCCGAACTGCCAGCGCCCTACGTTCCCTTTCAATATCCGCGTCATCCTTAAGGTCCTCGGTAACAATGTGCCCTAAGTACTTGAACCTAGTCACCACTTGCAGAGCCACACCATTAAGCATAATAGGCGGAACACGTACTGGCTTAATTCTCCCACTCTTAAATAGGAGTACCTCACTCTTTTTCGAATTATAGCTCAGTCCATGCTCCGCCGCATATGCCTCACAAATTGCAATTAGCTTGCGTATCGACCCAACCGACGGGCCCAGCAGAACCGACCCAACCGATAATAATATAGTATAGTAATTATTCGTTCATTTGAAACATTGTTCTCCATTTTCATTTGGTAGTTGAACAATGTAAGATTGTACCAGTATGTGACTTGACTTACTGCAATTTTAACTGTTGATTGAATCACTTTAAATATAAATTCATCCTATAAAATAAATGTTCCCGATGAATATAATTTTCCCGACTAATAAGAAAATTAAATATCAGCTCGAATACAAACATTCCAACGATGCAAAATCCCACAGGATACTTCCACCGGGCAGAACGCCACAAATTCTCAAACTTCCCTTTGTTATACATTAGTTAATGGACTTTTATGTACCTACTGATGTTTACGTAAGCTTTATGAGTCGATTTAAACCATTGTGGGTTGATAAATCAGGGTCATCCCAATGAGATGGTCTATTCAGTTGAACAAGGTGTTATGTAACTATGAAATATAAAAACTTAACTCGTCCTGAAGTTATATACTTATAGATAGATAGATAGATAGATAAACTCTTTATAACTCTTAACTCTTTTTTTTCTCTTTTTAGTCTTTTTTCTTTCTTTTTTTTTTTTCTTTTTTAAAGATCATAAAAAGTTAAGAAGGAAATAAATTTGTTATTAACTTACATAATAATTGTTTATGTTTAGATAGGAAAATAAAAATGATGTTGAAATATGGTTCATGAATCGAAATAAATTATGAAATGGTAGTATTTATGAGCCTCAAAATGTCCGACCCCGATGCTTATGCCTGTTTCACTAAACCTAGCCACAATTATTTGAATGTAGACTTACATTGTGAAATCATATGAAAGTTTCAATTGAAGCTATGCCTTATACCAAATATTCTTTCGCGATTTAATTCAAGTAGATATTAATACCTACAACGAATTTACATATAGATTCGTGTCCGCAGTTAAAATAATTAAGTACTCTTAAAAATAAAGTATATCTGTCTGACACCGTACTAGGCACGTTATTGATTTTCGTACGGTCTCATAAAATATCTGCCTCTCTATGCAATCGTCCGTTATTGTGGCTTTTCTCTCTCTAAACTGGTAAATACCACGTAATAAAGGTTTTAATCCATTATGCTTTGAGCATTCTGTTTCAACACGTCAAAAACGTAACATCTGATAAGCTTATGCACCTACTAAGTAATCGTGTAATAGTTTGTAAAAGTAAATACAAGGCTCAGTGGTAAGTTCGAAACGGCATTTATAGTGGATCGCGGCATCGACCGCGGCGCGGCGAGGCGCGGGGCGCATCGCGCAGGCCCGAGGCCCGTGACGCGCGCGGCCGCCTGACGTCACCTGCACGCCCGCCATCTTGCACAACACAAGTCTACAATTTCACAAGCGCGACCACGCTCGCCACAAACAATTAGTTTACAAGCAGTTTATGTAATCAGACCAATGTTTGAACGTTACAAGTTGATTCTGAGATGTACCTGAATATGTTTTGGTGTTTGCTGATCCAATAAGAAGAGTTTAATGGAAATTATATCTGACACTGATGTTGAGGTTATGTCAGTTGATATTGGAACTGAGGATATCTTACTGGAACAACAGATTTGAAGATAAAAACAATTTTGACGCCTCATTAATTAACATTGCATTTATTCAACCTTGAAAATGGATAAAGTCGTCGGCAAAATAATAATACTGCGTGAAATCTGCGAAAATAAAAGCGTACTCTTCGGTCCTTTCAGCGACGAAATTACTGTACACAGAAAAGTTGACATATGGACTCAAATACTGAACAAGGCCAAATCCCTAGAACTGATAAGCTACGACAAGGACTACAGGTACATGAGGGATGTGTTCTGGCAAAACCTCAAAAGAGGTGCATTGGGGAAAAAAGGCTGTGCAAATAAACCTGGAAGAGACAAAAAGTTCAGCCCCATCGATGATTTAGTTTTTGAGATTCTAAATAAGTCAAAGGTTTCCGAGCTCCCGATCGGGATACCAAAAGTCGTGGACACATTCACGGCTAAGGAAGAGGACCAGAACTCGCGAGAATGGACGAGGCGCGACTCGACAAAGGCAGAAGAAGAAGAAGTAGACATCGATCAAAACACAAACGACTACAACCCGGATGCCGACAACCTGAATGACCACAACCCAAACGACCAGGGTCCGAGTGCGGAGAACCCGAACGACAGCAACCCGAATGTTGTATATCTTGCAGATCCCGAAGGAATATCTCCGGTTTGCAAGAAGAGCAGACCCAGCAGAACAAAACCTGTGTTCGATGAGAATACGAGAAAAAAGAAGATGGCACTGCAGCTGGAACAGATGGAGATGCAGAATTACAAATTGAAACTGGAAGTCTTGGAGATGGAACAGAAGCTTGGTTTCAAACCTTCCAAATACACGAAAGAGATTGCAAAGAAAATGAAAGTCAATAACAATGCAGTTAACAATACTTATAACGACGATGATGATACCGATGAAAGCGATTCGGATGATTAGTAAAGTGAAGTGCCTACGCGCATGTTATCTTTTATGTATTTTATAATAAATTTGATATAAACTTCAATGTTTGTTTTAATATCCCATATTGCTGATTATAATAATTTTTAATTAATTAAGATATATTATATGTTCAACAATGCAAAACAGTAGGTAAGATAATTCTTTGTAATAAAACAATAGGTGCACTTAGATAGGACTGAACCCAGCATTGGGATGATGTAATCTGATGATGATAATGCTGGTGAATTTTCATCAGACTTTTACGGATTTGTCCGCTGTAAAATCAGTACAGGTACAGTTAGCAATAAAAGTTGCTGGAAATATCTATATTCTTTATTATTATTTGAGATTTGTGGATCTAAATTAAAAGTATGTACATAGTAGGTAGACGTTCGCCGCTTTTTTCGGTGACTGTACCACCCACCATGATTATCAGCTCGAGGTAGGACATGAATTATGAGGAGTAAGGTACGTAGTGGTGGCGAGCGAGTGCCAACATTGCTACAAAACCTCGACCGTTCAATAATAATTTATTTTGTAACTTGGTAAGATTTATTTAGGTCATGTGAAGATTTCGATGGCATTTAACAATGAAAAATTGTTTTTTTTTGTAGTAGGCTTCTTCTTCGAGAGTCCGCCTGGGGTAGTAGCTCACCTTTGGATATATTTAGGGTTGCCATCCGTCCGGGTTAGCCCTAGTTTAGAAGGTATCCGGGGAGCGTCCGGGAGCGGCTTAATTTGTAGTCCGGGTTTTAGGTAACTAAATTTCATTTTGAGGTCTGAAAAGAAATAGAAAGGTGGTTTAAGACATTTTCAACTGTTTTTTATTACACTGACTATGTTTATAAAGACCTGTTGACATGTCCGGGTTCTGGGCTCTAAAATCCGGGGTTTTCACGCGTCTTGTCCTGATTGCCAAATTTAAGAGATGACAACCCTACATATATTCAACCGCCAAGCACTAGTGTACAGACATTACTGTGTTCCGGTTCGAAGGGCACTGTTTCCAGCGAAATTACTGGCCATATGAGACTTAGAAGAATAAATGTCTCGGAGAGATTAGTGACGAGTGCAGTGCAGTGCCGCGCTAACGAAAAGTTCTGAGTGGCACTGCAACTGTTATGGACAGGCGTGCCGCTTACCATCAGGTGAATGACGTGCTCGTCTCGTTATTCTGTAAGGTAAAAAAAGAATGATGATGAAAATAAAAAAAACGAAAAAACAAAAATTAAAAAAAAATAAAAACAAAAAAAAAAAAAATTGATAAAGATATATAATTATAAATAGATAAAGGAACATAACTAAGTAAATTTTACTGAGTAGTTAATGTTACCATTTTCCCGTTGACCGGAATATCTTGTCAGACCCTAAGAAGGATCTATGACTGGATGCTAACATGAGAATGTGTCCTCCTGGGCTCTCAAGGGTGTCGAGATGGGATGATACCGATTAAGAATTAAGTTAAAAACTGTATCGTAGATAGATTAGTCACATTTTAACGTTGCTGATCCAAACATTTTCCTTTTTTTTTATTTTAATATCTTTATATTAAAAAGTATTGAGTTCATATTCTATTCCGTTTTTATAATAACAATTAATGTTTTATTCACATTTATTACAAGTTATCAACACGAACCGAAGAACGTTACCGAGCTCAAATATTGAAAATAAGTGATACGCCATTTTGAGCCTTGTGGCTTCAGAAATAGCATCCACCATTACTCTAAGCACAAAATGAAAATAGATTGTATATGTACGTCGATTTCAATGCAGTGAATGTTAAAAGATAACGGCTACTTCCATTGTTCGTTTTCGAATCGATCAATGACCTTCGTAGCTCGTAGCACTTTCGTAGCAGCTCCGGTGCTACGAACTAGTTTTTAATTTTTTTTTTATAAGTGTAAGAATTACTAATTATTTGCATTACATCAAAAACGTTACATAAACAAATTTTAGCGATGGATACTATCTCAAATAAATATATAAAATTTAGTTGATCAAAACATTAATCCGTGTATTTATTTTTCATTTAACAATATTGAATTAAAATTTTGGTTTTTAATATTTCGATATTTTGACCTGTGAAAATACCATAATATATTCCAAGGTCTATAGCTACTGAAAACACAGGGTCTGTGATTTGTGCGTCATATACGGTTCCTTTAGTGACATTTATTTACAATCTTGCATTAGATACTTCAATCAGCTTATTGTATTCCCATTGCTGGGACAGTGGTGTTCTAAGAAGATGGGCCATAATCCACCACATTGGCCTAGTGCGGGTAAAAATCCAAATGAAAGTGTCCAATAGCAATCCAATGAAGATTGAACTACTGCTTGTTTGATCTAACATCCCTATTTATTAACCGACTTCAAAAAGGAGGAGGTTCGATGATTCTTTCTTATATAAGCCTTTATTAACGCAGTCATTATCATGACAACCTATATCCACCCATTGTTGAGCAGGTGTCTCACTCGTCTCTCTTCCGTGAGGAGGATTAGGCTATATCCACCAAGAGAGACCGGTCCGGATTGATGGATACTATACCTACGAAATTATTTTCGAGCATGAGAGTTTCTCCACGATGTTCTCCTTCATCGAAAAGCGAGTGATAATTATGTACATATGTTTTTTTATAATACAAGAAACGCATTGGTACTAGCCCGCGGTGCAATGTGATGTGACCCCACTATCCTCTTTCTATCTATCTATCTATTCAGCCCGTATCCACCCACTGCTGGGATATGCGTCCTCTGTTTCACGCCATTTGTTCCGGTCCTGTGCCAGTCTCATCCATTCAACTTCGCTCCTCTTTCCTCATTACTATCATTGAAATCCCGAATGCTAGGTTAGGATACATAGAATAGAATAGAATAGAAAAACTCTTTATTGTACACCAGAAACAAAAATAAACACAGTACAGAAAAATTACAATAGGTTAACAAGGGTAGTACAATGGGCGGTCTTATCGCTGAAAGCGATTTCTTCCAGACAACCTTTGGATGGACAGTAAAAAAACATTTTTCGATAGTAGGGTTGGTGGCGTACGTTTGCAGTAATTAATAAACACGATACGTACGATACTTAGATCGTGATACGGTATTTAGTTCTTAAAGATATTATTATTTACGCGACTCTTTGCACACTCACTCTTCACTCTACTTAGCAATTTATGTTAAACGCAAATTACTCATTAGTCTTTCAGGCTAGATCGTAATTTTAATGATGTACTTATTGATAAGAAGTATCATAAAAAAAAAACTCTTCACCTATAAATATGTGTCAAGTTAAACAGCTTGTAAATCCACATAAAACGTAACGTGTTACACATGTTGTGAAGCTATAGTTGGTCGAGACAGTAATCGTACATGCTTATCTGTCATTGTAAAACGAGCGAGTCACGTGCTCCAGATCAAATATAACAAATATCAATCAATGTGTGCTGTATATACAAACCTAATGGCCGCTTATCAAGTCGATTCTATTACACCTCACGAAGATGTACGTACTTTCCATTCGAAGGCGATTTGTTGTTTTAAAAGAAATAAACTGTAGAGTGAACGAAATTATTTGTTTGTTTTTGTGACGCGTCAAAACTAACAATTACATGTACACATATAATCCCCGTGGTTTCACCCGCGTAGTTCCCGTTTCCGTGGGAATACGGGGATAAGACATAGCCTATGTTATTCGCCGATAATGTAGCTTTCCATTGGTGAATGTATTTTTTAAATCGGTTTAGGGGTTTGGGTGCGAAAGCGTCACAAACAAACAAACTCACATTCACATATATGATATTAGTTAGGATTTATTTATTTATTTCAATATAGAGTGCATTAACAGGTGTTTCCAAAGCGACACCGTACTTACATGTAAGTAAGAACCAACACATATAAGGGCAACATCCGTAAATGTCACACACATCCAAACGAAACACATACAACGATATACATACTACCAAATAATAACGAGTAAAAATCAAGCTATATATTAATAAAAATTGTTTGTAGGCGGTGCGCCGCGATGTCATATGAACTCTGTGATAACTTTTTTTTATTTGACTGAGTGACGAGACGAGCAAGTCGTTCACCTGATGGTAAGCGCTACGTCTGCACATAACAGTCACAGGACCACCCAGAACCCTGCATTGCATAATCCTGCGCGGCACTGCAGTGCGCTATTCACCCTGAGACATCGGCTCTAAAGTCTCATATGACTAGTAATTTCGCTGAGAACAATGCCCTTCAAACCGGAACACAGTAATGTTTGCACACTACTGTTTGGCGGATCTGGCAAAGGTGTGGTTTATGATAACTAGAGTATTAAAAAAACAGTGAACAATGGTACGAGATAGTTATACAGTGAAACTTGGTTAAGTGGGACCTGGATAAGTGAGAAACCTCCATAACTGGAACTCATGCTGAGGTCCCAACACTTATACCTGTATATCTGAGACACTGGGTAAGTGGAATACCTCTATAAGTGAAACGACATTGCAGGTCCCTTGATGTCTCACTTAACCAGGTTTCACTGTGTATAATTCTTACGGGTAGATAGAGATAAACAATAGATGAGATCGCAAAAGTTAGAATTTATTTCCCAACAGTTGACAAGCGTGTGTTTTATAGAGTAGGTAGGTTTTGCTTGCCCATAAAAAATAACGATGCTATCGTGAATTGAGCAATCGATCATGTTTGCCTAGAAACAGCTACAGTGGGTATTGTTTTGTATCACACTGAGTCTGCTTGTAAACATGTACGTGTACATTATAAAATCTTTCACCATAAAATAGGTAAGAAAGAAAGGAAACTTCCAACTCAACATTAACACTTTGACTGCTGAGCCGTTTTGCTTGTCTAGCCACGGGTGCGGCTCTGCACGCGCCATAGTGTTTTCCCATACAACAAACACAACAGTTGTGTTTTGCCGTACTCGTGGCAAATTGTGAAAACGACGACAGTTGTGTTCTCAGCAGTGAACGTGTTAAACATACACAACTAATAGTGACTGTTGTTTCGTTGTTGTAAGATTAGAACTAAAGAAGAATGTGACAAAGGAGAAAGGTACATTTTCATTGGCAGTTAATTTAAAGCCAAGATATTTATATGTAGGTATGTAAAGTAAATATCAGATACATAGATAGACAACTCTTTATTGACACCAAGATGTATAAAACAGAGGAAATACCTAGTACAATTGGCGGTCTTATTACTTACAGCGATAATTGATAATTTTTTCTAGTTATTTTATTTGTTTATTAAATTATGGTATATTTTAAGTTTATCTATTATGTTACTATGTATTTAAGTTTATTTTGTGTATAATATGTATCTATTTATTTATTTATTTTATTCTATATATATATATATAAGGAAAGCCACCGTCCGATGTCCTATTTACTCCTCTCCGTGCATGGTTGTCTGGAAGAGATCGCTCTGAGCGATAAGACCGCCCATTGTGACACTAATTGTAAAATTTGTTTTGTTCTAGTTTTAAGTTTTCTTTGTTCTGTGGTGTTTCAATAAAGAGTTTATCTATCTATCAATCTATCTATTTTTGGCATTACTTTAGTTACAGAAGAACCAGTGTTGTTAATTGTTCATCCGGAAACCCCAGAATCAGTTAGAATGGTGAAAATTAATGGTGGCCATATAATTTTAATATGACTGATTTTAATTTGGATGTTGATCCAGTCCCTTTGGTCCGAGATTATGCTCATAAGGGCGCGAGGTATCTGCCCCTGGTAGTATTTTACTAATTTAGAAACCAGAATGCAGACGATAATGGAACTAAATGACAAGACCTATCATGTAATCGTCACGCAGCCGATACCGACTGTGACCCGATAAGGTGTGGGTGTTTCGTTCGACTCATCTGAATCACTGTTCGACATTTACCTACATACAAATATGCAGTAGGTCCGTCTCGCCTGTATATTTGAATGTCTGCGTTTAGCTAATTTGCTTATCGGTGTGTGAGTGGGAGACTCCGGGAATTAATTGATGATTGGTCTACATTGACGTCGTCCAGATCATTGACTCAATAGTACATTGAGGCTAAAAGTTCTTGAGTTAACGACGAGTGACCATATTCTTAGCACAGTTAGACTTAAGTGTTGACACGGTCGATGATGGAGCATGCTTGCCTAGAAGATACCTATTCGCTCTCGACTTGAACACTTTCAGGTATAGTTTTCGGGAAACATAGACGCTGCTAATGTGTTCCATTACTTCGCTGTTGGGATTATAAATGTGGATGCCAATTGTTTCGTACGGATCGGAGGAATGCCAACCATACACGGATGCCGTGTTTCCGTACGTATTGTTGTCCGATGGTGGAAAGGAGATAGAAGAATCAAGTTGCGAATCAAGATGTCATAATTAACCGTCTCATAAGACGGCCTCCGTCGTGTTAAGTTGTAGATGAGCCGATTGAGATGCTTGAGGTTACGGTGCGACTCCCCCACAGGGCAAATATTGGTGGGAATCTTCTATTAGTTCTGATTTTCGGTGTTCGGGGGAATATGGGCCACGTTCTTCCTGAGTTCCCAGATACATCGTTAGGGTCAAGATCTATTTATATGTTCGTGACGCTTTCTTATAATTCAGTTAGGCTGATGATCAAACAGCAAGCCTCTAACTTCAATAAACGTGGTATTCCTAAACAACTTAATAAAGTCAAAAGATTTAAATATTATGTAGATTTTAACGACTCTTGATAAAATCGTAAGTCGTAAAGTGGCTTGCTGCCCTCTGTAAATGTAATGGTATATATCTCCCTATAAAATATTACAAACCTTGGTTAAAGTCCTGTTAAGGTGGTTCGTTTCTGTTATAGCGGGAAATTTAAATTAAAACAGTTTTTTCGTTTCTAGAGCTACACCGGGTCACTAATATAAACGAGACTGTATTTTGCGCCAACCGTAAATCATTCTTTTCGTTTTTATTTTGAAATAATTAGCACTAATGCACTGTATCGCTCAAATATGTTGATAAACGCTGAAATCGTTATTTTGACGGTTTATTGACATATTTGAGCGATACGTTGCATTAGTGTTAAATAATTCAAAATAAAAACGAAAAGAATAATTTACGGTTGGCGCTAAATACACTCTCATTTACATTTCTTATGGTCATTACGATGAATTAAGGTCTAGCTCCAAAAACAAAAAAAAAAACTGTTTGAATTATAAATTTCCCGCTATGAGCGAAACGAACCACCTTATGAGATTCCTTGTATACATTTTGTACAAAAAAAATGCGTAGGATGTTTAGCCAAGGACCCTGTCAGGCAACAATTAAAAATCTACTGTCTCTTTCATGCAAGATCGTATCGCCGTAATATCGATTGGCTAAGCCATATTTGTCTTGCTCACCCGGGCCAGAATAAATCTTGCCTAAAGTTTTCCATTTATATTCCAAGAAAGACTCCTCCGTAACTCGACCTTCAGAAGGCTTGAACTACGACATTCAGCTGGAGGAGGCAAAATAGAAATCTAAAAATAATCTAGTTTGTTGCTGCTCGTGCTAGCTGTTGAAAGTTGATATTTCTAAACTAAATCCTTTAGTTAGACATTGCTTGTATATAATGTTATTAACAATATTCGCATAAATATTAATCTAGCTATACTTATCTATCTAGTGCAAATTACACATCTGATAACGATGGGTTTCGCTAAAATCTCATTCATTTTAGCACTTATTTCCTATTTCACAATTCGATGTACAATTTTGTTATTGAATACCTAAAAGTCTTGCTTATGTTTTTATAATAAAATAATTGTTTTGACTTCCCTATCATATAGTTTAAAACAAACGTAATAAGGGGTAAATATCCCGTATTCTTTGATATGATAATACTAATGTTAGCGACCATGTTTCTTTAAAAGTTTATAATTGTAATAGCGTCTATAAATCATCACTTTACTGTCAGTTAACGTTAAGCTGCGACCTCCGACCCTGAGATTAGGGGGCTTTAATCCTAATTGACAGACGTCATTTAACGCTTATTAACGAATTTTAAAAACCTACTACTAAAAAAAAAAATACTTTTGGTGGTTAAAAGTGAGTTCCTGATGCCATTAAAAACAGCCGAGGACATAACGTCCCGGAGGAGTGTACGGCGATGCCTGGATCCGTGAATTAGACACGACCTTAATTAGTAAAGATTGCGACGGCTAACAGTGGGCGCAACCGACAAACAGACAGACTAAACTATCGGCCTATAATTCAGTTGGGTTCTAATCAGTATGAAGATATCGCCTTTAAATAATAACCTAAAATAAAACCTAATAAACCGCTACCAGTTGGCAATGTTCCCAAAATGCTGGCAACATTGCCACGTTGTGTGGCAATGCTTAATGCTTGGGCAAAATATAAGCCAGCATTATGTTCACGTGTTGCTTCGAGGAATTGCCGCCGATAACGCATCATGTACGAACATGCATGCATCTTCCTACTGATAATAAATTTAGAAGAAGAGAAAATATCTTTCTCGTGTTTGAGTACGGCAGTGGATTACAAGGCCGGAGGTTCCCCTGCTACAAATCGAGCCCAATGATTCTGGGAAATTTTAGACATCCCAATACGGGCTGTTCCGTATGACACATCGACTTGAAAGAAGACGATATAGGGCATTACAGTGTCCGCCTGGCTAGCCACCAAACCACCCTAAAGTTGAAAATCTGTCCTCAAAGCCCTATCAGGGTGTTCTGGTAGCACTCCTCGAGAGCCAATCCCATTCTAGGCTGAGCTTGTCTACAGGGGAGATAGATGGTGGTCAAATGCTAACCTATAAAGCATTAAAAGAAATTACGTGAACCAGTTATTTATTTAGGGATTTAATGTAGCAAAAAAGCCAAAACGATTTCCAATGAAGTCACCATCCGTCCACACGTATCGTAATCATCCATTTACCCATTGAAATCCCGGTGAGTCACCACGCCGCCTAACAAAGTGCACTGCTTCCGCGAATTGCCCACTTTCAATGAATCAGCCACTGCTGACTACATTATGCATCAGCTATTTCAAAATACATAACGGGCCGAGCGTACTGTGTATTTTATTCTTTGAACTAAAAAAACGTCCAAAAAACAACTACTTTTATTCTGAACTAGCTGCACGCCGTGGTTTTACCCTCGTAGTTCCCGTTCCCGTGTGATAAAATAAATAAAAAATAAAGATAAAACGGGGATAAAAAATAAAGCCTATGTTGCTCGCTGATAATGTAGCTTTCGATTAGTGAATGAATTTTTAGAATCGCCGCTGTGGTTTATCCGAAACTTTACATATTTCCATAAAAACTTTCATCCCCTATTGTTATTTTACCCCCTTTAGGGTAATATTTTTACAAAATTGAATGCTATTTTTATTTATATTAGTCAAAAGCCTAAAAATAGTTTCAAGTTGCGGATCCGCACTAAGCTCTAGGTTGCAAATATTATTGGACATTTTCCCACACTACTTGGATATCGCCATCAAAAAATTGATGATTCCAGTAAACAAGCTTAAATGGCGTAGGAAATTAAGTGCCATAGAGATAAATTAACAAATTGGTCGGTCTTGGTGTGTAGATCATAGAGTAAGCGACCTCATGCGGGCACACTATTGTATGGCAAATGACGTATAGGTCTTTTGATTCATACCATTTTTTTTAATTGCGTTCATGTGTTATAATTATGTATGTATAATTAGTATTGTTGCATTTCTCTTAATGATCAGAACAGTTCTTATTTTACGCGGCTCGATCACATGCATAGATCCTGAGTCGTGACCCCTAACTAGGATTCGCTGTATCTAGAGAATCAGAGACTACGAGGACCATGGTCCCACAAACACTCTGACGGAGAGCAAATACATGTGGTTCACACGAGTCTTAGTCGATCGTTCGTTTGCCTTTTAAAAATGTATATAGCGTTCGTTGATCGCGGATGGAAATATCAAAAATTGTCTGAAAGAGATATCTTTCGGTGATAACATTTATATTTCACTGTGCCAAGCTTATTTGTTATGCCACTTACTCTCGTAGTGGTAGGCCTCTTCTGCAAGAGTCCGATTGGGGAAGTACTACATCTTTTCGAGATATTCATCCGCCAAGTAGTAGTGTGCAAACATTATTGTGTTCCGGTATGAAGGACACTGTTTCCATCGAAATTACCATGATACATTAGAACCAATGTCTCAGGGTGACGAGCGCAGTGCAGTGCCGCACAAGACTTTGTAATGGAAAGCTCTGGGTGGCACTGAAGCTGTTAGGTGCAGGTGTGGCGCTCACCATCAGGTGAATGACTCGTTCGTCTCGTCACTTAAAAAACAACATTTCAATTGCAAAACTAAACGCAACCTCATTTGTTGTTAGTGAAGTAAACATTGTGCTAATTAGGCTGTCATTCCAAGCCTGATTAAAAACCTAACGACGCTTCGGAAGCATCAATCGCGACGCATTAAAAACACAATTTGCATAAGCTTTTACACGTCGATAGTAAATTGCTAAGGTTAGGCAAGATGGCGGGTGCTGCAGTATACATCAATCAGTGCTCAAGCTTTTGTCAAACGGCCCGTTAGATAGAACTCAGCGCCAGTGGCTGGTTGGGTGTATATCAGTAAGTGTAGATCTATGGGCCAATTGTGTAATCTCGTACGAAGGAAATGGCTATCTGTTGTTTTTATCTTTTCAATTTGAACATTAATACGTGGGAACTACGGATGAAACAAATTTAAAAAAAAAATGTGGCAAAGATATCTACATGCCAGCATTACTTTAATTTAACATAATAAGTAGGTAGGCAATATTATAAGGCGACGTCATCGTGCATATTATACTTTTGCTGTGAAAGTTGATTGAATGTCTTTCTACAGGTGCATGGCTAACATAGTTAGCCATTTTTTTTTATAATGCTACATGAGAATGCAAGTCCAATTAATGCTCTGCTATTCAGTGAGTATAAAATA
This sequence comes from Campaea margaritaria, assembly GCA_912999815.1. NCBI lineage: Eukaryota > Metazoa > Arthropoda > Insecta > Lepidoptera > Geometridae > Campaea > Campaea margaritaria. The sequence continues at coordinate 10,276,798 of OU538802.1, read as the reverse complement.
TTATTCATAGCGTAGTATAATGGTAATCTGCTTTAACGGGCGCATTTCCGAAACACTGATAGAGTTAATGCAGTATTATTTTTCCTCGCGAGGTTCAACCATAAATCAGCACAAGAAAAGGTCATTTTCTTTTTTAAACTTAAACCTAGAGTTAGTAATTTATTTATACTTTGGCACACAAAACTATGCAAAGGAAGATTTAATGCTAAGTAGAAACATGTTATTAATTTGGGAATTCGATTTATTATATTTTCTGTTTTTTTCTTCTTATTTTATGAGACTAAAGTGTTTCACTTATACAGCGCTATAATTATTGTATTTACATATTTTCGTTTCATAATATTGATAAGTCTGAAGTTAGAGTACTGTGAGGTAACAATAGTGTGCCAGTTCGGCAGTCGCGCGCAGCGGTGCTCGACCTCGCGGCGCTTCCGGGAAATGTCGGCGACGCCATCTTGTCAAGCGGCGCGCGCGCATGCCCCTGTGTCCGTGTGATGATAGGGTGACCACTTACACTAATAACTACTTAGACGACAGTGCTTACATATCTCTGCACAGTTGACCTTTTTGTTAGCACTGGACTGCCGTCGTTATAAATAATGATGGGGTGTTATTCATGGTTTAGGGCTAGGGGAACAGCTCTGTCAATTTTAATTTTGTTTGTCTTATTCTTTGTTCATTGCTGTAGATAAGCGGTTAGCGAGGAACTTTTATGAAATCATTGACGTTGGGCTATTCGTCGTGTTATTATAGCTTTGTTCATTTTAATTTTGTTTCTTTGTTCGTTGCTCTAGAGAAGCGGTTAACAGGATCGGAGGCATTTTTTGAAATAATTCTTTCTTCCATTTTAATTTCGTCACTTATTTGTCTGTCTTTTTGTTCATTGCTTTAGACTGCATTGTTGATGATGGTGATGATCAAGCCGTTCGACATAATTGTATGGCACGGTGATTTTAACACTGGACGAAAAGTATGACATAATAATAAATACAACGCATCACGATCACACACATAGATCCTGACCCCTTACTAGGATTCCCTGTAATCAGAAACTACGAGGACCATGGTCCTACACCCAGACTCAGAGCAAATATTTGTGGGTCACACAAATCTTTGAACCCGCAACCTGACGCTTCGCAGTCCGCGCATCGCCCACTTACGCCACGGAGGCCGACACGGGGTATAATGAATAATGACACAATCGAGAATTGACCCTCAGTGATCACAAGTTAGTACAACGTGTCACGATTACTGATTATTTCGTGTCTCCAAAGATCCACGTCAATAGAAGTGCCATTGATAACACGCAAAGCCTGTAGAGATAAGTGTCGTTTCTTGGAATTCCTAAATGTGGCGATAAGATAAGAGGCGCTGTGAGGTTATTATTGATTTGCGATGTTTTAAGTGTCGCTACGGTCTTCAGTTATATCGGAGGTTTCCAGACTTTTTTTTCTCAAAAACCACTTTTAATATTTAGCTGGTTCCCCTGCAGCTACATTTCTATCTTATTCCTATTTATTTCCTTCCATATATTATTTTTTGACAAGCCCGAGAGCCCCATCGAGAGATCCTGGGGGTCCACCTGGACCATTTTGGGAACTAAGGAGTTATATTGTCAAAATAAAAGCAATAAATGTATTTATTTACATGTAGCACTTATGAAAGTCAGCTGAATCTAGAACCGGATTCGGAATACATCTAAAATGGATGATTTGTCGAATCAATGTTCTGTTGTTCAACTCTGTAGTAGAAGGCCTCTTCTGCAAGAGACCGCCTGGGGAAGTACCAGATATTGAATTAAAGTACCAGATGATACCTTTGCCAGATATTCATTCGCCAAGCAGTCGTGTGCAAACATTACTGTGTTCCGGTTTGAAGGGCACTGTTTCCAGTGAAATTACTGGGCATATGAGACTTTAGAGCCGATGTCTCAGAATGACGAGCGCAGTGCAGTGCCGCGCATGATTATGCAATGCAAAGTTCTATATGGCGCTGTAACTGTTATGGGCAGGCTTAGCGCTTACTATCAGGCGAACGACATGCTCGTCTCGCTAATTGTCAAATAAAAAAAATTAAAAAAAACAGGATCAGGTCTAGTTTGGAACTCACTGTCAACCTTGTTCTAACATAATGTTTGTTCTTCTTTGTAAATCATATTTGTAATACCTAATTAACTTGGGCAATAAAAATTAATTGATCATTAACATTTAATTAAAATATCATTATTTGTCATGGTTATCATATTAAGGGGTCTACCACGATTTGATTTACTATACATTGGTATCAAACGTAAAGGCTTTAGACCTCTTTACTATCCTGTTCTTGGAAAAAATAAAATAAGTTATTTAAATAGTTCAATTCTTAGTTTTTACTACATTTTCAGTATATTTTTTAATCTTATCTCAATCAAAATTTCACTAAACACAACGATATTATTATAAACAATACAGAAAAAAATGAATTATCGTACTTATGAATTTATCAGACTGTGATAATGGAAATACGATGTTGTCCCGACAAACACTTATTTCAGACCGAATTCAAACTTTTAAAGTATTTAGAAAACTGTTTTTGCGTGAAATAAATAATTCAAATAAACGAGAGCTACGAGTTTTTGTTTAATTATAAATAAATAACGCGTCACGATCACGTACATAGGTCCTGACCCCCAACTAGGATTCCTGTATGTAGGAAATCAGGAATTACGAGGACCATGGTCCTACAAACATCCAGACTCAGAGCAAATATTTGTGGCTCACACAAATCTGCCGTGCGTGGGAATCGAACCCACAACCTCACGCTTCGCTGCCGGCTCATCACCCACTTACGCCACGGAGGCCGTCACTTAATGTGTTAATTAAAAAAAATAGGGTGCCTTCCTTATTACACGCGAAGCAGCTAACAGTGAATTCTCCTCCGGAACCGTGTGTAACTTTCCGTTTATCTATCATATTCTAAAATAGTTTTAATTAGACTCTAATAGTATTTTGAATAAAATATATGAATGTATTAATTTATAAATTATACTATTACCTTATTCAAAATATTTTCAGAACGAAATTTTAGGTTATGCTTTTAGAATCATCTTTTCAATGCAATCAGTTCTTTTTGTCGGAAAATGCTTTCCTCGTAACGTATTTTTACTTGAATTTTGTTAACTTGCAAAATACTAAGTGACCTTTAATATTAGAAACCTTGTTATTGGTACCTTTTGATGTGTAACATTATTTGTTTCGATTTCCTGCAATCTGTGGGAACGATTTCGTGAAAAGGGACGGAAGTGTGTAACAGGAAGCGCGCGCTATTTGACTATACCAATGAGCGCGCGCGGTAGTAGCTGGCCATCTGATGGTATCTACCCATTTTAGCTAGTCATGTTAGTACTGTCTATCATTTTAAATATAGGTAACTTATCATATGAGGCTACTGTAAGGCTCGCTTGTTTATATTTTGTTTTCATATTAACTGGGGGGTAATTATGGATCAAGAATAAGTCCGTGATTACACCCCAGTTAATTCCATGCACTTCATTTTAAATCCTTAATCTTAACGGCCTAGATTGACACCACACACTCATAAATGACAAACGTGACGTGACGTCACTCAAAATAGACTGCAGAGAATGAGAGAGAGGGAAAATGAGATGGAGCTACACAAACTCCCATAAATGCAAACAAATTGCTACGATCTATTTGGATAAATGTCTCTGGACGTCTTATGAACGCTTAGCGATATTGAAGGTGACAGTTAGCAGAGCAGTTCAGTTTAAGGCCTTAAACTGGATGAATTTAACTGTACGTGGTGAGGCCCCTGAAAACTATAGAGCCCAAAGTCACCGGGTAAAACCTGGCAGAAGGTTATTTTTATATAGCTATTTTATTTTCCTACGCATAATGTGCAATATTGCCTTGAGGAAAACGACTCTGTATTAAAATATAAATAATACTTGTCTAGAAAAAAGCTATTTATAAACTTGACGTCGAGAACATTGCCAACGAATACAAAATTATGTCTCAGCGAACCTCTCAATTACCTTTTTTTTTTTTTGAGCGAAGTGTTACTGGTTTGTTAATCGCTATTTAGCCGACTGCGTCAGAAGGAAGGTTATGTTGTATTTTGTTTGTGAATTTAATTCCAAAGCAGTTATTATTCTGAACCAAAACTACAATTTCAAATAGACTAAAATAAAGTACAGTATAAATTTTCGTTAAATGTATATAAAAATAACAAAAAAATATCTAAACCGGTTCAGAAATCCTTAATAAATAAACAGAAGAAAACATCTAACTAGAGAATATTTGTGATATATTTGTGATATAAGTCGTTAAAAAACAGAAGTGCATGTAATTTAGCTAATGGTAAGCGCGCGCGTATTCTAAATTTGATATATTTTAAATTCTTTTTCAATAAGCACTCTTTAATTAAAATGTTCGATAAGTCTCCAACCAGAGTGACCAAACATTTAATGAATAATATTTACATTAATTACACTCTAATTAGTCAGCGTTAACCCGTCCCCATTGTAAATATTTTAACAGACACTCGAAGAACGAAAACAAAAATATTGTATGACAATTAAAAATGTATTGTGTCTGGAATTAGTCACTCGGAAGGCCACTCAGAGGCACTGCCTCGCCATGAAACCAAGCCTACTATTACACCCTAACTAATCATATACTTATTTAACCTGTGCCACTATTTCGGTGGACTTCTTATTCTTAGGAATTCGACAAACATTTATGCAAAGAAATTAAGATTTATTTTAAAACTCGGAAGAAAAGAGGACCGTAATTGTCCGGAGTTTTATTTTATTCTGATTTTCACGGCGCGAAAGTTCGATGAATCTCAATTACGTAAGTTTCCGTAATGTAAGAGAACGCTGAAAATCTTATGTAATTTTATAGAAAAGCCTTCTAATCCTAAGTTCTGGGGATATATCTGAAATCTAAGGTTTCAGGAACGTATAACTTAATTAATCTATATTTATATATAATATATCTATACTAATATTATAAAGAGGAAAGATTTGTTTGTTTGTTTGCATTGAATAGGCTCTGAAACTACAGGACCGAAAAATTCTTTCACCACTGGGAATCTATACTATTCTCGGGTGACATAGGCGTACGTATTAATTGTGTACTTTCTGCCTCCCCGAGGCACGTTCAAACTCAATAATCCCTATTCATCCTACTTCCTACTAATATTATAAATTTGAAAGTTTGTAAGAATGGATGGATGGATGTTTGTTACTCTATAACGCAAAAACTGCGAACGGATTTGAATGAAATTTGGCACACAAATAGTTTATAACCAGAATTGAGTGATAGGGTACTTTTTATCCCGATAGTATGTTCCCGTGGGACAAAACGGGAAGTACGTGGGTGAAACCGCGGGGCGCAGCTAGTAATAATATATTATGTGGCATGCATCGTTCGATAATGGTTGCCGTACGCGCAGCAGCTGTGACATATATGTAAGCTCATCAAAAGCTCATCTGAGCTGACTTTAAACGTCTCTATAGTCAGTTTCCTTTAAGACGCTTGTATTCACTATGAAATGGTTTATTTGCATGCATGAAATCTGGTACAATATTGCTGACAGATTAATGAACTGCGGCACGCTCCACCAGAAACTGGCAAACAAAAATTGTTGAAAAGGTAAGCCTGTGTTAGTTAGTATTGAATTGATGGATGGATTTATGGTTATCTCAAATCTTAAAGATCGATAAAGAACCAATTTTCGTTGTTCAAAAGATTTTCAAGTCGGTCAAGTTCTGAATTCCGATATATTATGGCGACAGCGAGCTTATCCTGATGAGAACTCTCATAGAGAGTAGTGTGTTCCTTGTATGAGACGCCGCCACTTGATAACATTTTAAATGTGAAAGTAACATGGTCATTAACATTCGTATTGTCATTGGAGACCCACCCTCCACTCCCCCTAACAAGCCACTCGCAAGAACTTCGGTTTCCCCGTGATCACGCCGCTTGCACAGTGCTGCATTATCAGAAATGAAAAAAAAAATGCGTGATATATATCCCGTTTTCACTGATAATACAAATGTACCAGTATCGAATCAACTGTTAGATGTTTATATAATCAAGTGAATGATAGCAGAAGCAACCCATCGTTGTTATTACCGCCAAGGCGCACGGCAGCAGATGCACGGCGGCGACGCGGACGCATAAGCTATACAATTACCGGCTTTGTGTCGCGTCCTACCTGCGCCAATTCAGAGGATGTGCATTGCAGTGCCATACAATTAGTTTTTATTGCAAGGGATACGATGTGATGACGCTCTCGGTCGGGTTTATCTAGGGTCTTTTTATGTTTTTTGGTTATGTACGAGCTATATTTATCGTGTTACCTACGTACTCGAGATTCGAAAAATCAAGCTTGGTAGCTATTCGGCTACGAAACCTGTCAAAATCGGTGAAGTTCGCGGGTCAATTGCTAACAGGCTGGGGGTGCTGATTTCAAGCTTTTCTGATGCTCTTTATTTGTGAAGCTATTATGTAGGGTCGCTGCAGTGAGTTCACTGAGTAACGAGAAGAGCAAGCCATTCACCTGATGGTAAGCGGTACGCCCGCCCAAAACAGTTACAGTGCCACCTAAAAAAATGCTTTGCATAATCTTGCGCGGCACTGCACTGCGCTCGTCACCCAGAGACATCAAGCTCTCATGCCCAGTAATTGCACTGGAAACAGTGCCCTTCAAACCGGAACACAGTAATGGTTCACACTACTGCTTGACGGGTGTCGGGTCTCTGATTTAACCACTAAAGTTTTATTACTTAAATACCATAGTAAAGTAACAATGTACTGAAGCCTATTGTATCGTCAATATCTAGCTACATGCGCAATTATGATAATTTCAAATATTTACAACATGTAAGGTGTAAATAGAAAGTTGCTAAAAGTCGAAATGGTGTTGCATTATAATCGATGCATGATAATTATTTAAATAACCACTAATACTCTAATCTAAGAGAGACAAGTTTGAGCATTCAATGTTCTCCAATTCATCCTCAAAATCGATTTATAGTTTGACTCCAACAAACAAACTATACAACTACAACAAACTACAAGAAAACAACAAGCTATACACATTGTAGACCTTTGGCTACATTTCAAAGCCTGAAAACAGTCGTACATTCTGAAAATCAATGGCACAGAGTACGTACCACGTAACTTGCCAAGTGTACCGACTTGAGCGTCGACTTTTTTCATTAAATTCCCAGGTAGCTCGGAACCGGTTTGCCTCGACGAAAATTGCGGCCGCGCGACGAACGCAATGTAAAATTGTTTTATACATTCTCGGACGGAGTTGCGTGTTATGGTTACTCAACTTTACATCTAATTCTCAGTTCTGTAGGTTATTACTTCCTATAAGTAAATTTGTCCTTTTCGTAGCTAGATATCCTTAGTGACGAATGTGAAGCGATGATCCGTGAAAAAGACTAATACATACGCCTGCATGTCCCACACATCCTACTTTAGAATAGAATAGAATATAATAGAATAGAATAGAAAACTCTTTATTGTACACCAGAAACAAAAATAAACACAGTACTGAAAAATTACAAGAGGTAAACAAACGTAACTTTAGATTAAGTTATCTGTAATATCTATATTTTATGTTAACTACGTTCCTAGCGTCCGACATGGACATTTAAGTTATAAATTTATATGAACAAGAACATTACAATTTAGGTAACCCTATACATAGATTTAGTGAAAACAGGCAGAATGAAATAACTTATCGCGTGTATTAATATGTAATTACGTCGAATCCTTTAAGTTTTTCTTTAAACTGTAAGCGTGACAAATTGAAGAATAAAAATATAAACCCCTTCATCTGTCGATTTTTGAATCGCTATGCCCAGAGATGAGCTTTTGGTAGAAACATAGTGGATAAGCCAGCTTGACTGGTATGACGCAGTCTAGTTTCACCGAGTGCGCCGGACCTTTTTAGAATCAGAGGGATTATATGATTAAAACTTCACTCCAAGAGGATCTCAAGGCCCGACTTACACCCAGTCTCGCTTACTTGATGCTTAGTGAGCGACGGTGACCGAGCGATAACTTGTACGCTTTGCGACCCGACAGCATCAGGTTTGATACTCGGCCCTGCACTAATGAATTTTTTGGAGAGCAGTTCTTCACTCTGTCGATCAGTAAGAGAGGCACGCGGGAACACTGCGCGCGCCACCTCGAGGCATACGAGTGGGCGACGGACGTACTCCCAGTCTGCCGCCCAAGCCTCTATTATGGGGGCCGGAGCAGGGCGTTGAAGATAAGCCTTCTTCGACGCCCCGTTCTCCGGTTGCGGAGGGGGAGCTCGGAGGTGATCTCCCGCTCCCTCTCCGCAGCTTCCTTCTGCGACATCACATCCTCACAGAAGGATTCTCCGGCATTCCACGACCTCTCGTCCCCGACCATTGACTTAATCAACGTCGGGAGCGAGAGGTCGGCTCGTAAGAGGCCCTAGGACAGCCTGATACACTATGACACTGAACTATGACACTAGAGGCCGGCACTACCTACCTCATTCGACAAACAACAATTTAAAGTGTAGTTCTGGCAACATAATACAAACTTAACGACGCGATAACACAACTTAGATGTTATTAAGGCTCCACTGTAGGTCGGAGATGGCTATTACTCTTTTTAATGTCGCTTCATTATAATTAAGCGCTGCATTAGTCAGTTCCAGTTTTAAACCTTTGAGTCGATGTACGCAAACTTTAAATAAACAATTCCCACACTGTGAGGCACGCCACCGCTTAATCGATGTTCAATATTGTGAGAGACATTATTTTAGTATCTCGACACATCTGTTTCTACAAATGGAAGGAAAATCTTATGAATTTTGTTAGTTATTACCTAGTTCACTCCGTGGGTTGTCCCGAATAATTCCTGTTTTTACGCGGAACTAAGCATTTTCCTGAAATAAACAAAACATTGCGGGCCCCCAAAAAGTGACGAGTTGGACGCCTTCGAGGTCGGATGGCAAGACCAAGCTCACGATAGAGACGTGGGAAAGTTATGGGGAAAACTTTGCCCAGCTGTGGGAAACAATAGGTTAATAGAAGGAATGAAAGGTATATCCTGGCAGCGGTTCTATCGGTTCAAGAATTTTTGGAATCAGAATAGAATAGAAAAACTCTTTATTGTACACCATAAACAAAAATAAACACAGTACAGAAGAATTACAATAGATAAACAAGGGTAGTACAATGGGCGGTCTTATCGCTGATAGCGATTTCAGATCAGATCATTAGTTAGATTATGTTTTCACCCAGGATGCCCGTTTACCGCGGGAGCTTTGCATTTTCATGGAATAAACTATAGTTGTTACCACTCTGTAATGGCGTAGCTTTATCGTTAGTTTCAGATATTAACCGTTACAAACAAACTGACTAACTTTGTCTCTATAAAATAACCGAGCTGAGTCGTGAAATGAATTTTGATTTGCTACAGTAAATAATTGTTATTATTATAAAATCGCAAATACCGCAATACGTCAGTAACTTGGGAAATACGTATATTAAACAAAATTGCTAGGGCCTTTTATTTTCAAAAAACTGTTACTTCTTACTCTCAAATCGATATTGTTAAAACCAAGTTGAGAATAGAATAGTATAAATTGACAGAGGCAATGATGCGTTTCTCAATTTCATATTTGAACATGTACATACCTACTGAGATAGTCAAATTAATTTAGGTATTATTTGTCGTTAAAGTTCACAGATCAGTAAACTTCAACAAAACTGCAAAAGCACTCTAAAAGCTTTCCTAAAATATCATTTTAAAATCAAATTAGTTACCGATCCCCAGCCCTATACAGAACTCGAAAGCAAACATCTTAACTCGTGTCTCTATTGTCAATAGCTAAAGACATATCTCCTGTCTGTACTGTCATAAGCCATATTCATTTTAACCCCCGACGTAAAAACGGCGGGGTGTTATACTCGTAAGTTTGACGCGTGTGTGTGTGTGTGTGTGTCTGTGGCATCGTAGCTCCCGAACGGATGAAACGATTTTGATTTTGTTTTCTTTTCTCTAATATCAAAAGCTGAACTCGTGTCTCTATTGTCAACAGAGTGAGAAATGGATGTTGTACGAGAGCATGAAGGAGGAGATCCTGGACAAGATACGGAAGCTAGAGGACGAGCGGCACACGATAGACCTGTGGAACAGCGACCCAGAGTGGGGCAAGAAGCGCCGGAAACGACAGGTAAACTTTAACAATCTTTATCCACATGGACCCCAAGGCTACCGGATTTGAAATTCCGATGGAAAAGAACCGGCAAGAAACTCGACGGCGATTTCATTTACAATATATGTTTCATCAATGTTTGTAATGGCCGGTTTACATTATGCTAGTCTTTAGTATAGTGTTTTAGTTCGTCTAAAATAGAATAGAATCATAGAACCTTACTAAAGCAAATAGAATCGTCCCAAAGCGAGTATCGTTTACAAGTTTCTAAGTATATATTATAGTACGCAGTTGCCGGGACGCGCTCGAGTTGATTGCCTGCAATTGCTCTGTTTGGGTTTTCCAAATTTTCCAAAAGTTGAAAACCCGACAGCTCTATTTCTAGCTCTAAAAATAGAACCGATTCGAGAGGCATCATCTGTGAATATACTCGTACATATTAATGGAGTGCACTCGATATTTACATCCATTATAAGTTATATTTAGAAGAATTGTTTGTCTAGTAACCAACATTCTAGTCCTTTATAAAAAGGTTTTTTTTTTAAATATTACTGATTAGCAAGACGAGCAAATTGTTCACGGCAAACAACACCAAAGCTAGCAATCAAAGCGCCACACCGCCCCATATCAGTTACAGTGCCACCCAAAACTTTGCATTGCAAAATCTTGCGCGGCATTGCACTGCGCTTGTCAGGTTGAGACATTGGTAACCCCAACAGGTGACTGCGGCGCCTCCATACGTAGTGTACATGCTGCCCGATGCCGACATCCTGGAAGACTGGCGGCTGGTGAGGAATCTTCTCGAGAGAGGTGAATGACGAAGCGACAGGAGGGTCACGAGATCCTCCACTAGATCCTCCACTAGGACCCGGACGGCGCGAACTATGAAGTAGGCGGGGTTCGGAGGACGAAATGCGAAAGAGAATGGGAACATTCAGGATTGTTATGTTAAAATAATAGTTTATTTGTCTAATTAAATTCGTGGTAGTCTCAGTTTAGTGTCGTGCGGGTTTGCTCACGCACGCGAGACGGCAGGCAGCGGCATAGGACGAAACTCATCACTCCACGTGCGTGAAATCTCCTCATGACGCATTTCGTCACTTTGTGTGCCAGGATATACTTTGTAAATACACATTCAATACAAAATATAGTCACGACCCCAATTCCGCTATTATTTGTAAATTGTTCATTGCTTGTCCCGAAATTTTGCACTTTGACAGTTTTGCTATAGAGAATTTTACCTGCATTGATTAAAAAAAATATGAGTTGGGCGCCGAGCGCGCCCCGCTTTGTGTAAGCCCCTAACAAACGGTTTCGTTCAAAAACTACATGTCGTCGGATCAAAATACATTTTTTTTTGTAGAAAGGGTTACGTTGCAGTTTTTTTGGAAGTTGCTTATTTCGTTGAAAATCTTTTTAGTTATAATAATTGATGCGCAAATCAAGGTCAACTTTATCAGTCGATAATAATAAGTTATCCTCTTTCGCATATCGGTTCTAATTTTAATAACAATATAGTAGTGTTGTAATACTGTGTGTGATAGATAACATGCTGCTTCAAAATTGATTCCTAAATAAAAATGTCCTTGAGTTTCTGATATTTTGGTTTCTTTGTGTTTTGGCAACTTATGACCTTATTTTTCTAATATATATCAGATTAGAAAGGGTTAAAACACATTTGTATTGAAGTATTTGAATTAAGAAAATAAATACAAGTATTTCTTATTTGTATCTTCAGCGAAAATGTATTTCGGATTTCTTACGTAGGTGTTGTTACAATTTATTTATTACTATTTCTTAGATTAATTATAATTAAGGCTAGATAATGTACCAACAATTGTTTTTTTGTCTTCTTTTATTGGTATACATTCATAAATAATATTGCTTTATCAATCAACAAAACAATTTTTATGGGATCTGTGGTGATATAACATATGATTGATTATATTATATTAAACGTAGGAATCTATTAGTTTTTTAGATACTTTGCAAAAGTGCAACATGACTTTCAATGTAAAAACCGTATACCCTCTTTTGAGGAAATGGGTAAAATTACTATTTAGGGGCGTCCAATAATTACGTGAGGTGTTTAGGGGGCGAGGGGGGGGGGTCCAGCCAAACCTCACCTAATCTCACGTGGGGATTTCGGCAAATCTATATATATATAAATGTTATGTTGGTTTGTGTACGCTTCAAAAACTCAAAAAGTTCTTCACCCATCGAGCTGAAATTTTAGCATGATATATAATCCGCATGAAGGATTGTTTTTATCTATTTTTTTCATCAGTGACATATCAGCGAATGTGCGAATGTGCCACAGCGAAGCGTGGCAGGGTGCAGCTAGTATCACATAATTTTCTTCCGTCTGAAACAGCATAAAATTGGGAGGAAACTGCGTTAAATTAATTAAAAAGGGTTTTAAATAAAAATAACGCAATCAAGCTCGGATTAACGTGTTTACATTAAAGATTCGCATTTTTAAAAACTCACCCGAGATTAGGGGAAGCTGGAGGGGCTCGAGTCAAATCCCACGACATCTCACCAAGGGAAGAGGGGGTCGAAAAATCGCCAAATTCGCCTCACGTATTTAACGGATGACCCCTAATCAAAAGATCTATTGTACTGTAAAGTTAATTGTTGTTTAATGTATATTATAAAGTCTAAATACCTAGAGATTTTACTTCAAATTGTGATTAAAAATCTACCTTATAGCTTTGTTTAACCGACAACGTTAACCTGTGACCTTACCTTGTAAAAATGAATGGTTGACCTCTAGCTTTACTCTCCTATGTAAATATATTTAAAAACCTGCCGAAATAATATAACAAGATTTTGTCGATTTATGAAGCTTTGCAAGCTATACGGGAATGTTTTAATAACTGAGTGAAACCTATATTGTAATCATTTTAAAACAGGGACGAGAAAATAATAGAAGCGCACACACACACACAAGTCACTCAGTGAAATAAATGGAGCCGTCGATGGACGCCTGGCAGATGTGAAACGTCGGTAACTATTTTTATAGAAAATATCCTTTAAGGGGTGGCTTATTAAAGAGAATAGGAATGGTATAATAAATAATAAAATAATTAAAATATATTTACGGCAAAAAAAAGTTAGTCAGTTACGTTACAGGTGGAATATTTCAATATTTTCAAACCAAAAAGTTTGAATACCTTATTGACACTGGCCGCATGCAAAAATAAAGTGACGTGGCGAAATCCGCCACGCTCACCACGCCAGCAGCCGAACTAATCCGCGGACGTTAGACGTTTTACATCCAAAATAACTTTGGTTTGGATATAACCACGATAACATAACGCGTTACAACTACTCGAATAAAGCGAACGGCCTATCCACATTAGTATAATCATCATTGGAAACGAGATATTTACTAAATATTCTTTGTTTTGGTTTCTAATGATAATAAGTAGACGTAAAACCCCCTGTTTCGCCGCTGAGCGTGTTTTTATACAATAGTTACCTTTTATCACATTGATCCTTTAACCGGTCGGGCTTTTGTGAAAGGCCAAGCACACTTACAAACAAAGCGTTTCAATCCCGTGTCTAAGGATCAAAACGGTTTGGCAAAAAGTTTCAGTTTGGCTTGGAACATATTTTGTCTATTCGTGTGATTACATCTAAGTATTAGTTGACTATCAGTGATTGTAATGATAGTTGATTAGAAGCATTCAAGACGGCATTACACTCTCGTCGAAAATTCGAAGAATCTTAGAAAGCTTCAGTAAAGTGTGTTTTTTCCTTGAATTATGGCTTTTCTTTTCTCGGGTGGCAGGTTATCTCCGAGATATTCTCGTTCTTGTGGGTTGTCAAGAGTGTAGTGTAGTGTAAAGGTGTATTGGAATAAGCAACGTATTGTTTTTCTTCTCTGTTTTAATAGGTATAAGATAAATATTTAATTTTTGCATTTAATTGGTAATAAACGCCATAAAAATCATAATATTGTTTTATTTACTCTCCTCAATAAAGATAAATTACATAAGTTGGTTAGTTGGGCGATAAGACCGCCCTTTGTTAACGTATTGAAGTTTTTTCTGTACTGTGTTTATTTTTGTTTCTGGTGTACAATATTTTTCTATTCTATTCTATATATTTTTTCAAGTCGACTCCGGACGCGAAAAGGGGGTTGTCATAAAGTTTGACGCATGTATCTGTATGTCTGCATTGTAACTCCCAAACCAATAAACCGATTTTGATATAGTTTTTTTTGTTGCAAAGTGACTTGACCCATAGTGTTCTTAATATGATTGAAGATAATCTATTCAACTGTTTGAAGATCATCAGCCCTTTTCTAGGTGATGAAGGGATGTGACTAACTTCCACAGTTTCGATTGATTTGAAATTTGGTATTCTGTTAGTTCAATGGTATTGCCAGAACATGGTAACCTTGACCTGTTGCTGCAGCATCAGCTAGAATCTGCAGGATTCTCAACTCCTCGTCAACTTACAGCAGAGTCATTTTTTCACAATGATCAGGAATTAACGATGGAAAAAAAAAGAAATAAGGATAAATGGGTCGGAGGTTTCTTCTATTTTCAGTTTACATGTTAGGGGGCCTGTTGGGGGGATCCAGCCAAACCTAACCCAATCTTACGTGAGGGAGGGTCTCTGCAAATCTCGCGTAATTTTTTTTCTGCCTGGAACATAGTGAAATTGCAAAGAAACCCGGTAAAATCACCATAATGCCAGGGAAAAGGTGATATAGGCCTGTTTTTGGCATATCTCGATCCAATTATCCTGAAGTTAGGTACACTGTTGCGGAGCGGAACGGTGTGGCGGAGCAGCGAAAACAAGTACCCGTAAGTTTTTATTGAATTCTGTTTATGGCTTCCAAACCACTGAATAATATAATAGAATAGGAAACTCTTTATTGTACACCTAAAAGAAACAAATATAGAAAAACAGAAGGTGTACCCAAACAAAGTAAAATCGGAGGCGATAATAAGGTGGGGGGGGGGGGTGTATAGTGTACTTAAGCATACAAATAAATGTACTAGGAAAACATAATGCTAAGTCACATTTTCTACCAGTCATCCTGGAACTGCAATTAAAATAAAACTGAATACGAACATGCTCTATCTAGTAGATTTTATACATTTTAGACATTTTAATACATTTCAGAGCTTTTAAAAGCTCAGCCTAGCTTAATCCATTATGTTACGTGTGGTTAGAAAAAAGAACAAAACATGAATGTCCTTACCACCGCATAGGTATAAACATAAGCGTTGAAATCTTTTCTTCGTAGTTTTCAACACAGGCACCGGAAATATTAAATGAATCGTAGGACGTAGATAAAATGGAGTAGATACACTTAGTATTACTGTTCTATATAACAACAAAGGATTAGTCAATAAAACCAAACACTATCCCCCTTATTTATAAAAAGTTATCGAACGTTACTTAGTACTGCGCAGTACATAATTGTAGTGCGCGATTTTTTGAAACTTCACATAACTTTTTATGAATAAAGGGGTTTGGCTATAGAACGCCGACATAAAGTTAAATTTTGCTAATGGTTTTTTTTCTTTGTGGCCATGGTGGAATTTGCACATTGGTACATTTTTACGGATTGTTGCTCTCAATAAAAAATGTTTCTATGTGTTTCTTATATACCTAGTGGCCAGTAACCTGACACCAATGCCTGGCGCATGAAGTTTGCATGTTTCGACTAAGGAGGTTAGCCGATAAGTTTTTACTTGTTCTTATAATTTCTTGACAGGTAACCTACTCTCAAACGCTGTAACGATTTAGATAAAAATCGGAAATTGGGGAATCCAAATGTATGCTTTATTTTTTTATCCGTTTTTTTTCCTTTACTAGATACATGTTTATTCTTAAAAACGTAATTTGAATCTAATCATTTTTGTACATAATTTTATAACTAGTACTGATGACTTTTATTACTACTTTAAAATTTTCTCGCAGCCAAAAACGAGCAAAGCTTAGTTTTCCTTTCGTGAACTAACAAAAGTGGGTAGGTCAGAAAAAAATGTTCACTAAATTTGGGCGGGGGCGGGCCGCCCCGAGTAAACGAAACGAGTATCGTTACGGCCTTATCTTCAAGCTACGTCCTGGAAACCCATTTTATAGTTATTATGTATGGCTTTAAAAAAAAAGAATGACTAAAATTTAAAAAATGACATCGCCGTAGAGTTTCTTGGTGCTATCTTCTCTAACGGGCGTATTTCGAAGCACTGGTAGAGTCAATGGAGTTTTTCTTTTCCTGTGCGAGACTCAGGCATGAGTCACCACTTGAAAGGGAAATATCCTTTTTCTAACTCAAACCATAATTAGATAATAATCATTAGTTTCGTAGATCATAATATTTTGACTTATTTTTTTGTATTTCTATACTTATGTATAAGATTATTTTTTTTGACGTGTAAAAGTGCAATATTTTGCATATTTACAATAAATGATTTGAGTTTGAGTTTGATGTTATATTAAGTAATTAAATTTGAGATTTTCTAAAACAAAACACGTCCGATTAAGATGTAATATTTTAGAATTTAATATATATAAATAAATTAAATATATGGAAGGAAGTACCTATTTATGAAAGCCTGTCCTATTAATATGCATGCGTATTATGCGTATAGGTCGGTAAGTAAGTAAGTAAATACAAGTAAGACGCTTCTGGCCCGGTAGAACTACGATACGTAGTTTAAACTGCGATATAACTGTAAGTAATATTAACAACATGACATTATCGGTGTCTCATTTAACGTACTTAGGTTCAACCCTAAAGTCTGAGCCTCGAAATCAATACTAAACACCTAAAATTATGTAAATGTTTATTTGACTGTATGACGAGACGAGCAAGTCGTTCACCTGATGGTAAGCGCTGCACTTGCTCATAACAGTTACAGTGCCACCGGCTCTAAAGTCTCATATGCCGAGTTATTTCACTGGAAAAATACCCTTCAACCCGGAACACAGTAATGTTTGCACACTACTGCTTGTCGGATGATCTGGCAAAGGTATGGTACTTCCCCAGGCGGTCTCTAAACTACTACACGTGCCTACCTTCAAATAGTACCTACGCATACGAATACATAAAAAAAAAAACAATATAAATGCTGACGCACCAACGATAGCAATATAAATTATACCTAAGCGTGTGCCATTTCTCAGGCAAAGGAACCTATAGAGTACCAAAATCAATAACAAGGCTATTCAACAAGTAAATAGAAAAACTAGGTGCTACATAAAAGTGTTTGCGCGCGTCTTAAAGTGTAGATAAACCACGACAACATGACACGACAAGCACACGAGTAACCTACGACAATAACGAACAACAGTCTGTTATTGAATTCTGTTTTATCCAGCCTCTGCAGTTACGAAGGCTTGAATTTTTTTTAATAAGAAAAGGAATAGATACATAGGTATATGGTTGCAGGTTCGATTTCCGAGCAGACCAAAAGTTTGTGAACCTCGGGTGTAAATAAATTTACTCTAAATCTGGACTAGGACAATCTAATCTGTCTTCGTAGTTTGTCGATACAACAGGGAATCCTAGTCATGGGTTAGAATCTATGTATGTAATATGGATTGTCGAATAAAAAAAAATGTGTGATTGAGACGCGGTTTTGTTTTTACTCCCCCTTGTCATGTTATCGTGAGATATCTGTACATAAATGGTAGGCATCCAGCGGATCTAGGTTACCCGACCGGGTCGCGGCCTCGTCGCAAGGTCAGAAGGACTCAATTGGGACGAGTGGCGAACCAGGCTCATCAACGGACTTAGTTCTTTACAGTCCACCCGAGTCTAAGGCCTGTCAACTTCAAATGCCTACAGCGATCGAGAAAAGCACACGACATCTTGAAGGCGGTAAGTGAAAATTTGATCTACTTCTTTTTCTTTATTTACTAATGGGTCTACTTTTTATCTAACTTCTAATTCTAATTTAATTAAATTGTAATTTTTTTTTTAATTTATTTGAATTTAATTTAATGCAGTCAATGTTCTTGACACCATGGACAACCCACCCTCTTTCGTTAGATTTTTAAGTTTTAGTTTTAGTTAGTTTTCTACCTTATTTAATTAAATTGTTATTTAACTAGTGTCAATAAATTATAATTTGTTTTATTTTAAATAAGTTTTATTACAAATAAGTTGACTTAAAGAACTAAGAAAAGCCATTTACAAGCCTCCACATAATAGTGAGAAAGTAATAATAAGCAAATGTCATAAAAGTATACACAGAAATGTCTAGAGTAAAATCTAATTTCTAGCGAGTAGAATAGAATAGAATAGAATAGAAAACTCTTTATTGTACACCAAAAAAAAAAAAAAAAAACAGTACAAAAAATACCTACAGCTTATAGTGTACCTATTAGCTGATTGTATTGGTTATTTACCATTTTTTTATGTTGCTAAGTAACGAGACGAGCAAGTCGTTCACCTGATAGTAAGTGGCACGCCTAACAACTACAACATTTTCTACTACCATCAAAATTTTCCATTTAAAAAATTTGTACCGCACTGCACAGCCCTCGTCACCCAAGACATCGGTTCTAAAGTCTCATAAGGCCAGTAATTTCGCTGGAAACAGTGCCTTTCTCACCGGAACACAGTAATGTTTGCACACTACTGCTTGGTGGGTGAATATCTGGCAAAGGTGTGAGTTTCCCAGGCGGTCTCTTGCAGAAAAGGCCTACCACTAGTACTAGGTTTATCTTATCAACGAATAGGCAACTCATGAAACAGTAAGGGTGACAAATACTACTATTTATTTACAGATAAAAAAAATTAAAACAGATATTAATGTAAAAAATAAGGACTTATGGTGGAGGGAAAGTTCTAGAGGCTGCATTGCAAAGATAACTTCCAATGCGGATTTTTTGGCCTGAAATCAGCGCTCTTGATTCCGTTCACATGTCACCTCCACCAAACATTTTTTTGCCAGTATAATACTTTAATATTCCGTGTAATATCCAAATTCACCTGCAGAATTCCAGTTTTGGAGAAAAATTGTGAACCTAGGTAGTTTTCTTGAAGTAAAGACTTGATTTAACCACGATTGAAAGGGTTTCACTCAAGTAAAATAATTTTCAGAATCAGACCAGTTCCTAGGACATATTCCATTTCATAATCCTAGTTAGGGACAGGATCTCTGTGATCGAGACGCGTCGTTACTATTTTTAATTTTTATAACTTAGTAGTTTCATAGATAGGTGATGATTTTTCGGTTATAAACAAACTTCCAACAAAGCTTACCTGTGGATTGTGGCACTGGTCACATGTCCTCATTCCACATTTCCATTTGTGAAAGAGTTTTTAGAATCGGTGCAGTGGTTAAGCCGACACCTTATCTATATCCGTACAAACTTTCATCCCCTATTTTTATTTCACTCTCCTAAGGTCAATGTAATAATAATTGTATGTCACACTAGCTGTACCCTGGCACGCTTCGCTGTGGCACATTCGCACATTCGCTGATATGTCACTGATGAAAACAATAGATAAAAACAACCCTATCATGCTAAAATTTCAGCTCGATCGGTGCAGAACTTTTTGAGTTTTTGAGGCGTACACAAACCAACATAATATTTATATATATATAGATTTATTTATTTCTAATCAAAAGCCTAATAATAATTTTCAAGCTCTAGCTACAAAAATGACGAAACTTTCATACAAACTTTCATCCCCTATTTCTAACCCTTACAGCCCTTTTTTCGCTTCACACAGTAGCGTTTGTGGGACCATGGTCCCCGTAGTTCCTGATTATCTAGAAACAGGGAATCCTAGTTTTTTTTATTAGACTGAGTAACGAGACGAGCAAGTCGTTAGCCTGATGGTAAGCGCTGCGCCTGCCCATAACAGTTACAGTACCACCCAGGACTATTCCAGGATGTTAAGTATCTGTATACAGATACATACATTATACTAAATATCACCAAAATCCGTTCAGCTGTTTCGGCGTGAAGAGGAAACAAACACACATACGGAAACACTCGCATTTATAATATTAAGTGGGTAAAGTTTAGGTTGCTTTGCTTTGATATAATTAAGAGGTCAAAGTGCCTTACTTATGTCAAATGCCAGCCCACAGCAGCAGATACAGCAGCAGCAGCAGCAGTAGTAGGATGCCTCATCTGGAAGAGACCGCCTAAGGAAGCCCACACCTTTGCCAGATATTCATCCGCTAAGCAGTAGTAAGCAAACATTACTGTGTTCCGGTTCGAAGGGCACTGTTTCCAGAGAAATTACTGGGCATATGAGACCTTAGAGCCGATGTCTCAGGGTGACGAGCGCAGTGCAGTGCCGCGCATGATTATGCAATGCAAACTTCTGCGTGGCGCTGTAACTGTTATGGGCAGGCGTAGGGCTTACCATCAGGCGAACGACTTGCTCAACTCGTGACTCAGTCACATAAAAAACAAGTAATTCCTCGAGCTTTAATGCCCCCCATGGATTACAGAGAGTACGTTTTCAATGACCGAAATATATTCAATGAAATACCCGCGCAATTTGAATTTAACACTACATTTATCTACTAAATATACAAGACTTTTTTTTGTTTCACTGAGTGACGAGACGAGCAAGTCTTTCAAATGATGGTGTGCGCTACCACTGCCAGTGATAGTTACAGTGCCACACAGAACTTTGCATTGCATTAAGTAAGTATAATATGTCGGTAACCTATATTATTATATTTTTAATATTCATATTTAGGTTATTACGTATGTAGGTTATGTACGTACGTTACGTGTTAATAATTAATGTAATTATATATTATACAATTTATTATACATCGCCAACGTTTGTGATTTCGTTAAAGCACGGAATACAAAATATTAGTTAGATGTGGAGGGTTAAGTAAACTGTAAGTTAATTTATTCCTCCGTCCACAGGTTGACTGAAAGAACTCGCTTTTAGCGACAAGTCCACCAATGTTGTAACCACTTGTATACCTACAGTCAGTAGGTACCTACTGTTTTAATCCACTTTGTAGATACCTATATATTTGTCTATTTCAATAAGTATGTACTTACTACTTAGGTACCTACCTACTAAAAACTTACAATTCTCTATTCATATTAGTTTATTGTAATCTAGGCACAACATACAACATACAAATATATACATAATAAAGTATTTTCCATTTAATTCAATTCCTAACGCTAACAATTAAATAAAACAATAACAAATCAACCCTCGCATTCCTGCCCACGCCACGTAGTAGTAATAAAATATTGATTAGTGCAATAATGTATAATGCCTAGAATGTACACGTGTGCCGCTGAAAGCGCTTGACCTTGAGATCCATTATGTAGTTCTTTGTACTTCATACATAAGTAGGTACATACATACACTTAAAGTTACGTAACGTGTCCGTAAATGGTCGACTATCGATCATTGATTAGCTCACCCGAGCTAAAACGATAACTTTATTAAAGTTTCGACGATAATAACTATAAAACAATGCAATAACCATATCGAAATAGCTATTTCAACAAGATTTTGTTAACCTAAAAGTTAATTCGTTTCGCATACGAGCCATTTACATCGTGAAAAGCGTGGCATAGCGTTTATTAAACGCGTATACGAAGCAGAAAAGTTGTTTTTAACAAAGACGGAGTGGTATCGGGTCGAAAATATAAATCGTGGAGACTTGGAGAGGCCCACAAACTCGGGCGGATGTTATATAGCTACGTAGATAAAACCTTCCGCCGACACCAGCGCCCCTGACGGCGGCTGAATAAAACGAACTTCATGCCGCGTACACCTCGCCGCACAAGTTCAATTTTTATATGAATATTTTTTTTCTTTTGAAAATACTCTAATCTTAATTTTACCTTTCTATGAGTGCGTTAAGCCTTAAATAGTTTTATTATTTATAGCAAATCCAAATTTATCTGTAAATACAAACCTATGTATCGTATAATCATTAACAAAAACCACGTGCTTGTGATGTTACTTTATCTGTTTTTATAGAACTCGGAGGATGAGACAAGAACAAACTAAAAAATCGCTTAGGGCAACATCTTTATTTATTTGTTATAAATAATCCTAAAATCGATCAACTTGGCAATAAATTAATGCAATAATTTACAAGGAAATATGTAGCTGTCGAAGTTTGGTACCTACTTGAGTATTATAATTTAGTACCTAAATTGTTACTTATTATATCTATAAAATTAAACTTTCTTTTACTCGCTTCCTTTCTCTGTGTACTACCTACTCCCATTGTGGCCTAGAAGTTGGTCTCAGGTCTAAAATTAATCTCAATAAGCTAGATTAAATAACAGATATTTAGGCTTCTACCTAGCGTTGCTCGCCCTTTCAATTGGAATCGAACCCTAGATTCGGGGTCAATCAAATGTATTCTTATCGCATAATTATATCAGTTTACCACATGGTTCTTGTAAGGTAGATGGATACCTACTTATTCATTAAAAGTTAGAAATAAAACAAAAAAATACTACTAATTATTTTGGTAATTTATTGAAAACAATTAAATGCTGACCGAATATTCTAAAACCCCTTAGAAAGCGCCCATTCTCGTAAGTCATTGACATAATCTCCTTTAGCTTCAATAGTTTTAGCTAATTCATGAACTCTTGTTTCAACGTAACGATTGTTTTTCTTCTTTAAATAAGCTTTTATTTCATCATTCATGAGCCAAATATCTCCGTCAATATATCTGATTTTAGATATTTTTCGCATTCCTCGAAAAGTTATGTTTAAATTTATCGGCAATTCCAAATTTTTAGTCCGTCGTATAAAATACGGCTGGTTTACGGATTCTTCTTTAGGGGGAACCCAGCCCGAAGGATACTCTTCTTTTGGTGTGAACTTTGGTATTGTCTCAAACGGCAGTAAGTTTTCAACGTATTTCCACTCAGGAGGATTTTTTACAATTTCATAATTGTACTGTTCTTTAATTCTTTTGACAAACGGTGAGTGAGAGTAATTTGAGTACTCCCGAAAGGGCTGTAACAAAGAAAACAATATTAATAAAATCCCATTTTATATCCATATTCTTCAACGCCTTTTTTAGGTTATGCTTCTATAATACAATTACTTGAATGAGATTATTACAGTATAGATTGCACCTTATAGTCTGAACATGGCCCCGTGTTATATTGCAGTAGCACGTAATTCCAGGGTTTATTGGAAACGTACAAGTCCCCTCCTCTCGATTATACTTTAGATTGATCAGAAAGTTTAAATATAAACCTCACTGTAAGGCAGTCTGTTAAATAAGTAATTTTAACATCATTCGGCTCAACTTCCATCTCTTAGGTCGATCTAATTATAGTGCCATTGGAATTACTAATTAGTATAATTGTTATGATGATTAGGTATATAATTTAATCAGTAATGTGCATTAATTAATCATTACTATCCTTGACTTTCTAATTTAACACATACAACACAAAACAAAAACATTTTAACATTTCATACAAAACAAATATAAAATACAGCATTTTTGTGAAAGAAACCTGTGCGGAGGGGTGTACACCCATCGCACTGTCACATGTCGCGGTCAAAGCAACATTACTGCACGAAACGAGTGAAAATTTAATAAAATAATTACCGATTGTGATCCCGGAATAAGTTTTGTACCCGAATCAATCGCGTTGTTCAGGATTTGGCCGCTTTTTCCAGCAAAAAGGCGTAAAAACGCGCACTGAGATCGCAGCACCGTCGCCATTTTGAATAGCGAATAGAGCGAGCGAATTGCTACAAGAGCAATAAGAACTATATTATTCGTTTCGAAGGAAACATTATGGCGGACGCCTGCAGACATTCGGGCTTTTCAAAAATCGTTTTCTAAGTTTAATCGCGAGTTTATATTGAACTTTTTCGCATATTATGGTGCATTGTGTATCTAAATAACTGTTTATTGTGGTTTTTGAGGGTTCCATTGGATATTTGGTGAGTATTTTGTGAGGACATAGCAGAGGTGCGCCACGGTTAGGGAAATGATTTGGTGCTTTCGTTCGTCGACGCACACGCATTCGCTCAGCTGGTAGGTGGCGTTAGGTGTCACTTTGCGACCTCATAATATCAAAACATCGAGTTTTTCATGAGTTTTCCGGCGCGATTTTCTGAGTACTGTGCGATGTAAACAAATAACTGAGTTTGTATTTACTTGCACTATCGTATCTAGATTTCAAATAAACTTAAAAGTGACGTGATTGTCTAGAAATTAATGCCGTATTATTGCGCGAACTTGTTGATTACTGTCCGCCCGCTTTTGTTTACCACAGTTTGTAGACACGATTTATAAGTGAACTGGGTTGAATTAAATGATAAATGACCTCATAATGTACTCGATTAGTGTCTTTTCTTTGTATTTATCTAATTAATCCCAAGATTTCTTAATTAATTTTTAAGTTATTTGAACATCTTATTCAACAGGTAATTTTTAAATACCACGTTGTTAACTAAAGAGTAGGGGTACTTAATTTTTATTTATCACGTTCCAGGTTCAAATGGCACATGGCGGAGGCGTTCTAAGGAATAGCGTCGTCCCAGCTCAAAGATCAAGGAGTCATTGAGAGATCAGTTCGGCAGTTACGGTGGTTGAGATTCGCGCTAGAAGGAGCTTCATCAAGCATACAAGCAGTGGCTGTCACCCAGAGGGGTCTGACGTTAGACTATCCCCAGGAAACTTTGGGGAACCTCTTCGAGCACTCTCCGATACAGTGCAAGCTGAGCAGCCTTTGCCTAATGTCGAAGAAACGGGGAAATTTCCCACCTAACATTCCATCATGAAAACCAAACAGGCAAAAGATGAGCAAGACAAAAGCATCGATGAGGAGGCAGTTATAGAACCCAAGACCCGGGCCCGCAAGAAGGCTTCGGATATCGAAGAAGATAAAAATAAACCCAGCCAAGATGAGCCTAAAACGTCCAAAGATACAAAGAAGCCTCAACCGAAACCTAGAACAATAGTTAAGAAACGTCCACTTGGCATCCGGAAGGCCCTGAGGAGTAAGAAAGCTATTGTTACAAAAGAAAAAATAAAACATGTTATAAAGCAGACTGCAAAGCGTGGTAGGAAACCTGCCGTTAAAGTTGAACAGGACTCTTCTCAAGACAAGGAAACCGTCCCCCTGATACCTGCCTCTGACATCAAGAAAGAACCCTCAGACGACACCACTCCCAACTCTAGGTCTTCCAGCCCCAAGACTGCTGGCCGAAGACTGAGAGTCAGCTCCGACATGGCCATGATGAAAACATTGCTCAGTGACACACCAAGCACCCTAGTGCTGGGACCCCGGACTAGCCCATACTCCATGCGCTCAGAAAGGAGTAACAGTCCATCTCTTTTTGAAGGCAAGAACCTACGGAGTGGGAAGCCTAGGAAAGTCAAAAACAACTTATTGAATGAGGTTGTCAAGAAAGAACAGAAGAAGAGGCGCAGACTGGTTTCAGATTCCAAGAATCCCGAAACCGTAGATGGAGAGGATTGTAAAAAGCTGAAAAGGGGGCGCTCCTGTTCTCGGGATGGCAGTGAGATTTCCAAATGCTCAGACAACACTGAATCGGACCTGAGCATGAGCGAAACGCTTAACGACTCAGACAGCAGGGAGCTCAACAAAAAACTAGATAAATCTAAGACTGACCTAGATGTAGATATTGAAAATAATGTTCAGATCTCGACTATTGAAAAAGTGCCTTCGCTTAATGTTGACTCTAAATTAGCTGAACCAAAACTGGATGCAGAGACCAGTTCCATTGTAAATGAAAAGAAGAAACAGAGCTTAACAAGAAGTACTTCATTAGACTCCGACAACAATAATAGTAATAGGTTAAAGTTAGAAACTTTAAATTCATCTGATGTAGAAGACAAACAATCGTTGAAGACTGAAAATGATACGCTTTTTCCAGCTCGTAGTAGTATATTGACTATGATGTCCGAGACATTTAATTCAAAGGCAATGGCAAAGAACATTCGAAGGGCAAGGCGAGGCAAAAAGGCTGCGGCGGAGGCGCGTAAGCCGGCTCCTAAAGAGGCTTCCAAGAATTGCACACCCAGCACCATTACAAATGACACACTGGATGACAAACATGAAACAATAGAGACTCTGTCTAAAGACATTGATGACCTCATCAAGAACTTGGACCAGAATATTGACCGGGACCATGAGCTTATCACGGAAACTCCTGCTACCGGCACCACACCTGACCAAATGGAGACTAAATCAGTTTCCAAGTTCTACGGACTGAATAAGCCACTGAGCAATATTGATGACAACAGTGCGACCCCTGACACACCAGTGAAGGATAAAGAAGTCATCACCGTAAGCAATGAGACCACACCTTCAAAGAATGATGACGGTGAGAACATCAGATTACATTATGAAGAGGATTCAGTAGAAAAAGGAGATGGCAACAGACATGAAGTAGCTTACAAATGCAACACTGTAGCCAGCATAGACAAGCTCATGGATAGACTGAAAGAATTTGAAGAGTTTGACAAGAGAAGACAAAGGCAAGAATCAGAAACAAAGTCGAGTGATAGCAAGCCAATGATGACAAATGATGTCGTAGTGATTACCAAATCTGGCGCCGACATCAAACCCTTGAAAGACATGCAATCCATGCGCTCGCCCGAGAAACCATTCGAAAAGGAGAATGTGCTCAGCTGTTTCGAAAACAATTCAGCAATTTCTATTGTCAAGAGGGATCAAGTGCGAAAATCGATTGACGTCGATCTAGGTAACTCGGTAACTCTGATCAAAAGGAAAAACAGCGTGAGCGCTCGGAAGGAGTCGACAAGCTCTAATCATTCCCGAGAGGCTGACGCCATCAGCATTTTCGAGAAGTCACTTGGAAAGGACGTCACTTTGACTGAAATCAGGAAATCTGACAAATCTGGTACAAGTGCTCAAGTTGACTTGCATCAGTTCGCCACTCTGCATCCTAACACCACGAGTCAAATCGGAGGAGTCGTATTGGATTCCAGTCAAATATCGATCACTCCTCGCGTGTCCGAGGTGAAGATCAGCGGCAATGATGTCCAAATCATCACTAAACGTAAATCTAGAGAATCAATGTCGCGAAAGTCTTCAGAGTCGACCATTGACATTGAAGATAAATTGGCAATAATAGAGAAAATTAAATCGCCAACGCATCAGTCGCCTGCGATTTCCATCACCCCCGCTCCAGTGGCGATCAAATCTCCTGAAGTGGCGCCTGTTGAGGCAGAGGCTCTACCGCCACCAATGGAGAAAATCAAGCCTGTTCCTGACGAAATGCCGGTCGCTTCCGAAGCACCCGCGATGGAAACGACACCAGACCCAAAACCAGAAGAAAAAGTAGAAGAGAGCACTAAAGTTGAGGAGTCGACTCCAACAGAAGAGAAACCGAAAACTCCTGATGTCCCGGAAAAAGAAATCCAAGTTCCTGAAAAGATGGAAATCGAGGACAAAACGGCGAGTGAAGTAACACCCGAGGAGAAAGCAAAACCTGAAGAAATAGCAAAAGAAGTCAAAGATAAGGAGCCAGTGAAAGAAAAAGAGTCACAAATCGAGAGCAAGCCAGCTGAAGCGCCGGCTGAGGAAGTGAAACCTGCTAAATGTCCGGGGAGACCTCCGAAGTCCGCGCGCAGCTCTATCGAGTGCCAGGCCGGACCCAGCTCGGCTCTGAACGAAACTCCCGAAAGCCAGAAACGTAAGGAGAACGTGCTACGAACCCTGGGTCTGTTGACGCACAAGGCCGCCAAAGAAGCTAAGATAGAGAAGTTGCGAGAGAAAGAGAGGATCTACAGTGGAATATTGTCCAATAAGGGCAAAGCGACGAAGTCGTCAGGCGACTACACGGGGACGCTGAAGACTGTGATTAAGCTGAACCGGACCGGTGGAGAGAGGGAAAAGAAGAAGCACAACAGGACCTCGCTTAAGATGACCTTCCAGAAGAGCAAGTACCGCAGCGGCAAGCAGATCACAGACGTGGGCGAGGCGCCCAATGAAGACGACACCTTCTACACCATCGAGAGACGCGAGGTGAGTCCTTACTCTATGATATAAGCCTAGTACTCATTAGGCAGCTAATGTATGAAACCAATACCTTTCTGATGCATCACGACACGACACGTCAGACAAATGCGAATCTAGCTTAATTCATACTTTGTTTCATTTGTTAACTCCGTAACACATTGCATTTACATAAATGTGTTTTATTGTCTACTAGCTGAGCCCCGCGGCTTCACCCGCGTAATTCTAGTTTTCCCGCAATAAGCCTGCATTTCTCAGGTTCAAAACCACCATGTTACGTAGGCGTGGGAGTACCTGAAAATCGTGAAAAAAGCAAATGTCAATTGTATTAGAACGATAAATCGAATAAATTTTAATTATTTATTAGCCACTGGGCTAGGTTAGAAAAGCTTGGAAACTATAAATACTGACTGTGATGCATTATAAAATCTTGCGCGGCACTGCACTGCGCTCGTCACCCTGAGATATCGGTTTTAGAGCCTCATACGCCCAGTCATTTCGCTGGAAATAGTTTCACACCGGAACACAGTATTTGACGGATGAATATCTAGCAAAGGTGTACTTCCCCAGACGATCTCTTGCAGTAGAGAACTACCACAGCTCAAAAAGAAGAAATTAGAGTTGTAGAAATGATATGTCATGAGTGTATTGTCCAGTTCGTTAATGCAAACCTTCGAAACCGAACTCGGCGTTGTGAGAACTGGGTTAAGTCTAAGCTGAGGCAAAGTTGGCTATGTAGCTCTGATCTTTAGATTCGATGATTATATTATGACGGCCTCCGTGGCGTAGTGGGTGATGAGACGACTGCGAAGCGTGAAGTTGCGGGTTCGATTCCCGCACAGGGCAAAGATTTGTTTCAACCACAAATATTAGCTCCTAGTGTGCGTGTTTGAAGGACCGTGCTTTGTAGTTCCCTATTCTCTAGATAGAGGGAGTTGTAGTCTGGCGTCTAGATCTGAAAAAAATAAAGAAAAAGAAGGAATTATTGTATTGTGTGTTTTTTTATATTTTCGGTGAAGGAAAACATCGCAACCCACATACCTACCCGAGAATTATTTCGGAGGTATGTATGTTATCTACCAATCCGGACCGGGCCCCCGTGGTGGATTATGGCCTAATCCTCCTCCCGAAAGTGAGGGGAGACCCGTGCCCAGCAGTGAGGCAATATGGGTTAATGATGATGATTGCATGTGATCGTGACGCGTTATTTATTGTCGGCTTTACCTAACTTTGTTATTTTTGTCCCCAGGCGGCAGGCGCGAGCGCGACAGATGGTGGGCAAAGAAAGTCACATTACAGTAACCGACTTAACAACCATGGTGTGTGGACTATCACCCCGCCCTAACCATGGGCTATGTGCAATCATACTGGCCACTTGTGCGGAAAAATATGCATTCAAGATAATAAGTCTTTTAGACAATTGATAACAGCATGCGACTCCGCGTTTAGACGGTCACGGTAGAAGCTCTAACAATACATTCTTATCTTCTTTTGTATTCGCCGACTTTACTTTGCAAGGGACAAAATAAATCGACACATTATTTGCTCAAATGCTTGGAAGACTGTTTATTTTACTATGAAAAAGGGGTTCAAAGGGGTTCAAAACTGTCTTCTCTGGGATTATGCCTTCTGCACTTCAATTCAACTATTGTGCCTGAGGTGGGCTGATTTGATTGAAACATCTAGTGACCTAGACTGCGATAATGCAGTCCTCCGATTGCCACCTAGACTGCGATAATGCAGTTTAGTAGGGCTAAGGAGCGCTACAAGATAATTTTGTTCTCGTGCGTACTATGAAAGATAATTATTACGTACGTCTTTCCGTGCAGTCATATAATGTTGTCTCTCTTGCGTACAATGCTATTGCATCTTAGTTGAAACTACGGAGTGCGCCGGACGTTTTTAGAATTAGCGACGGCGTTTTACGACTTTGGAAGTTTTTTTTTATTTGTGTCGTTTTGATATGTGGCTCCAGTAGTGAATCTCTTGAGGATATGTTCATCAGGCCAGTTGTTTGCACATAGTTTTGGTTTATCAGGACCATAAGAGCTTCTATACAAAAGTTTATATATATATATATTTGTTATCTTAACACGTTCACTGCTGAAAACACAACTGTTGTGTGCAGATCCGTAACCGTGGCTAGACAAGAAAATCGGCTCAACAGTCAAAGTGTTAAAGATAAACATACAAATGTTTTTCAATTAGTCTGAATGATTTGAGATAGCTAATCTCTGAACAGTGCTAATTCCTGATAAACTATAAACTGTTAACTTAATGATTGATAAAGTTTTGGTTAAGTTTTAATCAGAATTTCCAATCGTTAAGTTGACAGTATTACATTCAGTTAATCATAATTATTAACCGCTACAATTAATTACATATTTAGTTAAGGTCACAGTGGAAATAGAAAAGTTAGTTATCTTCATTGAAGGATGTTAAACGCGCTTTGTATGTGGCGTAGCCACAGTCATCAATTAAATGTCCTTGTATGCGTGCGTTCACGCCGCTTTAAGTACAGTAATGTGAAGGTATCTTACTTTTTATTTCTACTATAATGTGTTAAGGTTCTCCCAAAACGAGTATGTTATTCTGCATTGTTGATAAAGATCTAAATGAAACTCTTTTCACGTGCTGTCTCCTTCAGAATCAAACAATAAGAGAGACAGATTGTTTATTAAAGCAGAGCTATATTTTTTTGTAGTAAATTTAAACTGAATCGCATCTTTAAGTCTATAATACTTTGTCATTTTAAAACGGTTTATATGTTTAAATATCATTTAAGTATATTATATTATATATTCATAGTAATTATAATTCAGTGCAGTGCCACGAAACATTAAATGCAATGCTAAATTCTGTATGGCACTGTAACTGCGATGACGGGCTTGGCGCTTACCATCAGGTTAATGACATGCCCGTCTCATTACTCAGTAAAATTAAAAAAAATATCGGCACGACTCTCGAAAGCTTACTAATTTATATTGTTAACAGAATAATAATTGGTGTTTGTAACATAAAAACCTAACTTTTTAAATAATTGGCATATAACCCATATTGCATGTTTATTAAATCATGTAAAGAAATTAAGTTAATTTCGTTCAATGAGTATTTGCTTAGTCTGAGTGTTTGTAGAACCATGTTCCTTGTAATTCTAGATTCCCTAGATACAGAGAATCCTGGTTAGTGGCCAAGGTCTATGGATGTGATCGTGACGTATCATATATTTATTTTTATTTACATTAATGTCTTGGCGACCGCAAGGCAATGCCGCGCAAGATGTTGCAATTCCAAATCTCGTGATGAATATCTGGGAGAGACAGAATATCATACAAAATACCTAAAAATAGCTAGCTAGTGATCAAAATCTGGCAACACCAAGAAAAGTCAGCGGATTGCTGAAACGTTGGTTAAGTTTGACGTCTGTTGCTGTCTTTTTCTCGCACTAGGCAAATGACAAAGAGCGTAGGCTAGCCGTAGGCCTACACTTACGCATGCTTTCTGGAACGTTTGTCTATGACAGCAGATTAAGTCTATCGTTCTCTCTATCTAGCACTACATAAATGACAAGGATAGCACAATAATTCATTTTTGTCGAAGTCTAGAAACCTACCGCGGGTCTCAAAAATAAAAATAATTTATTACAGTATTATAATACTCATCAACAAGTCAAAACTTTAAACAAAAATATGAATAATAACATTGCACAGGAAAAGGAAACTCAGCCAACTCTACCATTACTCCTGAAATACGTCCTTTCGATGGTCTCTGGCCTAACCATATCCACAATCCAATAGATGGAGAAGCAGTCCCGGAACCAGCCGAGCCCAAGGAGACCCTGAACCTGGTGATCCCGGAGAAGGCTTCCTCCTTCAGCATCCACCCCGGGAGGCTGTGCCAGGACCAGTGCTTCTACTGCGGCGGCAAGTTCGGCCTGTTCGACACGCCCTGCCACATCGCGCAGATCAAAAGCAGCGAGCGACAGAAGAAAGTTTTAGACAGTGAGTATGACTTAACCTGCTTTTATTAGCTTGACTTGTACGCCCTGTAGTTATGTTTGTATGTGTGTACTGTGTATGAAAGAGGCGGTAACTTAGTGGGTGAACGTCCGCCTTCCAAGGGGAGGGTCGTGCGTTCAAATCTTAACAACCTTTGGATGGATTATGAAGATCAAAAATAGAATTAAGTCGGTTGACATTAGCGTCAAAATATCAAATCATACATAATTACATACTCATAATTACACAAATAATCGTTTGTAATATATATTAGATAGTTACAAATACCTAGATAACATTTACTTGACATTTAGTTTTCAAGTCGAGCGTCGACACTTACCGCCAGGTGAGACTGCGGTCGAATGCTTGCCTACTCTGCAATAATAAAAAAAAACTAGTGTGCTTATTTAGACCACACGACTGAAGTAAAACTTCTCTAGTTCCATCTATATGTATGTATATAACTAGCTATGAGAGAAAGAGAAAGAAAATGTGTGCTCGCACCTCTCTCTTGCCTCTACAGTAATATACTGTCTCTTTCTATCTTCACTAACTAATATCTCCCTCTCAACTTCCGACTACACTTTTGGTAACGCTCTCGTCACGCATTCACCATTTAATTCCCTAAGTCAAGCGTGCGTAAAGAAGTTTTCATCATCATCATCATCAACCCATAAAGTCCCACTGCTGAGCACGGGTCTCCCCTCATTTTCGTGAGGAGGGCTAGGCCATAATCCACCGCGGGGGCCAGATCCGGATTGGTGGATCACCTACCTACCTCTGAAATAATTCTCGGGTAGGCATGTGGGTTTCCTCACGATGTTTTCCTTCACCGAAAAGCGTGTGATAATAACGTACATATGTTTTACAAGAAACACATTGGTACGTGCCTGCACTGGGATTTGAACTCACGACCTTTTGATTGGAAGGCGGACGTTCACCCATTAGGCTACCACCGCTTTACTTCAAAAAAAGAAGTTTTACTTAATAAAAAAAGAAAGTTAAATAGTAGCGTCCAGTGAGAGCTATCTTAGCACGCGCTGTACGTTTGCCAAATTAGCACGCTAATTTGTTAATGCAAAATTAGCGCGCTAACTGAACCCCCGCTCCTGCAGACGAGGAGAAGCTGACGATCGACAGCTGCCTGTGCGACGCGTGCTACCGCCACGTGGACCGCCGCGCCAACTGCCCCTCCTACCGCAAGCGGCCGCTGCCGCGCCACGGCGCGCCGCCGCCGCCGCCCCACGCACAGTAAGCCACGTTCTGTCATCTCGCTGCGCCCCCAAGGGAATACGGGGATGAAACGCAGCCTATTTTACTCGCAGTAGCTACCCATTGGTGAAAGACTGCCCCGTCTCTAAAAACCACCCAGTATTTATAGTTTTCTTCTGTGCGTTCTAACCTAACCCCTCCCTTATTGCAGACAATCAGAGAAGCCCACCAGCCCCCCACTGGAAGAGGAGAGCGAGGAGGAGCCGGGGGTGGCTCCCTCGGGGCGGATGGCCACGTGCCACACGGAGGGCTGCACCGCCGCCGCCGACCACTCCATCCGGCGCAAGTGGCTCATCAAGATGCGGAGCAGTGTCAACAAAGTGGTAAGTACAGGCGGCCAGTTAAGGGAATATATTATCTAAGTGACCGGTAGAGAATATTATTTACATTGGTAACAAGCGCAGTGAAAACTAAGATGGCCACTCCATGTTATAAGATACACACAAGCATAGAAGGACACAAACTTTCGCATTAATAATATTAGTGAGATGAATCGCAATATCTTTGCAGAGTAAGAAAAACATATATTTTTAAAATTTTTTGTTATATCGTTTTTTTTAATGTTTTTCCGTATTGCATTTTAAAGAACTTTTTAAATTGTTTTCCTCCCCCCGCAGCTGCGCCTCCGCGGCGACTACCCCGGGCTGCACACGCTGCCCCTGTGCGCGGCGCACCACCGCGCGCTGGCGCCGCTCATGGCGTGCGCGCTGTGCCGCCGCCGCCTCACCAAGCACCACAACCTGCACTTCATACACCATGTATGTACCGCTGTTCCTTCCCCGCGGCCCTAGGGCGCCTACTCACTTCTCTGGAAGAACCTAGGCCAAACTGAGTAACTGTTTCAAATTTAAATTTTCCGACATAAGCGAAACGAGCCACTTTAATTTCGTCGGTCGCAAAACATTCATTATTCAAAACCAAACTTAATTCTCAAGAGTACGTTGTCTCCCTATGTCGATACCTAACCGTGGTGCACATCCGCAGGGCTACAGCGAGTTGAATCCGCTGTTCGCGGCGCTGGGCGTGCCGGTCCGCTTCCGCGAGCGGCCCGTGCTGTGCAAGGCGTGCCGCTACTACTGCACGCTGCTGCAGCGGCCCGGACACAACGACGCCTACGCGCGGCACTACCACAGGAAGTCAGTACTGCTTACTAAAGCCGGATTTGAATCTTTATTTCTAGTGCATATCCGCTTAGGTAAATATCTCGCTCTTTAAGGTAACAAGAAAATCCTTGAACTCTTAATTTAATGTGTCTGATCGGACATGTATTGAGTGTTCATACAAATCTATGTAACGAATGCCTTCGGGTAAAAAAAATTCCGGACAAATCGGACGTATATTGCCGGTCTTATATTATACCCCCTGCTCGTCTCATCACTCAATTGTACAAAAATATAATCAAATGATATCTCTATTACAGACTACTACAAGTATACAATCTTGAAGTACCCCCCGAGCAAGATGGCGCCCATTCAGCCGCAACACCACTCGAGGACGCCCTCAACAAATCCAAGAAGAAGCAGCGGAACAAATCTAAACAGCGCAAATCTACGGAACCCGAGAGCAACAGCAGCGAAACGTCAGAAAAGACCAACGACAGTACCCCGGAAAAGAAAGACAAGGACAGCGAATCGGACGGCAAACAACATCCCATCGAAGAAGATATCGAAAGCCTCATATCCTCGAATAAGATCTTGGTCCCTGGAGCTGTAAAAACGAGTGAGACTACAGCCAGCGATGGGTCTGAAACCGACGGGGTGTTCGATTTCGACGCTCCTATGGTCCCCATCGACAAACAAACAGAGCTACAGTACTTACTTCAGAAACAAAACAACCCTGCGCAGTTCATGCACGGACAACCCAACTTAACCCAGAAACAGAGAAACTTCCTGAAGCTTCAGGGTGTCGCTGGCATCCAGAAACCTGGACAGCAGCAGAGAATCAGCGACAAGAACGCGAAGAGAATACAGAAACTCGGTCTCATGATGTCCAAAGAAAAGATTCAACGTAAAGATGATATGGAAATCTTCGAAGAGAAAACCAAAGACGGTGTCCCGGTTCTAAAGAATATCACACTTAACGACGAATGCACGATAGAAAGCATACCCAATAAGAGGCCAGCAGATATAAACACGCTCAAAAACAAATGGCAGATGTCCGAAAGCTTCACTCAAGTAAAGAGGAATCTCAGCGAGCTATCCAAGAAGTTAGACAAAGAGCCTAAGAAAGCTAGCGAAGTTAAATACTCAAATCCGGTCAAACGATTGGAGACAAACCCTTCCATATCCGTCCGGGAGCTATTCCCAGGTGAGGAAGAGATGAATCTACAGTGCAATATAGAATTCAACAACGTTAAAGGCGTCACACCAGAAGGATGGGAGAAGTGCAATACCATGATCCAGTACGATCTAGAAACTAAACGTCTCTGGAACGAGTTGCAGCGACCATACGGCAATCAGTCCAGTTTTCTGCGCCACCTGATATTGTTAGAAAAGTACTTCCGTGCCGGAGATTTAGTGTTATCTCACAACGCGGCGCCTCACGCTGCTAACTATAGCGATTCAGTGCAAAGTCGACTCCGAGCGTACGACAACGTCGCAAGCGACGCACCCAGACGCAGCGAGCCTTCCATAAGTCTCATAGAATTCCGAAAGAAGCCATCAATGAACGGCAAAAGCTTGCTTAAATCCAATCAGACGGAAGATAAAGATCCCAAGAAGTTTATGCCTCCGCCCTCGGGGACGCCTAAATCGAAAGGGAAGGACAAGTTGAAGAATAAACAGCTACCTCCGGAGCTGATCGCTATTAACACCCCTAACGCACAAGGCAGGAAGGCGATACAGAACGTCTTGCATAATATACAGCAGTTGGTGAAGGGTGTGTCGGCGTCGGATCCGACTGAAGTGGCGGCTGCTCCGCTCCCGCCCCCTAAGTTTGACCCACCCCCGCCGCCGCCGCCCCCGCCCGCGCCCGCCCCTCCGAAAGAGAAGAAAGAAAGTCAGAAGTCGGAGACGCCGAAGAAGACGAAGACTAGCAGTAAGCCATGGAGGCCGACGCTAATGCCTATTACTCAAGTGAGTTTTAAGCCCTCTAATTATAACTAATATGCTGCAATTTCCGTTTTTATCGTAACTTTCTACACATGCCATTGAATTAACTAGATTACAACTGATCACTAAATTAATTTGCTCATATCCATTTCTAATCATAATCAGATGCCGTTTCAATATTTTCTTTGCTATTTACATACTGAATAAAGTTTGTCGAATAATTTTCTGTCCAATTCGCAAAATTTGAAAGGAAACTAATAATTGTACTTTTAAATAGAGCAATTAAAGGATAAAGAGGTGATGAATTTCTCTAAACCGCATATATTGTAACATTCTAAAGCCAAAATACCGTAGTATTGAGCAACCGCGACACGTGTTGCAGGAGAACCTGTCCAAGATAGCGCGCGAGCCGACGCAGGTGGCCGTGGATGGGCGCGCGCTGCCCAGCCTGGTGCAGGTGATGTCGTCCGGGAAGCGCTACCACATCACGCTGCAGGACTACAACAAGATGTGCGTCATGCGCCGCGAGAAGCTGCAGCAGCTGCACGACGGGAAGAAGCGGCCCTCGGCGGAGGAGCACGCCATCGTCACCGAGCTGCCGCCCTCCGCCATGCTGGGCAACGGCGGCTCCGTCACGCAACACGGCGCCGACGACAAGTCGCCCGAGCGGAGAGACGCGGACGTGTGCCAGATAGGCGCCAACGCCGCCAATATACTCAAAAACGTCGGCCTGAAAAATATAACCATAGCCCCGATACCGGCGAAGACGGCGACGATGACGTCGCAGACGCTGTCTCTGCCCATCATCTCCTCGCCGTCGCTCTTCGTGACGACGACGCCCATCAAAATCCCGCAGCTGAGTTCGTCGGTGACGATAACTAGTGAAACGGTGCTGACTCCGAACCTGCCGCTGATGACGAGTCAGATGATCATGCCTAAAATACCCAAGTCGCTGACGGTGATCCCTCAGACGGTCGTGACGAGCTTGCCGCAGAACGTAGTCCTGGCTGGCTCCTCGCCGCAGGTCCTGCAGGCCACGGACGGCCCGCGTCCATAACGAAACGTTATCCTCGTGGTGCTGTAGCCACGGCCCCACGCGACCCGCCCGAGGTAGGGCGGCGAGCGTCACGGATGAACAATTAACTTATTATCATAGTGAGAGATACTCGGAAAGTATTGTAGTGATGGAACAGTGAGATCACCGGTTGAGCCTTAATAATTATACTGTGTACATATTAGAGTAGGCAGGTTAGCGAGAGGCGCGGAGCTGTGAATAGACTCGGAGTGGATAGTGATGTACTTTGTTAGAGTAGTTTGCGCAAATGATACGAACGCCTCTGCTAGCGCTCCTTTGACGACGCCTGACTCTGTAGAAAGCCTGACTGATCTGTCCAAATACTTAGAATAATTGAAATATTCCTACTTCAAAATTGTCTAGTCAGGTTCGAATTGCATTTATTATTTATTGAATACCCTCATTTGAGAACAGAACTGTTTCGTATCATTTGCTCGAATCTAGCCAATTATGTATAGAATGTGTATAGCTTAATTGTAATGCGAATATCACAGGCATATTTTTCCATTGTTATTATATTGTAAGGTGTTCTTTAATAATAAAAGAAACTCATTTAGCACATAGCAATTTTTGTAGAGTAAAGAGATGGAATAAATATAACGATTGTATTGCAAATACATTTTAATCATGAATTAAAATACCTATTTTATGTAAAAGGTTTTGCTTATTACACCATACATACATATTTATAAATAGGTAAAACCTGGATTGAGGTCCAGGCAGTAGGTATAAATGTCTAATTATCTTGCATACTAAATATAAATAATGTAAGGCCTGTCCGCCCTAGTTATCTTCATAAACGCTACTTCCTATAGCTTACGTCTTATGACAACATTAGTAGCGGGTTATAGTTTCCAATTATCTATTATAGATTACTTAATTAGATGTCCTAAACATATATTGGTCCAAAAATCCCTATGAATAAACGCTAAAAGTTTATTAACTTAACTTAAAACTACAACTGTAACATTATAGAGGAAACGGGCGTGTTGTATAGTTAACGACAATCGTAAGTTACGTTTAGTAACTAGGTTAAATAATATGGCAATAGGAATAACAGTGTCTCGGTAGCTTGCACTGATGGAATCAGATTGATTAGGAAATAAATATTTTTGTCAAATCATACAAGAGACGTCGCCGATAGACAGGCTTCTTATTTTTATATCTTAAAGCAATACTAGCTAATAAATAGCCAATTGATAGTAAAGTGTATATAAAACTGAAACACAGAGTCGACTACACAAGATGTAAACACCACACTAAGCTGAATTTAAATTTGTCAGCTTTAAATCGGTTGCTGTCCCTTTCGTTTTAATAAGGTTTGAAAGGGATAGCAATAATTTTAGAGCTGGTTGATATTAGTTGGCGTCTCCTGACTCGATATACAGGATGATTGATTACAATGTAATAATTATTAAAATGTAGCGTCAAGCGTCGATTATTGCCATGTCGCAATAAAGTATTGTCATTCTCATTGCTAACAATAAGTAAGTTAGTGAATAGTTTCTTGCGACAAGGTTCCTGTTAGTGTTTACACGGTTGTGTAGTGGACATACAAAATTGTATAATAGTGAATTCGTGCCTGACAAAAGATGATACAAAAAACTTTTTAAAGATCACTGTACATAAACTCACCGTAGATTAGAGAGAAGCTGTCGATTTTTATATAAATGTCTTGAGTGCTCATGGTTGAAAATCATTCTTCGATACTCGTAAACTTTACTTTTAGACTTTCTGGGGTTGTGATTCTCGGTACCCAATACATATAATTATAATTATACAGGGTGTTACATAATGGCCCTGTAAGTACTCAGCAGGCTTGTTTCGATCAATCGTGTGAATTGTTTTAGGCGTGCAAAGGTTGAACACATCATATTTAAAGTTCCAATACAAAAGTACAATTATGTTTGTCTTAGAAAATTGCGACGAACCTAAATGTTTGTTTACCTACTATCGCACCACACCTAAAAGTGGGTAGGTATGAATATCTAACCATGTCTGTCGGACAGACGTGCGCTGGAAATACCCGAATACCCTGCCCCGGTTCTTTATAGGGTATTATGTAACGCCCTGTATAACATACTTTGAAAAGTAGAATAATAAAGGAATAGATTATAGTAATATTTCAAATTTTTTTTATGTATTATATTTTTACAAGCACCTGAATTTAAATTGATGTTTGTAGCTAGAGTTTCAATGAACTCTTTAAAAACCTGGAGTCCTTTAAGAAAAAATTGTTAATTTTTTGGGATCTTATTGATCTCATGGCCAAGAAGAGATTTTGCGAAAATCTTTGATTCCTAAAATATTAAGCATCGAATTACCTTATTTAGGTGAATAAAAAAAACCAATAGAATTGTTTCAAGCGATATGTAGTAATAGAAAAGAATCGATTCTTTTGATAAAAAATTTTTAGTTCCTTATAATAGTGGTACCGGTTAGTGTGAATTATTTTAAAAGCGCGAAAGGTAAAGTTTACAAGTACGAGGTATACGTTAATGCATCATATGAATATTATATCCATTGTTGAGAAGTTAGTATTTTATTGTTTCGGTCCAACAGTATAGGATTCGGTCCAATGTTACGATTAAATGTTGTACAGATATTTACCTATGTATATGTTATGTCTGGGCGATGTTCCCGAGGCTTCGGACGTATGATAATATCCATAAGGTCATGTTATACAAATCATGGAACTTTTGTATGTGGAAATAAGATTTCAAATGTTAACCACTCGAATAGCGCAGTGGGTTCGCAAATATAGACAGTGTTTGCTTCTAATCCCGTTCGCGTTTACAATGCTTTTTAGCTATGGGACGACCTAGAATATATACCTCTTGATTGTAGCACTCTGCTCGCCACTGTCAAAACGTTATGTTTGTCCCTTAAATGATATTATCATACTGGGGCCACATTATCGGAATTCATCGAACATTGGCGCCGTAACAATAATGGTTATAAAAAAGTGCTAGTTAAATTTGATCTCTTTTCGTCGCTGTTTAAAAATGAATTTTATCCTTCATCGTGAAAGTTCGCTGAATGCTGAAAATGTAGCCCCATTGATGATGGAATTTCGGAAAGCATCGCCCGGACGAAGCACATTGAATGTTATAAATACTGCTAGTATTTAGTATTTTGGAAGTTTCATTCAAGCATTGTTGTTTATTAATGATTTTTCGACATTTTGCTATTGTTTGGGAAAATTACGGTTTTGAACAATCTGTAGGCCTCATTGCCCGGTTTAGTTTCTTCCAAAGATATAGTGTGTTATTCTACATTACTGCGATTATTTTAAGTTTTTATTTTGGACGCGCTGTGTTCGCGTCCCAGGTATGAATTTGTCTAATAAACATATCCTTATCTCCTGGATTTTGTGTTTTCTTTTATTACTTGGGGAGTTTGGACGACACGTGGGAAGAACTCAATATACGACCTATCTCTAGCTGTCGCACTCGGAGACGTCTATTAACGCTAATAAAACTGACAAAACCCACACAAAAAGATTGACTTAATAATTACGGTCATTACTTATTAAAGTCTTTGATTTCGGTAGTACATTAGTTAATATTTTCGAGATTTGGCAATGTTGCTCATAAGTCAGTTTGCTCTATCAATCTCTCGATTTTTGTAAATAGTACATTCTTAACACCTTCAGTGCTGAAAACACAACTGTCGTGTTTTCATAACTTGCCGAAAGTGCGGGAAAACACAACTGTTGAGTTTGTTGTATGGGTAAACACTGGAGTGTGCAGAGCCGCACCCGTGGATAGACAAGCAAATCGGCTCAGCAGTGAAAGTGTTAATTGGTTACTATGACTATTATCTTTCTATCAATGCTCTTATGTAAATAAATCGTTTTTATGTATTGATAAGTTCTATATTTTATTGTTTTAGGTGTTTGTAACCTCGCCATCGCAGTCGGTTTGTTCCTTCTTCTTATGTTTAGAGCCTTTGGTTCTCTTCCACTTCATTCTTCTGTTTTGAAACCACACCTTTACCTGTACAAAAAAAAAACTAGGAAATAATTATAATAGCTAAAACATATTACAATCATCAGTACTTATTGTTTTTTGTTATTTACTGAGTGACGAGACGAGCTCGTCGTTCACCTGACGGTAAGCGCGACGCCTGCCCATAACAGTTACTGTGCCACCCAGAACTTTGCGTAATCTTGCACGTCACTGCACTGCGTTCGTCGCGCTCGACCTAGCTGCGCCCCGCGGTTACACTCGCGTTGACTATTATCCCATAATATGTACTTATTACCTACGGTACATTTGACCGAGATTAAAAAATCTATTCAAAATATGTCATGAGAATTAAGGAGAAACCAACAGACACATTCGCATTTCTAATGTTGGCCTAAGTTACACCAAGGCCCCGGGTGGATTATGGCCTAATCCTCCACTCAAAAGTGAGGTGAGACTCGTGCTCAGCAGTCAATGCTGATGACTGATGAATAAT
Organism: Campaea margaritaria; assembly: GCA_912999815.1. Lineage (NCBI taxonomy): Eukaryota > Metazoa > Arthropoda > Insecta > Lepidoptera > Geometridae > Campaea > Campaea margaritaria. The sequence goes on along the minus strand of OU538802.1, from coordinate 10,234,736 downwards.
GGAACATCTCGTGTTACCTGCCTCTCGGTGAGATGCAAGGCGACTGCAATCTCGTACCGCCGCAGCCTCGTGAGGTAGTTTGCGCGACAGAACTCCGCCTCGAGGCTCCGCACCTGCGCCTTCGTGAACGCAGTGCGCTCCTTGCGACTGCTCGATGGGGACCGAACCTCTGAAACATTGGCAGAAATTTACTCAAATCCCTTATTGCAAGTAAACTAAAATAATGCAATCAAATACTTCACGTTGACTGCTGAACCGGTTTTTATATTTAGGCCCCGGTGTGTTTTCCAGCAATGGCGTGCCGTCTGTGTGAGCCGCACTGTAGTAGCGCCGCGTTACACACGCACGTCTGTTTCGCCACAGAGCCGGCACATAAGCGGCGCTGCGCTAATATAGCAGATGTGCTTTCCTGTAGTCGCGGCCAGTTATAAAAAAACACAACAGTTGTGTTTTCAGCAGTGAACGTGTTAAGTCTCATATACATAGAAAAATTAAAAATAAATCAAATATGATTCATTCACTTTCATGAGTTCTGCTTTGATGTAAAACTATGAGCCCTACCTACCTAATTAGATCATCCTGCCTTTTTTACGCGTCTCGTTGTATGTTGTTATAGCTAGTCAAGTGATAAAGGAAACTGATCAATGTGATAACATCAAGCAGATGTGGAAATAGCGCCGGCGCCTATGTTGTTTACATCAGACAGGTTTACTGCCGGTGACGTATCCTGTAGGCACCACAGGTGGGGTTTATGGCTTTGTCTGATTGAGTTGATTCAGCAATAAATGTACGGACGTTGGTTTATAGCCAAACAAGGAAATACATATCCTTATACTAGATTTTCGCCGTAACTAGGTAGCCGTGCTCGCGACTTCGCCCGCGTGGGCTTTGCCTTTGTAGTTTATAATGATTCTAATACAAATAAAACTCATCTTTAATGGAATAAGCAGTAGTGTGCAAACATTACTGTGTTCCGGTTTGAAGGGCACTGTTTCCAACAAAGTTACTGGGGATATGAGACTTAAAAGCCGATCTCTCAGGGTGAGGAGCGCAGTGCAAGATTATGCAATGCAAAGTTATGCGTGGCACAGTAATTGTTACGGGCAGGCGTACCGCTTACCATCAGGTGAACTATTTGCTCGTCTCATCACTCAGTCAATAAAAAAAGACAAAACGCATTGGTGACAAACCGAAACAAGATAATCAAGGAACGGGAGCGGGCGACGGTGTTTTAAAATAAAAGACATTTAAAGGGAACACGTCCGAACAGTGTCGTATGTTCGAGTGTATTCAAACAAATTATTGTATCTCAACCTGTATATAAAGATTTGGATCGTGAGAAATTATGAAGTGAAGTAATAACCTTAGTGCTTAATAAATAATGAAGACACCTTATGTTATAAGTAATGGTATTGTGAGGAGTTACGGAGTGAAATAATAACCTTAGTACAGAAGACACCTTAATGTTAAAAGTAATGGGATTGCGAGAAGCCATGCGACCCGAGAGCCCTGGGACTCCTGGTGGCAGGATCATATTTGATTGTTTCAATAGAATTGGAGGTGATCTTCCGTGTTAGGTACCTTAGCTAAATACGGTTTACATAATGAGGTAGCTGGGTACATAACTAGATTGGTTTAGAGCTTCCGAGATATGTTTGCACAGATAGAGGTACTGAGGTGACTGTTTCACAGGATTATTCCTGAAATCCCCCTTATCAAATCGAGCTACTTCAAGGGGGATTTCCTGTAATCCCCCACGTAGCTCGAGCATTACATTCACGGACTTAATCGTTTTTTTTTGTAGTATATTGTTTCAGGGAATTCCAGAGTTTTATTCCGGATTATTTGACTCTTCGATCATATTGTTGATCGAAGATTTCGTTGCATTATATTGCTTTACGTATTTCCACATTTGTTTTTTTTATTGCAGTATTTTTTACGGATTTCCACAAATATGAGTCTTGTAACGATTGTTTCAATTCCAAAATATATAGGTACCAAAAAACAAATAAACAAATAAATAGCTGTTCTGTATTACATGGAAATGTTTTACAGTAATTTGTACAAACTGAAAAACATTGAAACTACAAAAAATATTATTTTATGACCTCATAATCTCTCATTCAAGATACGAAAACAAAGAGCTTACCTTCTTCACTGAAGTTTCCTCCGGCTTCTTCTTTAACATCTGTGGGCTCTCCCCAGTCCCAGGGGTAGGGGTCGCGGCACTCGTAGAAGAACGGCCAGTACCCCTGGGGACACTCCTGGACTCCCTGCCCCCCCTGGACACCCTGGGCAGGCTCGAACTGGTTGAAGTCGTAGTACCGCTCGGGGTTTTCGTTTGGAGAGAACGTTGTGCGAATGTATTCCATGTTGGTTTTTATTTGTCTGAGGTTAATTAGAATAATGTAATAATACATACAAACGGAGAAATAACAAAGAGTTTGTCATTTAAGTGTTTAAATTAATTTGTCACTGAGCGTATTCAATTTTTATCTTATGTGGATTTCTTCAAGACTGAAATTATTATAACTTACGAATAGAAGAACAAGTTGAATAATTTACGTAATTGATTTGTAATATTTTAGAATTAAACAGAGTTGTTTTAAATCACCACTTTTAATCAAAGGATTTTAAATAACTAATTTTTTTCATTCAGTTTTGTTTTTTTTTTTAATTAAGGACACGTCCGATCTGTAACAGTTTCAGCGAACAAATACACTGATCCTGAAAGCGCGCCCGCGCCGGAAGCGCGTACGCATCGGAAGGGCGGGGCTTGGCCTGGGCGGCGTAGTTAGCTGGACAAGTCAACGCGCATTATTTATTGGACGAACGAAGACTTTACTGTTTTTTATTTAGAAAGCTGAGTACTTAGATAGTTTTATAGGGTTTTTTTTATTTGACTGGTAAACTAGACGAGCGATCCATTCATCTTATGGTAAGCGCTACGTTTTTTCTCGCAAAGATCCTGATTCCTAACTAGGATTCCCTGTATCTAGGGAAAATCAAGAACTACGAGGACCATTGTCCTACAAACACCCAGAGTCAGAGCAAATACTTGCACATAAATCTTTGCCCAGTGTGGGAATCGAACCCGCAACCTCGCGCATCGCAGTCGACTCATTCCCCACTACGCCACGGAGGCGTTAGGATTAAACAATGGCCATAGCTCATACATGTAGGATACCTATCAAGACTATCTAAGACTTCTACAAATCAATTAGTAAAATCAAATGATTTAAGCGCGAACATGTCGGCAACAAGGGTGACAAGAGAGCAATATAAATAAACCACGACAACATGGCCGTCAAGTAATTATAAATGAAACCAGACAACAAAATCTGCCATTGGTTTTTGAGGTGCAAGGTAGGCCTCCTCGATTGACGTTTGATGAACAAATCAATTCCTATGATATGACCATAATTTTATGATTCTAAAAATGACAGAGTCGCACTCTGTTCATCTAGGATTCAACTTTGCCTCTAAAAGACCTCATATGCACTGGTTGAAAGCCCATGAAAAATGGCCCTGCAGCGATCGTGTAAAACCGGAAACCGTCTTTTGTGGAGCCGCGCGATGCTATCGTGGTTTATGTAGAGGTGGCGACTGTCCCTCGGGAGTCCAAGCGAGGCCGCTGTTCCCACGCTCCCTGCCCTTACAAACAGACTATGTAATGATGTAAGGAAAGGTTTATGGCTTTTCTAATCTTCCACTACATATATAAATATTTACATATGTGATAAAAGTTTCTAATAGGCAAATTTTTCACATTGTTTCTGACAGTGATTTTATTTGACCGAGTGACGAGAAGCAAGTCGTTCACCTGATGGTAAGCGCTACGCCTGCCTGTAACAGTTACAGTACCACCCAGAACTTTGCATTACATAATCCTGCGCGGCACATGTCCTGTAATTTTGTCCAGTGCCCTTCAAACCGGAACACAGTAATGTTTGAACACTACTGCTTGGAAATTGTGTACTTAACTTTTTATCAGTGAAAATATTTTCATAATCGGATAATTAGTTTCATTCATACATTACCCGTAACAAAAAAAAACACTTATAAACTACCCATAGATCTTCTTTCAGCTTAGACAGAGCTAGTCTAAAATCGCTCTCTACATAATTATAGAACACAGCTTAGATCAGTGAGTGCCCCAGGAAGAATCTATTCAAGGCCGGATGGATGCTTCCTTTTGAAGCTGACTGTACCCATTCAAGTAGCTACAGTCTTTTAGCCAGTCAATCAATCGGGCTAGATAACAGATAACATCGATAATTAAAGATCCGTAACTCGCTCTGTGATGAGCCGGCCTGGTTACACGCCCCACTAGCGCTTCCCAGCAGCTTACTAGTTAAGTTTGCTAATGCAGACCGCACACTTACGGATTGGTTGCGGTCTATCGGAGAGGTCTACTATCGGTGCGTTTAGGCACGTCGACTAGACGGACGGATGTAGCGTGTGTGTGTATTAATTACTACCAACATAACGGTATCATTTGTGAGATTTTTTCTATTTGCTGCGGGTTGAAAATAACTGACAACTTATAAACACTCTAGCATAAAGCCCTAGTAGTCTAGAGTCTAGACTCTAGAATAGGCGGCAGTATACCTAGTCGTAACTTGTTTCTTGAGTCCATCTTCCTGGAAACTGGAAGGACTACGTCCGAACAGGACAGGCTGTTGATACAAATATAAAAACAGTTGGCTGGCGCAGTTGTAACAAAAAAGATTTTTCTATTCTCTTCTATCCTAAGGTGTGTCAACAACTTTACAAACTTTTTTAATTTTTCAGCATTTCGTATCAGGGTGACGAGCGCAGTGTTGCGCAATATTTTGCAATTTGGATGTATGAAAAACAGGTTATTTAGGAAGTAAAATATATATAATCAGAAAATAACTTAGTTTGGCGAAAATAAAATAACGACTGAACTGACTGACTACGTGAAAATAATGCTCTTCGTTTTTCATCTTTTTTCTAATTTCAAAAATAAAGTCTTTCAAGCTAAAAGGTTTACCTAACCAAAGAAGGTTTGTTATACTAGACATTGCAATTCATACTCTATTGTATAAAAATCCAATAGATAGGCATTACATATTTTATGTACCAAAGATAAAAAAAGTGTACCTAAATATTCATATATATTATACTGTTCAACACGTCGCGTGCTCACCCTTGTGTGCCCTGCTTGTTTGGCCAGCTGTGCTCATGCGAGATGAGCTATGTATTGGGACGTAATGTGGTTTATTTATCGCTTTATTTGATTTTTTTGGAGACGCGCAGCGCTGCGATGAAATGTGCAATCGGTGCGTCACAGTTTACGATGCTCCCTCTTGTTTTTCCGTGGCTATACCTACTCTAGTAAGATCTGAAGCTACAGAATTTGAAGGAAACATTGGGAAGAATAGAAATAATTATATTAACACTGCTGAAAACGCACACGGTTGTGTTTTACAATTTTACGGCAAGCAAAAACACGTGCGAACCCGTACTGCTGTATTGACAATTTTATCACACCAGTTGTGTGCGTCCGCACTGCTGATTAAGTAAACACACACGTTGTGTGAAGATACGTATAAGAGCCAAATAAACGGTTCAGCAGTGAACGTGTTAAGCTTAGTCAGATCCTAAAGTGGAATATTAGATTGCTGGTCAAAATTCATCCTAAGCGTACCGTTACCTACCTTTATCATTCTATGTACTTTCTTTAATTAAACATTTTGGAGTAAATAAAATCTATGTACCTACTCTTACTTTTAACAAACATATTTTTATTCTGAAACAGCGACAAATCCAGGCCTTTATAGTATTTAATGCGTTCTAAATAATATTTTAGGAGCTATTATTTTTTCATTTCGTCACAAGGATGTTTAAAATAGGGTTGTGTAAAATATATCAATAGCAGGAGGCCTACCATGACGTCTTATAGCGATTCAGTTAAAGATCTAAACTGAGCCGCGTCGCATAATCGTACCGTGACGTCTTATTTTTTATGTTGCTGCCATTTTCAACCTAAACTGGACATAGTTGAAGTTGAAAATGGCTTATAAGCGACTCAATTTAGGTTGCTGCCATTTTCAACTTCAACTATGTCCAGTTTAGGTTGAAAATGGCAGCAACATAAAAAATAAGACGTCACGGTACAATTATGCGACGCGGTTCAGTTTAGGTCTTCAATTGAATCACTATAAGAGGTCATGGTATGCCTCCAGTTCTATTCCGATAGTATCGTAATAGTAATATTATTAGATGTTGCTTACACTTATTATTTTAAATATTTTGTTATAATTATGATTATATTTAATTACCTACCTAATTCACCATTTCAGTAAGTAACGAGACGAATACGTTGTTCACCTGATGGTAAGCGCCACGCCTGGCTACAACAGCTACAGTGCCATCCAGAACTTTTCATTACAAATACTTGTGCGGCACTGCACAGCGTGTACAACTGTACACCTGACTGACACCTGACACCTGTACCAACTGAACACCTGTACAACTCGTCAGCCTGAGACATTCAAATTTATTCTAGTCTCATATTATTTTTTGAATACTAAGGAACCGTCCATAATATTACACGATATTCCTCTCTATGCATAGTTGTCTGGAAGAGATCTCTCTGAGAGGTAAGACCTCCCATTGTGGCACCAATTGTTAAGTTTATTTTTGTTTTAGTTTTTTTTAAGTTTCCTTTGTTCCGTGGTGTTTTAACACGTCAACTGCTGAAAACACAACTGTTGTGTTTTTTATAACTTGCCGCGAGTACGGGAAAACAACGGTGGGTGCAGATCCGTAACCGTGGCTAGAATTAGAAATTCGGCTCAGCAGTCAAAGTGTTACCAAAAAGTTTATTTATCTTTCTATCTACCTTCTTTAAAAACAATATAGATAAAAAACAGGATGAAACAATGAACTATTTTATAAAGTTACAAATATAAAGCAGTTCGTTTACGATTGTCAACCCTACATCCAAATCTCGCCGCTGCATCTGATGAGTTTAGCAGGCGCCAACTCATAACCCTCGTTATTTATTGTCGGTCACTCCATTATGAGTCGACACGGGCCGCTGTTTGGCTATTTTTGATTATGTTGTGATGATCACATGGACATTATGCATGAACGCTACCACCACAAGCCGCACTATATAAGACTCAATTCCTGTCCATCCAAAGGTATACTTGTTATTGCATTATGAAACTAAATCAAACAAAGAAAATTCTAAATACGCACAGACCTATCTCTCCATGCATGGTTGTCCGGAAGAGATCGCTCTGAGCGATAAGACCGCCCATTGTGACACTAATTGTTAAACTTGTTTTGTTCTAGTTTTAAAGTTTTCTTTGTTCTGTGGTGTTACAATAAAGAGTTTATCTATCTACCTACAAGAGAGTATTTTTTCTTATGAATCTTAAGACTAAATGGAAATAAGTTAAAGACATCGTTCTTAGCATAACAAAGTTTATTTTCATTAAAAAATAATAGTCCACAATAACTCAGTCCAAATATCAAAATTATTGTATTCTCTCAAAAGCCACGTTTTACAATTAGCTTTTTATTGATTTTTAATAATTTTTATTGCACATTGAGACACACAAGCTGTAATAAAGACCTCCGTAAGTAGGTATAGGTACTATACAAGCTTCTAAAATCTAACAAATCTTCAAAGGAATGTTAATAATTCATGGAACCAAAATATCGACTCCAACGTACAAACAATACAATTAATTACAATTTTTTGCAAACAGATTTATAAAAATGATAAACCAATTTTCACTAAATTGATTTGGGATAACCCTAGAGGTACTTTCTAGAGGACCTTTAAAAAATAAAACAGAAATAAAGAGATATTTCTGTGGTATGGCAACACACACAATTAACAGTCTATACTTGAGTCTTTTTCTTTTCAAATTCGGTTAAAAATAACCATTTGTAACACACCGATACAAGAAGGCAATTTGAAAAGCTTCAAAGCTTTTTGTTATAAAATACCTACTATAGTTTACAATTAATATTTTTTTGTACTTCCAGAACATGCAAATGGAATTGAAGCCATTAATTTTATCGTATATTTTTCATTTAAATGAAGTAACTAAATAACAATTCCCGTACATTTAGCTAATACTGAGATTTACTAATGAGTTCAAATTAAATTTAAAAGCAATACTAAAACTGTACCTAACTAATTAATTAATACGAATCGTAGGCAACAGGTACGTAACATATTTATATTATATTGTAAGCTTTTCACAAAGTAGATTTTCATATCTCGTATCTTTTTGTGATAAGTATAAGTCTACATTCATTTGTATCTGATTTGTATATAGGTAGGTGCCTACTTAGAGCCTAAGCACACGGCCTTTTTTATCCGCGCAGATGACGCACGCTTACGCAATTCAGTCACAGCCTTGTAACCTAAGAACAGGTGAAAACTGAGTGGTGCTGTAAACGCGCGTCGTCTGCGCTTATAAAATACGCCGTGTGTTTAGGCCCTAAGGGTAGTATTATCTATTCTGTGCCTAAGGGCCTAGAGTTAGAGTTTGTAACCCTAGAATAACAGAACAAATAATTTATCTGTGGTCGAAGGACACGAAATATAGTTAAAATAACTTTTTAAGAAAATTGGTACAGCTATTATGTTATAGGATCGAAAAATGTTCTCGAATAAGTTTTTTGCAAAAATCTCTAAGCCAGTGAAGTAAACTTGAATAAAATATCAGCTGTAGCTAAAGGCATCGATTTTAGCAAAGCCTTAGGTGCTCTACGATCCTGAAATTTGAAATCGATTTAACAAAACAAAGTTGCTATTCCTAAAAGTCACTAATTAGATTAAATTCTTGAATTTTTTAGATTGTTTTTAGTGATATAATATTGTTCAATGTATTTTTTTCATATCTAGTGGAAATTCAAAGTACCCTAGTTATATAGATCCTACTTTTATCGTTATTTTATTAGGCCACGACTCCATTAGATATTGCGACAAACCGTTCCGCCCGGCTCCTTTCCACGTATCCACAAGTCGCGTTTGCCTGGTGTGAACGCACTATAAAAAAACTGGGCGCTAACACATGCAAACTGCGGCTTAATGGGGCCGCGCCCTTACATTACAGCTGTTCAGTCAGTCAGCCACGATCACATTAATAATCAATCAAAACCGAACAGTTATTTTCAATCTAGAGCCCGAGCCACCAATGTTTCGGTCACACTAGACACAATATTGTCTAAAGTTCCTTGGAATTTCAATACAAAATCTATAATTATAGTCCTAAAACGTATTTCAAATATTGCTCAGTTTTATGGGACCACCGTTTCATACAGATGTCCCTCTAAATGAAATAATCCAAAACGATTCAACAAATAATCGTTTGATCCGAAAAACATGCTTCAATGGATTTTCTTAAGAACTACTAAAGTAAATCAATTTATTATGAAATTTATACGGAACCCTAGAGTGTCTCTTCAAATAAATTAATCATATCAATCGGGTTACAAATTCTGGAGTTATGAGGTCTCTATTAAAGTCGGATAAAAAATACCGTAAGCTATGGAAATAATTCTGAGCACCTATAGTAAAACCTAGCCACAGACACGACGAGGAGATATACTTAAATAGTTCTTGTAACCGCCACAACACTTTAGTGGCGCGGACTCTACACCATTTCTTATGAAAAACTGTTTCTAGTTTCCAGAAACTACACAGATGTCAGGAGCGTAGTGTCAGTATTCTGACGAGCGTGCAGGTGGTGTATCGGAGAGCGAGCGCGGCGCGGGCGCCCAGCTACCGCGGCGGCGGCGCCGGCGCCTCGGCGCCTTCGCCGTTACTGAGCGCGGATAGGGAGCTTGCGCGCTTCATGCTGCAACAGAACGACCGTTAAACATTTGAGGGGAATTCCTAATGCCCAAAGATCACATATGTACGTATATCTTGACCCTAGTCTGCGCAAAATGAGAAAACGTAATATTGAAGTCACGCCGGAGCTGATTTCTGTTATTGTTGCGTTGACATTTCAACGCTATTCTATCATTAGTAGATAGAACAGAAAGCTAGATAGGGTTCTCTATAAATAAGTCTTAATCTAAGATCACCGCAACATCTCGACATATATTTTTGGACAGATTCTACAGGGAATCGGAAACTATGAGGGCCGTGTAACTATTTCACCAATACAGCATTCTGTACTTACCTACCGCAGTTTGAAGCAAATTGCTAATACTTTAACGTGCTAAGCTCTACTTGCTACATAAACATTCTTTTTAGCCTGCCTGTCCACAAAAACAGAGCAAGGCAGTGAAGCGAGGAGCTAGAAAATCTTTACCAATAAGACCGTTGCATTATGATGGAAGGAAATTGAACAATCCTTTTGGTAATATTTTCTCCCGCTATCTTCCTCGCAGAGCTCTGGTGGATAATCAGCTTTATATTCTACAATGTAGGTAGATAATTTTAGCGTCATCTTGGCTGTACCATGAATGCTTTATACATAAGTCTGCAGCATCTGAAAACTTGAGCTAACGTCAAATATCGATGTGTAGGACATTGCGCAACTCTTCAGATCGCACAAACTTGTGCAATTATGCAGTAAGGTACGTACATTTTGTTTAGAAGTCCAAGCAAGCAGTGGTGGTAACATCGAGATTTTCCATAAAAGCTTACATATCTGATGCAAAGCATTTTTGTAGAAGGACGTGGTCAGGACGAATTTTGTTTTTATAATCTGCAATAGAACTGTAGAGTATACCTAACCACCTACCTACTTGTAATATGTAGACCATTTTTAGCCCCCTACGTAAGCGGCTCGACTTAGCCCTTCATTTCCCAAACATCAAACTAAAGTTGGTGCTGTTTCATGGTGTAATAATTATGGAAAGAAATAAGATCTTCCAATGCTTACCTGGTTCCTCAAAACAGCGTCAGCTATCAAATAATTAGAAGACATTCCACGACAGTCTCCAATTTTACACTCTTCACTTTACCAAAAGTGTAAAGTGAAAGTGAAATGTAATTTGTAAAGTGTAGAGTGAACAGAGCACTTTAATTTGCAAAGTGCAAAGTGTGCTTATCGTCAAAAAAACAGAATTGCTTTCTGGAACGAAACATTCTTAGTTGGATATGCGACGTGAAATGTTACTTCTTGGAGCCCAGTATTATGTGACAATTCGTAACGTGGTCGACCATTACGAGGTACAATGTCCCGCCCTGTCCACGTCCGTTACCTGTCGGGGTCGGTGTAGTCTACGGGAGGCAGGTGCGCCGAGTGGCGGCCCGCGAGGCGCCCGAGCAGGCGAGCCGAGGAGCGCCGCAGCGACTCGCGCAGCATTGAGAAGCTGCCGCTGCGAGCCACGCCCGAGGCTCCCGAGGTAGGCGAGGCAACCGAGGCACCCGCGCCCTGCCCCCGTGTTATGCAATTTACACTCCTTGTTTTAAAGGTGTTGTTATTGTCTGTGACTGTGTTTTATTTTCCTTCCATTGATGGTCATGATAGCTGTTAGGTTTAGCCTGTTTCGGTTTGTCTAGGTCGAAAAGTTTAGTTTAGCTGTGTTCAGTTACTTTTGATAGGATATATGTGATAATTTTTATTTGAAAAGATGAACGTATGTTAGTTAAGTCATTATAATGAAAAGAAAATGGGTAGTTTTTTTTTATTAGTGAAAGAACTTTTCAGTTAACTTAATCATAAAGCTTTCCGTAAAAGTGTGATAGACAAAGTTTTCATGTTATTGTTACATTTATAAATCGGTAAAAGTGTTCAGTTGTGCTTTTTACAATTTTTCATTAAAATACAAGGAAATTAATGGAAAAGAAATTAGGATTTTCTACGATGACCAATGAAATATGTGTAGATGAGTTTATTGAACAGCTAGTGTGGATGAGATGCCACCATGCGTCTAGGACACCACTAACAGCGAAAGCCGCAATTTTTGAACAATTTGGAACTGTCATGCCAATGTTGTCTTGTTTCCGTGTAAAGTGGGCATAAATTGCATAACACCGTAGACTCACTCATTTATTTTAAAATAACAAAAATAAAACAAATCATAATGTTACATAAATATTTATTTTAACAATTTTAAAATAATTCTACGTTCGATATCGACACAGTAAAAAAATCCAAGAACTTTTTTTTTAATATTGTGACAGAAAAAGTGATTTGGAGATTCTTTAGTAGGTTAACTGTAGGTATTAATAATGCCGATATTGTGTTCTTTTAATGTTTAAAAATCTAGTGTACATAGAGTAAAAAAACTCGCATACTCAAGCAGCACCCACACACAGATAAAAATCAATGTATATAAAAATACTATATTATAAACTATCACCTATACTCTCACATAAAGCTTACACCGATAACACTGGAATGAAAGTTTATAAGCATACAATTACTGAAATAAAGGCGAAAAAAAATAAATATTAAAATTTAGCTATCGGTAAAACAGAAAAATATCGACGATCACAATAATAAAATTACCATCATGCATTCTTCTACTTAAAAGAATACTAATTACAAAAAAAAAGTATCAGCAAATTAAAATTGAATTATTGTAAGCAAATAAAATCGTTGTTTATCATGCGTGATTAAAAATAATGAAATAAATATTGATGTATTAAAAAATCCACAGTAAAATAAATGCAGAATTCAATATAAACTTCGAAATACGTACACATTCTATACAATATAGAGAATTAAGTTTTACATTTCTCTTAAATGTATATAAGATACATAATTAATTATTAATTGTTCATAACGAGACTACGATTGTCATCGATTTAAAATCTTATAATATTTACCCCGCGCCTAGATATTTTAATCGGGTGCACGACGACGTAATTCAAATGAAATCTAGTCAACATCAAAAACTATACAATTCTTGTCTGCAACTCTCAATCTATAGAGCAGATATATACTTATTTCCACCTTACTTACTTTGCCCCTTGAACTTTCTTGATACTTTAAGTTGCAAAACAAAAGTAGTTACATTTTCAAACGAATGCCAATTAATTTCCCGCACACCCCGTACAATCTCTCATATAACAGTATCTCAGGACGGTTTACAAACATGCTTCGATATTATTATCTATCACACTTTAATTTTGTAATTTTTTTAGATTTTTCATTACTTATTCATTTCTTACAATTAATTCCTAACAGCATGCTAATAAATAATACTAAGCTATAATAAATTCGCCCATCTTGATGTTTGCATAGCACTAATAGCACTTTTTATAGCACTTAAAGCTATATTAATAGCACTGGTAGCACTTAAATTAACGTGCTTACAAATATCAAAATGGCGTTGATTAATTAAGTGTGGAACGCGTTTGATCCTTTAATTAAACATATGAGCGAGAACGTCATTTGCTAGAAGAAAGCGATGTTATTTTTTAATTCTTTAAGTACTCTTTGTTCAAACTGGAAGTAAAAGGTTTATCGAGTAGAAGAAATTCGCGATAACACTCTAAGGAAATCCGTAGACGATTCTCACAAGTTTTTTTTCTAATTTGATTTTTTTATTGTTATAATATTAAAATTGATATTCGGTTATCGATGTAACCACGTAGTCCTTACTGATATCAAAATTACAGAACACCCTGTATAATTTGAATTAATACCAAGGCTTACATTCAATATGACAAAAAAGAAGTAAAAATACCACCCTTCCAACGCAAAGACAAAAGGATCATCTACGTGTAAAATAAAGCGAGTGAGTTCTTATTCACTAAAGCCTTGCGTACAACGAACGAGCTTTCAGCCAGTAATACTCCGCCAATACATTTTCTCGGCCGAGTACTCAACAAGTGCAAGTAAAACTAGGCCCGGATTATCCATAAGGCGGATTAGGGTGTTATTTTTTTGATAACTTGTATATATCCTCAATATTATACCTTATTCTTTTCAAAACACGACGAGATGCTTGGTTGGTGATCGACTCGACTTTTGTAATAGAAAAAATATATTTGAAAAAGTAAGAAAAGGCTAAAGTAAATGGCCCCGGAGAATTGCATTGCCTAGGGGGCCCGGTAGGGTTAATCCGGCCCCGAGTAAAACTAAACTCGGCAAATAATTCATGGCCGCGTTCTCAGCCGATATAATAAACTCGGCAAATATGTACTTCTCGGTCGAGTTCAACTTAAACTATCGATCGAGATATTAGCGAGTAATTGTTATCATCATCATCAACCCATATCGGCCCACTGGTGAGCCCCCCCCCCCCCCCTCACTGCCACGAGGAGGATTAGGCTATACTATAATGAGTAACTAACTTAATACTCAGGCAATATTTCACAGTAACTATACTCGGGCAATATTTCTCGGCCTCATTCTCAGCTAGTAATACTCAACCAACCCATTTTCTCGGCCGAGTTGTCGTCAAGTAAGACCATTCTCGGCAAAGTACTCGACAAGTAAGACCATTCTCGGCAAAGTACTCGACAAGCAAGACTATACTCGGCTGAACGTCCTCGGTCGCTGCACACAAGCTATAAGAAACCTAGGCATAATCTAAGTCTAGTCTAGACTACTGGTGCGGCGCGTTGCTTCCCGTGTTGATGCCTAGGGCATTGAACAGCTTAGACTTAAGGTTCATGCGCGGTTCACTCGCTTGGTTCGTGCCCTAGTGGGAAACAAAAAGAAAGAAATAAAAATATGAGCAAAGTAAAATGTGAAGCGTGTATTTTATGAATGATTGTGTGAATGTGAGTTATATAAATAATAATAATAATAATAAATAAACGTTACAGGAAAATAATAGATACGGTATTTAGAAATCGTAACGGAAAAATGTCTAAGCTTTCATTAAGCGACTTTAAAAATGAATTGTTTAAGTAAGCAAGTCAACTTTAAGGCCATGTTCACAACAAACGTATATACAATTGGACAACCTCCTAACTTTAGAATAATTCTTGTACTGACTTATTGCCTGTTCAGTATAAACGAAAAATCCCAACTGTATGAAAAATCGATAACAGCGTAACTGTCGCTCACATTGGTCGGTTCAATAAGTTTAGTGTGAACAATGCCTAAAACTGTGCACTTCTATATAGGCCAACATCAATTAATTCAATTACAGATGAATATCGAAACAAAACGTTTCTATAATAAATATGAGCTATAAATAAAATATATAATAATAATAATAATAAGGGGGGTGACCTCTGCTCGCGTCCGTAGGAATTACCATCTTCTCTTAGACTCACCCTACACGTGCCCCCTGGTTGGTGCCAAACGAGCAGTAACGCCGAACCACGGGCGACGGTTAATTAACCCGTAAAACGGTCACCACGGACCATAAGGAATTAAATGGCCTTAAAAAGAGTGGACTTGGCACCTTGGGAAAGTACCAAGATAATTTCCCAAAAAAACACTATGGAAATGTCAGCTAACGAATGTGATTTGTTATGCGATCCGGCTAACGCCCGGCGCTCTCAGCTTTCCGGGCCTGTGAGTGGGAAATATGTTACCGAAGACTGCACTGGGGTAGGTGACCAGGCCCCTTTGCTAGTGAATGTTACTGGAAACAGCGCCATCGGAGGCTCTAGAGGGGAGGCTGATGACAGTAAGCAAGTACCCTCCGTGACCAGGGGCAAAATGAATCTCCGCGTGAGATCGATAAACTGTCAAACGACCAATGCATGTCAAACGGACTCCGCAATTTTTATTTCTTCAACGGCTGAGGATGTTGTGCAGGAGGCAAGCGCCGATAACCCTGCACCCACCAAAGCTAAACCTCGTGCGCGCAAGAAATGGACAGATGATATGAACACGTTTATTTTGCGCACATACTTTATATTGACCATACTGGAAACGGACACCAAATCGTACCTAGCTGAATTACACAAAAGATTTACTAAACAATTCCCAGAAATTGAGGTTAGTCGACAACGCATCGGTGACCAACGAAGAGCTATCGTGAATAGAAAACTACTGAGCACTGATAAAATTGATAAAATACGAAAAGAAGCTGAGGCCATACTACAACACCCCACAAATGAACTCATTTCTACACAAACTACTAACACAGAAACCCCCGGTCAAAGAATGAGATGGTCAAATGAGATCAATGAAACCATCATGCGTATCTACTACAAAATAACACATTTAAACACAAATATTACAGCTTATAGGCAGCCTTTACACCAAACTTTTATAGCTAAGTACCCACACCTTTCACACCTCTCTGAACAAAGAATAGCTGACCAACGACGCGTTATAGTCAATAATAAACTCATTGCAGATGAACGATTAGAGCAAATACGTGACGATGTCTCCCGGGAACTAGACCAACCACCTAGTCCCCAACCCACTGAAAGCAGAATTACTTCTGATAATATGGAGAACTTAGCTCCAATCCCCCAAAACTACCCAAATCAAGCCCAATGTTCAACACAAAACTTAAATGAAACTGCATTAACACATGGATCTCACACAAATACACAACAATCGGACATATTTAATACAGAAGATAATATAGAAAACCCGACACAAATACAAACGTCTAATTTATCACAAGAACAAACGACTAATTTACCGCAAGAACACCAAAATCAAATAGAAGAAGCATATACCAAAACTTTAGAAAGCTTTAAAACTACTGATCCAATATCAAGACCTTCGCTACCCAGACAAAAAACCTCTAAAAAGTTTGCTGCCATAGTTCACTTCATAAATACTAATATACTACCTAAACATATAACCGAAGAGTCAAGTTTTGAAGACTCTCAAACAGCTATTTACTGTGCAGCGTACACCGCGGTTACCCGAAATGGTGGTAAGGTTAGGGAAAATATAGCTACTACACAAACCACGAATCGAACACCCAACACTAAGACCCCGATGTGGCAAAAACGATTAGGAAAACGAATTCAAGATATAAGAGCAAATATAGGGAGACTCTCCGAATTCATCAAAGGAAATAGAAGTGAAAGACTGAAGAAGACTGTAGATGAAATAAAAACCCGATATAAGATACACTCACAACACGAAGGAGAAAACACCGAGCTATCACATTTCTTAGATACATTAAAACAAAAACTTAGTGCTCTAGCAAGCCGGCTCCGACGATACAAACTTACAACCAAAAGGAAATCCCAGAATGCAAAATTTAACAATAATGAAAAACTATTCTATAGGTCACTCAACGAAGAACAAAATAATAACACACCTGCGGAGAGCCCAGAACCCGAAGTCTTAAAGGAATTTTGGTCCAATATCTGGTCTGTCCCCAAAGAACACGCTGAATCTCAATGGATAAAACAAGACAAACAAACTTTACACAACATACCCGACATGGAATTCGATAATTTAAACTTAGATACGTTAAAAGTTGTAATAGGTAAACTGCATAATTGGAAAGCAACAGGCTCAGATAATATCCATAACTTCTGGTATAAGAAGTTCACATATTTACACCCCATAATACTCAATCACATAAACAATTTTATCAAATCACCAGAAACCATGCCAGAGTACGTAACTCTTGGTACGACTTATATGTTGCCAAAAGACAAATCTGACATGAAAAACCCTGCCAAATATAGACCCATCACTTGCCTACAGAATATTTACAAAATAATCACTTCATGTATCACTGAAATAATCTACAGACACACTAACTCCAATAGCATATTAGCTGAGCAACAAAAAGGATGTAGACGACATAGCCAAGGTTGTAAGGAACAACTAACCATCGACGCCGTAGTTTCTAAACAAGCGCTAGTCAAAAGCCGAAATATATACACAATGTATATTGATTATAAAAAAGCGTTTGACTCAGTACCGCACACCTGGCTCTTATATATCCTTGAGCACTACAAAATTCATCCCATTATCGTCCAATTTCTAGGAAATACTATGAATAAGTGGAAAACCGTATTAAAACTTAAACTTGGGGAAACTCAATTACAAACAGATTCGATCGCAATACGAAGGGGTATTTTTCAGGGAGACTCTTTAAGTCCGCTCTGGTTCTGTCTCGCACTGAACCCCCTTTCCAACCTCCTAAACGATAGCAATAAAGGATTTAAAATCAAATTCGAAACGACTCATTGTACACTCTCACACTTAATGTATATGGACGATATTAAGCTCTTCGGCACTAACTTAAAAGAAATAGAACACCTAGCAGATATCACACAAACTTTCTCCTCAGACATACATATGGAATTCGGGATAGACAAATGCAAAACACTTTCGGTAAGGAGAGGTAAAATAGAAGAAAATTCGTTCCAATTGAACACAGAAGAAACAATTGAATCAGTAGACGTGGAAAGTGGTTACAAATACTTAGGCTATCAGCAAACCAGACAAATACACCAGAAACAAACCAGAGCAGCAATAGAACAAAAATTCAAAAGCCGTTTACACAAAATTCTTAACACACACCTAAATGCCAAAAACACAATTAAAGCCATTAATACCTACGCTATACCTATACTCACTTACTCGTTCGGAATTATACACTGGTCAAAAACAAATCTTATAAAACTTCAACGCATGATCAACACACACATGACCAAATATAGGAAACACCATCCCAGAGCATGCTCCGAAAGACTAACACTCCCGAATATCGAGGGTGGAAGGGGCCTAATCGATATTCAAAACCTACACAACACACAAATTACTACTCTCCGTAAATTCTTTCATTTAAAAGCACAAAATTCTCTATTACATGACGCGACGGTACAAGCAGATATTAAATTCACACCACTTAATCTAAACAACCGAACCACTCAAAAAAATGAAAATATAACTTCCGCGTTACAAAAACTCAACTCCTGGCTACAGAAATCTCTCCACGGAAGACACCGCCGTGACTTGATGGACCCAAATGTCGATAAGATTGCATCGAACGCGTGGCTCAAGTCTGGCGAGCTCTTCCCAGAAACGGAAGGATTTATGATAGCGATACAGGACCAAATAATAGACACCCGAAATTATAGAAAACATATTATCCGTGACAACACCTTACAAACAGACCTATGCCGACAATGCCACAGTAATTCTGAAACGATTCAGCACATAACAGGAGCTTGCAGATCTATTGCACAAACGGACTATAAACACCGCCACGACCAAGTTGCTGCTATTATTCATCAGTACCTAGCTATTAAATACAAATTAATCAAAGATACAACTTCATACTATAAATATAAACCCGAAATAATACTGGAATCCATAAACCATAAGCTATACTGGGATAGAACCATAATCACTGACAAAACTGTCCACTTCAATAGACCTGATATTACTTTACATGACAAAAACAACAAAATAGTCTACCTCATAGATATAGCCATACCAAACACACACAATCTTAACACTACACACACGGAAAAAATTACTAAATATACAGATCTAGCAATAGAGCTCAAAACTCAGTGGAAAGTAGATACAGTCAAAACCGTTCCTGTTGTCCTCTCAACTACCGGCGTCATACCTTACACGCTCCACACTAGCCTTGAAACCCTGAACATACACAAACTGACATACTTACAACTTCAAAAAGCAACCATCCTAAACACTTGCCGTATTGTACGGAAGTTCTTATCCTTAAACCAGTGAAAATAATCAGTTTTTCGTTTGGCCAAAAGCCCGCGAAAAATTTAGTCTCCCTCGTTTCACGAGAGAAAATAAAATGTATACAAATTTATAATAATAATAATATAGCTAGGTCTTCTTGCAAGACGAAATGAACTTCTGAAAACGAAACAAAAAACTAAAGAAATGAAGGACGAATTGAGTACATTATTTAAAACAACAAGTAAAGCGATAGATAAGGACTACAAAGAACATAGGAACACAATAATTGAGGCTAACCTAAAACAATACAGAAGCACAAAACGAGCCTTCAAGAAACTGAACACACACAAAAACTGGATTCAAAATTTAAAAACGAAATCGAAAGAAACTAAAACTAGACAAGAAATTATGAACTGCGCGACAGATTTTTACAAGCAACTGTATGAAAAAACACCAAACTCAACATCTTGTCCCACTCGAATCCACGAAACCACAGAATATTCTCAAGACTTAAATGATCTACCTCCAATAGATGTCATGGAAGTCATCAAACATATTCAGAAGCTCAAAGTAGATAAAAGCCCAGGTCCCGACGACTTACAAAATGAAGCCCTAAAAGTTGGTGCTGCTCTTCTAGCCCGCCCACTTGCATGCCTATTTAATCGAGCTCTAGACACAGGCCAAGTACCAGATCAGTGGAAAAGATCCGATATAATTCTTCTCTATAAGAAAGGAGACCCTCGAGACATAGCCAATTACCGACCTATTAGCCTTCTTTCAAGTGCTTACAAGCTATTCACATCGATTCTACAAAGCCGATTGAATCCGAGGATAGACCAGTCCCAGCCCATAGAACAGGCGGGATTTCGTTCCGGTTTTTCTACAACAGACCACTTACAAGTAATGCAGCAAGTGATAGAGAAATATAAGGAGTTCAACAGGCCTTTATATATAGCTTTCATTGATTATGCCAAAGCGTTTGACACAATTTCCCACTGTGCTATTTGGGAAGCTCTGAAAACATGTCACATAAATGAAAAATACGTCAGGGTACTGAAAAACATTTATAATGGTAGTGTAAGTCAAGTCAGACTAGAGAAGCGAGGCCCAGACATACCAATCGGCAGAGGAGTGAGACAAGGAGATCCCCTCTCACCTAAACTGTTCATAACAGTATTACGAGGGTGAATCAAAAAGTTCTTAGAAGTGCATATATATGAAACCTTTTTGGATCAAGTTCGATATTCAAATTAAAGAGTGTCTATCACACTATATTTATGCAGACTGTCACTTGTTTTTGTCAGTTCGTTCGCATGTAATAAATTTTTTTGTGCAACGAGTTGCTAAAAAGTCAAAATTATGGATAAAGTGAGTTACGTGCGGTGATAAAATATCTCAGTTTGAAAAAAATGTCTACGAAGGAAATTTTTTTGGACATTCAGCAGACATTAGGGGGTGATGCTGTACCTTATTCTACGGTTGCGTACTGGGTGGCTGAATTTAAAAGAGGTAGATCAAGCTGTAAAGATGACCCGCGTTCTGGGCGGCCTTCAACCTCCGTTACAGAAGAAAATGTCAAAAAGGTTGAGAATCTGGTTTTGGAAGACAGAAGAATGACTATAAAACATATAGCTGAGATCCTAAAGATATCTTTTGGTAGCGTTCAATCCATTTTAATTGATTCACTGGGGTTCAAAAAAGTGTCTGCAAGATGGGTGCCACGAATGTTAACCGACGAAAACAAAAAGCGACGTTTGGAAATTTCCAAGCGTAATCTCGAAATGTTCCAGCGTGATTCGGATAATTTTTGCCGTCGTCTTGTCACCATGGATAAAACGTGGGTCCACCATTTTGATCCTGAAACTAAAAGACAAAGCATGTCTTGGAAACGACCATCCTCTCCATCCATTAAGAAATTTCGAGTTGCTCCTACCGCTGGCAAAGTTATGGCCTCTGTGTTCTGGGATAGTGAAGGAATCCTTTTTATTGATTACATGCCAAAAGGCCAGACAATTACTGGACCCTATTATGCAAATTTAATCCCGAAAGTGCGTGAAGCGATTAAAGAAAAACGTCGTGGAAAACTGTCGTTGGGCGTGTTGTTCCTTCAAGATAACGCTCCTGCTCATCGATCGGAAGTTGCGCTCAACGCAATCCGCTGTGCTGGCTTCAATCTCCTTGACCACCCACCATATTCTCCGGACTTAGCCCCAAGTGATTTTCACTTATTTCCAAAATTAAAAGAGGAAATTCGTGGAACAAAATTTCACGATAATGACGCGGTTATAGCTGCCGTAGAGGACTTTCTCGAGAGTCAAGAAAATAATTTTTTTTCACAAGGAATAAGGAAGTTAGAAACGCGTTATTCTTAATGCATTGCATTGGAGGGAGATTATGTAGAAAAATAAAATATTATTATTTAAATCTTTGCATTTTTTAATATTGATTCCAAGAATTTTTTGATTCACCCTCGTACAACACATCTTTAATAATCTCAACTGGCAGTCAGAAGGGATTAGGGTCAACCGAGATCGACTTACTCACCTCAGGTTCGCAGACGATATCGTTCTATTCTCTGAAACAAGTGGAAGGTTAGAGAAAATGATAAACGATTTAAGTGAAGAAAGCGGAAAGACAGGTCTCAAAATGAACGAAAATAAAACTAAAATATTAACTAACAGCCGCAAGAACACCATAAACCTAAACGGAAAACCGCTGGAATACGTGGAAAGCTATGTATACCTGGGAAAACAAATATCATTCGAAGACAAAAACGAAGAACAAGAGGTCGAACGCCGCATCAACATAAGCTGGAAAAAATTCTGGTCCCTGAAGGAAATTCTGAAAGGACAATTCCCTCTCCACTTAAAAAAGACCGTTATAGATACCTGTATTCTACCTACTATCACTTACGGATGCCAGACATGGACATTTAACACTAAAATAAAAACCAAACTAGTAACATGTCAGAAGGCAATGGAGAGAAGCATTCTAAAAATACGACGATTACATAAAATTAGAAGCGAATACATAAGACGGAAAACAAAAGTTATAGACACCTTACATTATGCTTTAAAACTGAAGTGGCGGTGGGCAGGACACATAGCAAGATACACAGATAAAAGATGGACATTAAAGACAACGGTATGGGAAGGACCGACAGGAAAAAGAAGAAGAGGGCGCCCTAACAAAAAGTGGATAGAGGACATAACATCTGTAGCAGGAAAAGAATGGAGTTTAAAAGCTAGAAACAGAGAGATCTGGAACAAGCTAGAGGAGGCCTATACCCGAGAAGGGGTTCCGATCAACGAATCCGATCAGTGGCGATAGCATTAAAAAAAAAAAAAAAAAAAAAAAAAAACACGATTAGTTCCTATAAATTTTTTTTCGCTCGTATAAGAAAGACTTTTTTATATTCTTAGAATCGGATGAAATTTAATTTTTTTTGTATGTATAATTTAATGTAATATTGGAAATAAATGGGCTTTATTATTATTATTCACTATATTTATTTAACTTCTTAAATTTAAATTTCTTTTACAATGCTTTACAAAACTAATAAAAATACAGTCTAACTAGTAAAAATATTATAAAAGAAACTTAAACCTAGGATACCACCGGTAGCGGAGCAAGGCCCAGGCTACCGATGGTTAGGGCTGCAGAGAGAGGAACCTCCTGACAATACGCGCCGTGTCGAGGAGTACTGCCTTCTGCATCCGACCCTTAATCCAGCCGTCTAGCGAAAGCCTCTTAAGGTGTTGGTCGAGGCTCTTCGCTACAAGGCCATTCGCCGAAACAACTATCGGGACAATGATCGTTGAGTCAACGTCCCACATGGCGGTCACCTCGTGAGCCAAGTCAAGGTACTTGCTGAGCTTGTCTTTCTCGGCCTTCACGAGGTTCTCATCATGGGGGACGGTTATATCAACGAGCACTGCCCGGCGTTGGGACCGGTCTACCAGCACGATATCAGGTTTATTGGCTACAATAGTCCTGTCCGTGATGACAGAGCGGTCCCAATAGAGCAACGCACGACCATTTTCGAGAACTGGTGCTGGTGCGTACTTATAGTACGGCACTTCTAACTCGACAAGGCCATATTGAAGGGCAAGTTGCTGGTGGACAATCCTGGCTACCTGGTTGTGCCTGTGCAAGTACTCTCCGTTAGCAAGATGAGAACAACCGGAAATTATATGCCTGAGGGACTCCCCGGGACGGCGGCATGCTCGACAAATGTCGACCGTACCGTCCTTCATAATATATTTCCGATAGTTATTCGTCTTGATAACTTCGTCTGCAATTGCACAGACAAAACCCTCAGTTTCCCCAAAGAGGTCACCGAAACGTAGCCAGTTCACCGACGCGAGCAGGTCCACATCAGGTCCTGTTAAGGCCCGATAGAACCGCCCGTGCAGCTCCTTTCCCTTCCATACGTCCTTGCGGTCATCGGTGCTCAACACTGATGGTTTTCGCCAGTTCCCGTTTGCCAAGGAGAGCGGTGTGAGGGTCTTATCAACAACCACCACATCACGATGCATCCCACACTCGGTGTTCAGAAAATATTCCCTCAGACTGCACACTTCGCGGTTATGGAGGTTCTTGGCATTTAAAAAGCCACGACCCCCCCACTTCCGCGGAATGTACAGTCTCATAACAGACGAACGTGGGTGGAGCATGCGATGCAATGTGAGTTGTTGGCGGACTCTTCTATCCAGGGCGTCTAGCTCAGTTTGAGTCCACCTTAGTATGCCAAAGGAGTATGTGAGCAGAGGCATCACCCAACCGTTGAAGGCGCGCGCCCTGTTGCCACCAGACAAATGACTATTAAGTACTTTTGTCAGGCGACAAAAGAAACGCTCCTTCACCGACTGCTTTATATCCCTGTCCACAATACCCAATGACTCTGACATACCAAGGTATTTGTATGTTTCGGCTTCAGAGAGAGACCTGAGAGACAATGTCTCAGAAAGTTGCAAATTCGAGGAATTTACTACTTTTCCCCGCTGCACATGCATGACCGCACACTTATCTACACCGAATTCCATATTGATGGACTTACTGAATTCTTCTGTAATGTTCAGTAAATTCATCAAGTCAAAACGCTTCGGTGCAAACAACTTGAGATCATCCATGTACAGCAGATGAGAAATTATCTCACCCTCTCTCCGCAGTCGGTAGCCTAATCCTGAATTCTGCAACAGAGTACTGAGAGGATTCAGGGCCAAACAAAACCACAAAGGACTCAAACTGTCACCCTGAAAAATGCCTCGCTCTATCCTTATAAAGTCATGCGGGCCAAAGACGCTGTCTCCACCACCTGGCTTATTATTATTATTATTGCTAGAGCGGGAAGCACGTATAGGCTCATTTTGGGTAGAAAGGAACAGAGTACGGAAAAATGCGATTCCGTGTGCAAGTTGATTCCAAACTAACCCTTATGGAACGGATCAAAATAAGCACCCGCAATGAAACATACACACCAAAGACAACACTGAAAGCGGTACCACAAACAACGATTAAAATGTGAGAACTCCCAGGAACAGTTGTGAAAACCTCCTTGAATGTTAAAACAATCGGTGGCGTTGAAATGGCTCAAACTAATCCGAGTCGAATGGACGAATCACCAAATCGATTAACAGGAAACGGGGCATAGACAAAAAGTGCCAAAAGTCTTTAGATTTCAGTAGATAATTATTAATTAACCATTTGTAAGATAACTATTCAATAACAACACGTAGAGATAGTTTGAGTGCCATTGTCACTTTCATTATATTCAACATGAAATTATATGTCACCTCAGCCTCGGTGTTATTTACTTTGCCCCTTAGCAATAACAGTTTTAATTATAAGCCATTCCAACGCCACGACAACACCAAACACTAGAGCGAGCTAGACGAGCATAGATGCGGACAAGCGCATTCGTGCCAAGATGGCGGCATTCAAGATGGCGGCGTGGCATCAAAGATGGCGGCGCTTGGGCTGACCTCGTCGTGGTGGTCGGCGTGGAGGTCGGCGTCGCGCCCGTGCCGCGCCGCGCGCGCCCGCGACTGCTTCACGATGTCCAGCGCCTAGCGGGGAACCACATTATATGCCGCCACTACATTCCAATCCCAAACAGTCGGCAATGTGGACTTGTCGAACACCGGCTGCCTGATCACGTAACTTAGCAGTGGCGAAGCGACAGCGATCACTACGCGATCGCAAAATTATATTAAAAATCTTATTACGGAAACCGATTGGTCGCCTGTTACAGAATGCTCTTTGGCAGTTAACACTAGCGCCACTAGCGAAATGACTTCAAAAAATAGCAACTTGTATGGAAAAGTGACGATTGACAGCGATGAACGCGAGATTTACGTCCGTCTCTTATCTGTCGTGAGATTCGTAATAAGGCAGCCGGA
Source organism: Campaea margaritaria (assembly GCA_912999815.1). NCBI lineage: Eukaryota > Metazoa > Arthropoda > Insecta > Lepidoptera > Geometridae > Campaea > Campaea margaritaria. Next base: position 10,208,818 of record OU538802.1, on the reverse strand, counting down.
CGCCGCTCGATTCACGGCATGAGTTCGCGGGATAATGTAGAGTCGGCTGTAAAGGCCTGAACAAATAGAGACGGGAAAGCATAGGTAGACTGAAGCATTTTCCATATTATATTTCTTAGAAAACAAAGCGTGACAATGTCTGCTTGTTTTCGCCACTCCTCCGATTCGCTGTTTGTTCAGGCCTGACATGACAAAGACTAATGACAAGTACTCCGTGTAGAAGGAACTCCCGCTTTCGATACGCTGCTCCAAGATGAATGCGCTATCTCATTCGCCTTCGTTCTTAAGGCTTTGCAAATTCCTTGTCTTCTAGTGCGTAGTACTTGTTCATTATTCTTTTAATAGTTAACTGCGAAACCTGTTAAGAATCTTATTAATTAGCGAAAGAAATACACTTTACAGTTATTTCCACAACAATAAACTACGCTTGTTTGTAAGCAAAATATACTTAAATCGTTTTAGTTAAGACATAATTTCCAAATAACAAATAATACGCGGGTAGTTGGAAATTACATTCTCTTGACCACGGTCAATGTAACTAGGCGAAAAATCGAGATATATCAAAATATATTTTTTATATTAATATGTGTGCTAATTAGACCCCTTTGTGTCTGGTAAATAATAAACAAATAACAATTTATTATATTATTTTTTTCGTTTATATAGTTATAATTGCCAATCTGCCAGCCACCTGTAATTATCTTTTATCATAATTGTTATTAATTAACGTGTGAATTAGCAATTAACTGGTGACTTACTTGTTGTACGTGCTAGGCAGCGTGTGTTTGCGCCACTTACATTGGCACTCATAATACCTTCCTACCTTCCTATTCCTATCATTTCTTGGCGACTATCTCTGTCGCTCATATCGTGGTATCCACGAGAAAACTGCTTGCCGCCGCAAGTAGTCTGCGATCGACCCTCGTCCTTCGCGGCTGCCGCTCTCGCCGAATCCAAAGTACTGGATCTGCTGCTCCTCTGTGGTGGTCCACGTGAATTCGACGCGCAAATATAAACAAAACCCGCTATAAACCCGCCGCGTAAACGCTCCTTGCCGACACGCACCAACCGCCTAAAATACAGTCCACTACATCGAACGTCATAACATCCTGAAGGAACAAGCAGCTTGGAGACGGACCCGAACCGAGGTGATTGCAGTTGCATGGAGACCAGGTTAGTCGCCAAGTTCCTTTGTACTACTCTTCTACCAGCCATCCTTCCCCCGCCATTGGAGGCGCGCTCAGCCTATACAGCTTAGCTGCCGCGCTAACATATTGTTGGTCCTCCGCCGCCGGATCTTCTCTGGTCCTCCCGCTATTCTCTGGCCCCTCTTAGGCCTCATATAGTCCTCTTTATAACCGCCCGCAATTTTATATTGGTATTTTTACCAACGATAATTTCCTATAATTATCGTGTTCCCGCCCGCAATTACAGTTCAGATAGTACCCTGTACTATCCTACTACGCTATTATATACTTATTTCGTGTATTCCGCATTCCTAAATAGTAAAAATAACGATTTTTCCGTAATTCTTAATTTTTATTAAAAAGTGAAGGTATTCCTAACGTTCGCCCGTGCGTCTCCGCGTGGGTATTCAATACGCCGCGCGCGCGGCAGGTAAATGCTGTAGGCAGTTGCAGTAAATTAGGAATTTCATACTTTATCTAGTTTTTTATACTTTGTTAAGATGGCTATGGCTACTCGTTCAAAAGACAAAGATAGTGAAGTATACGAGGACGCAAAAGCGCTCGATACGTTACAGATCGAACGTTTGACCTTGATAGGTAAACGCGACATTATATTTTCTCGCTTACAAGATATTTTTAACCGATCTTTAAAGGCTTTCACTGATGATACTGAAAATGATTTATTTCTATGTGGAATGATCTCGTTAGACCGTTTACGCTCCGATTTCAATGAAATTGTGAACAAATTAAATGTCACCGAGTTGACTCTCAACGCTTCGTACACGGTAAACTACCAATCTATAAACGTCTTCGAAGATATGTTTTGCCGTTGTCAGTTTGTTTATAATAAACTTAACCCGCCTTTAAAAACCGCTGATTTCAATGTTGCCCCGCAACGTAAATCCATCAGAATTCCTGAACTCGATTTGATGGTCTTCAATGGAGATCCGATGACCTGGAGAATATTTTATGAGTCATTCAAACGCACGATTCACGAAAATCCCGATCTCACTGATCACGAACGCGTCCAATATTTAATTAATAAATTGTCAGGCCGGGCCCTTGCAGTTTGTTCTGGTATCGTACCTAACGGTGATAATTATCCGATCATATGGCAGACGCTCGTCGATAAGTATAACGACAAACGTAACCTAGCCTCCGCTTATCTTGATCAAATGCTTGATTTTAAATCTTTTAACACCGCGACGAATAAAAACTTAGAATTATTTCTAGATAAATTCTGCACGGCTGTGTCAAGTTTGAAGTCTCTCAAGCTCGATAACGTGTCTGATTTTATTTTACTATCGCTCGCTTTGAAGAAAATAGATTCAAGTACTGCACGGTCGTTTGAAATGCACATGCGAGGTAAATCTATGCCTACATACAATGAACTTTTAAAATTCATCCGCGAACAAAGCAAAATATTGGAACGCACTACGACCGATTCTCTTAGCCGCAGTGATAACAGGCCGCGTACTGCAAGGTCTACGCAGTCTTTTGCAGCATCATGCGTCACTCACTGTCCGCTTTGCAAACAAGCCGATCACGCTAACTTATATAGATGCCCTGCATTTGATAAGCTTTCTATCGACGACAGGTACAATTTTGTAAAACAAAGCAAAGGTTGCACTAATTGTCTAAGCACTACGCATATAAATACTGCTTGCAATTCTAAATTTAATTGCCGTTATTGTGGATGTAAACATCATTCTATGTTATGCCGCAAAGTATCATCTTCCCGTGAAGACAATCGCCCGTACCCTAGCGCTCCGTCACAGGCGCACGCGCCGCCTCCGCGCGCGCGAACTGGCAACTTCTCCGCCGCCGGGGATCACATGCCGCCTTCGGCATCGCCGCCGCCCGTCGCGGGCTCCGCTAGCGCTCAGCTGACGAACTTACCTACAACTGCTTATCAGTCATCACAACAACAGGTGTCGCTGTGTAATATACGCCCCGCTTCGCAGCCTAATGACACTACTTGTTTACTGGGAACCGTACAAGTTTATGCTACGGATTTAAATGGTCGCCGCCATGTGGTACGCGCCTTAATTGATTCAGCTTCCCAAAGTAATTTTTTAACTTCAAAATGTTGCGCTAAATTAAATTTAAAATGCAATAAGGTGACGAACACCGTTGTTAAAGGGATAGGTTCCGCATCTGACCCAATCAAGGGAGCAGTTTCTGCTACTTTATCTTCCCGCCTAAATGATAATTTTATTGCAATTGACGCCTATGTTATCGACCGCATAACAGACAATTTACCGGCAGTGAAAATTGACGTATCCTGCCTTTCATACCTGAACTGCCTGCCTCTGGCAGACGACAGTTTCGCTTCGCCTTCCGAGATCGACATACTTATAGGCGCGCCGCTCTTTTCTGAAATATTGCTATCAGGCCGCACCGCTGGTCCGCCTGGTACTCCAACCGCTTTTGAAACCATTTTTGGTTTTATCGTAATCGGGACCGCTCCCGTTACTCCCGCTCATGTTACTCCCGCTCATGTTACGCCCGCTCATACTGAAACCGTTGTTTCTATCACTGACCCCTTGGTTGAAGATAGATGCCGCTCTCATATTTCCCTCTGTACCTTTACGGAAGGACCACGTTTAGATAATCTTGTCCAACGCTTCTGGCAGCTTGAAGAGGTGCAATGCACGCCGACTTTGAGCCCAGACGCTATAGAATGTGAACGCATTTTTACAAATAACGTTTCCCGCGATCCTACGGGACGCTATTCTGTAGCGTTACCTTTCTCCCGCGATCCCGCGACCGCTCTGGGTAATTCTTACCCTATCGCTAAAAAACGCTTCATGTATCTCGAACGTAAGCTTGCCGCGACACCTGCTCTGCGCTTAGAGTACGATGCTATAATCAAAGAGTACATTCAGAAGGGTTACATTTCACTGATCGACAATGATAGTCCTTTTACTGGATATTACGTGCCACACCACGCCATTGCGAGACTACAAAAAACAACAACTCGATGGCGTATGGTGATGGACGCCAGTGCTGAAACTGACTCAGGCCTCTCCTTGAATCAAGTTTTATATACCGGGGATAATTTACAAAACGATCTTTTTACAATCCTCTTGGATTTCCGCCACTATCCAATCGCTTTTACATCCGATATTAAACAGATGTACCTACAAATTTTGATAAATAAGGACCACCGCAAATATCAAAAATTCCTGTATCGATTCGATCCCGTTTTTCCGCTTGATACCTACCAATTCAACCGCGTTTGTTTTGGTCTACGTAGCAGTCCGTTCCTTGCGATGCGAGTGTTGCGACAGCTGTGCGCCGCCGACGGTGCCCGCTTCCCACTCGCAGCATCTCTTATCAGCGACAACACATACATGGACGACGTGTGCTACTCCATGCCTACTCTGTCTGCTTGTTTACAACTCAGAGACGATCTCCGCGAGTTGCTCAAGGCCGGGGGCTTCGATCTCGTCAAATGGGCTAGTAACTCACCCGCGCTCCTTGACTCCCTTCCCGTCTCTGCGTTAACGGAATGCGTTAAAAATGCGAAAAATGCGTTAACGGATCTTTTAAATTCCGACGAATATAATAAGTCTATCTCAGATGAGTTATCAGCTAATCGCATACACTGGAAATTCAATCCACCGCGAAGTCCTCACTTCGGGGGGAATTATGAAATATATGTGAAAGCGTTTAAAAGTCATCTTCATAAAACGATCGGTTCACAGTTACTCACCTATGAAAAAATGTTAACCGTACTCACACAGATAGAATGCGTTATCAATTCTCGTCCTATAACGTTATTGAGCGAAGATCCGTCTGAGCCGACCGCGCTGAGTGCTTCACATTTCTTAATGACCGCACCGCTGAAGCATTTGCCCGCTTGCACGGTTCCCGATGAACCTGGACACTTATTGAAACGGTACGCTTTATTGGATCCAATGGTACAATCATTTTCCAAACGGTGGAAGTTGGAATATCTTCACTTACTTCAATCTAGAGGAAAATGGAATACACCTTCGAATCCCATTACAATAGGTTCTATTGTTCTTATTATCACTGATAATATTCCCCCGCTATCCTGGCCTCTCGGCGTCGTCGTGGCCACTCATGTCGGCGGCGATGGCATCTGTCGAATAGCGTCAGTAAAAACGGCGACCGGCGTCTACCAGAGACCCGTCGTCCGTTTATGTATCTTACCTACCCAATAATTTAACCCCTTGCTCCCCGGTCAACCGCTATGTTATATTTAACCCGTTGACGGCTTAAGAGTTTAACTCTTATTTTTATATTTTTATTTCCCGCTTTCTTTTAAAAACCAATGGTTTTTAGGCCGGGGGCAAATGTTTGCGCCACTTACATTGGCACTCATAATACCTTCCTACCTTCCTATTCCTATCATTTCTTGGCGACTATCTCTGTCGCTCATATCGTGGTATCCACGAGAAAACTGCTTGCCGCCGCAAGTAGTCTGCGATCGACCCTCGTCCTTCGCGGCTGCCGCTCTCGCCGAATCCAAAGTACTGGATCTGCTGCTCCTCTGTGGTGGTCCACGTGAATTCGACGCGCAAATATAAACAAAACCCGCTATAAACCCGCCGCGTAAACGCTCCTTGCCGACACGCACCAACCGCCTAAAATACAGTCCACTACATCGAACGTCATAACATCCTGAAGGAACAAGCAGCTTGGAGACGGACCCGAACCGAGGTGATTGCAGTTGCATGGAGACCAGGTTAGTCGCCAAGTTCCTTTGTACTACTCTTCTACCAGCCATCCTTCCCCCGCCATTGGAGGCGCGCTCAGCCTATACAGCTTAGCTGCCGCGCTAACAGCGTGCAAAGTCCATATTGAAATGTTAGTTAAGTGCTTTAATATAGTAGACATACCATACTAACTGAAAATATTATATATTTATAGAAGACAGGTGTCAATAATGTTATAGTTTATTAAAGAGAATATCGTGTGAGCGTGTGTTGAAGGAAAAAAAGCTAAATACATATTATAAAGTAACAAATTAAGACTGATAGCGTTGTGTATTCTTTTAATGTAATTTATAGTGCCTGTTACCATTTCACCTTTTCTTACTAAGCATTGTTGGTAAGTGCGTACGTATGGAGTTAAAGGAAGCTAAAATATGTGTATTTGATAACTCATAGCCTTCAGTTTGTATGAAAGCTAATATTAATTATTATGATAAAGAGCTCAAGCATCGCTATCTACTTTTCTCATAGGATTTTGAATCTTATTACAAGTGATTTAAGTCTCAAAGTAGCTTACTGGATCCATTCGGATTTTATTTAAGCCATACGCACACTAACCAAACCGATTCTCAATAATTAAAAAACTGTGTCATGCACTGACCTTCATAAAAGTACACTGGACTGAGTAGGTTTTGTATTTTTCGTTGTTTTTTTTTTTGGTGTACAACTTATACGATCTAACTAAAGGACCATGCACACTCCTGCTTACCCCTCTGCCAAAGTTATATGATCGACTGTTCGTATAATGTAGTAAACTCGAATATTTTAATCGGTCTTTGTTTTGAGAGATCACTATTGTAATTTTTATTCCTCGTCCCACGCGATTCACTCAAAATTTACAGAATTTTTATTTGCAGAGATAGATGTATGTCGTGTCCATAGAGTATACATAACACGGTGTACAATAAAGAGTTTTCTATTCTATTCTCTGTCCATAGAGTCCAATGTTTTTATAAAGGTCAGTGGCATCAACAAAAGTGTAGCAAAGTTGCTTAAGCAGTAACCACTTGTAAAGACTCACCTCTTTCCGGCTGCGCAGTGCGCAGTCCTCCAGGGTCTCAGCCGCCTCGTACTTGCCCTGGCGGCGGTAGAGGGCGCCCAGGTTCTTCAGCGTCGTCGTCACGGTTGGCGAATCCACCTGGTAACGGAGGAAGAACGTCAGTGTCATCACCATAATCATTATCATCAACCCATATCGGCCCACTGCTGAGCGCGGGTCTTTCCTCACTTTCGTGAGGATGTTAAGCCCGTAATCCACCACGGGGGCCCGGTACAAATTGGCATTAGTATCATCATCATCCTGTTTCGTTCCCAGTGCTGGGACAAAGAACTTATCGAGAGAATACGCCGTAATGACGGGCTTCGTTTGTGATGATTCGTTTGCAAAGCGAGAGGTTGCGGACTCGATTCCCGCACCGGGCATAGACTTGTGTGAACAACTGGTATAAGCTCTGAGTCTGTATGTCCGTGGGACCATGGTCCTCGTATTTCCTCATACAGGGAATCCTAGTTAGGAGTCAGCATCTAAACATGTGAACGTGACCCGTTATTTATTTATATTAATTTCCAAAGCGGGTTGGTGGATTTCACATTACTTTGAATCTTCTTGGACATGTGAGTTTTTGCACGATATTTCCCTTCAATATGCTTGTAAAAATGTACTATTTGTGGCGATTAGGTTCCAAGTTTAGTGTTTTGTTTTTTTTATTGGTGCTGAATCGTCGGCCAGACTTGGTTAAATTTCTACATTATTGGGCTGAACTGCTGAATAAACTAAGTAATTTTTCTATATTGTTTGTTGAGATTATTTTTCTAAGTTTAAGGTGATTCCGTCGCTTAAAGCGGGAAATTTAAATTTAAAAACAGATTTTTAGTTTTTTAAATGACGATAGAATTCGCGACAACTGTAAATCATTTTGTATGTTCTTTTATGGAAATATTTAAAGCATATGCCCCTGATTACTTAAATAAGTCAATAAATACTGCAACCATCAGTTTAACAGTTTGTCGACTTATGTGAGTAATCCAGCGCATTAGTGCTAAATATCTCCTCAGATAATGTAAAGAATTATCTACGGTTGTCGCTAATTACGGTCTCATTTACATCACTTACCTGTTCTAGATACAGTAACGAAAAAACCGTTTGAATTTTATGTTTCCAGCCATAAGCGACCGATACACCTTAACACGTTGACTGCTGAAGCGGTTTTTTTACATTTGGGCACCGTTACTTCACCGTTGCGCTAACACAACAGGCGTGTTTTCCCGCAGCCGCGTAGTTATAAAAAAAAACACAACGTCTGTGTTTTCAGCAGTGAACGTGTAACTAGTTTCCCTAGGCTCAACTGTCGGTTCGTCCTGGTAACTCTACATAGTCGGTGCCAAAATATCGACTGACTTGGTTAGTTTACTCTTGGGGCCGAGCCGCCGACTAGACCCGGTTAGTTTCCCTGGGTCACCCTCTGCCCAGCCTTTTGAGCATGTTTTTGCAAAGTTGCAGAATGTCCATGTGTGGAAGTGTCTGGAAGGTTTTCAAAAACGTTCATGAGATTCCGTAAACTGATGCATTTGAAAAATTACTATAACCCAATAAACATCCAATGTTAGATAAGAATTTAAAGCAAATGTTTTTAAAACAATCCACATCACACTTCGTTCAGCGCCTAACCACAGAATAAATAAAGTCCTGCATACAGAATGGACACTCTCCACCCCGCGCAATCAGCGTCCCCGCACCTCTAACCGCAATCGCCAGGACAGTCAATACTTCACGCCCAAATGTAATAGAAACAGTTTGATTCAACTTTCTTACCAGCGGATTGTCTTTTGTTTTGGTCGCGTAATATGTATGTCTACTTACACACACATATATGGCGCGAGCGCAAACGCCATTATTATATACGTGAATTGTATGAGGTTAGGGACGAATTTGACCTTTATCCACGCATTAAAGCACCAGCCTTACAAGTAGACCCAATAAATAGAGCTCAAGTTACCTTGGCAGCTTTGTGCCAGCCTCCGTACTCTCCATAGGGCGCGTTTTCCTTCTGCAAGTGTTTGTTCTCCTCGCGTTCTTCGGCCACCTGCCAGATGGGCTTGTTGTCGCCTGCGGGGCAGATGGGACGGATTAGTCACGTGTTTGTGGGGGTGAATGGGAAAGATAAATAGCAGAGATGATGACGTGCGATCAAATTTTGTTATAACGCGAAGAATTTGGTTTTTATAGGTTACCGTTTGACAACCTCTCGGAGATATTAAAAAAAATTCTGACGAGCGTATTTCTGAAGCACTGGTAGAGTTAATGGTGTTTCCTTATCCTGTGCGAGATTCAGGCGTAAGTCACCATGTGAAAGGGAAATGTCCTTTTTCAAACTCAAACCATAATCAGTTAATCATTAGTTTAGTAGATCATATTGGACTTTTTTTTATAATTCTCTATTTTTATAAGACTTTTAAGTGTTTTGACTTATAAAAGTGCATTATTTCTTCCTACTTGAAATAAGTGATTTGCTTTTTATTGAAAACGTTAAACCAAGGTCGAGATTGGCTCTCAGGACTGGCGCCAGATCACCCCAAAATGGCATCAGCTAGATATTTAGAATTTCTTTCTGGAGGTGGAAATTATATTCTTATTCGGTTTTTTCTTGAATTAACTGAGATGTATTTTTTTTAAAACCACGCTTGTCGCTCTCTCTTTCGGAATTGATCCAGAAAAAAATATGTAAATTTGATCGCACCGTTCATAAGCAATTAAACAATATATCCAACACCAAGATAATACAATGTAAATGTGACACAAGTCGGGAAGGAGTGACACAATCGGCAAAGAATAACAATTAAAAAAATAAAAACTGATCAAAGTATGTATAAAAACAGAAAAGCACGTCAGATTTGCCTTTCCTACCTGTGCCACGCGAAATCCAAACTTGTGTCACTCACCTAGGTTTCATTTTTGATAAACAATCCACCCAAACGCACCAACTGTGTTTAAAGTACCTTGTAGTGATTCGTAGCATGAAAACTTTTAATCTATGGCACTTTTTTTTACTTTAATGTGATTTATCGCGTGGAAAATAAATAAATAAAATTGTAACTTCTACTTACTTATGTAAAAAGTAAAATTTAATATACATTTTATTGTAGTATATAAACATTAGAACCAAGTTTTCACGCTACTTCAGAAAAAAAAAAACAACAGATTTCATGATTTTATTTTTTGATACTCTGTGATTTTTAATAATAAATTAAAACAAAAAGTATACTATATTATCTCAATTTAATAAATAGAAAATAAGACTTTATAAAAATTGCACCATGCAGATAAATAAGAATAACATTTAAAAATTGGTATTATATTGAAACAATTATTTGGCATACAATATAACACAGATAATAACTTTAAAATCAATTTCGTAACATAAATAAACTTGGAATTTACATCAACATATTTTTGGATTTTTTTTGGTTTAAAAGTAAGGCACAGATTAAAACTAAAAAGCATCTGTAGGCATTTGTCATTGGCAAAAAAACAGCTCGTTATCAATCATACACAATACCTTTACACTAGAAAAGGTAGCAGAGACTGTTTGAAAGGTATATTCTTAAATCTATGAATCACTTAGCCGTATTCATAGGCAAGATAAATTCTTAAGCTTAAAATCTTACCCTGCGTCGTACGTGAGCGAAAACGCGACAACGCTATGCGACGCGATGCAGTGTGGAAGTATCATGTACGACTGTACGTCTCAACGCCAACTGATCTACGCGACAACGAAAGCAAGCCAATGGCGGGTTTTCGTAACGTTTGTTAAGTTTGACATACAATTAAATCTGTTGCTGTCTTTGTCTTGCACTAAACAAACGACAAGGCCGGCAATAGATTTAATACATTGTCAAAGTTAACCAACGATTTAGAAACTCACCGCAAGTGTCGGTAAAGTAAAGCTATTAGTACTTGATATGTTCGCACTGTGTCGCGTCGCGTTTGTCGCTCACCTAGGACGATGAGTTATAGCTAAATACTATAAAACTAGAAAAAAAAGCGTAACAATTTCATGGCCTTTATTGGCAATAGAACTACGGACGAACGAACTAAGCAGCTGGTAATAATGTTGCAGCCACATTTATCTATCAAGCTTCTGTGAACCTTTGGAAACTGGACAAGGACGATTATTTACGCGATGTTCGTCGATTCTACTGGCACCGAACTTTGGACTTACAATGCAAATTAACGGCTTCGTATAGTAAGAGTTTCGAAAACCGTATTTTCATAGAATGAAAGCTCGTCGAATTAGCTAAATGTGACTGTAGCAAGATGCCAGAAGAAAAAAACGATACATAAATATCATACAACGTATGTATTTATGCACTCAACTCTTATAAGCATGCTCCAAGGCGTCTATGGCATAAGCATTATCGTTTTTAAAATACAATTATAAATCTAAAATACTAATAAAAACTACATCTAACAGAAAACATTCGAGCCTCATTCAAAATGCAAAATAGAGATCTAGAATAGAGTGAAAGTATACAGAAGAAAATGTCATTTTAAATAATAAAAAATATGCGTCTCGATTCACCGACAATGTTTAAAATTACGGCACCGTATAGCCTAACTCAAAAAACAACTATGTGTAACAAAAAAGTGTCAGACATCTATCTATTCTAATACACCCATCAACATTGTCTGAAGATATTTCTTATTCTACATACTAAATATCCGACGCAGATGATGTGTGTGAACCTTAAGGGGTGCAACATCAATTAATTTATGATATTTTTTTAAAGTCGTGGCGATTTAAATAAATTACTTTTATTAATTAATTAGTTAACTAGTTCTTCTGATATTTCGAGAGCAAATTTTTTTAAAATAACGTAACAGTATTTTGTTATACACATTGTAATTAGAATTTTTACCAGACCTAGTTTTCTGCGTTTCATAGATTGTTAGCGCGGCAGCTAAGCTGTATAGGCTGAGCGCGCCTCCAATGGCGGGGGAAGGATGGCTGGTAGAAGAGTAGTACAAAGGAACTTGGCGACTAACCTGGTCTCCATGCAACTGCAATCACCTCGGTTCGGGTCCGTCTCCAAGCTGCTTGTTCCTTCAGGATGTTATGACGTTCGATGTAGTGGACTGTATTTTTGGCGGTTGGTGCGTGTCGGCAAGGAGCGTTTACGCGGCGGGTTTATAGCGGGTTTTGTTTATATTTTCGCGTCGAATTCACGTGGACCACCACAGAGGAGCAGCAGATCCAGTACTTTGGATTCGGCGAGAGCGGCAGCCGCGAAGGACGAGGGTCGATCGCAGACTACTTGCGGCGGCAAGCAGTTTTCTCGTGGATACCACGATATGAGCGACAGAGATAGTCGCCAAGAAATGATAGGAATAGGAAGGTAGGAAGGTATTATGAGTGCCAATGTAAGTGGCGCGAACATTTGCCCCCGGCCTAAAAACCATTGGTTTTTAAAAGAAAGCGGGAAATAAAAAAAATAAAAATAAGAGTTAAACTCTTAAGCAGTCAACGGGTTAAATATAACATAGCGGTTGACCGGGGAGCAAGGGGTTAAATTATTGGGTAGGTAAGATACATAAACGGACGACGGGTCTCTGGTAGACGCCGGTCGCCGTTTTTACTGACGCTACTCGACAGATGCCATCGCCGCCGACATGAGTGGCCACGACGACGCCGAGAGGCCAGGATAGCGGGGAATATTATCAGTGATAATAAGAACAATAGAACCTATTGTAATGGGATTCGAAGGTGTATTCCATTTTCCTCTAGATTGAAGTAAGTGAAGATATTCCAACTTCCACCGTTTGGAAAATGATCGTACCATTTGATCCAATAAAGCGTACCGTTTCAATAAGTGTCCAGGTTCATCGGGAACCGTGCAAGCGGGTAAATGCTTCAGCGGTGCGGTCATTAAGAAATGTGAAGCACTCAGCGCGGTCGGCTCAGACGGATCTTCGCTCAATAACGTTATAGGACGAGAATTGATAACGCATTCTATCTGTGTGAGTACGGTTAACATTTTTTCATAGGTGAGTAACTGTGAACCGATCGTTTTATGAAGATGACTTTTAAACGCTTTCACATATATTTCATAATTCCCCCCGAAGTGAGGACTTCGCGGTGGATTGAATTTCCAGTGTATGCGATTAGCTGATAACTCATCTGAGATAGACTTATTATATTCGTCGGAATTTAAAAGATCCGTTAACGCATTTTTCGCATTTTTAACGCATTCCGTTAACGCAGAGATGGGAAGGGAGTCAAGGAGCGCGGGTGAGTTACTAGCCCATTTGACGAGATCGAAGCCCCCGGCCTTGAGCAACTCGCGGAGATCGTCTCTGAGTTGTAAACAAGCAGACAGAGTAGGCATGGAGTAGCACACGTCGTCCATGTATGTGTTGTCGCTGATAAGAGATGCTGCGAGTGGGAAGCGGGCACCGTCGGCGGCGCACAGCTGTCGCAACACTCGCATCGCAAGGAACGGACTGCTACGTAGACCAAAACAAACGCGGTTGAATTGGTAGGTATCAAGCGGAAAAACGGGATCGAATCGATACAGGAGTTTTTGATATTTGCGGTGGTCCTTATTTATCAAAATTTGTAGGTACATCTGTTTAATATCGGATGTAAAAGCGATTGGGTAGTGGCGGAAATCCAAGAGGATGGTAAAAAGATCGTTTTGTAAATTATCCCCGGTATATAAAACTTGATTCAAGGAGAGGCCTGAGTCAGTTTCAGCACCGGCGTCCATCACCATACGCCATCGAGTTGTTGTTTTTTGTAGTCTCGCAATGGCGTGGTGTGGCACGTAATATCCAGTAAAAGGACTATCATTGTCGATCAGTGAAATGTAACCCTTCTGAATGTACTCTTTGATTATAGCATCGTACTCTAAGCGCAGAGCAGGTATCGCGGCGAGCTTACGTTCGAGATACATGAAGCGTTTTTTAGCGATAGGGTAAGAATTACCCAGAGAGGTCGCGGGATCGCGGGAGAAAGGTAACGCTACAGAATAGCGTCCCGTAGGATCGCGGGAAACGTTATTTGTAAAAATGCGTTCACATTCTATAGCGTCTGGGCTCAAAGTCGGCGTGCATTGCACCTCTTCAAGCTGCCAGAAGCGTTGGACAAGATTATCTAAACGTGGTCCTTCCGTAAAGGTACAGAGGGAAATATGAGAGCGGCATCTATCTTCAACCAAGGGGTCAGTGATAGAAACAACGGTTTCAATATGAGCGGGCGTAACATGAGCGAGAGTAACGGGAGCGGTCCCGATTACGATAAAACCAAAAATGGTTTCAAAAGCGGTTGGAGTACCAGGCGGACCAGCGGCGCGGCCTGATAGCAATATTTCAGAAAAGAGCGGCGCGCCTATAAGTATGTCGATCTCGGAAGGCGAAGCGAAACTGTCGTCTGCCAGAGGCAGGCAGTTCAGGTATGAAAGGCAGGATACGTCAATTTTCACTGCCGGTAAATTGTCTGTTATGCGGTCGATAACATAGGCGTCAATTGCAATAAAATTATCATTTAGGCGGGAAGATAAAGTAGCAGAAACTGCTCCCTTGATTGGGTTAGATGCGGAACCTATCCCTTTAACAACGGTGTTCGTCACCTTATTGCATTTTAAATTTAATTTAGCGCAACATTTTGAAGTTAAAAAGTTACTTTGGGAAGCCGAATCAATTAAGGCGCGTACTACATGGCGGCGACCATTTAAATCCGTAGCATAAACTTGTACGGTTCCCAGTAAACAAGTAGTGTCATTAGGCTGCGAAGCGGGGCGTATATTACACAGCGACACCTGTTGTTGTGATGACTGATAAGCAGTTGTAGGTAAGTTCGTCAGCTGAGCGCTAGCGGAGCCCGCGACGGGCGGCGGCGATGCCGAAGGCGGCATGTGATCCCCGGCGGCGGAGAAGTTGCCAGTTCGCGCGCGCGGAGGCGGCGCGTGCGCCTGTGACGGAGCGCTAGGGTACGGGCGATTGTCTTCACGGGAAGATGATACTTTGCGGCATAACATAGAATGATGTTTACATCCACAATAACGGCAATTAAATTTAGAATTGCAAGCAGTATTTATATGCGTAGTGCTTAGACAATTAGTGCAACCTTTGCTTTGTTTTACAAAAGTGTACCTGTCGTCGATAGAAAGCTTATCAAATGCAGGGCATCTATATAAGTTAGCGTGATCGGCTTGTTTGCAAAGCGGACAGTGAGTGACGCATGATGCTGCAAAAGACTGCGTAGACCTTGCAGTACCCGGCCTGTTATCACTGCGGCTAAGAGAAACGGTCGTAGTGCGTTCCAATATTTTGCTTTGTTCGCGGATGAATTTTAAAAGTTCATTGTATGTAGGCATAGATTTACCTCGCATGTGCATTTCAAACGACCGTGCAGTACTTGAATCTATTTTCTTCAAAGCGAGCGATAGTAAAATAAAATCAGACACGTTATCGAGCTTGAGAGACTTCAAACTTGACACAGCCGTGCAGAATTTATCTAGGAATAATTCTAAGTTTTTATTCGTCGCGGTGTTAAAAGATTTAAAATCAAGCATTTGATCAAGATAAGCGGAGGCTAGGTTACGTTTGTCGTTATACCTATCGACGAGCGTCTGCCATATGATCGGATAATTATCACCGTTAGGTACGATACCAGAACAAACTGCAAGGGCCCGGCCTGACAATTTATTAATTAAATATTGGACGCGTTCGTGATCAGTGAGATCGGGATTTTCGTGAATCGTGCGTTTGAATGACTCATAAAATATTCTCCAGGTCATCGGATCTCCATTGAAGACCATCAAATCGAGTTCAGGAATTCTGATGGATTTACGTTGCGGGGCAACATTGAAATCAGCGGTTTTTAAAGGCGGGTTAAGTTTATTATAAACAAACTGACAACGGCAAAACATATCTTCGAAGACGTTTATAGATTGGTAGTTTACCGTGTACGAAGCGTTGAGAGTCAACTCGGTGACATTTAATTTGTTCACAATTTCATTGAAATCGGAGCGTAAGCGGTCTAACGAGATCATTCCACATAGAAATAAATCTTTCTCAGTATCATCAGTGAAAGCCTTTAAAGATCGGTTAAAAATATCTTGTAAGCGAGAAAATATAATGTCACGTTTACCTATCAAGGTCAAACGTTCGATCTGTAACGTATCGAGCGCTTTTGCGTCCTCGTATACTTCACTATCTTTGTCTTTTGAACGAGTAGCCATAGCCATCTTAACAAAGTATAAAAAACTAGATAAAGTATGAAATTCCTAATTTACTGCAACTGCCTACAGCATTTACCTGCCGCGCGCGCGGCGTATTGAATACCCACGTGGAGACGCACGGGCGGTCGTTAGGAATACCTTCACTTTTTAATAAAAATTAAGAATTACGGAAAAATCGTTATTTTTACTATTTAGGAATGCGGAATACACGAAATAAGTATATAAGAGCGTAGTAGGATAGTACAGGGTACTATCTGAACTGTAATTGCGGGCGGGAACACGATAATTATAGGAAATTATCGTTGGTAAAAATACCAATATAAAATTGCGGGCGGTTATAAAGAGGACTATATGAGGCCTAAGAGGGGCCAGAGAATAGCGGGAGGACCAGAGAAGATCCGGCGGCGGAGGACCAACAATATTTTAGCGCGGCAGCTAAGCTGTATAGGCTGAGCGCGCCTCCAATGGCGGGGGAAGGATGGCTGGTAGAAGAGTAGTACAAAGGAACTTGGCGACTAACCTGGTCTCCATGCAACTGCAATCACCTCGGTTCGGGTCCGTCTCCAAGCTGCTTGTTCCTTCAGGATGTTATGACGTTCGATGTAGTGGACTGTATTTTTGGCGGTTGGTGCGTGTCGGCAAGGAGCGTTTACGCGGCGGGTTTATAGCGGGTTTTGTTTATATTTTCGCGTCGAATTCACGTGGACCACCACAGAGGAGCAGCAGATCCAGTACTTTGGATTCGGCGAGAGCGGCAGCCGCGAAGGACGAGGGTCGATCGCAGACTACTTGCGGCGGCAAGCAGTTTTCTCGTGGATACCACGATATGAGCGACAGAGATAGTCGCCAAGAAATGATAGGAATAGGAAGGTAGGAAGGTATTATGAGTGCCAATGTAAGTGGCGCGAACATAGATATTTTTGCATAATATTAAATGTTTTTTTTCCGTGGTAGAAAAGAGATTTCTGCTACAACTGGTGAATTTATAATTTAAAGCATTGGCGGTGAACTTGAGCTTATATTTCTAAACAAGTTTTCCAAGATAATCAAACATAATCTTCAGATTATATTCTTAAACACTAGTTAGGTTGCCATTTTGCAAGTAGCGGTGCGTGTAATAAAAACTAAGATACGAACTAAAGTCATGCTTTCATTTTAATATTACAGCTACGTTATAATCTCACTAACAGTTTCATGCATTTGTTTTGTATTATAAAAGGTGTTATTGTATTTATCTTAAACAACAAAAATATAACAAAATTGTCTATAATCAATTGGACTATCAATGGAATAAAATACTGTATGCTCTGGTGACGCCCTCTATGTTGAGCACTGTTACGGAATACTATTGTGAAAAACCCCTTATTGGACTTTTTAACGTTGCCTGGGCCTATGTGGTACCGGTTTCTACCTCGGTTCCACACATTATATAAGATTAGTTTTTCATTGACTCGATTAGACTCGGTTTGTAGCTTTCTATTGTATGAAAAAAGCCGGAAAAAAAAAACTAAAATTACTGTATTTCCAAGCTGTAGATACACCAATCAACATTATCTAGGTATATTTCAATTCCTAAATACAAAATGATAGGGGCAAATGTGTCATTAACTTTATGTGGGCCTTTATTAAATCGTAATTAGTATATTTTTAAAAACTTGGAACTTTTGAAAAGATGTTTTAACTTTATTAATTGTGGTAAATTAAATACTGTTTCGAGTTTAGATTGTTTTTTTCTTTTATTAAAATATATAATCGAGTAGGCGTATTTTGTATGATGGATAATTAGACAGCTCAAAATATTCCGACTATACCTAGATTTTAAGGAAACCATATATCACTCAATTGCTACAAAACCGTGTTATCTCCTTATCGGTAGTTTAATGGTTATTAAAGATATGTTTTTATCTAAAAATCAACACAGTTGCGATTTTCCCTAGACAATGTTGATGAGTGTATATGCAATATGGATGTTATTTATACTTAAAAAAAAAAAGATAAACTTAAGTGTGTATTCGTAATAAAAACTGCAAAGCTGCCATGTATTTGACTATATACTAGAAAAGTACAAATTAGAGCTCGAAAGAAAAATGCTTCGGAATGGATCCTCTTTCATAACGACACTATAAAATAACTTAAAGCAAAAGACGATAGTTAAGGCTTATTGTTTCAACCCTATTAAACTAATATTAAGTCAAAACGTATGGAGAAAAACATTATCTATGGGTTTTCTCAAAAATGTTAAATATATTTTGTTATAACTATAACAGTGTTAATTCTATTGTGCAAATAAGTCGAAATTTCAGTTTCGTTTAGTGAAATGATTTGTTGTCACTTTTCTACCGCATGAAAAAGAAAGGGACGGCAATAACTTTATAGCTAAATTAGTTTGCGTTAATACAATTATTGGTGACAACAACTATATTCATTTTTATGTTACTTCTATTCAATGGAGCTACAAATTTAAGTTTAAATTTAGGAATACACACTTGAGTTTAGTCATATAGTACGACAAACACACTATGGAACCTTGTACACATTTTTTTTTTCTATTTGTGCTTCTCTTACTTACAATATACTTTACAAATCACACATTACAGAAAAGAAACTAACAATTTTTTTTAGGAATGTAGCAACACTAATATTTTGCTTGGACTTTTGGGAGGTATTTGAGGGCATGGAGGTTAACGACCACTCCACGCACTCAAATATCTGGAACTCAAATTCCCCTCATTAATAAAAACTTTTATTCAAAAATATTCGACAAGTTTTCCCTAAATCCAAACGACCTCCAGGGAGTTTTTTTCGGTCTTACTTAATAAACGTCTCTTAAATTTAACAACGTCATTTAAGTTAGTAATGCGCAATACTAACTAACGGGACTTAAAGTCCTAGAAATCTACAAGTAAGACCCTTTTTACCCTCCCTTCCCCATTTAATCCCACCAATTAAACCTTAGCTCACATCATAGCCACCACTATTATAATACTAAAACAATTCAACAGAATAGACAATTTAATCTACATAATAGAAAAAGTAATCTACAGAATAGAAAATTTAATCTACAGAATAGATAATTTAATCTACAGTATAGATAATTTAATCTACAGTATAGGTAATTTAATCTACACAATAGATGCGAGGGTGGTTGTTATTTTTTAATAGGCGTTTTTAATGACGCAACATATTCTGAAACGGTAAACAAAAAAATATGTCAAATTAGGAATTACTACATAATAACATACAGATGATTAGCTAGTTTAGCGAGATTGTTTCGGCGTGTCACTTGTTCAAAAGCGGTCTAGCAGCACATTTGAATACCAAATATGAAAAAAAAAAATACAGCTTCGGGATCTAGAATTTCAGGTATGCATTGATTTTACTCTACAGCGGTATTACTGTTCTTTACGGCTATTTATGAACTTTAATTTATATCTGACACGACAAAATTATCACATTAATCAATACAATAAAAAAAATATATTTTTTTTCATGTTGAAATGCGCAAGCCACATTATTATGAGACGTCAGGCGCGGACGCTTTGTTTTTCCATTCAAATTTGATTCATAATTTAAAACAATAAGGCTCAAAATTTAGAATGGCGCCTTAAAGATGCGTCTTGGGCCTCGATCAGACATCCTCTGAACAAAATTAAATAGTAAGGTACGATTTCTTTCAATGAATTGTCATAAATACATTAAAACCGAAAAGCACAGTAAAGAACCTAGTGCCACAATAAACAAAGCTCATTTTATAGTGACTCACCATCAATAGTTCCGAATTCCCTCTCGTGCGCTCGCGTCAGCACCTGTTTGTAAAGTGTCTCGGCTTCCTTATATTTGCCCTGGAAATTAATTACAGTAACTATTGAATATTTATTGAATTACAAGTAAGCATATCGTTCACATTTACGCTAATAATAAAATTGAAATGTCTGTCTGTGATTTCTAAATAGGTGTCAAAGTTTTGATGGAAACTGCTATTTATATGATCATGCATAATCATAAATGACCGTTTTAGAACATTTGTCTGTTTGAAAGTTTCACTCGCATAGGCTCCGAAACGGCTCAACAGATTTTAATGAAAATTTCACGGATTAAAACAGGATTTTTCACTTATATTTTCGTGTTTGTTCTATTTAGATATCTTGCGGGGTTTAGAAGATATGAATATAAATATTTGTAAGAACGAACGAAGTTTTGGCACTTCTAGTATAAAGTCAATCCGTTATTAGATACGACTAAGGCCTCCTATACTTTCTTACAAGAGAAAAATAAGAGAAAAAAAAGAAAGAAATGAAAAAAGACAGAAAGAAAGAAATAGAGAAAGACAGAGAGAGAAGATGATTTATTTGCGATCACGGCATTTTGCAATAAAAACAAAGAAATAGTTGTTATGATGTGATTTTGTAAACTAAATAAATACCTGTTTGAGGTAGCAAGAGGCGAGGTTGTTCTTGGTCTTGGCGACGTTGGGGTCGTCCGGGCCCAGCTTGGTCTCGTAGATCTCCAGCGCGCGCTGGTAGTACTGCTCCACCTCCTCGTACTTGTTCTGCAACGGAAGGCGGTGAGGCGAGCGGAAGTAGGGGGGCTTTGTTCTACGGCGGGGAGGGAGGCTCCATAGTGGGGAGAAAGGTCAAACCTTTTTTTATTGTTTTTTTTTTCTCCCCAACAGTTTTGTTCCGCCAGGGGGGATAAACAAGGGCGTGGACAATCAATAAAAAAAAAGTTACAAAAATACTTGGCTTTATATTTTTTTTTTTCGCTGTAGTCTGATTAATTTATCCGAATGCAACTTAACACGTTCACTGCTGAAAACACAGACGTGGTGTTTTTTATAACTTTACGCGGGTCCGGGAAAACACGGGCGTTGTGTTAGGTGGCAGTCGTGCGGCTCACACAGTGGTACCTGGTTCTGGCACAGCAGCGCGAGGTTGTTGAGCTGCTTGGCCACGTCGGGGTGGTCGCGGCCCAGCACGGCCTCGCGGATGCACAGCGCGCGCTTGCACAGCGGCTCGGCCTCGCGGTACTTGCCTGCGGGGGACGCTGAGGCATTACCACTTCAGACACTTGCGCAGATAAAACATTTTGATCCGCGAAGGACAATAATCCCCAATACTTTCTTTATGAAAGTCCCTTTCTGTACGCGACGCTTTAAATCCCCGGTGAATATTATTTGATGCAGTTGTGAGCGATCTATTATGACGGAATATGATAAGAATAAAAATTTCCCGAAAATCTTCCCTCATCTGCGTAGACTTTAAAGGGGAATTAGATCATATAATTATAACTAGAAAACTAGAGAGGCATGCTGAATTTACACTACACTAATCGAATTATAAACTCATACGAAAAATACAAAATTCCCATTTATCAAGAAATTATTACAATATAAGACTTTCCCAGCGGATTCAGAAAGACCAAAGTTCCACGTACAGCTATAGTAGAGCGAAACTTCAGAGACACAATTAAGCGAGGAATAAAGCTTCCGTATAACAAAAACCACTGAATTTCGACATTAATATGGAAACATTACTCTTTGCTTAGCTGCATCTCTAAACCTTAGTCTACGACAACTGCCTCCTGTCTCACAGCTGTGTTTGCTTAGCTGTATATCTGAATCTTATCCTGAGACAGCTGTCTCTTATCTCACAGCTGTGTGGGGGTGGGTGCTTACCCCGTTTCCCGTACAGCACGGCGAGGTTGTTGAGCGTGGCGGCGACGGCGGGGTGGTTCTCGCCGAGGGTCTTCTCGCGGATGGACAACGCGTCGTTCAGCAGGTTGGCCGCCTCCTTGTACTTGTTCTGGTCCCTGGGGGGAGGGGAGGGGAGAATATATATCATTAGATAGTATTACACAGAGAATAGGCATCCTACACCTGTACCCAGAGTCGTCGAGAAAGTCGATACTACACGCCCAAATGTAACAGCGAGTTGTCTTTTATTTTGGTCGCTTTCGCTTCTTCCACTTTCATAAGTCCTTTTATACGTGCTCGCCGGTAATAGGCACTTTTGTCTTGGGCTTTCCTTTGAATTTAAATTCTTTCTTGGCTTTTGAATCGTACGTCCTCGATTTGTTCGTGGTATTTTCGCCTTCGTCGACCCCAACCGACTGGCCGAATCATACTAGACCCATAAATCTTCCTTCAACCATACTCTCTAGATGTCCAAACCATCTAAGCACCTCTTTTTCTATTTTTTGCACTACACCCTACCATTTCACATCGTTCCAAAGTGGAATAATAGTAAGCGTATGGAACGAAGGCGCACCTGTACACAAGAGCCAAGATGTTCAGCATAGTGGCGACGTCGGGGTGGTCGTGGCCCGAGGTCTTCTCCAGGTCCTCGAGCGCCTGCTTGCAGAGCGGCACCGCCACCTCGTACCGGCCCTGCGACGCGTACTGGATGACCAGGTTGTGCAGCGTGCGGAGCCGCGCCGGGATCTCGTAGCCCGCGTTCACTTGCTGCGCGAAGTGGAGCGGCGGGGTGGGGGACATGGCTGCCGAGTCAAATACCAAACATTATTAATGCATAACAAACTCGTAGGTATATTATCCACCAATCCGGACCAAGCCTCCGTGGCGGATTATGGCCTAATCCTCCTCACGTAAGTGAGGGAAGACTTGTCTTCAGCAGTGGGCCCATATGGGTTCATAATGATGGTAATGGTGGTGGTCCAGATGTGATAAAGGAGTAACTCACATTTATTGTTCCTATTGTCCTCGTGATCGTCGTCTGGGAAGAGATCCACCATGGGGTCGTCCCGTTTCTTCTCGCTCTGGCCGCTGCGGTTTGTGTCCGATTCCTCATTGATATCGCTGTCGTATTTGCTGCAAATTGAACAGATAATATATTTTATTATAGCTATAATATACTTTATGTATTTTTTAATATCGCATAAATCATCACTAGTATTTTCTGTATCTGGGGTATCAGGAACTATTAGGACCACGGTCCCACAATACTCAGACTCTGTGTAAACACCTGTGTTCACATAAGCTTTACCCTGTGCAGGAATTGAACCCATCCTCTCATGCTTCGCAGACGGCTCATCCTAACTTACAAATGCTTGACAACTCGCAATATAAAAATCTTACCGAATGGAGGCCATAAAGTCCAGGTGTTTGTTCTCTTCCTCCAGCTGTGCGACCCTCTGCTCCGACGCCTGCAGGTGTTGCTGCGCGGACGCCAGCTCATCACGGAGCCAGGCGTTCTCCTGGCACAGCCGGCGGACCTGGGTGCGAAGCTTCTGCTTCTCGGCCTCCACTGACTGCAGGTGGGAGGCAAGGGCCATCATCACCTGGAAGAGACAATAAAATACATTAATTTACTAGGGAAATTTAAAACAAATGATTTTTGTTGAACATAGGTGATAATAAAAATTATAATGACGTCACGATTACATTCATGGATCCAAACCACTGAATAGGATTTCTGTTTCTTAGGAACTACAAGGACCATGATGCCACAAAGACATAGACTCAGAGCAAACAAACTTTGGATCAAACAAGTAATTGCTTAGTGCGGGAATTAACTCCACAAATTCACGCTCCGCCATGGGCTCATCACCAACCACTAAACCTAACAAGATTGCATGTAAAACATCCATAGAAACTGCGTCACTACAGTTGCGGTTTGTTCCTACCATTATAAAGAAAAAGTTAAACCACACCACACGAGTAAAACTTTTCCATGAATATGACTAAAATGGTCTGAAAAAAAAAAAGTTCTTTTATAACCAGTCCGCGAAACATCCAAACAAAACGAAAACCCCAATTTTAAAGAAACAAAACATGGCTTCCCGCCTAAGAGTAATAAACCTAATGACTTCCGCCAACAAGCCACCGTAGTTACCCCGCACAAGTGTATCACATCTGTGCACCCTCCATCCCTTAGCAAGAACTGTGCACAACAGCACCCCTTACCAAGTAAAACAATTGAGCCCCTGGCGTTCTTTTGCGAGTAAAACAAACATTTTCCCTCTCTATTATAAGGATGTTACGGAGCTCCGACACCGATAAGTCGGAATTAATAAACTTACATGACAAATTGTTTGATTGTAATTAAACCTGCCAATTGAATAATGTTTGTAGGTACTATTTTATATTATTAGGCATGCCCTTAACACATCTCTCTTCTGCCACTGCATCCGACTCCGACAAATCACATTTAAAAACTCCGACTCCGACTTCGGTTTCGATTAAGCCACGTCCGTGACATCCCTGCTTCATTTCGTCGAGTAAAACACTGTCTGGCTCTGTAGTACACAACTGGAGGCCTACCATGACCTCTTATAGCGATTCAATTGAAGATCTAAACTGAACCGCGTCGCATAATTGTACGGTGACGTCTTATATTTAATGTTGCTGCCATTTTCAACCTAAACGGGATCCAATTAAGGTTGAAAATGGCAGGAACCTAAATTGACTCCCTAATAAGCCATTTTCAACCTAAACTATATCCAGTTTTGGTTGAAAATGGCAGCAACATAAAAAATAAAACGTCACGGTACGATTATGCGACGCGGCTCAGTTTAGGTCCTCAACTGAATCGCTATAAGACGTCATGGTAAGCCTCCTGTGCAGTTGACAGGCTTTGTTAGATGTCAGTAGGTTTAACTATTTAAAAAAAAATACACAAGAAACAAACAGTGAGCTGCCGCTAGTTATAAGGGTCAGCGTAGACCATAGACAGCGGGAGAGGCGAAGAGTCATCGCAAACGGACGAAGTGACGTAGATCACCACACACACTAAGCCAACACTGCTACTTAACTCTTAAAACTCGCGTGACTTCTACTTGCAATGCCAAAGATTGCGTTTAAAAAGCCACTAGACTAGTCTATAGAGTGGTATATGGACTGTTATAAAGAGTCCTTGTAGCCTGGCCACCTTGCAAAGGGCGGCCTTTGTACTGACTTCAATAGACCGCAGCGCGGTGTGGTGAGTTAGTCACGCAATTTGGTTTGCTTTCCTTTCATGTATAGTTTCTTTGACGCAGGCACTTTAAGGATATGAACTATGCCTTTAGAAGCTCCTGATATTATTTACTTTAACGAAAATGAAATTAATTTTGAGTCGTATGTATATGTATAAAGAGCAATTCATTGCAGAATGAGACAGATGGAATCCTTGTAGCATAGAACACTCTGTTTTGTGCCCGACAAAACATAGCGGTGCATCAGGTATCTATCTTTGTTACTCTACCGCAAATTAGAGTGGGTTAAAGAGAGATGCCATGTTGTCTTTTATGTCAGTTCTATTAAAATAATTTATGGTCAAATACTTGTCTTCTACCATCTTCATTCACACTCACATCCTTACCTTCCCTGCAATGAAAGAAAGAAAGAAAGAAAAAACATTTATTCTGACACAACTGCACACAACAGCGAACAACGTACTTATTTAGAGACAAGACAAGAAAATGAAAACACACGATGAACATAATAGTGTACGCAGATAGCCGGCGCGCAGTGATGTCAGACAAGGCCTGAGCTCAGCATAATGCTGTGGTCAAACCACAACGCTGATTTTTAGCTCTTGCCTTTGGTGACACACGGACTTAAGAAAGACTTCAAAAAATGTCGTATATATAACATATTTAGGGCATTTTAAATAATAAAAGATAAGAAAAAATAACCCATAAATAAATTAATAATAAAAAATAGATAATCCAATAATTAGGGAGGGGTAAGAGTGTGAGTAAAAAAAGGAGTGAGGGTGAATGCCCATAAATAAATTAAAAGTTAAAATTAAATGCTGTACCATTCATACCTTTCTTTACTAGAAAATTCATTCCGCACGATCTTTTGCATCCTCGAGAGATAGATAATGCGATACTTCCATCGCTACTGGTGCATACGGTATAGTTAACTGGGCACTTCAAAACTGGAAGCATCTAACCTTTACCAATTGAAATGTTAGGTTCACTCTTTTCAATTTAGTTAAAAGCTGGACTTTAGCACTTATTGGATTGGTAATTTCGTGTTTCACATCCTATTTTATTTAACTAAGGGACTTGGCCGACGCTTCTTAAAAGCGCTGCAGTATTTTTACATCATAATCTTTATTAAAACTACTTTTTTTTTTTATTTGACTGGGTGACAAGACGATCAAGTCGTTCACCTGATGGTAAGCGCTACGCCTGCCCATAACAGTCACAGCACCATCCAGAACCCTGCATTGCATAATCCTGCGCGGCACTGCACTGCGCTCGTCACCTTGAGACATGCCCAGTAATTTTACTGGAAACAGTGCCCTTTAAACCGGAACACAGTAATGTTTACACACTATTGCTTGGCGGATGAATATCTGGCAAAGGTGTGGGTACTTCCCCAGGCGGTCTCTTGCAGAAGAGGCCTCCCTCCACAAAAATCTTCAATGATAGTTTTTTCTAATGTAGTCTTTAATAAATCGTACTCCATATTTCTAAAAGAAATTTTACCAGGGAACGATGGTTGAAATACCTACACGAAAATATCATTTTCGGACCAAATCATATTTTCTTTACCCTAAAGTTTTTATATACATAAATATTGTTGCCAGCTGTGATTATTCCTTACAAGAAAAACATTTTCTCAACCCTTTTTCAGAATCCTACATAAAAAGTTGTACACGACTAAAGGTTGTAGATACAAGCCTTCAATTTTCTTCTAAGACGCTCACCGGCTCTCTAGAAAAGTGCTGAAAAGTGGTTTGCTGAAGGTGTGACCTAAATGATGCTTTTGCGACAGTCCTTAGGCATTGAAGAATGTAGGCCAGCTGCCTCCAGGCTGTGCTAGAATACCGACCTCAACTAGGTTGGTTAATAGCGGAGAGGGATTTAGCAGGGGACTATGAAATAGAGATTTTTGCTTGTATGGTTTTTTTTTATGTGAGCGAGTTATTATTTATCTGTGTCGTGTGAAGTCAAGTCTGTGTGCATGTACAATGTTCAAGGGATTTTCGTATAATTAATACTTTTAAATTAAAAGTCAACATGATGGTAAGCGTTACGCTGGCCCATAACAGCTACAGAGCCACCCAGAACTTTGCATTGCATAATCCTGTGCGGCACTGCACTGCGCTCGTCACCCTGAGACATCGGCTCTAAAGCCTCATATACCCAGTAATGTCGCTGGAAACAGTGCCCTTTAAACTGGAACACAGTAATGTTTGCACACTACTGCTTGGCGGATGAATATCTGGCAAATGTGTGGTACTTCCCCGGGCGATCTCTTGAAGAAGACTCCTCCCATTACAAAATAGGAGATAAAACGTTATTGTTGCAAATGAGCGTTATATAAGCATAGAAACAAAAAGCATTTATCAAAAAACGTTCATCTAAGGATCCTCAGGGCAGTGATTACACCATCGGCACCAAAAAGAAAAAAATCATGCAAAAATGCAAGGGGACAAGTGTGAATCTGTATTCCCAGTCACATTGCCGCGTCTGGGTACTGCCACTATTAAGTGGATGACACTCGACACCGACGCCGCAGACGATCGAGTTTCTATTGCTTCTATTGGTTAGCGCATGTGGGAAAAGAACTTGTTTATAAATAGAGGGAGCAGGTTTACGTAGTAGTACAACTAGCTTGTAGGTAAAGGTGACTTCTTATTCTTCTTTTGATTGAATAAGTAAGGAGTCGATACTTTTCTTATGATCTTTCTTATGATGCAGTGTTAGCTGCCAGCTCAACACAAGTTTCGAAGTTAATCTCCCTCTATACACTATCCTCCTTTGATACTGACCTGCGCCTCTCCCAAGCCCAACTCGATGGAGTCGATGCTCTTCCTGACCAGTGCCGCCTTCTCATGGTCATGCTCGGTGTTGGCTGCCAGCCCTGCTAGCAGCTGCGCGTGTTCGGCCCTCAGTGCCTCGAGGCCGGCGGCGACGGTGCGCGCGCCGGCCACCATTTCCTCCTGCGTCATCGCCGTCATCCTTCCGAGGGATTCGATCTTCTTTCTGTGGACAAGAGGAAATTGGCTGTGAGACGGGTGGTGTATGGGATCGGGCATAGAATTATCTATCTCTTTCTGTAACTCTGAAACGTCAATCGCTGGAGCGAGACACAATGAAACTGCGGTCAAACGCGACCGCATTAATTACGATGTTTCATCTAACAGTCCATCTCAGGGAATAACTGCTGAACATTAATACAAAGAACCGTTCTAGTGCCAAGTAGGTTAAGTTAGGAACCCCAACTACGGGGCCGCGGAAGACGTTGTACGTACCCGTAGCCCCGACATCAGGCGTTCCGGTGGAAGACCCTGAGGTTTTAGTGGGTATACCCGTCAGGCTAGCTGACGGGGAGTCCCACATAACCACCCGGTCCTATGCCGGGCTGAGTAGTATGCGTAATGCATTCCCCATGGTTAAAAAAAAAGGGACCACAACTAGTCAATAGGTAGTTTCCCTTCGGTCCTTGTTGGATATCTGAATGCATGGCTAGGATCATTGTCGTATTTGAATTCCTCATTAGCGATAGGAAGCATTCATTTTAAATGATTCGAAACTACAATCGCAATGGAAAGTATGATTTTTTTCTACGGTCGCGTGGTACATGACAAAGATTTTTTCGGTTCATTACACAAACTTTGTATTCAAAGGGCTTGGTAAAACAGGACAGTAAAAGCACATCACGCAGGTCTTCGTTCAAAATAAACGTCAAGGAGAAAAAGTTCATTATAACCGTTTGTGGTTAATTTTATACGAATACCATTGCCATTGTAGACTTGGGTGGTTTTTACTAGTAGTATATAATATTGGTGAAATTAAATACTGGAATAACTATTATGTATCGCTTTAAATTGACCGCTCAACTGTATTGTTCGTCCATGAGTCAAAATATAATTTTAGTTTTGAGTTTCGTATATTTCAGTTTCGAAAATGTTGTCGTGATTTTGTACAAATGGAATATTCAAGTAGTTAGTTGAGAATAATGAGGATAAAAATATAGGGAGCCTATAGCGATAAGGTCAACCAAAGGGTATGTTAGTGACATATCAATTTATAATCAATATACTATGCATACTTAGTCTTGTAGACAAGAAATATTACTGGGCAATCTTAATTACTGGGCATTTGAGAATTTTGAACCCATGTCTTAGGGTGACGACTGCGGTGCAGTGCCGCAACAGATTCTGGGTGGGAGTGTAGCTTTTATAGGCAGGAATGGTGCTTACCATTTATAAAGTGAACGACTTGCTCGTAACATTGCTTGCTTGCATTGATTGTTTGCTTACTTGGTAACATTTAAAAAACTTCTTAAATTGAAACTAAAGCAATAAAGATATGCATAACAAAACCGTATAATTTTACCGATTTTAATACTTCACCCAGTATTATGTATGATAGTCAGGGTTAACATGATATCCTATTGATTTGCGCTATTGACTGATACCACAATGCCTTGAATAGAAGGACGTATCAAAGAAAATATTGACATAATAATGATATGGTGTAACCTTAAAGCATTGTGTGACGATTCTATGAAGCAATACTTACACAATGGACGAAGAGAAAGCTTTAAATAACATAGTATGGGCCGTCAAAGTTTTAGAACAATGTAAACATTAGTACGAATTGAAATAAATGAAAGCCTTAAGGTCTAAGTAGGTCACAAACACAAATGAAAATATGAAACGTTACTGAATATGAATTATGTTTGCACTACGTTGATTTACTCAGGAGTTCAAGCTTACGCACATGACATGAAGGCAAAAAGCGACTTAATTTAATATTTCATTATTAACGAAGTAGTGAAAACTTATCTATTAAATCTCAATGGTAATTGGATGCACTGTATATGCCTTAGGTATAAGCCTGCGTATACGGCGCGGCACGGCGGCGCCGCATTGACTTTGTCTTTTCAGATTGAAAGAAACACTCGAAGGTTATCTTCTCAACTTATTACAGCAGATTTATTAAAATTAGACGAAATAACAGCGAAATTTGTAATACCTACTAAAAGATGCATGACTGGCACTCAGTGACGTTCGTTTCTCTCGCAAATTGACGGCGCTTTCACGCGTAAAGTAAACACGTCAGTCTTCATAAAGATTTTCAGTATTTTTAATGACTGCTTAAACAAAATTGAGGAGAAAAAATTGTTATAGAAAAGCTATTAGATAGCATAAGGTACAATCCAATTGAATCACAGTGAAGCCGTGTCGACACTGACATCAGAGTACAAGGGCAGCATAGCCGGAAGGAAGTGCCGCGCCCACTCCAAGCCTGGTTTCCAAGCCAAACAAAATTGGTGGAAGTGACAGTTGCGAAAGCAAGGGGTGCGCCGATATAGGACGGTGCGATGCCGTGAGAAAGCGCTGCACCAGATTCGGTATCATGACAGGCTAATGTGCACTTTATGGATACAGCCAATCAGTCAATAAGTTTGATGCAGTTGCCGAGACATATTCTCGTGGAATACGCCATTATTCTAATATCGTTATAATCATCTGACTATCATTTTTGTCCTGTTTCAAACGAACAAGATTCCTAGTTGTACTCAATATCTTACAGATGTTGTTAATAAGATAATTACAGGTTAATAAATGTTAATTTTATGTTCCACGAACTTGCATTTACAACTGCAGTTCCTGTCTCATAAAAGACTTATTGAATATGAGACTTATAAGTAAAACTGCATTATTTTGGCCTACGACGATAACTTTAGCCGAAAGATACTAACAAGATTAAAAGGAGGTTTGTATGTCAGAATGAATTAAATAACGTGTGAACCTAATAAGGAAGCCGTACGAAATTAGGTAAAGCACATATTTGCCTCACTAAACATGCTCTAAGCATGTTAGATCTCCAAATAATCTAATAGGATCACCGGGCAAGATTAACTCCCTAAGAACTTCACACGATTAGAGGCTTCGGGTGTATTTCTTGAGAAATTCGAAGCAAACAAAGCAAATGAAGCAACCAGGAACAAACAAGAATGAAGCAAGTAATCCAATACGTCAATCTGTTATTATATCACTGTTGAAATTTGGGTGTTTTTGAAAGATTTTACAATAATAGATTGAGGGATACTTTGCTAATGGAAAAGAAACACGAAGAAACCAATGAGATAGACGATGAAATTAATTAGGAAGATGGAACAGAAACATGTCATGATAATATTATGCCTATTGACAGTTACATATCGATACAATATAAGAATTAACCAAAAATTTCACATCGCGAAAATTAAGTATTAACTGCCATGGAGCTTTTTACTGTACTAGTTATTGCGGAAGCAATGTTCCTAGAGTTATCATTGGAAACGGGATATTTTCTATTACCTGTTTAAATGATAATACTAATGTCAGTGAC
This sequence comes from Campaea margaritaria, assembly GCA_912999815.1. Taxonomy (NCBI): domain Eukaryota; kingdom Metazoa; phylum Arthropoda; class Insecta; order Lepidoptera; family Geometridae; genus Campaea; species Campaea margaritaria. The sequence goes on along the minus strand of OU538802.1, from coordinate 10,177,347 downwards.
CATGATTGTTTAAAACCTTATTACGGCAATGTTTTTTGTCCAAAAAGTAGTACAAAGTATTTAAACTTGAATCCAACCGTGTAAGTAAATAATTACCCACTTAACACGCTTAAAATAATTCCAAACACAAGAAATATTGTACAAAACTCATAAATGATTATGAATATGATTAGAATTCATAATGCTACTATTATGAGAACGTGACAATATGAATCGTCGATACAGAATGCAAATTACGTATACGCATAAACAAATAGGTTAACAGCACTTCCTTTAACGCGAAATATTTTTAACGGTCATCATTAACATTCTGTACGTGACGCTTTACTGTTATTCGACAGATATGAAAATGTATTTGAAACTATATAAGGCTCAAATGTATGTCAATAGGGGCTTTTTTCGTTTGAGAAATTAGGATAGGTAAAGGTGAGGGGTCAGAATTCCGGAGACCGAGCGAGCCAGCTAGCGGAACTAAACTTAAGCCTTCGGGTGCAGTTAAACAAGGGAGACTTCGTTAGTGGTTATTCACCCACCAGAGACCCCTCGAGGGTTACCTCGAGTCTCAGTGCAAAGTGCCATTGAGCTGTAGCGTCTAGAAATGGATGCTCTAACCTCGACAGCATCGATATTTTGGAGCAAGTGAAACAACGCTTAATAATTAGGATTTTCAAATATCAAAAACCTTGAACACGATAGGTACGCGAGCGTAAATCAGTAGAGAAAAAACTATGGAAAGAGGCCAATAGATTTACTACGACCATACTAGCCGGTAATGGGTTGGCAAAGGAAGATATCGCTTAGGCGTCAGGTGTGAATGGACGATAATAAGTTCCAAGGTGAACATTGTTGAGTTTGTGATGTCCAAATGATTAAATAAACACGACCATGGCGGTGGTAAACAATTTGTTATCTAAGCTCACAGTTCTTCAGCATAGTACCTATATAATGGCTTCAACAATCGAAGCATCGATTTGAACTTTAGAAAACCACAACTATACAAAGTAGATAAGTTTGAGACGAGTAACTTTCTTTAATCAATATCAAAGTTTTTGACATACCGGTACATTAAGAATTAAACATAAAAGGTAACAAACAAATGGAGGTCACAGCAGTTATCAGATGTTATAAGGGCGATGGACGACGTGACTACACAAAACGAGCATTAAATCCATCAAGAAGTTAAAACGGCAATAATAGTAAATTGCGGAGAGCTTTTATTGAGCTAATTAGCTTGAAAAGCTGTCGGTGCCAAAGCCGTATAATTTATAAATGCCAAATGGCAACAGAGTTCATAATAGTTTACAAGGGATTATAAAGATGGTATCACTAATGTAATAAGTATCTCATTGCAGATTGATACCTAACTTTTTCTTGGACACTAAAATGTGAAAAATATAAGCATCTACGTATTTAACATAGACATTGAGATGTAATGTGAATATAAGATAAGGATAAAACAGAAAATAAGCTTTTAAACAAAAATTACGTCACTTCTTCCATATTGGTTAGAATTGTTTGTATATTACCAAACACATAAACTTAATAAAGAAAATGTAAAAGAACAGAAATACAAAACCCTATAAACAAACCGTCAACAGGACGGTACTAGTGCAAATAGAAACGGCATGCAAACAACGTCGCAGTGCGGTGAAATACAACACCCGATGGTGGGAAGCCAAACAATGGGGAAAGGGACACGGAAACTAGCCCTCTGATAACCATGTTGATCAACATGACCACAGAATACAATACAATTGAAGAAAACACAGGAATCTGTCTTATTGGTGCAACGACGATGATGAAAAGTGGATTGGATTGTTTACATGAAAGGAGATACTACAACTTTCAACGTAGGGATAAGCAAAACAATGGAGAAAGGAAACCAGTCTTTAGCCAACCAAGTATTCTAGTGGGGCACCAAAACATCTGTGCAATTACACAGATCTAAGATTTAATAATAGGTCAAATGGAAGAAGAAAACTAGATGAACGTCTCTTGTTTAATAGAACTATAGAATAAAGGAATGAATTATGCCTTTATTACTGGCCCTTATAGTTCCTGATTCCCAAGATCAAGGGAATCCTAGACACAGCTTAAGATGGTATGGCATCGTGATGCGTTATCTTATATGATGATCTAGTATTGATCAAATAGTTAACAAACAAGAAATTGCGAAGGAAACTTACAAGACAATATTGATTAAGATACGTTTGCAAGCCTACTTCTTACGTTTGTGAAATCACATTCATTTAAATGATCCGAAACGCGTGCGTGACACGCACTGGCTGGCATTCATAATCTGTGTGTATGGTGTTTGTAAATCGTTGTTTACGTTATACGTTATAGATACAATACAATCTAAACAGCTTGGCCTTGCTGAGTCTTCAAGTCGGCTAGTGTGTCGAATATTGCGTTGCGAGCGTAAGCATATTGTGTGTGCATAAAAGCGTGTCAGCATATGTCTAGATTAATAACTTAAAGCTTGGATTATTGCTACTTTTGTTAAAAACCATTCCTAAAAGCGAGCAGACACAGGAATATAATAATATGAACGAGGAAGTAATATCATGAACTCCGTACAAATTTCGCACTCGACCTGAAACGATTCGACATAATAAGCCAATTTATGACGTATTTTCTATGTACGACCAATTTCCATCCAAATTGTCGTTTAAATTAATATAAAAGCCTCCCTTAAACTTTCAGAAGCTTTTAAGAGTAGGTATAAATAGAAAATGGAGCATTTCCAAGGAAACATTCCACGTGGACCTCCGCGAGAAATTCCTGTAATTCGTCCAATACCAGGCTGTAAAGGGTGGGAGATAACCTTGCCGAAATTCATAGCCCCCTAGCCGGGTGGGGGTGCGCGACGTGGGACGCATAAAATCCCCGTCGCTATGGAAACCAAGGGCGACAACCCTCCGCCGGAGCCACGTTGTGTTTGGACAGAAAATTAGGATTTTATAGACGCTACATGGAAGTCTAAGGCTTATGGGGAGATATTTCAATATCCAGCTTTATCTCAGGGGCGTGTACTCACTGCAAATTGGGACCGAGACGATGTGGGTCGACAAAATAAGGAGAGGATTTCGAAACATATACGGTGCTTACTTAGATCGTAAATCAAATTGGCTTTAAGTAGACGTAGTAAGGCACGCAGAACCGTCACGGCAGAAGTATAAAGTCGACTCACGGCCCAACCCTAATGTTATGAAATATTTGAGTGAATATGTGCGACCAAATGGTGTCGCTTTACAGTTTATTCATAAAGCTGTTAGTATTCCAAACCAACAAAATGACTTAAATAGTTCACCTTACAGAAAGTACATAGTAAATCCACCCAGCCAGCCAGCCATAAAACGAACGGAATTGCACCAGATACTTTTAATTTTGAAATTGTACGAGACGCCATAAATTCTGCAGCGCTGCTATAAAACGGGACACGACCTACGGGGGATAATGTAACAGAGCTGGTTAGACCCAGACTAAGCCTTGCAAAAGATAAAAAAGTTTGCGTTGGAGTTGCGCCAAAAGCACCGTACACCGATCATATTGATATTGTATCTCTGCTTCCGGTTTTCCATTCTATCAGGTTTATAAAAGCTCATGAAATTTTATTACCTTTATTCTGCATAGGACAGGCGATTCTATCGCCTGATGATTGTTGTGTGATCATGGATTTCATAGAACAGGATCTTTGTTTGTGATCATTTGACACTAAATTTTGTTAGACAATCGGATTCGCTTTTAATTTCAAATGTCAAATTAAATTGTTGTTCCGTAGCTGTTGAATGAAAGGCATTTGAAACGCAATTGGCCCTTGTTTGAAGAGACCCTTTTCACCTGCCAAGTGGCTAGATTAGATACCCTCGCGTTCGGTTGATTGAGCAAAGCAATCGGCTTTGATTCGAATTGTGCTTTTTATCGAACTACTATCAACTCCTGCTTCAACTAAATCGTCGACACAAAAACTTGCCACCGAGTTTCGGGTTGTCACATTGTAAAGGTTTCTGGTTTTTAAGTCCTCTAAGTCACCTTGTGGTTAAAAATTAAATCTTGCAAAGATGGATTGACAAAAGTAAGTTAGTTTTTGTCCGGTCTCCCCCAACTCGGAATTGAGACATGGATAAAAGAGGATAAAGAGAGAGAGGGAGAGAGAGGGAGAGAGAGAGAGGGAGAGAGAGAGGGAGAGAGAGAGAGGGAGAGAGAGAGGGAGAGAGAGGGAGGGAGAGAGAGAGAGAGAGAGGGAGAGAGAGAGAGAGTGGGTATTTGTGGGACCGTGGTCCTCGTAGTTCCTAATCCCAATAGACAAGCAAACACAATAAGGGGTCGGTTGTTGCAGAGTTATAACAAAGACAGACGTTCCCTTTTAATATGTAAAAATAAGAAGGTAAAAGCGAAGCATCTTTTATCAGGTGACAAAAATAAATCAAGAACAAAGAAAGTTCCCCTTCCTGATATTTCAGCGAGGCATGCACACCCCATTAGGGCGATAAATGAGTCAGAAAACAAAGGGACTCGAGCTTATAATGCAATTACACATACACACACAAAGAACCAAGCCTAGGCCAATCGATGCGTCTAGACACGGCATTCGGCCGGTTAGTGGTGACTGGCGAAGCCAGTCCCGTTTGCATTAAAAATTCCTGAACCAACCTACGATTATAGTACGAATCAGCCTCGGATACGGTATTCAGTTTTGGTAGTGAGTATTAGAGTACCTAGTAGCGCAATTCCACGTATTGGCTCTTTGTCGAAAAGATCGTTTGAAGTTTCGTAAATACAGTTTAGTTCTTTGAAAATTTTTTTTGTACTCGAACCACAATGTTTGTATGTTTAGTATGTATGTTTATTATATTATGGTATATATTAAGTTTATTTGTGTATAATATGTATCTATTTATTTTATTCTATGTATATAAGGAAAGCTACCGTCCGATGTCCTAATTACTCCTCTCCGTGCATGGTTGTCTGGAAGAGATCGCTCTAAGCGATAAGACCGCCCATTGTGACACTAATTGTAAAATTTGTTTTGTTCTAGTTTTTAAGTTTTCTTTGATCTGTGGTGTTTCAATAAAGAGTTTATCTATCTAATGATCTTAAGACCTCCAATAATTTTATCATCTCGAACTTTTATCCGTCAAAACCCCAAATCCGTTATACAAAGGGAATTTTGTTACGTATGCTTGGTATCAATCTAGTGAGTATCGGTGCCAATGAAGTATGGACTATAATATCTAGTACCTAGGTACAATATATGGGTATTAGAAATTCGAGCTACCCAACGCTAGTTTGAGTTTGCGTTATTCGATATGCGGTACAGCCGACAATGACGTTATGACGACGTTTGATCACGTACCCTTGGAACGGTCAAACTCAGGAAATCGAAGTAGCTGAACATAGTTTGCGATTCAAACACTTAAAATTCAAAGAACAATGTAGAGTGAAACTGAAAGTTTAATTATTTCGGCCTATAATTTACTTCTAAGCTAAACAGTTAAAACTTTATTTACCAGAATAAATTTACAACAACAATTGAGCCCGAAAATAATTTGGGTCCGCGTTGGGCGGCAAAAATTAATCGCACGAAACATTTCACTGTGGTATCATAAAATGTAATAGACACCTGTAGGAATATTAAAGGTTCTATGGAGACTTCCCTGCGGAAGCCTTCTGAGAGAGTTCAAGGACGGGACCTTTGCACAAGGACGATAAATACCCCGTCAATAGTACCTACCTATAGATACCATAGATTTAGAAGTGGTAGGTCCCTTCTGCAAGAGACCGCCTGGGGAAGCTTTGCCAGATATTCATCCGCCAAGCCGTAGTGTGTGTTTCGGTTTGGAGGACACTGTTTCCAGCGAAATTACTGGGCATATGAGACTTTAGACCCGATGTCTCAGGGTGGCGAGCGCAGTACAGTGCCATAATGGATAGTCCTGTGTGACACTGTAGCTGTTATGGGCAGGCGTGATGCGTTTCATCAGGTGGAGGACTTGCTCGTATCGCTCCTCAGTCAAATAAATAAAAAGTTAGCGAAGGATGCTACAGAGCAAATTAACAATGCCACGTTAAATATAGATACATCGAGAACAATACAAACAGACGTTATTGGATGAAGACTAATTACTGCCGAATGAATAATGAACAAAGCAAGAGCTGAATAAATGGCAGGCAATAAAGTAACTTTATTGCTCACAATTTTAATACTTGAAATACTATAGGAGTATTTTTCTGAATTGAAATACACGCGTTAAAGAAGTATACGGGATCTAGTAGTATTAATAGTATTTAAGGAGGGAGGTCAACGAGAAGACGTTCTAGAAGGTGACACAACTTCATAAATTAAAAAATATTTGTTCTCTTTCGATAATTATTTCGACATAAATGGTAATGGACAAGTCATAAAAGTTCACAGTTAATTACAAATAACTGGCGAATTTGAAAGCCATTCCATTCCCGCAAACTTTTTGGGATAATGAAAACAGAAGACCCCAAAAATGGTTATGAATTATGTTTACACAATTAATTTAACAACCTACTTAATATTATTATATGCAAATAGAAATTACTGAGATTCATAAAAAAATCATTATGTTTAGCGTTGAGTTACTTGAACAAAAATACGTTTTAACCGCAAATTATTTTTAAAAACTTACCCTATTTAAGCATCACGATGTACACCTAAGTAAATATGATAACGGATGAGAAGTGCACTTTATTTACCTTTCATTGTTTTAATGTGCACTTAAAATAACAATAAATTTCCCGCCATTACGTAACGCACTTTTCGTTACACAATATTAAAAACTCAAAAACTCATTAAAGAAAAGAAGTAAACGGAGGAATTACAAAAGAGTTCACTTTCATCAAACATAAAATGAAAGGAATGTAAATTCTACTCATTAAGCAAATTAAATTTTCTTTCTGGGTGTCCTGGTAGACTGGTACCATTTCCTTCTAAAGACATATCATTAATGATAGGCACGGTGAGTCAAACAATTTCGCTGTAATCGTTGGATCTGGTAGTAAATCGGGGTTTGGATGCAGGTTCCCAACATGATTAATTAACCAGCGAAGCGGCTATCATAGCCGTTATTATAGCGGCATTAGCTTTCCATGAACTTGGAAGGTCAATAGAGATTAATGAAGACTGCGAGGCATTTTCAGAAAAAAAAAACCGTTATTTCACTGGTGATTAACATTGCCTATGATATGGGCCCAGAGTTAATAACTGAAGAGTTAAGATATGGGGATTTCAATAAACAGTTCATCTAGTCGATGACATTACTTATTTCTAGCTATTTCTATATATTCTAGCTATTTCTACAACACATTATCAATCAACACTGACAGTAATTTTTAATGGGTTTCTTTAGTATTATTTTTTATAATATTATTCTCATTCAAATGCCTATGTCACAGCTATTTTAAATTATTCTTCGTCGGCATACATTTCAAACTGGAAATATTAGTTTCCAGTTTGTTTTCTGGAAGTAGATTATATCGGCAAACAATATCTTGATCTTAATCATATTACTTCACAATTACAAACTAGTTTCATATAACATTGTCCTTTCAGGTAAGTTTATAAAGGAAGTTTCTCAGATATGATCTGCTTTCCAAAATAAATCAAAATAAACAGAGAAAACCTAAAAACCTGATACGATCTGGTCCAACGAGGTCCGATAACCCATACGCGTCCAACCACATTGTAAAACGAAAATAACAAATATATACTCACATTCTGTAGGCGTTTAGGGTCTTCGACATTATACAACTTGACGTGGTCAACTAGCAAACACAATACATTTCACTGCACTAACATGGCATGATCGCCATCATGATAATGATTATCACAGCAATAAATAATACTAGCACTTCGTCAGTAAATAGTATAGAAAAATACTAAGCCACTATACGACAATTATAATACTGTCCACTGAAAAAAGTTGAAAATGGTTTTAGTCACGACACCTATTTCTCTGCGACCTTGGAAGGACTACAAGCTAATGTCGACGTTAAAGCTGAAGCGAAACACGTAACTAAAATAGAAACAACACAAGCTAATAAAGAACTAAAAGTCGACGTTGAAAAGTTTGATATTATTGATTACGTTGGAGGGAACGGAGACGCGGTTATTTATCTATCCGGGAGTCGGGTCATCCACGTGTGTTTTGGCACAGATGCTAACGGAAAATAAAATCTTGCCAATTGTTGCACAATTCCCGAACAAATGAGATGGTTATATGAGAATATCTGGAGTGAGAACGGGAACGGTGGATAAACTGAGGTGATTAAAATAGATCAACTCCTACGCATCGCGGCGGTTGGAGCGCCTGTGTCGTTGATCTCTTTGGATCACTCGCTGAAACTATTGTTTGTTTTTGTTCTGATATCAACACTTGTGCTTCAGTAAATATTATAGCACGTGAAGTGGGCTAATCGACTGACAAGCTGGCGACGCTGGCGTCTAGGATAATGATTCTGCGATATACATTATTATTGCAACGATGTTATCATGACAATGAAATGCTATGGAGGGATATTTAATTAATAATAACGTAGCTATTAGACGGAATTAGAATTAGAAAATGTGCCACTTTTCTAATAACATTAAATTGCAAGAAATTAATATACGGAGAATCGAGTCGTTGTTTATTTCGAAATCTCTAAAATGAAACTCCAACTAAAAGTAAGTGGCAACGTTCGCACGTCGCGCATTGAAGAATTTGTGTCTGACAATGCATGACTACGCGAACCAGTGCTAATTGCGTCTCTAACGAGCCAATTGCATTGCACACTGGTAGATGCCCGTCTTATCATTCCGGAAATTAATATTTTTCATTGAATTGTTAATTCCAAGGGGGAATCAGTAATTTTTTGTTACTAATAAAATATGGATCGGATAATTTTATACATAAACCATTGTAAACGGCTTTCTAAATACGGTTTTTTTCTGATTGCGAGGTTTCTGAATTAAGACGTCGTATTCGCTTTTATGTCAAAAGGTAATTTAAAATTACCTTTAGACAGTCTAAGCCCGAAGTATTTAAATTCAGTCCCTAAAGCCATAAATCTACAAGAGTTCTTTGGGAAAGTCTATATTAGGAAAAACGTCTTCAAGAGTTCTAGGTGGCAACTGGCGGAGATAAGCCACCCCCCTCTGGGAAATCTCATATAATGGAAAAGCCTTTAATGAAGCGTTTGAAAAAGGATCGCTTTCGTATGATGAATTCGGATAGCGTTGAACGAGTCGATACCGAATATTGGTGCGATTAAAATGAAATATGTCGAAAAATCTTGTAGAATAGAAAGAGTAGATGAATTCCACACTGATGATTACAATGCTACCAAAAAAAATTGAATTGAAATTGAAAAAGTTGAATCAACGAACAGGTATAATATACTCACAGATGTTATTGAATCAGTATCTTCGGTGATTAGAAATGACAAACAGATTTGGCCTCTCCATGGAAGTTAGATTTATACAGTAGCTTGCGACATTTCACAAGATCATTAGGCATAATATGGCCTACGCATATATGTATATTGAGCCATGCCGAGGCTTTACATGAAAAGTTTCATGGCCATGTCATAGGCTTGACAATCTGTTATACTATTTGCATAATATTGTATAACTTGCTCTCTATGGAATTAACTTGACTATCGTAAAGTTTCATGTAAAAGCTTTTATGACTAAGGCTGAAGCTTATTTATGGCTAAAGAGGGATAACCTTCAGAAAGGTTCAAAGACTATACGTGAAAGTGGACTTAAGCCAAACGAATCCATTGTAGAATTGGAGATGTCCAGATACAACAATGGTTTACTATCACTTGTATTAATAAATCAGTCTATTGTCTTATCTCATTGAATGAACGACGGGTTCTTAACCACATCTCTAATAATTGAAAACACGGAACTTTCTTCTATTATCTATATTCTAGTTTAAATAGATTTGTGAATAGGCATCAGCGCTATTTCGTCTAGTTTATTTTGTTTAACTAAACATCGAAACTATTTCGACTAGTTTTCTCCCCGTTAACACAGATTAACGATCTGTACAGCCAAATAAAATGAGGTCAACGTTTCAGTAAGCGCTCTATGATATTGTCGACAACGTTTATAGTCCGCAATCATCTCTGAAACCGTTGAGACGATATGGGTCAGTCGTTAGCACGGGATACTGCAAAATTAATGACAGATGTGAGCAATTTGAACTTGATAGAATTCCCTTTGATGGATTCTTTAATGGACTAGTAGTTAATATTATTGACGATGTACTTTTGCATCGGAATTCTAATACAAACTGTTATAGACGAATTTTGAGTAAAAATGTGCAAAAATGAAAGTCTTTCAATGAGCACTGAATCAGTAAACAAGTAGAGCGAAGATGTGTAATGGGTGTAAAAGGTAGTTGAAGATAGGTCCAGTTTGAGATGTTCACATGATGTAAACTACGTCAAAAAGGCATTCCTTTTTGACGTAGTTTACGACATTCTTTCCGGTCCTCATCCATTGATGAGGACCGGAAAGAATGTTGTGTAGACAACAGACCTATACCCTATAACTAGATCCTACCTTATAGCAGACCTATACCTAGAGGGAGCATCATAAAATACAAGTTCTCTGAATAATGTGCCATATCTCGGTCAAGTGCAGGATTAATTTCAAAGATACCTGGTGTTGATTACTTTTATAGTCCGCCAATCTCCAAATTGTCCCTTAAGCCTAACCGATATGGGTCAGAAGCCAGCCGTTAGCGCAAATTATCATCTGGTGTAAGCAATTTGTATTCCACGATAGCATCTTCATTTGGAGCGGGTAGTTAATGTCGTTAGCCACCCGTTATGGCTTACAATCAAGTTAAGCTAGATATAACAACACGTACCCTTTACGTGCTTAGCGAAACAAGTAACTATGGCAGTAAACTAATGAGCGAAGAAACAATATAAATTTTTGAAATAAATAACCAGTGTTCCAAGATATAAAAATAAATAGGTTGGATAGTTCAACGGACTGCTCTTAATGCCTATCATATTAATGACGGTCCCAATATCGGAGTAATGTACTTGATTGATAATAAAAGGGTTCAAACGCACTACTTTAGGCAACGTGCAACGTTGAATATTAATTAATTGTACAGTTATGAAAAATTACATAATCTTTTACAAGTACCATCGAAATGTTATTGCTAGAAAAAGAAGAAATAAAGTCACTACTGCCGAAGCAAGCTTTGAAATCATTAAATTTATTTTAACGGCAGTATTATAGATAATATTGCCGTGAAGGGGCAGTAATCCCTTTTATCCTTCTGCTCTAAAGCCATCCTACAATCGACTTTCAAATGAAACGAATACAGTTCAAATTAGATTTAGAAATTAACATCCATTAAAAGTAAAGACCGAGCGCATTGAATGGCTGACCGCAAAAGGAATGTCTGAACCCAGTGATACCATGACTAATAAGTACTTTTTTTTTAATTAACCCGTAGTGTCCTACTGCTGGGCCAAAGTCGATCATGGGCTAGTTCCTTCGAAAAGAGTCGAGGTCGTCGCGCCACCGTCTCCAAGGACGACCTCGACGTCTTCGTCTGTCTAGAAACCCCCAGTCTGTAGCAATACTAGCCCATCTATCCGGGTGCATTCTGCTCACGTAACCTACCGAATCCCAGTTGACCCTGGCAGTCTTGACTCCCAAATACTCAAACTTAATTTCGATTGTTATCAGGATTAAAGTGATCAAAGTCAGTTATTGCTTCATTGGATAATAATATCGCCGTATGAACAGTCGACGACAAAATTACGATAAACAACGCGATAAGCGGTGTTGGAGAAAGAAAGGAGAAATTAATTACATATGAATAAGATTCAATCAAGACTTAGACAATAGAGACTGTGATTGGAATTTTAATTGTACAGGTGAAAACTGATTTATGATATGATAATATTATAGTGTCTGTTAATAATATTCTAATTTTATTAATAGGTACAATTGGATCGAAGCATCGGCGGTTCAGATTATCTTTGATAACATACTGATTCATGACATCCATTAGTAATTTTATCGGGAAATAGAAAGGAAAGAAACTCCGCTTAAAGAGTTAAATAAAAAATATTTCGTAGCCATGAATCTTAGCGGTGAAAACGTAACATAGTTCGCTAAGTAATCGATAAAATATACAAGACCTCGTTTACGAACACGCGATTACGTCTAAATTTATATATACGAATCAGCACGACCGATAAGCAACAATAAATAGTAAGGTGGACTGGTAACAACAATACCAAGGAATCAAATGGTGGAGCGAAATAATACTCTATGAAAGCTAATCGAATTCCTGTAGCGATCTTCCAAGGCGTCAAAGAAAATGTGACGGAGACTGTACGAACACTGTCACTAAAGGTTGTTGTGGTAGAAACACAGGACGGTGTGGGACGCGTAACGTTTTTGGAAAATGTTATTATTTGCCGGTGCGCTACGGGCGCGGAGTGAGGTCCGCTCACGTTGGGCTCCCGATGCGTACTGAAGTGAATCGACTGCGGCCACTAGTGTGGCGCACGCAGACTCACTCGATTAGCATTATCGAGTCGATAGAGATAGAAGAAATGTAGCGCGACAAGTGGAACTCGATTGACTTTTTCTATAACAATTTGCTTTATGAATCAGATAGGTGGCAACAAAGTGGTCCGCTCAAGTCAAACTATTGATTAAACATATATCTATAACTTTGCCATAATGATAGCAGAGCTAGAATCAACAAGTGAGAATTAGACCCTTTGCAATAGCGCTTGCGTTTGACATAAGATTGTAACAGGATCACTTTATTTTTAGTCATCGAGAAAAACATACATGGGAAGTAAGTACATTTAGTCGAATAACACTACAACTTATCTTTACTACTATTCGGCTTGATTTGTAAAAGCATTCGATTGATTCGAGATTCTCATTACTATACAGACTGAAAATATTAAAACAAACAATCGCTATTCGTGTCGTTTCACCACCCTAGTTTTCCAATCGCGTTAACCACCCCAACCCCTCTCTCACACACGTAGCTTGTGCAACTTTGTACACGCGCACACACAAGCGCAATGCAAGGGTGACCATGTGTCGTCATTTTTTAAGTAAATTGATAAAAGAGTTTAGTTAGGGGATGTTAGCGTCATCGATTTATGGGTAGAGCAGCCCGGCCTTTAAAATATTGATAGTATCACGAAGAAAGAGATAAAGTAACGAGTGATAGAGGAGTACAGAAGAAATGCTTTAACAGAAATATTTTCAAGGATGATAATAATATGGAAGGTTAATTATTTAACTGCTAAAATATGTATCGAACAGCGTTGCAATAACAATAAAGAAGGGTATTAAACGAGATTGCGATCTGATCAGGTAATTAGATTAGGCCCGCACCCCGCTCCCATCTTTATCCTTATTAGATTATTTTTTTCTTTGCAAGGGATATTTTTACGATACTTGCAATATTTTCCTTTTTACGGAGAAGATAATAATGTAAATGTTTAAATACTTTCAATTTCAATTAAATGGTGTGTTATGAAATGTACTTTCTGGTCGGATATCCAATAATGTTGCGGTCAGGTTATGGTTAAAGAACTATAGATAAGAAGAGACTTAACGCATATCACTAATGAAAACAACCAAAGTAGAAAATCAAAGGGTAACCCAATTCATACATACATTAATACGTAAACGAAGAGACCACACAGCGGGCCGGACGCACAGTATTGCATAACAAACATAATGGCCACGGCTGTAGTATTACTAATGTCCTTACAAACGCTAAAAAAGCTGATCCTATGATAAAAACCGATATTCTGCTTAAGCCTGATAAGCTAGACAATAAAGCGAGTAAGGTAAGACCCCCAGATGAAAAGGTTACATAAGCTTAGGACAAGGTCAAAGGAATCGATATGCCAGAGCCGCCAAAATGTCTGATGGGGTAAACACTTTGAAATGGCGATGGGGTTGCAGGTTTTTTTTAAGAAGTTATTTAATTTGTCTGTTTTTGACGGGTTGACAGGAATACGTTCTGTTTTTCCGAATTTGTACGCAGTGCAATAGAACAGGTTTTTTGCTCTTAGAAATACGAATATGAGAAAAGTTTTCTCTATTTTAAAGAGGGGTCTTACGCTGCCATCATAAGAGCAGATTATGAGAAGTTTTAACGAATACTCATGTCAGAGGAGCACCGGGATACCATCAAACCGGTGAGATGATTCTTGCATATAAAAACTTTGCACAACTTCCGCTTCATCTTGTTTCCGAGAAAAGTGCTAAAATTCGTAAAACCTCGAGAGAAATGCCAGTAGTTCAAGACTTCGAGATAAAATCGGGATTACGTAAGATTGCGGTACGTTTTTCTAATATAAACGGGACTAGTACTTACCGCATTATGACTATTGAAGCAATGAGGAAAACGGTTAAAATGGCTGCTGTAAACGCATAAATTTGTGATAGCTACACGATCATAATTAACAGTAACAGATACCATTTGGCGGTTATTAAGCAAACCGCTAAGAACTGCCATAAATTACAAAGTTGGGAACTTTGAATCTTTAAAACATTTTGAGGATTAATTGGAGCTCACTGTCCTATTTAGGGTTTTACTAAAATGTTACATAAAGTGTCCAAAAGGAAAACGGAATTGACAGACCTTGACCGAGTAGCTTAATAAATTGGCCCTGGGGTAAAGCCAAGACCTGATTATGCGAACGTAGTAGACAAATGATAGGGGGGGGGATTGGGACCAAAAAATAATGATACATGTGGTTTAGACAACAAATGACACAACAATGGTATACGTACAAGACAGTACCAAGATAATGAGAAATCACAGACTAGAATCTATGTCGATCATTAAGCCACTGAATAGTAAGTAATTCTTATTACAATGTTGGGGAAAATGGGCATCTAGCAGACCTGTGCCATTCTGGACTTAGCATTACCTTATATGTGGGCATTTTTATACATTGCACTTAACACTTCAACTTTGACTTGTTCGACAATATCAAGCTAGCTAGGAAAGTTTCAAACACAGTATGCACTACCCTTAGGAACGTGTATCCCGTAAGTTTACACCGGCGTAGTATAATAATAAGTTATCGAACATTATATCCTTCAGCCAGTTCGAAAACTGGGGGATTTGCTGCTGCAGTCTGAATATGGTAGATGTCTTGCAAGTTATTAAGGCTATTAAGGCACAGACAAGATTTACTGAAACTTTCAACGTTAACGCGTCATGGGCACCCCCTTTAGTTTACCGACACATAGTTTGCATGACTAGAGCCACGTTGCGATGGATATGTACCTACACGAAATTGGCTGCATAAAGTTTTCATACTATATTAACACGATATAGAACATGCGGTTGCCAACCACTTGGTTTCTGTTGTAAATGTTATTAGCTTTTTGCTATCTCTGTAGGTTGAATCTTAATTTCGTATACACTAAATATTTTACGGTTGACTTACGTCTCACTACGGAGCTATTAGCATTTCGCTTGAAACGTGAGTATTTCGAATCCGCATGTCCTTTAGCGTTTATTAGTTCACCAATGGTTTTGTTCACTAATTCCTTTACAAATGCTATATTATTAGTTTCCTTCCCACGTGAAGACAATTTAGACCAACTTTCACTGTTGAACGATCGATCCCGAAGAACGGTGATGCAAGAAAAACAAACTTACGTAAGAGAGGAACAAAGCATTTGGACGGGTCTTTGTTGGCCGGAAAACAATTCGTGAAAACTTTCAAGAGAACGGACTTTAATTTAATTTAAGATAGGTTTATAATTGATTATAAATCGCTTTGGTAACAATAAGGATGCCAAATATAGAGAAAACCATGAACTTTTGTGATATTCAATTATCAAGTGCCGATGTTTGAAACACTGAGTCGTTAGGTTGTAAAGTGAACAAATTACCACTATAATTTTTAATATTACATATATCAGCACTAAAATTGCCGATTATTGACTAAGGAGAGATCCAGTGAGAAGAAACAAGTATCTTCATACCTGATGCTTCCATTAAAAAATTACATGATTATGTAATTAAGCAGGGCATTCGCTCTGTAAGGGCATATTACACTGCCTACAATAAAGCACCATTACTAAATGGAATACAACTAGACGTGAATGTTATTAAAGAGGTTGGTAACACGAAACCGCATGGGAACCAAGACTGTAATACTGAAGGAAATTGCGTTACGAAGATCACAGTGAAGGGAACAGAGGGACATGTTTAATGCCAAGTTATAGAAAACTATTTTACACCATAATAATTATATTGATAAGCTCCGTATGACAGCTTTCTTAATGTCACTGTGTTCGTTGTAGATTTGAATATGGGTATGGATGGATGGATGGATGTTTTTTTAAGTCAAATCCTGCCAGTCAATTTTAATCCAAATTCGGTTGTTAGACAGAGTTGAAATGTTGCATGCCCGTCAAGTTCAGATGGCAATACAATACTATGGTGACAGCGAGCTGATCTGATAGAGACGATAATAGACAGCGGCACTTCTCAGTGACAACAATAGATCTCCATCTCCATCTACAATAGATGGAGTGTTTCAGGTCATTTTGGCCACCTTGCAGTAGTGAATACATATTTAATAAAGGCTTGTCAAATAAGTTGTCACGTTCGTTTAGACTTCAACCATTTCCCCGATGTCATAGCTAACCGGCCTCCCTCGTCCTGCCTAAGGGTAGCGACTTCTGACACTGTTACTCCATTAGACCCTTTTCAACTTTATATATATAAACGTATCTTTTGTGACTTTAGGGACCAGCATGGAGTGAACGGGACTGGGGTCAACCGATAAGTCATTTCTTAACCACTAACGTACAGATTAACGTGATGCTATAATAGAATTAAAAGCTGAAACCGTTACCACAGAACTCAGATTTTCAATAAGGCTACAGTACAGTTCTCGACGGCAGAAGAAGTGAGGCCTCGCGAAGTCCTAAGGATGCGTGTCCTGTACGAACCAGTAATAAAAAGTTGTCAAAAAAACTTTTTCATGTTGACTGTATTTATGGATGTCCTTGGAATTAATTTGTATTTATATAAAAAAAGGCTAGGTACAATTTGTGGATCGGGCTGGGAACAATATCACGAACCTATGGGAAGAACCAAATAAACTAGCCAAGAGCTGAAGAAACCGCAAGAGGTATATTAAAACCCGAAGCAAAAACAGTTTATTTACACTATGAAAAGATCTGAGTTCCACCTTCTGCACAATAACTGTATACTCGTAACTTCGTACTCTCCTCTCACTAATGAGTGGTGGTGGGCATGCGAAAGAAAATAAACTAGTTAACAGGGCAATACTTACTCGTAAACAAGACGTTCATGAACTACGGGTTCTCGATTACAGACTTTTTATTTGCTTTGAAAGCTGAAGACCTATAATAAACTTTAGGTGACGACAGCCGAGCGCCGCTATTAGTTTTTTGCTGACTAGTAACAAGGTACTATATTTAAATAGAGGAGCAATAAAGAAGCTCAGATCTGTCTGTTGTAAGGCTTGTAAGGTGAACGAACTGAGGCAGAGGCTTTCAGGATTCTAAGAAAGATATCGCAGGTACCAAAGTAAAGTAAAAAATACTTTATTGGAGGATGATATTTCAATGGCATTGGACCCGAAACCAATTTTTAAGCAATTGCCTTTAATTTCGCCGGTCATTTTTGCTGTCATAATTTTAAAACATGAATTCTTAGTGCAGACACATTAGGTTTTAGTTTTACGGTTATAGAAGCTAGAAAGAAGAAAATAAAAGCAAATTTTGATAAAGTGGTATGGTGACATTAGGAAATGATTTTAGCAATTAATCAAGAATTGAATTTTTAGTAGGATAGAACAGTGAATTACAAAAACAAAGAGTTACCTGGAATATCAGTATGGTAAAGTCTACTACTAACTAAGTTGACGGTAAATTATCAAGTACTAAGCTCGTGTACTTGTATCGTATATCGTGTAGTGAAATGGCTCATACCGCGAGCCCGCGAGAGTTATCGATCGAGCAAGCCGAGGATGCGGTGACTTGCGGTGACTCACGCAGCCTGAAGCGGTCATGGTCATTGTCTCAGCGTATTCCGATTATCCACTCGTTATTTATACAAACAGTTATGCTGCAGACTTCACGGCGGCACGAAGGCGCTAGCTTTACGAGCAGATTGAAGCACAAGATTCAGTTTTTTTTTTATTGGCCTGTGTGACGAAACGAGAAGTCCAGTCAAGTATGCCCAGTAATTTCGTGACGTTCAGACCTAACATAGACAATTCAAACTCAGAGAGTAAAGTTTTCGAGTAACTCAAAATCAGCCGGACGTACACGGCACTAATGAAAAGGAAGTCACGGTGCGTGATTGAGTAAAAACTGAATGAAGAGTAACTCAATTTCATAATTTGAAAGTCGGCTAGCTCAAATCTCTACAAGAGAGTACTTGCGGTTAGATAACGAAAATGCGTGACATGGCCATTGAACAGATAGAATAGAAAGATACATTAGAAGCAGGACTACAACAATCCAATAACACTTTATTGAAAAACCACACATACAATACTTTTACAACAGTATTCATCGTAATTACGGTACTTGGGAAAGCATTACAAAAACAGCATATAATAGGAAATTCAGTTTTGGATTTGTTGATCAGAGATCCACTGCTAACTGAGAATCGCTTAAAATTTTTATAGGCACGTTAACAAATAGTAAAATCTAAATTAGATTACTCTATTTTGGATTAACAGATCCTAGAGGAAATGATGGACGGTGATAAAACTTCTGACCGTGACTAATCACACATAGCAAACGAATAGCTCACAGCGCAATAAATGCAGCCAGCCAGACTTGACTAACGTTGCAATGCATTGCGAATGTGATACACCGGCGGGATCGTTGCTTTTGAAAACATTAGCTGTGGTAAATTGATACGATAGTGATACAAAACATTCGAAACACGACCTTATCGATTTGCCTAGATTCTAAATGGGGTAGACGCAATTAACAGATAAATGGCAAAAGCGGTTTTCTACTGAATAAAGGTCGAAGATAGATAACAATGACAGAAACTTTGATCTCGTGGATACGATAGATTACATGACTAGGAGAAAATAAGTTGATGTTTGTGTAAGATTAGATGAGCTTCTTCAGACAACATTGACTTTTAATGTTATACTTTCATAACTTAAATTCTATAAACTAAACTCAGATGCCCTAAAATTGGTAATCAACTGGTCATTGACCTACATAGAAATTTATTGTCGCAGACTCGAAGTCAACCGGCAAGTGAGGTTGAACAATAAATCACATTTTCGCTTTTGAAAGCATCAACAAATATTCTAATAACACAATCAAGATTCGAGAAAGCATTGAACTTCCACGTAGGTAACCGTGTCTAATAGAAAAATCAATCAAAATTGCTTTAGAAAGAACAATAAGCCTAATCCAGCTTACAGAATCGTCTTCTGAATTATTATGGTATTCTTTGAACATAATAACTTTATTGGAGGTAATGGCGAAATGAAAGAACCAAATCAAATGTACCAATAATTGTAGAGATCTTAAAAGCAATTTATTTTGATTTACTATTTCTTCGGAACTACGATTTAGTCGATATCTCTCGAGACATCAATGGACAATCCTGTCTGACGCCCACGAGCTTTTTATTGAGTTTCTATTTCACTTTCTACAGAAATTAACAAGAATTCTAATTAGTTTTTTTAACATATAAATCAGTTCATTGTGTTCATTAAATCGATCTGTTATCTCTTTCATGAACAAATCTTTGTTTACTCCTCGCTCTTCTTGTTTAGATGATTTTATGTAGAATTCAAAGATTAATGTTAACAATATTTTAAAATTCGTTTTGATTTCTTCTTTGAATTGAAAGTGTGATTTTCTAAAGAGAGATACTTATTTATTTATGGAAGTCTTCATTCCAGCTACAGATTCATAAATAAATAAATATCATGTATTTTTTGCGTACCTGTAAAGCTCTTTTTGTTACCCCGATGAGTCAGCATTGCATGAGGTTGCGGTGAAAAGGCCGCTCAAATCTAAGTTAAAGAACTGAACTCTAATGTTTATTTAGATGTATCAGATAGTGCATGATTCAGGCGTTATGTTTAAGTGAAATAATTGAATTAGAGACCCGTAGTGAAATTGTGCTAAGTTAAAACTGCCTTTCTATTTCATGAGTGGCAATTACTTTCCCTTTTAATATCATCTTTAAACATTCTTCGTTTCTTCATTCCGGTATCGAACAATCTTTGTTTTAGATTAATTGTTTGAGATTTGATTAATGTTGGAGAAACTAGTTCATTATATTCTGGAGAGATTGAAATCAATGCCAATATTATGATAGATCATAAATAGTGTTGGCCCTGGCGTAGTCCCTTGCGATACGCCAGACCTGTATTTCTATTTTTTACAGTTTCGTTAATACATTACAGTGTAAATACAAAACCAAGCAACGGTTAGCCCCAGTAAAGGCATATTTTTCTAAATTACAAACACAAATATGGATATAGCAAAGTTCAATCTACCGACGATACGGTTGGTTTCGATTGGATTTGTATATTGAAAATGAAACTAACAATACGTAATGCATGAAAATATCAAAATTCAGACTACTCCGTGGCATTGTTAAAAACCATAACGACAGTAAGCAGAAATCGTTTAATATTGCGACGAGAACAGCAGACCTAGACGCTATCTCGCGATCAAGGACGGACGGGTAACGTAAATAGCTTGGGAGGTATGCCGCATGCGACAAAATGGTATGCTGAGAACTCCACATATGGCGAGTTATGCCGTACTTGGTAACAATAACTTGGGATATAGATAGGTGGGAATTTTAAAAGGTACACCTGTATTTTAAAACGTGTTGGAATATCCTTAAAATAAGTTATGTATGGAAATATGGAGCTACAGCTGGATCCTGATTAGAAATGTAACAGGATCTTTGAAATGGCGTTCAATCAGATAGCGCCGGGAAGAGGAATGATTTTACAATACGGACGTGTACAACAGCACAACTGCAAAAAAAAGGTATCAACAATTTTGTAATTTTGATTTTTGATAGATTTTAAAGACCTCCTCTTGTAAGCTATTATCAACTTTTACAGCATGTTTAATCTATTCGTTCAAACAAAATATTCGTCAAATTCAGTCTCTCCTTCACTATGGGTGGTTGACTGGTAGAAAATGCTCTTAGCGTTAAATTCGCCATTTGTACTAGTTAGTTAATCTGTGCAATAAAGTATTAAATAAATAAATAAAAAAAATATTAAGCAAGATCCATCTCAGAAAAAATGCTGATAAAAAAGAACTCAAGCAGCGAGAAATAACTCACAAAGGCCTACGTCCGTTACTGAATTCAATGGTCGGTTAGATTGTCTGTCAACTATGCTTAAATTGGAGGCATGATGGCGTCTGAAAATGAACAAAAACGGCCATTGAGTCCAAACAAAGTTAATACAATAGACCGGAGAGTAGAAATAAACAAAAAATAACTCGCTCCACCCCATCGGTCGCAAATAGCATACAACCGGTCTAGCCTGTGCACTTTGTAATGCAATTTATTCTGTACTCTATATTTACCAGTGCTCTTTCGGGCTTTTTGGAGACAGTAAATAAAAGCCCAAAGAAGATCGGAGTTTGTATACCATTGTGGTGAGACAGTTGGCAAAGAGATGTCCAAAAAAACGTTGGCTTAGTTAGACGCTGTATGGAAAGATAAAATGTTTATTCAGTTGTAGAGAGCCTATTGTAGGAATTACGGTTCAGAACGCCGAATGTCGAACAATATCGTAGACGTTTACAATGGTGGTAACGGACTGGAAAATGGTCACATTGACGACGAGCTAGGAAGTTAGGAATGCTGCCTATAACATTTGAATATACAAAGATAGGTACTAAATACAAAGATGATGATACAAATAGGGAAGGTAAGTTCGGATAAAATTGGGACACCTCGGATCAAATAAATTCGGTAAGAAGATTAAAGTTTAATTGTATGATTATGGAATGATCGATTATGATAAGTTCTACTCCATTAATCAAGGCTTAGAAAGATCAAAAACTAAATTGTCTTTCGTATCCAGTAGACTTTATAACTTAAGCCAAATCTTTTGGAAAAATAATTTTAGTAAACAGCTTTAACCGATACAAAAGCGATTATTTTGCAATCAAAGCGAGTGACGAAAAAGGTAAAGGTGAGTCGTTCGTCGTGACTTGGCACCTTGACAATGACTGGGAAAAGCCATTATAATTAAAGTTCAGAATACGCCAGTTGTGAATCCATCCCTGACTCTCGGGGAACTGTGAATCAGCCTGAATCAGGTACAGTATTGACACCACAACACGATCTCCGTACAGTAAGGACATTTGCAAAGGTCGCAACGGCCTTTTAAAATGCTGTAGCATTTTCTACGGAAGTTCTCTCTCACACGATACCTATAGCTAGTAATAGCTAGTGAGAACTTACCGTACGCGTTGTGGATTCCATAGTTTTTTTTTAAAGACCAAATCTGTATGATATTATTGATCGTGGCCAAAATGTAGGGATGGGTAAGGCAGATTCAGCTGCACAGGGTTTAGAAGTTTGGTTAGGTTTTATTTTTTAAATCTTCCGTTCTACAAAACATCGGATCTCTGAAGTAATCAACATTTTAATCCAATGTATTTATATTTTTTTCCTAAATTTGTTATGCCTCGTATTTATAAGAACCTCCAGTGGATACTGGATACGAACCTCGCGGATATAGCAAGGTTTTTGTTACACCCTCTATGTATTGCCACAAAATACACATACCAGGTGACAATCAGTGTGTAACAGTGTCCATACTATTTGTGCATTATGTCACAGAAGAGGCGACAGTCGAGGCGTTCTCGCGGCGAGTTCACGGTCAAGCGAGCAACGACAAGCCGCCAAGGCAATTTCGTATCGCCAATGATTGAGGGCCACTTCCTCTATGTAGTCAGATGCCCTTTAGTGGTGAAATATAATCGTTTGGGAAATACTGTTCCGATGTTGATTAAAGCATTTCACATTTGTTTTTATTAGTAATAGTAAAAATCAACAAAATACTGTCTCTGGCATTTCACAGAAGGTAAACTAAATTAAAATAAATCAGAAGCCAAGATTTATGATAATAAATAAATATGGATAGTTTTTAACAATGTTATTGTAATTATTCTATTCTTTGTTATTTTGTTTTATTTGCATTTTATTTTATATATTTATTATTTTTCTTTCACATATCGGGTCCTAGCTGTTGTCAAGTGTGGTGTTGTCTGTCAGAGGTCCTAGGGCCTGACGAAGTCTGATACTAGGCCGGCACTACCTCAAAAAACAAACAACATTATCAATGCCCAATTGCAATTATTGGCAACAAAAATCGTCCCTGATACATTCAATGAAGAATAGTTTCTTGCCGGAGTAGAAAATACAGCAAAACAATAATATGAATGAGTCATGTCAAACATTGCAGTATTGTAGACGCTAGCTGTTACCAACCAGAACCAGAAAAATATTGGCACAAAGCCAAACACCAGTTTTACTGCGGCCTGACATGAGACAATATTTAGTTTTATGTGTATTTTGACACCGTTTAGGGAACTTCAATTGTTTATTATTGGTCGAAGTTTTTGTTTTCTTATGTGGGTAGCCCAGAAACAAAATGCAAGTGAAGGGAATACTTTTTGTGGTAATTTATTTTGTTTTTTCTTTGTACACTGTTTTTAATCCAGTCAGCAGTCAATAGCCTAGATTCTATGCTATTGACTGCCTATTGTTTAGGCCCTCAACAATGTCACGATTCAGTAGTGGTGGATGCTTTAACACTTGACTGCTGAGCCGATTTTCTTGTATAGCCACAGGCACGGATCTGCACACACCGTTGTGTTTTCCCATATAGGTAACACGTCAGTTTTCCCGTACTCACGGCAAGGAGAAACACCACAGTTGTATTTTCAGCAGTGAATGTGTTAAGATTATAAAAAGCCAAAATATTACCAGATAAGTAAATTAAGTTTTAGTAGGATTTAACATATCATGACAGAATTGAATTATGTTCAAGGCAATGTTATTCAAACATAAACCAGCTAAACATCTATGTAACGTCTCATAAAAAACACACCCTACATGACATCACCATCATATTAACCACAAACAACACAAGTTATCTTATTATGTCACCAACAATCACCATAGTTCTTAAACGATCCAACCAAAGGACCATACAAGCTCACGCTTACCCCTCTGCTAAAGCTGTATGATCGAACTGTTCATGTAACAGTAGTAAACTCTCCAACTCTAACAATTTCAATACGTTCACTGCTGCAGTGTTTTTTATAACTTGCAGCGAGTATGTGAAAACACAACTGTAGTGTTAGCAGTAAGGAAAAACACAACAGTGTATGCAGATTCATACCCGTGGCTAGACAAAAAATCAGCTCAGCAGTCAAAGTGTTAATCGGTCTTTGTTTTTAGCAATTACTAGTGTCAAGTGCCTTCATCATCACCCGCAATCCCTACCAAATCTGATAGATTTTTTGTTTGCAGAGCTAGATGCATGCCAGGTCCATAGAGTAAATATAAAATGTTCTCGCGGTAGAAAAGTTTCACATCTTGACATTGACTCAGAGGCCAGATGCAGTTGACCTAGCATTGACTGTTGTCACAGACACTCGGTCAGTCATTTTAATGGCTTAATTAATTATATTTTGGGAAGGTCTTTAAAACTCAAAATTAAAATCATTTATTGTAAATAGGCAAAAATATTGCACTTTTACAAGTCAAAAATTTAAATCTCTAATTAATACATAATAATAATTAATTATAGAATAGAAAAAGGAAACTCCATTAACTCTACCAGTGATTCGGAAATACGGTCAGAGAAGATAGCACCAAGAAACTCTACGGGGGGGACAGAAGTCATTAAGTTAGCATAAGAAATATACAGAAATAGTGCATAAGTGAATGGGTTTCTGTGGTAGGAGTAGAGCACGAGGGTTAGAGTCACTTGGAATGAACGTCACTAATTACTGACGGCACTGAGTACTGATCAGACCCGGCTGTTATCGATTGATAGCAGTTGTTGACTACATCAGCTCTTGGGCGGCTTGGCAAACTGACACTACCTCATTGACAAATAAGGTACAGATTACAGGTTACTATGTAATGCTAACGTCAAAATGCCTGCAGCAGTGGTGTGGCGCATACTCCACTCCAACAGTTACTTACTCAGTTATGCACTTACCCCTGAGCTCGTTATGCAAAGATATGATACGAGAATTGTATGGATGAATGATTTTCGTATGACCTTCCGTCAGAGGTATGCAGTTGGTTATTGCTTCAGTGCCGTTAGAGCGCAAGTTTTATGATTTTGTGCTGTAAATTTGGGCATTATTTACAATGTTTTGTGAGATATTTACAATAAATTGGCGTCAATGTTTTATGCATTCGGAATGAATGAAATGGAACTTTAATGTGCCTAGTTCAATAAGTTTTGAGAACTATTTTGTAGATTTTCGAGAGCATTTATTCATTGTATTCATGTTTCAGATGTAGTTATGTTATCCACCAAACAGGACCAGGTCCCCGTGGTGGATTAAGGCCTAATCCTCCCCACGAAAGCAAGGGGAGACCCATGCTCAGCAGTAGGCCGATATGGGTTGATGATGTTCAAAAGTAATTTATCATTCTAATATTGTAAAAGACATTTTCGTTCTATTTGCATCTAGGTAGCTTTTAAGTTTATGGTAGGTACCACCTGTAAAAATAAATGCTAATTAATGTTAATAACAATATTCATGTTTCTTCACAACCTACCCCAAGGGAAATTTGATTGATGATATACTTTCTGCAACTCTTAGTGCTAAGGAACTAGGTACCTACTCAAGTATAGTAGAAATAAATACTAGGATAATAAATTTAAACAATCTCTTCATAAATATTACCAATCTTATTGGGAAGAATTCCATATTTTGGAACAGCGACTTGGTTAAAATTAAACTTAAGCGGAGCATTTAATCGTTGTTCTTGCGAATTAGACCTTGTTAGATCGTAACTATTAGTCATCAGAAATGAATGGAAGGTAGATTCAACATCCAAAGACCCATGTAATTTTATATTGTTCGTCAAATAGCTTATCATCTCTATATATTTTAATAATAGGTACTTTCATAGACAGGCGTAATATAATAATCAGTCCAAAGTTGAGCACAATGACGCGCAGAAAAGGAAAAAAATATTTCGGAATCGGTCTACCAAGCGGAAAATGGCGTTAAAAATGTACGGTTATATTGATGTTTTCAGGGTATCGACTCCACAGAAATCATTGAAAA
Organism: Campaea margaritaria; assembly: GCA_912999815.1. Lineage (NCBI taxonomy): Eukaryota > Metazoa > Arthropoda > Insecta > Lepidoptera > Geometridae > Campaea > Campaea margaritaria. The sequence goes on along the minus strand of OU538802.1, from coordinate 10,150,967 downwards.
ATAGATTTGTATGGAAGCTATAGTACCTACAAATGAAAATACACAAGAAAAATGCAAATAAAAACGAAAAATCACTTACCTTTCTAAACAAATTGACAGCAACACAGCACTAGAAAATTCAATTTATTCAATGCTGCCAACTTGACTGACCGAGTTACCGATCGCACTGACTTTGACAGCACGAATTGGAAGACATAGCGAAGAAGCGAAGAAGAAAGATGATAAGCTGTGTTTGGTACTTCACTTCGTTCATTTGACTGCTCAGATAAAAAATATAACCCTTCTTTCTGTGCAATAATAGGCACATGTCACACAGTAGTGGCTTAAGGTGGGCAGACTTATTTTTCAAAACACGCCGAGTGGCTTTTCGTCTTTTGTGGAATAAACAACTAAATTCTTGAACAAAAATTTGAAGACTGGCAACATTTTAATATTTGTTGCTTTGTTCACTACGTTTTTTTGAATAGTTTGTTTTTCAATTAAATGTTAATGTCAAAAAAACAGTGACATAATGAAATGCCATCAAGTTCATTCGTCTTCTTCATTCACATAAATTCTAAAAACAGTTTTTTGTTCGGCAACGAGTGTGTGGTTTGTGAGTTTCGCGTGATTTTATGTAATTTTACCAAGGTTGTTATCGACACTATCTTAGAACGAAAAGTACTTAACAGCTTTATGGGAATATGTGGTCCACTAACTACCGTGTGTTGTCTTGTGGTAACTGAATTAACAGGCCTGCATGAAATCCGATCTATCGATGAATACGGCGTATTCACTCCGTGATGGCTAGTATCGGTGTAGGGGTGGTAATTCTCTCCCACGTCTGGTTTGCGGCGTTTGTGCTGGTCTGGCTAAGCATTCGCACAGGCCTTGCTCTTGGACAAGCCGCTATTTTTGGCTCCGTAGTTTTCACTATCATCCTTTATATGTTGCCAAAAATCGAGGTGGACTTGGAGTTCGGTGATATTTTGTATGATAAATTCTACTCAGCGCGACATTTTTCCATCGGCGTGATATTTTTGGGCAACATAGTCGGTGCTGCGTATTATAATTTTTTGTACACAGCACACGAGCCTATTCGAACAAGCAAAATTCGAAGATTTGGTAGTTAAATAAACGTCGGGTAAGTATAAATAAGTTTGCTGTTGCCTTGTGTATCAGTAGCAATTTAGCAGAGCTAGTATGCACATTAATTTTACCGAGCACCCCCCTGTCATTATTATTAGTACCTATATAACTTAAAAATTCGACAACAAGCTGTAGCCCGTATGGAAACACGGCATATATATATGGTTGACATTCCTTGGACCAGCACAAAGCGATTTGCTTCCACCTTTATAATCCGAAACAGCGAAGGAATGGAACACCTTACCAGCATCTTTGTTTGCTGAAAACTATAATCTGGAAGTCTTCAAGTCAATAGTGAATAGGTATCTTCTTTCAAGCATGCTTTACTGTTGTCCACATCGACAACTGCCAGCAGATAAGAATGCTGTCAAAAGCTTGCCTTTTACGGGAAGGCATAGCGCTTACCATCGGGTGAATGTCTTACTTATCTTGTTACTCAGTCAAATGAAAACAAAAAAATTATGCAATAAAAAAAAAGCTATGCTTTGTATCTAGAATGGGTCTTTTGGTGAGAGAGTATTGAGTTCTAAGAAAAAGACAGACAATTATAAATCTTAATTTTAATAATTTTGCATGATATTAGCATGATTAAAATTGCCCTTGATTGATCAGTAAAAGCTTTTATTTATCTGACTGCTAGTTTGTTTAGTAATAATCTAGCAAGTCTATTTTCACCCGGTCTCCATTTTTAAATTGAGTTGTAATTGCATGCCTGTCAAGTTTCGATGACAATGCAATATTATGGTGGCTGTGGGCTGATTTGCTGATGGAGACAGAAGGTAGACAATGGAACTCCTCAGTGACTAGCAGCAGACTGATAGTGCTTCGACTCATGTTGCGGAGCTTGCAATACCAGTATTTAATTCTAATGCATGCACATAGTCATGTGTGTGTGTATGTTGTGTATGTGATAATTTTATTGAACTACACTGTAAACCCTGATTGCATCTTTCATTGTAATGTAAAACTTATTTTATTAACACCTTCAGTGCTCAAAACACAACTGTTGAGTTTGTTGTTCGGGAAAACACTATGGAGTGTGCAGAGCCGTACCCGTGGCTAGACAAGCAAATTGGCTCAGCAGTGAACATGTTAACGAAAAAAATAATTGTTATAAAGAGTTTCCACTAGTTATTTTAATATACAGTATTGTAACTGTCTTTGTTCACAGTATTTTTGTCTCTGCTTGATCGAAGTTGAAAAATGAATGAAAAATTAATAAATGAAATATAAAAGCTTCTACATTTTATGTCCATGTCATCATAAATACCCGATAATGTCTTTATTGTGTGCTTTGGTGATGTTAATAATTTGTATACCTCAAAAGAGCTTTATCATTAAAATAATGCAGATAAAAACATATTGGTAATCATGGGGAATGGGATAATTATCATGTGTAATATTGGAAACTCGAAACAAAACTAATATGTAGGATGCTTGGTCACAGATCCAGCTGGACTACAATCATAAACCTACTGTATCTGTAAATAACACAATTAACACCTTCAGTGCTGAAAACACAACTGTCAACAACAACTGTTGTGTTTGTTGTATGAGAAAACACTATGGAGTGTGCAGAGCCGCACCCGTGGCTAGACACGAAAATCGGCTCAGCAGTCAAAGTGTTAAGAGACTAGCCGCACCCCCTGGTTTCACCCGCATTGAGTGTTATCCCATGGTCACCAATTTTCACAATGTAAAATATATCCTATATGTTAATTCACATAACAAACTATATGTGAGCCAAATTTTGTCCAAATCTGGTCCTGGAATGGAACATAGGACACTTTTTACTCCATAAAAATTAACAATTTCTGTGGGATAATAGTTTAGCCGCGTGAAACCGCGGGGCGCAGCTAGTGATACATATCCCGTTTCGAATTATAATGCTAATGTGAGTTACCATGTTAAATTAAAGCCTAATTAGATTAATGTATTCTTTATTCCAGCAGCTATGTCGAACGCTATATGCCTGACCTTCCGGTCACCCATCAGGAATCTGGCCAGGTTCCGAAGAGCCAAGGCCATATCCACATCTATAGTGCGCAATGAAACCATACTAGTCAAGAATAATGATGAATTTGTTAATAAGGTGAGTTGGATGACACTTTATTTCTCTCCCACTGTTTCTCTTTCTCCCATGGCTAGACAAGCAAATCGGCTCAGCAGTGAAAGTGTTAACTCAACATAAACACTACCTTTTATGCTGTTCGTTATCCACTGCAATATAAAATGTGACATTGAGACTGATTAAGGACATACAGAGTACAGCCCGGGCTCAAAACTAAATAATTCAAACATCATACGTACGCTATATGAGTAACAATCTGATAATAGAGTTTGCATGTCATGAAACAAATCGCGAAACTAGCTTTAACTGTCTGTTACACATGTACGCTAGGGTATATTTAACTTTGAAACCTTGAGTCATGATAATCTCTAAATGCGTAAATGACGAATTTTCATAGTGTTCATAATCCTACTTCCTACTGTAATATTATAAATTACTTGCTGACCCGGCAAACGTTGTTTTGCACTATAAATAATTTAAAAAAAAATTGGGGTTGGTGATAAAAAGGTAAAAATTATGTCGCATTAAAACATACATACAACCCTAAAGGTTGTATGTATTTTTTAATGCGACATAATAAACAAAATAAAGAAATTAAAAAATTGTCTAAAAATTAAAGAAAAATGTTAAGGGTGGACAACCCTTATCACTAAGGGGTATGAAAAATAGATGTTGGCCGATTCTCAGACCTACTCAATATGCTCACAAAATTTCATGAGAATCGGTCAAGCCGTTTCGGAGGAGTACGGGAACGAACATTGTGACACGAGAATTTTATATATAAGATAAATTATAATTTTTTTTCCCTCACCTACTCGATATAATATATCCTTTTCTATGTTTATCTGTTTTATATTGTATTTATTAGTCTATTATAACGTTATATATTCAGTTGTATTATAATAAAATACTCTATCACTATCTTTAAATATACTTTTCTCTGTTCTCTCGTTTTGCCACACCACCACTATTTCAGTTACACCTCCAGGATGACTGGTAGAAAATGCTACTTAGCATTAAGTACTCCTTGTACTCCATTTGTGTGCTAAAGAATAAATAAATAAATAAATGTGAAAGTTTCTGAGGATGGAAGGATAGATGGATGCTTGTTACTCATTCACGCAAAAACGGCTTAAGGGATTTGGGTGAAATTTGGTACTCAAATAGTTTATTACCATGATTAACATTTAGAATACTTTTTATCTCGTAAAAATTAACCTTTTTGCGGTATAATACTTAACGCAAGTGCGCGGGCACAGTTAGTATAGTAGAAGTCTACAGACATTTGTCTAGACTAGACTAGTATTGCGGCAAAATAAAGAATAGGACAGGGGGTATACCATGAAATCTTATAGCGATTCAATTGAAGACCTAAACTGGATCCAATTTAGATTGAAAATGGCAGCAACATAAAAAATAAGATGTCACGGTACGATTATTCGACGCGGTTCAGTTTAGGTCTTCAATTGAATCGCTATAAGAGATCATGGTATGCCTCCAGGTATTATTAACAAATCACCGTTCTGTATAGTACCTACTTCATCAATCAACTCGCTACGCCCTCACCCCTGGAGATTTAGAGGTGTGATTCGGTTTCTAATTCGTGATTGTATGGTGTTATTTATTGCTGGCGTTGCGACCTCGCTTGTATTCCCTAAGGAGCCACGGTGTTCAGGATAAAATGTTACTTTTTGTTATTCAAATTATATGTTTCTTTTATCCAAAATGTCAAATCCACAACTGTAATGGCGTTGGTACTTTTGATGCAGGAAAGAAATTGTAAAGAGATATTCCTATGGAGAAGTAACTGTCTGTTTCGATGTCTGTTTGCTCCCCTATTCTAGACTAATCGGCTGAACTCATTGTGATGTCATTTGGTATAGAGATAGATTGAACCTTAAGGAAGGCATAGGTTTTTTGCTATCGCCACAAATTGTAGTCCAAGCGAACGAAATCGCGGACAAAGCTAGTATTATACAATTTATACAACAATCTCCAAAAAAATTAAGTAAGATGAGATCCATGCTCAGCAGTGGGTGGATATGACTTCTCTCAGAGAGAGGGTGAGAGAGAACACCATATGTCCTGTTTCTCTGTCTTCCAGTATTGGTTGGTTGGTAACGGGTTAACTAACCCAATGATCTCTCATCTTCCCCAGGTAATGAATAACGACAAGCCAGTGATAGTGAACTTCCACGCTGACTGGTGCGAGCCGTGCAAGATCCTCACGCCCAAGCTGAAGGAGCTCATCGAGCCGCTGGACAACCTCGACCTGGCCGTGGTGGATGTTGAGGACAACGCAGACCTGGTGCACACTTTTGAGGTTGGTACCACAACACCACCACAAGATTATGAATTTGGTTTATTGTTGAAGGGTCGATTCTCGCGCAGGGTAAATATTTATTTGTTTGTTTGGATTTGAGGGACCATTGCACTGTATAAAATAATATAGTTATATATACAAAAAGGACACTGCACCCTGCGCAATCCGCGTCTCCGCACCTCTACTCGCATTCGCCGGGACAATCAAAACTGAACGCTCAAATGTAATGCCCGCTACACACCTTCAGTTTAAACTGAGATTTAGCTGTACAGATAAATCGTTAGAACTCAAATCATTTATTGCAATTTGGCAACAATAATGCACTTTTACATGTCAAACACTTAAGTCTCATATACATAGAGAAAACTAAAAAATAAGTCAAATATGATCTACTAAACTAATGATTAACTGATTATGGTTTGAGTTTGAAAAAGGACATTTCAAGTGGTGACTCGTGCCTGAATCTCGCACAGGAAAAGGGAACTCCATTAGCTCTACTAGTGCTTCGGAAATACGCCGTGTGCTAGGTCTAGTACAAAGTTTAATCTACATAAGTTACAGTTCAATCGCACAGTTAAAACTAAAGGTGTGTCTGTCTGGGCTTAATGACCCAGCAGTTTGTATGAATCTTCTTACTAACGGGTAGTCTTTTGTTTTTGTCGCGTAGTATGTTTGTTAAGCGGTGGTAGCCTAGTGGGAGAACGTCTGCCTTCCAAGCAGAAGGTCGTGAGTTCAAATCCCAGTGCAGTCACGTACCAATGTGTTTCTTGTAAAACACACTCGCTTTTCGGTGAAGGAAAACATCGTGAGGAAACCCACATACCTACCCGAGAATTATTTCGGAGGTAGGTATGTGATCCACCAATCCGGATCTGGCCCCCGTGGTGGATTATGGCCTAACCCTCCTCACGAAAGTGAGGGGAGACCCGTGCCCACCTGTGGGACGTTATGGGTTGTTGATGAATGAATGTTTGTTAAAAACACATGTATATAATATGGCGCGTGTACAAAAGTCATAAATAATGTATGAGTAATCTAATCGGATCATTTGTATGGAGTGGCTGGGAAGTGACCATTGTCATCGTAGTTCCTGACTCCTAGATGCAGGGTATCCTAGTGAGAGGTCAGGATCTATATATGAAATCGTGACGCGTTATTAATTTACTATTTCAGGTAAAAGCTGTTCCAGCAGTGATAGCCATAAAGAACGGGCTGGTCATAGACAAATTCATCGGGCTCGTGGACGCGGATATGATCACAGGACTCATAGACAAGATGTCGGGCAAGAAGAAGGCGGGAACGTAACTGTAGAGCAACTATTGATATGTTTGTCTATGATAATTAATTTCGAGTGAGCTGTTGGCATTTATAGGTTGTAGGTTGTTTTAGGTTGTTTTTCTGCGGATGATGTTCCATTTTGCTGTGAAATAGGTTGTTTTTTGATTGAAACATGATGGTGACACTGGTGACATGATCAGCCAGGTAGATTGATGATGGAGTCTAAATTCCAACCAAGGTCCAAGCTAGTGTCCGGCACAAGGGGGGACGTTATAGGAATTAGGATTCGATTTATCAAAAGGTGATACACGTGAAGCGTTTGAAAAGCAGCAAGAACCTATACACAAGCTTACCATCTCGCGAACGCCCTGCTCGAAGGTCAAACTTTAATTTCAGTTGAAAACTTTGCTTGTTTTATTTATGGGAAATAATATAACCTTGGTCACAAGGTAAATGCTAAAAACATATAATGTGCACACAGTGACGTCTTTTTCTACATGCTACGATCCTAACACACCCCTTTCGCTTCTTCCACTTATGTATTAGAGTAATTTTACAAAGTTGAACATATCCAAGAATGTAATGCCAACCTCTCACTCCTTGTAAATAAGCGTAAAGTAGGTACTAGATGTTATTATGAATTGTATATTTTAGTAGAAATCATATTATATGTTTGTTAAACCGTTGTTTTTAGGTCTAATTTTTTTTTGATAAAGTGCTTAGGCAGGTTCACCCACCAATCTCCCCACCATATAAGTACATTTGCCCCAACTGGCTGTCCCTATCAACTATTCACTTATAACGGGTTCGTACGTCACTTAGTACTGCGCAGTACAATATTGTGAAATTTTACTAAACGTCGCATAACTTTTTATGTAGAAGGGAACATTTTAGTAGTGTTCGCTTTCTGTTTTTAGTCCGATTTTTGATACATAGCCTTAGTCTAAAATGTCAAAAATTCGAATTCCATAATATATATGCTCATTTTTTTTCGCGGCAAGAACGTGCTATCTCCGCAACGTGTTGAGCGTGAGATAACACGATCTTGTTGCAAACGAGCGATATATTAACTTGTCACTGTTAAGCCGCGTCTGCATTGAAGTTTGTTGACTAACACAACAACTTGTGCTGTGTATGTATTTGTCCCAAAAATAGTACATTTTCTGAATACTTTTTTATCTAACTTTGTTTCTTGATCTTATCTTGTTTACTATCTTTTTATGGGGTTATTATTTATTTCATACTTAAAGTATATTTGATATCAGCGCTGGATTATAATAGAATATATCCTATATAACTACCACTGGAAAATGCTTATAAACATTACTGTTTTCCGGTTTGAGGGTAAATTTCCAGCGAAATTACGAGCCGATGTCTCAGGGTGACGAGAGCAATGCAGTGCCGCGCAGGATTATGCATTGCAAAGTTCTGGTTGGCACTGTAACTGTTATGGGCAGGCGTAGCGCTTACCATCAGGTGAACGACTTGCTCGTCTCGTCACTCAGACAAATAAAAAAATAGCCTACTTTTTCCGAGCCGACTTCATTATGCACTTAACACTAAACGTAATATGGACGCGGTTTAACGACAATAAAAAAATAGATGAAATTTAACGAATAAAATAATAGGTTTATAATTGAAAATCTAGACTTAATGAGCTATCTTTCTGACTGAATCTAAGCTTGACCATTATGGTAAGTCGTGGCCCCAATTATATCAACAACATTTGTCGTAGTGCGGCCATCGTGGTCGATCATGGCCTATACCTTCTATAAGACAGGAAAAGGTCATAGTCCTACCTGTGAGGACTCAGTACGCTGGGGACTTCCTAGGGCAGCTACACAATTAGGTGAATATACTATTAGAGAATTATCTAATATAGTTAGAAGTAAAAAGCATATTAGATTGTATTATTTAATTTGTTAATATTGCAAAAAAATAAATTTTCAGAATAAATTATGCTTGGAATGACACCTAACTTAAAGATGGTAATGAAATTGTCGAATTATACGTCATTGAATTGTTTTGGATTATAAAAACTAAACCATAGACCTTAATTATCGACCTTTTAATATGTCGGAATTCTCATGGAAAAAAATATGAAACATAGATGCTGGCTTTATAAAAGCAAATTGAAGAAACGCTGGAAATTCTCTACTAGTATTTTTTAACATTAGACTTATCTATGCTTGTCAATTCAAATGATTGTAAATCGGTATATCACAATCAACCTGTTTCACTTCACTAGTCTGCGAATCTTGCCTTTTCTAATACATTAGAAACTTAGTAAATAATAATTATAATGGCATATCGAGCTTCTATGTGTTGTGTAAAGCATTAGATATAGGTGCTTGACGTAATCCATCCCCATGTATACCCCTAAACGATATCGCTTGTAAACGTTCATTGTAAAATATCTACAGTGTTTATAATGTCGAGTTTTGTAACAGGGTGTCAAATACTGTGTACATCGTGTAAAGGTGTTTATTTAAGGCAGATATTACACGTTCAATCAATGAAGTATCGTGTACGGTCAAACATGCCTTGGCAGTATTGTTGGCGTGTTGCGTTGTTTCGGATTTCGGATTTTTGGAATATATTTCAGAACATTTTACGTTCGACTTGGAATCTTTACACGCAGATGAAAGTTTGAACGTGTACCATCAGTCGTAACGTTATCGTCTCAATAAGTATCACATATTGGGTGAGATGTAAGCACAATGTTTTTGAAAAGGACGACCATTCCCCGTCGCCGCTGCTAGTCAAACTGCGCCCGCTTTGATAAGAACTAATAATTTTCGTCGAGCTTACTGAAACGTCTCGACAGGTCTCGTAATCTGTTTTGGGCGGGCATAAGGTGCGGTGCGAAGAATGCGGGGGGCGAGGAATGACTTCTTTTTTACCGACTTCAAAAAATTATGAGGTTTGATTTCGGAGGTGAGATTTCGGTTAATTTTTTTTATATATTTGTTACCTCAGAGCTTCGTCATTTATCAACCGTTTTTTGTTTTGTTTGAAAGGTTATACTTTCAGATTTGTCCCATAGAAATTTCTTCAAAATCGGTTAAGTAATTTGGTTTTTATTAGTTTACTCAATTGAAGTCGGTTTTTAGTTAACATAATTATAGAAAATCACTATTCTATGCCGAGGGAACAAATTGGGGTATATCCGCATGTCTAGGCATTAAATGCTACCCACCTCGACTCTGTATCTAGTTATCTGCCATTTGATAGTTAATTTTGCCATAAATAATCTGTCATCTTCTGTAATTGTCATCTTCGTAGATATAATTTTAGACGCTAACCACTATGTACAGTCCAATGATGAAGTGCATTACCATTTTACGACAGAAGACAAAATCTTAATTTTTACGTGGCTTTGGCCATGATTCAGTAACTACTTACTTGGTCAGTTATATGCAGATTGCCATCGCTTAAGTTTAGTTGTATACTGCAATAAAAAAAACCTCATATTTGTAGAAGTTCGTGAAGCATAACGCTAATGCTCCAGCTATTAGAGGGATTTATTTATCTTTAGGGAATCTATTTATCCAAAAATCTCGCTCGATGTTGCTTGAATTTGACTAGGGGGATTTCCGGGAATAAATCCGGAAATCCCTCTTGAGGGGGGCGGGTTAGGAGGGTTTCTGGAATAATCTCTTAACACGTTCACTGCTGGAAACAACTGGCGTTTTTCATAACTTGCCGCGAGTGCGGGAAAACACAACTGTGGTGTTAGCTGTGTGGGAAAACACTACGGTGTGTGCAGAGCCGCACCGTTGGCTAGGCAAGAAAATCGACTCAGCAGTCAAAAGCTAAGCATACACGCACAGATGTGTCCGTCCGATCTGCCTGACAGATGTGCCTGGCAGGCAGATCAGCCGGGCAAATCTGTGCGTGTATGGCTTAGCAAATGTGTTAAGACGGCTCGAGAAATAGATCAGAAACCGCCACTACCTCATTCGACAAATATTCCTACAGAATAATAAAATATGCACTTTTCATTGACACTACATCAGTGCTGTGGATAGAGAGCTTAGTTTAGAATTTGGACCACTATCGGGTCCAGTTTACCTAGGTCCGACATTTGGCGCCACGTGTTTGTCTTTAGACAATATAGTTCAAATATTTGTAGACAATTGTAGCCCCTTAGTTTAATTAGAAAAATGTGTTAAGGGCCTTTTCTCGTGCAATGTGGCAAAATAGATATTTTACTTTAAACTATTTTATACGCCATATTGAATTATACGAATCTCGTTTTCAATCGACTTGTTTTGCCATTTATGTTGAATTCGATATAATGTCTATTGTATGAGAATCGCGCCCCGGGGCTGACATCGAAGCTGATGTTGTGCTTATGGAGTTTTAATCTATTTTTTTTTGATATTCATGATAATTGAAGTAATTGTGTAACCTAAGTTGTTCTGACAATCGATGAAATGATAGATCAATTCAAATTATAGTGCTTGCAATACAAATGTACAATATAATTTACGAAAGTGTAGAAATTCTGATTATAAATCACACGATAATGGTGAAACGACACTGATTTAAATGGATTTGATTATTTTATAAATACTAAATGTTGATTGGTAGAAATGTATTTGGACTTTTTTTTATAGAAATGAAATAAATTATATTTTCTCGAATAAATACTTTTATTTCATAAACATTCTCTCAAGCAATACCATCGGTTTGAACCTTATCGTCGCGTATTGACTAGGGGACATGTCCCGAAAGACGAGCGCGATGTTGCCCGACTCCACATGTATTGTGTAACATGTTCACTGCTGAAAACACAACAATTGTGTTTTTCATAACTTGCCGCGAGTACGGGAAAACACAACTGGTGTGTTAGCGGTACGGGAAAACAACGGTGTGTGCAGATCCGTGACTAGACAAGAAAAGCTGCTCAGCAGTCAAAGTGTTAAACTGTACGGGGTCAAAAGCTCGTGCGATTTTCGACGACTCAGAACTTTCTTTGGGGACATTTTTGGCCCCTAGTAAACGCGGCTATTCGGTTCTTTACGACTAGTTCTGTTCGTACACTTGGATCAGTAGTGAAAAGTATGTCCACGCGGTGCTCATTATCTGTAAAAGGAGTCAGTTGATAAAAAAGTTATTGTGTTATCGCCCTAGGACTATTCTTATCTCTACAACATTAATTTAATTCTTGAAGTTTCTGAACAAAACTTGTAATATCTAAATTCGTACAACTCAAAACTAGCGAATTTTAATGTCATTGTAGTCTAGATAACAGGATAGGTAGGTAGTGGGAGAGTATCGAGCCGAGCAAGTCGTCCACCTGACGGTAAGCGCCACGCCTACCAATGAAAGTTGATGCCACCCAGGTTATATGTGCCATAATTACTGAACTAAAGTTTATTTATCAAAATACTGAAGTACTGAAGTTTGCTATAACTCAAAGTGATTTATTTTACTACATTTTCGATACGAATTCCAACCTTATTTGTACCTCTGTACGAACTGGGTCATATGGAAAGATTGTACGAAATGAGACGTCATCATCATCGTCATCAACCTACATCGTCCCACTGCTGGGCACGGGTCTCCTCTCACTTTCGTGAGGAGGTTTAGGCCATAATCCACCACGCCCGAAAACGAAACGAGGGGGACGGAGGGAAATGAGACGTACGTTTTGTAAATTATGTAACTTTAAGGGATACACATTCTACTTACCTTGGAAAACGATCTAAGGGTCATGTCAGAAAACCCCAATGCAGATAAATAGCTCGTCCGTTGAGATCTGTAACATTAAAACGCTGTTAGAAATGCCCCATCCTCTCTTATCACTTTAATTTCCCTTAACTTGCTGGGAAGTGAAGAGAAATACAGATACACAATAAATAGCAACAGTAATGCTAAAACGGAACACTGGTGATCTCATCAAGGGCCACCGTACGACCAAGACCACAAGTACGACCAAGGGCCACCGTTACATGGTGGGCATTCCATCTGTACGCACGAAGCGGTATGCCTCCACATTTATACGTACCGCAAAGAAGTGGAACTCCTGGCCTGAGTCTGAGTTTTCCGATAGTTACAACCTGGGAGTCTTCTAGTTGCGAGTGAATAGGTTACTTCTAGGTAAGCGTACACCATCGTAGACCGCATTGTCACTTAACATCAGGTGAGAAAATGGTCAGACGCGAAACTATTTATCAATAAAAATATATATATATGAACCACGGAATCCACGGCAAAATTTAGAGTTGGGTATACCTACATATTACCAAGACCGAGCCGTTTTGCTTGTCTAGCCACGGGTGCGGCTCTGCACGCACCATAGTGTTTTCCCATACAACAAACACAACAGTTGTGTATTGCCGTACTCGTGGCAAGTTACGAAAAACACGACAGTTGTGTTTTCAGCAGTGAACGTGTTAATACTATACCTGATGATGATGGTTACAATAAGTTTCTTCACTTTCTTATCACTCTCATACCACAAGCTTTGATACGCAGCGTCAGCGACTTTTGAACTCTGTAAAAAGTCCATTGGGTAATCATCAGGTTCTTGTCCGCGGTGTAGAGAGGCTACGATATGAATTATAACAATAATAACGTGCCACAATCACATACATGGATACTGACCCCTCACTAGGATTCCCTGTATCTAGGGAATCAGGAAAATGGGATTATAGTGACGAATGGCAACGTCTCGGTCTCATTCTAGTGCATATCGACGCTAGAAAGCGTAAACGCTGTAAACACCCTTTGACCGTAAACGCCCTTTGACCGACCCGAAAATACTTTTTTTACATATTTGGAAACAAATGCTGTAACCCACATTTCAACGTCCCCTAGGAACTTTAGGATATAACCAAGGTAGCAGTATTATAGCTTTGTATGAAACACACCAAATATCCAAAATTTACGTTTTTAGGTCGAGTAGATATTGAGTTATGATTTTTTTTCAACAAAAAAAAATGTTTTTTGGCTCTGGTGTTCACCAATTTTGCGTTTCAAGGTTACAGCGTTTACGCTTTCTAGCGTCGATATGTAAACAATGACACGTGAGGACGGCCCCCACAAGGTGGACCGACGACGACCTGGTGCGAGTCGCGGGGAGCCGCTGGATGCAATCAGCTAGCGGCCGCTCGTGGCGTTGTATTGGAGATGCCTATGTTCAGCAGTGGACGTCTTCCGGCTGATGATAAGTAAACAATTCCCCAGGTAGCACGACCGCCGTTGCAATGGCATTTTCGCAGATTTTTTAAATTCTATAGAGTAACGAGATCTGCATCTCGTTCACTTGATGGTAACCGCCTGGTACTAAGATTCAACTATTGATAGTATCAAGAAAATGTTACCGAAAATGTTTTATAATTTAAAGGAATATTTTGAGGAGGTGTAGCTATAAAATATTGTAATGATAAGCATAGTTATACCTATTAGATAATAAGCCAATCTAATGTTTACTTTAATAATATTGCAGCAATATTGTACGCCCGAAATGGGAAAACTGTTGATACCTAATTGAAATCTATATATATAAAAATGTTATGTTGGTTTGTGTACGCTTCAAAAACTCAAAAAGTTCTGCACCGATCGAGCTGAAATTTTAGCATGATATATAATCCGCATCAAGGATTGTTTTTATCTATTTTTTTCATCAGTGACATATCAGCGAATGTGCGAATGTGCCACAGCGAAGCGTGGCAGGGTACAGCTAGTTACTTATAAGACCTTTGTACACAGTTATTACAGTAAAATATAGTCTATTCTATTCTATTCTACAGAAAAAAAAATGAATTGTTAAGTTTTCCTGTAGAAATCCTTACCGTGTCACATAAGAGTTGGCCAGCCAGAGCTAGGAGGAAGATCGTAATTATAGCATTCCAGACCGTCAGCAAGTTAGCTACGGTTTCTGCTAGACCACCAAACACCTGGAATTGTGAGCCAAGGTTAAGCCGTTGCGTCGTAAAAACCCACTCTCCAAAATTACCTAGATTACATAAGTAAATAGACAGCTGGGTTGAAATGTTGATGATTATATTGAATGAAGAATGGTGAACTTCCATAGTACTTACCTACACCCTCATATTGTTTCAGAATTAAGCGTTTAGAAAATACCCACAAAAGTTACATACCATAGTCAAAAAGCCAAAGAAACAAATTACAACAGCTGAGAACGCGACGTGGATAAAAATAACTAAACCGAAGATATGGTTCAGTTGTTGCGCTATTCTGAAACATAAAATACTAAATTAGTCTAAAATTTGTAACTAGTAATATAAAGCGTCTCTAAACAATAAATTCAATGCTGGTAAATGAAGTAAGTATAATTTTATCATTTACGGCCCTAGAAACGCTCTTATAACGAAAACTAAAGAACGCTATGAAAGTTCTACGCAGTACAAAATTGTAGTGCGCAGAACTGAAATGACGTTCTTAACTTATAAACGCCTCTTAGTTTATAAGTAAGACCCTTATATTCTTTTACGGAATTATAATCCTTCGCTATCTAGGTTAAATTCATGTTTTTTAATATAATGTAGGTAGGTAGTACTATCAGGTCAAAAACTTGGTGTCTACACGAAAGGTTAACCTAATAAAAAACTACTGTAGCTACTAATTATCACGAAACTAATTCGTACCGACCCGGAGTTCTACCTTTCCCAATAAAACAACAATCATCCAAATCTGCAGCTTAATTCCAGCATCAGCGTTCGTACCTTAGAAGTTTCTGATGATCTCCCACAATCCTCAATATTCTTCCATAACTCTCAGGATCTGACACACTCAGGTTCTCTTTTACTTTCCCCTGATCCTCGCAAGTCTTGACTGCATTAGCGAGGTCAACTTGCAGTAGACGCAGTAGGATGCTGACATTAGAGGTCATAGTGACTATGAGCAGGTCATAGGGGAGATAGAGGCAAAGTTGGCAGGGTATAGCTGCAATACACGCAATTGGTTCACCGTACCTTACTGCCACAATCAAAATACATACAAAAATGGTAATTAACGAGTACGGTAGTCTGAATAAACGTTTAATTTTGTATAAACTAAACCAGCCTGTTCAAAATAAAGTGTTTCAGTACAAGCTGATCAAAAGGAGCCCAAACACCATAATTCTTCTGTAGCTGATGAGTTCCGAATCCTCCCTTCGGTCTCTATCATCAGCTCGCTGTCGCCATAACATTAAGTTATCACTGTTTCGGATCTTGACAGATACGTATGCTAAATTTCAAGAGAAATTAATAACTGAAAATGGGTCAAAATTTACTTTAAGCACATTCATCCATACTAACGTAATGAGTACAATAAAAAGCTTACAAACTTTTTATTTTCAAGCTTTTTATTTCGTCCCTAGATATCGACATGAAAACCGTGCGTGCATTTACAACGCATTGACTGCGTCCCCACGGTTTGCATAGCGATAGCTACGGTCGACCTACGTCAAGATAAGACTAAATACATCCTAAAAATCAACGTACGTACTTGATATCAGCTCCCAAAGATAAGTAATGAAGTAACTAGTCGTAGAATTGACTTCCCACAATCCGACGAGTTGAAATGGAAACACGTATTCATCGACGCCAGCGTAAATATTGTAACATGTTGTCAGCAACGGTATTACTTCGAACATCATGAGATTTACTACAGCATACACGTAAAAGGCTGTAACAAGGATGAGACGACTTTAATACTACGAAATAGAAAACCGAAAACCAATATCATCATTCTATAAATCGTTCTGTTGTTCTGATATAAACTGCTTGCCGGAGTCTCTGTTTCCCAATACATATTTGTAACTTGGGAGTCTTCAAATTACGAGTAAGTAGGTTACTTCCAGATAAGCACGTAGCGCGTCATCAGAAGATAGTATTTAAACGCAAAAGTCTTATACAATTCTGCAATGTCAGCAAAGCAGTGTGATACGTTCAAATTTGCAAACTATATTGCAAATCCTTGATGTAAGTATAATTACCAAGTCTATGAAGTCTGTAAGTAAATAAATATATTATAAATTGAGATACCATTCAGTAGAATACCCATGTTTTTCAACCAGTTCTTCATAATTACTACTTTCTCGCAGTTCTCGTCATCGCCCTCCATTGGCTGTTTCGGCCAAAGTTCGCCGATCTCTAAAAATAATTGCCTTATCTCCGATTTCTTTACTACCGCTGTAGTCATTTTTACCACATCTGTGGACAGAGCATGTGATGGAATACTGGAGCATCTGAATACTGAGACAGTTAACAAACACAATTTAAATGTAAAAAGAATAGGAGCTATTGGGTAAATCTATACGAGCAATAAGGTAAATAATCTAAATGAGCTATAGGGTAAATCTAGATGAGCTATAGGGTAAATCTAGATGAGCGACGAGGTAAGTCTAGATGAGCTATAAAGTGAATCTAGATGAGTTAGAAGGTAAATCTATATGAGCAATAAGGTAAATCTAGATGAGCGATAAGGTAAGTCTAGATGAGCTATAAGGTAAATGTAGATGAACAATAGTTAGTTAATTAGGTAAAAGCAAGAACTTAGGTAATCAACTTATACCATACCCTAGTAAATTAAAGCCGTAAGATAGATGAGCTCAACTTACCTAATGCAAACATCACAGAAACAGGGACGATGCGAGCGCCCAGAAGAAAGTTTTCAGCAGTTATTTTGCCTATCAAACTGAATTGACCGCATATAAACGGTATAAAAATAATTATGAAGGTGCATAATCGTATCTTCGACTCGGTATAATCATTGAAAAACTCTAGCCCGATAAATGCTAAGAGTTTGGTGTACCGGGAGAAAGTGTTTCTGTAATCGGGTGGTAAGTTTTCGTAATTCATATTTAGTGTAGATAGAATCTGACAAATCCTGGTTTCTGACCTGAAGAGAAAAGACAGGCCTAGCCAGCCTTTTCGAAATGCTTTGAACAAATATAGGATATTTTATGGTCAATGAAATTGTGCTTCTATTATAATAATGGAAGCGATTACTGCCCCGGGGCATAATCTAGAAAGATTACAAAGAAATTATTTAATGTTCAACCCTCGGGCATAGTAGAAACGGCACAATATAATATGCTTCGAGGATTGTTTAACATTGGAATAGAAAGCTATACATACTCGACTGAATGCTCCCTTTCCTCAAGGGTTTCGATCCCTAACAGGGATTTCCTGAGAAACAGGAACTACGAGGACCGTGGCCCTACAAACACTCATACCGAGAGGAAATATTTGAGTTTCACACAAATCTTTGCACTGTGCGAGAATTGAACCCGCAACCTCACGCTTCGCAGTCACTTACGCCACGCGGCTGTCAAATTTAACACAGTGCTGAGCCGATTTTCTTGTCTAGCCACGGGTGCGGCTCTGCACACTCCATACCATAGTATTTTACCATACACCACAACAGATGTGTTTTCCCGCACTTGCGGCAATTTGTGAAAAACACGACAGTTGTGTTTTCAGCACTAAACGTGTTAGCAGCTCTAAAGTTATTTCTATCCCTTTCATACTCATAAGGTCGGAAAGTAACAGAAAATCTATTGAAAGGACACATTTAAAATCTGAACAAATTTGTATCAGTACCAGTTTAAACTAAGTTTACTAGTTCACTATATGACGCTTAAACAAAAATTAAACTAAAAAAATCCATGTACCTTTTTAATCGTGTATTAATTCTGATATTCATAATTAAACATAATGAACAGTTTTAGCGGCGGTTTTCACTTCACATCACCCATACGAATTAATTGTACCATACGACTACACACAAACCAAGTTACAATTTATTGAAAAAAAAAAAAGAAAAAACACTAGTAGAAAAAAATAGCAGGAAACACATGGTCGTGGACGGATTGTGCCTTCCTCTAATTTTTACATTGCCATGTTTTGTAAATAACATTACAATTCATAAGATGGAAATTACCACAGTTCATACTACAAACAAGTTTGATATTCATAATCATCCATTCATAAGGTAAATGTAAGTTTTTATGAGGAATTTTAAATACTACATTGAACATCTATAAAAATTAAAGTAATGTGTAAACCGCCTTTGTTTCAAGTGATAAGTACACTGTAGTTCTTAAATTAAACAATACATTTAAGAACAATTGGGTCAATGTTAAAAAGATAAGTCGAAACGCGTACAATATCCAAAGATTTGAAACTAATTCCTAAATTGAATGCGTATTTGTAAAAACCTCGGGCCTATTCGACACAACAATAATGACACGCACTAAATAGGTTGAATACACATATCTCTTTCGATTTCATAAGCTCTGAAAGTGACATAAAATCATTTGACAGGACTGAATTGAAAACTAATTTATGCTAACTTATTTGGCTTCATTGAGGTTTCTAATAAAGATAACAAGGTTTGTAATAAGATAACATTAGCACTTTAACTGCTGAACCACGGTTCACGGTTCTAGCCACGGTTACGGATCTGCACACACCGTTGTTTTCCCGTACCGCTAACACAACAGTTGTGTTTTCCCGCACTCTCGGCAAGTTATGAAAAACAACACAGTTGTGTTTTCAGCAGTGAACATGTTAAAATGGTGAACAATTTGTTGTTTATTGTTTTGTCAAAGGCAAGCCGATGACAGATAGTAGACACTTGATACAGATTAAATATTCTTGAAAAATTTACTCATTGACCGCGACTTCCCTATCCTACTACCTTGAATAGACCCGATATTCACCCATGAATGAAAGAAAGTAAAATGTGAATTAGTGCGCTTTCTGAATTTCACAGTTTTATGGCCAAAGAAGCAAGGTTGTCTATGGCCGCTGCATTTTTCATTCGTTCACTGCTAAACTGTTTTACTTTATTGTCTCTTTTGCGAATCTTCACACAACGTGTGTGTTTACTGTTTACTGTGTGTTTAGCGTTGTGACGTAACTAAACTCAATCAGCTGTGCGGGTGCACACAACTGGTGTGATAAAATCGACAATACAGCAGTGCGGATTCATACGCTAGGCGTGTTTTCACTTACAGTAAAATTATGAAAATATAGACGTGTGTGTTTTCAGCAGTAAACGTGTTAATTACAAAAGTTATTTCCTAAAGAATACATACGAAGCAAGTTGGTCCGACGTGGCAAACAATCGCGACATGTGGAAGGAGATGGGGGAGACCTTTGCCCAGCAGTGGGACAGTATAGGTTATTAAAAAATAAATGCTAGAGATGATGGACTATGTTAATAGTATTGTCTTCATTTCTAATATCTGTATGGGGATGACAAATTTAACACTTTTATCAATACGATGCGCATATGACTTGACATTGTAAGAGTTCCACGTTCCTTTTTACAAGTGACCCAGTTATATTATGCCTTAACAGTAGGTACATATTATATTATCATATACAGTATCGGTTTAGACACGCTCACGATTATAAAAAATCAGTCTAAAATATATTAAGGCAACTTGAGAATATAATATTTTTATATAGATCCGTCCGCGTTATCTCGTCGAATCACATTATAGAAATATTTTCTAACTATTGCAATAGGTTAATTCTACGAGAGCTCACAAGAATTCCGTCTCTAACGTGTTAAAAACATAAGTAAAAAATAAATAAATGAATTACTCCCTTTAAGGATAAAGAATTTAATGTTGTGATTTGATTTCATGCTACATATCGCATCGGATTGTTCAAAATAGATCTAGTTTTTTAGGAACCACTTTCATTCAATATATGCAACAGATTTTTGTGTACAGTCGGCCTAGGAAGTAGCTGAACGCGTCCCAATTTTCAATTTATTTTTAACATGTATTTTTTCTTCTTCTTCTTGGAATAGAAAATTATAGTTGTTTGCTTTTTTGAAGTAACTTGACTCGAGTATAATAAACATGTTACATTAAATAGGATTTTTTAAATGTGTGGATGTTCAAATACTTTCGAGGACGACCGTACGATACCATTTAGCTAAAAATCACAATATTTAAAGAAATAACAAATGAGACTACAGAGTATAAAAAAGAAAAACTAAAGAGTATATCTATCTGTAATTGTTTCACCATAGATAATGCCAACGTTGTTAGAGCCTTATTACGCAAACAGATTTAAAAAAAAAGTTAAAAGAGAGAAAACGCGGAGGGATCTTTCAGACACAAACAGTGTGTCACTCATAGTGCTGAGTGCCAAACCACCGGGTAAGTCGTTTACCACCCGTTCACCACACATCGTCGGTTAAAGCATTGCCCACCACGAATCCACGCAAAAGTGGGGTGAGACCCGCGAGGTGCTTAGCGGCGGGCTGATATGGGTTGATCTAATGATGATGGTGATCACCATGGATCTTATAATTGGACTTTAATTCGAAACCAAACTTTATATGCATCAAAAAAGTCCTTCTTTCACAACCCGATACAAAAAGAAAGTGGTTATAAATAGTTTAAACGGAGATTTCTCTGTTCACAGCTCCTCAGATCGACCAATTTTGATTTAGCTTTAGTGATATAGTGATATGATTCTTACTTGTCGTGGATTTTTCATTAATTGTTATCTTAAAAACAGATGTTAGTTAATCATTACTTTAATATCTTGTAAGGTGGTAAACGATTCACTCGACACCGCATAGACTTTGAATAAACACGTAACGACTAGGGGAACAAGAATGGGACATTTATCATTAGACACACAAGCCAGGGTTTCCAATTACGATTTGCAACTTAACGGATACAAAGCATTTGCATACTGAGTAAGGGCAAGCCGACAAATTAACAGATACGTGACGATACTCGAATCAATAAAAAAATATAGTTTAAAAACCTTTAAAAAACCCCCCTTTTACGTTATTATTGTATTGTAATCGGTCCTCAATACGTGTGCAAAATATCAAGTTAATCGGACGTCTTGGAGTTGGTGAAATTAACGTTCAAAGATTCCGTTACAAAGATAGATTCAGGTGAAACCAATAAAAAAAGCATGTTAGAAATCGACGTGTGTATGTATGTTCCCTATGGAAGAACGTGCTATCTCCTTAACACATTAACTGTTGCGGTTTTTACATTTAGGCACCGGCACGGACCGTGAGCGTTTTCCAACAATGGCGTGCCGTCTGTGTGCGCCGCACTGTAGTAGTGCCGCGTTAAACACACACATCTGTTTCGCCGCACAGCTGGCACGTAAGCTGCGCTAACACATCAGGTGCATTTTCTCGCAGCCGCGTAAAGTTAAAAAAAACACAACGTCTGTGTTTTTAGCAGTGAACGTGTTAACGGTATATTGAGAAGATAGCACGTTCTTGTCCCAAATAAACGATATTATTATGAATATTCGAGTATCGTTACTATTACACAGCGGATACACACATTCGTCTATTTACATTTCCTGTATACTGTTAGATTTGTTCCCCCTTTAAATTCGTGAAACACAACGCTCTTAATAGTTCTTTGTCA
Source organism: Campaea margaritaria (assembly GCA_912999815.1). Classification (NCBI taxonomy): domain Eukaryota; kingdom Metazoa; phylum Arthropoda; class Insecta; order Lepidoptera; family Geometridae; genus Campaea; species Campaea margaritaria. Next base: position 10,128,776 of record OU538802.1, on the reverse strand, counting down.
ATTTTCTCATAAACTTTAGATAGTATACATAAAAATGCTCAGTAGAAGTAAATAATTAACAACATTTAACGAATAATTCAGCTCAGGACTTAGTCAATAGAGGGAATTAATTTTTCATCAATTTATTGATAGTACGCCATATTCCCTTCAAGCCCTGAGCTTAATAAATCTAGATACTTTGTTACAATAAATAATTTAAAAATACATATTATACACAAATATTTGGTGACGAAGAAAGACTAATTTTTTTTGGGAGCCATTTTTTATATAAAAAAAAAACATTGAGACAAAAAAATAACAAAAATAAAAAAGATTTCTACTTACTCATATGTATTGCAATACGTAAGAAGATGCGTAATTTAAAGAGATGAATATACAATTTTATGTTAATTATTATACATTATTTACATTTTTATTTACATAATTATACTAACCACAGATAATTAAAGCTGGCGCTTTACTATTGTATTATAATGTTCCTGTATGGACATATAGTTTAGTGTAAAATTTGCATTTTGCGATAATAATTCTCTACATGAGTTTGGTTTTCAACTTGGTTGACAATCAATTTATTCACAATCAATTACATATTTATTTTTATACATTTACAATTTGTCAACAAATCATTAAGTGATTTACATTTTTAGATATCTAAGATAGGTACAAGATATTTGTTAAATCTCAACAACACAGCTAAGTATCAGCTGGTATTTCTAAAAGTATATATATATTTTTTATATTTACATGGGATATCTCATTTTTATAATTTGAAATGATTTGGATATCATTTCGCCAAGTTCATGGGAACTCAAAATTAATCAAATTCCTGGCCACAAATGATTCCCAGCAGATAGTAATAATTATAGATTTTAACTTCTATCGTAAAACTTTAACAGTTTTTTTTAAACAACTGTAAATACCTTGTAACATAATTTGTGACACTTAACTTTTTATGACAATCAGCCATCAGCAATTCCTGACTTTGAGGTTGCCAATTACATTACAATTAATTTATTTTTCTGTCATTCAAGGCTGCCACAGATCATAAAATTTATTTTATCTGTTGAATCATGTAGAAACCATAAAATTAGTTTTGATTAAAATATATAAAAAAAAACATAAAATGCCTAATATTTGGAGCTGGTAATAAATATACACTATTATTATAGCACAAGAAAATTATAAATGTTTTGTTTTCGGAACCTCTCGGCATGACCCAAATGTATATCCCTTTCTCTGAAAGAAACCTAAGAACCAGATGTGAAAAATGTAATTACACACGAGTTAAAGTAATTACACGTGAAAAAAGGTTTTACATTTAATTATGTTAAAAAAAAACCTTAATATTCTGATCATCAGCTCCGCATTAAGCTTCATGTTTCAAACCAATACAGTCACAGATCATTACAAATAATTCTACACCATCAACCAAACTAAAGGAACATTTAAATTCATCTACAATCACATCCTTATTACCTTGTAACAAGGCTCAAAATCGCACCGAAGTCTTTAACTTCCACTTGACTCTAATTCGACCTATGCAGATCAGTAGATTATGTTTTATCACTATGGGAATAAAGTCCAATTTAGTTGACGACACGAAGTAATTGAAGAGCACACATCTTGATTGAGTCGAGCTTCAATAATTTTCTCGCAATCGCCTGAAAGAGAATTGATTATATTATAAGATATGTTTTTTATACACCCGAGTGACGAGACGTGCAGGTCATTGGCCTGATCAGCTGATAGTAAGCGTCTATCTATGAAATTATGACGTAAAACTGGTAGTCTTTTTTTCCCGATATTCATCCACCAAGCAGTAGTGTGCTGTAGTATGCACACTACTGCTTGGTGGACCCCTCCACACGAAAGTGAGGGGCGTTAGGTCAGGGTGACCCGTGCTCAGCAGTGGGCCGATATACAATGATGATGATAGAAAAAAAATAATAGATACATATATTGCCAACAGATAGCAATACAGTCTTTATACTTTTAACAATAGTGGTTGTTTTACCATTCCGTGCGGGGTCATACTTCGTCGCCGAGGTCCTGCACGGCGCCCTCGGCGACCGGCACGTACTTGTCCTCCACTTGCAGCAGCAGGATGCTGCGGTCCACGTGCGACCGCAGCGCCGCCTCGCGCGCCCACGGGGTCCACTTGTGCACCACCTGGGGCACGGGGGTTAGGGGTCACCAGTGGCCGGCCGATACTTTTTTTTTTATTTGACTGAGTGACGAGGCGATCATGTCACCTGATGGTAAGCGCTACGCCTGCTCTTAACAGTCACAGCACCACCCAGAAGCCTATATTTCATTATCCTGCGCGGCACTGCACTGCGCTCGTCAACCTGAGACATCGGCTCTAAAGTCTCATATGCCCAGTAATTTCGCTGGAAACAATGCCCTTCAAACCGGAACACAGTAATGTTTGCACACTACTGCTTGGCGGATGAATATCTGGCAAGGGTATGATACTTCCCCAGGCGGTCTCTTGCAGAAGAGGCCTTCCACTACTATGTGCTATGTGAAATTACAGGGCATAATATGAGACTTTAGAGCCGATGTCTCAGGGTGACGAGCACAGTGCAGTGCCGCGCCGGATTATGCAATGTTTAATAGCCCACTCACCACTCCTTCCATCCCCGCCTGGGGGACCCAACTGCCCCAGTAGTTCCGCCCCCCCCGGCTGCGCATGTACTCCGCGGGCCACTGCACGTCGATCCGCCGCCCCAGGTTTATGCAGTCATACACCCCGAGGGGCTCCACGATTATCACTTTAGCCCCAACTAAGATCTTCGACGCGCCCTCGCTCCGTCCCGAATCTGACCGCTTGATCTTCAATTTGCTCTCTTTTAATCTGAAATTAATAACCTTATAAGCATAAAATTATCATGCTAATATTTCAATAACTCAAACACAAGTTTGAGAACGAAATACATAACTGACGTCACAGTTTAGGTTTTCTGTCAAAAGTCCCTAATAGTGTACATTATTTATAAGTACGTAGATGATTTTTTAAAAGCAAGTTTAAGGCATCTAATATGAAAACATATTTAGCGATTAGCTTTACGCTGTGTACACACATACCCAAGAAATTAGAACCGACGAAACGCTACTACTCGGCTATATTCATCAACGACCCATAAGGTCCCACTGCTGGGCACGGGCCTCCCCTCACTTTCGTGAGGAGGATTAGGCCATAATCCACCACGGGGGCCAGATCCGGATTGGTGGATCACATACCTACCTCCGAAATAATTCTCGGGTAGGTATGTGGGTTTCCTCACGATGTTTTCCTTCACCGAAAAGCGAGTGATAATTATGTACATATGTTTTACAAGAAACACATTGGTACGTGCCTGCACTGGGATTTGAACTCACGACCTTCTGCTTGGAAGGCGGACGTTCTCCCACTGGGCTACCACCGCTTATCGGCCACACTTGGCTATATGTGTACGCTTTATTAGAAACAAAAGCAGCAGGATTAGGGCGTGCGTCCACCTAAGCGACGTGGAGTACTATCTAAAATTTCTATTGACAAGTCACGCGCGATCGTTAAGGCCAGTTCACATTATTCAAGTCTTGATATAGAAAATTATTTTCGTTGATAAGTAAAAGTTACTCGGTTTAGTAAGATTCTGTGTACGGCCAGCCTCAGAAATAGGTGAACACCACCTAGCTTTCAATTTAGCTTTACACACGAAAATTAGAAAAATTTCAAAAAAGTTATACTTGTTGTGCAAGCAATTTTTTTCGTTGTCTATACTGTCGACACTTCTCAGAGTTAGTTTTTTTTCACTACCCCCTGATTTGCAGATTTTTTTCGTGAATAATATTTTTTACAGTATTGTGCATTTCTTTGAATAATATCTTCAGACATCTCGGAAACTAAAACAGAAATTGAAATTTAATCATGTAGTATTATTAGTTTCAGAGAAACCTGCAAAAGATCATAGGTAGATAGATACGAATTAGTATAGAAAATTATTTATATTGTTCTATTTAAGTTTATTTATGAGAATTTATTTTTGATTATTTCAAGTACTACTTTAATAGATTGAAAATATATGTTTGTATAAATATATCATGTTAAGCTCAGTGCTCGTTATTTTTAGAGTTATTTAATAAAATTTGTTTGTTTTAATAAAAATATAATAAAAAATAATTGAAATATCAATAAATCAAATTTTAACGAATAGTTAAGATCAAAGATAAAATAAACATTCAGCATTTAAGGTTAATATAAACAAGTATAGAAAATTTATTATTTTTTTTTATTTATACATAAAATTTGTTAATATACCAGAAATAAAACAAAACGAAAAAAATAATGTTGTGGTGAGGAATAAACGCTTACCAAGCATTATATAACTTAATTTTTTTACTTTTTTTTTCACAATTTCACAGTGAACACCATACCGGTTTGTCTCATGAAATTAACTGAGCAGAGAAATTTCTGTTGAAATTTTTCCTGAATTTTCTTTGCTATAAACCTCACGGAGCCCGATACCTTTCCAACGAATGCAAAGCCGTGGAAATCGGTTCGTGCGTTCTAGAGTTATAGCGTCAGGAAGGAAAACCCGACTTATTAAAAATTCACTCTCATCATTTTTCTCCATCGCGCCAAAAGAAGTATAACTTCAAAAAAAATATTTTGTATTTAAAATTGAAAATGTTCAACGATTTTCGTTGCTGACCGTACTAAAGACTTGCAAAATATAAACCAGCCATTATAATTCATCCGATCTCACGCCACGTACTTAGATAGGCGAGAGGTGACAAAGCTTTCGGGATGTTAGGATATGGACGATATTCGCAGTCTTCGCGACCACATCCCCGACAGAAAGAGACGGAACATACCTAGCCTCCTGCTTCTCTTTCTTCAAGTTATTTTCCTTATTAGACAGGTCTGAGAAGTGCGTCTCCTTTAGTGCAATAGATTCGGGTTTCTCTATGTATCGGCCGGTGAGTTCCCGGTAACTTTCGCGCTCGTGGCGAATCTCTTTGCTTAGTTTGGAGAGGTCTTTCGAAGTTCCCTCGTTAACGAAATATCTGTGAAGGAACGATTTGTTAGTAAGGGCTCGTGGATGCGTTGGGAAACATTATTGTTTTGGTATTTGTTGCGGATGATGAGGGGGTTTGCGGCAATCCATGACTAGAATGTTTGTACGTATTGAGAAGAGAGTCTTGGAAAAGGGAGATTTGGGTAGTCTATTTAATTGACTCTGAAACATTTAAATTTTTTATTTGGCTGAGTGACGAGACGAGCTTGCCGTTCACCTGATAGTAAGCGCTACGCCTGCCCCTAATAGTCGCAGCACCAGCCAGAACACTGCATTGCATAATCCTGCGCGGCACTGCACTGCGCTGATTTATATCTACTTTAGAGTTACAACATTATTGCATGTCATGCAAATTATATTATCTTCTCACTCTCTTCTGTAAAACATTTTTGGTCCTTCGAGTCAGCTTTGTTTTAATTAACATTTTAGTAAGACGAAGTAAATTAGTAATGGATGCCTCATGAACAGTTAACGGAGGATGCGATGCCATTTTAATGTTAATTTTAAACATGCAACCATATTTCAGGTCTAATTTTTTTATTAATAAATAGGTTCGCGCTTGACCATTATCTCACCCGATGTTAAGTAACAATGCGGTCTACGATGGTGTACGCTTACCTAGAAGTAACCTATTCACTCGCGACTTGAAGACTCCCAGGTTGTAACTAGCGGGAAACACGGACTCAGGCAAGGAGTTCCACTCCTTTGCGATACGCATTAAGAATGTGGAGGCAAAACACTTATAAACATAAGTGATACATGCATCGCATATAGGTAGTGGTCAATAGAATAACAATTTAACAAAAATCCTGACCCTAAATTGAAGCTAATTTTTTTTTATACTTAGGACAAATTTTTATTACAATCAAATTGTTCGCTCCTTTATAAAATACTAGCTGCGCCCTGCGGTTTCACCCGCATAATTCAAGTTTTCCCGCAATAACTCTCTTATTAACAATATATTTTCCCCTTTTTTGCCACATTATTCATTGATGCTTCGCTGCTATTGGCCGTAGTGTGATGTCATATAGCAAATAACCTTCATCGATAAATGGACTTTCAAAACAAAAAGAATTGTTAAATTCGGACCAGTAGTTCCTGAGATCCTAGCGTTCAAACAAACAAACTCTTCAGTTTTATATATTAAGTATAGATGACGCTAAAACTCAGCGTATAATACTTACTCCGTTTAATCATAACAAGTTATCGAAAGTCACTTAGTACTGCGCAGTACTAAGTGACTTTCTATAATATTGTACTGCTCAATTTTCGAAAACGTTACATAACATTTATGATTTAGGGGCCTCACGTAAAGCCTAGACGTTTGATAAATGAGTCTTCAATATTGATATAAATTGTTTTCTCGTCAACGTGTAAATTTTGACATGAGGTTATGGGTAACAAAAAAAAATTACATAATAATTATATTGTGTCGAGATGGAATTTAACAATTGTAAATCAGCAACCCAACAGTTCTGCGCAGCGCTCGCAGAAGGGTCCGTCACCGGTGGCACAACATGTGATCTACCTTTTGAACTCTCTCTCTTGCCTGGCGTTTCTGTTGGCGATGATCTTGCAGTCCGGCAGAGACAGGTCGAGGCCGAGGGCGGCGCCCCCGCCCAGCGCTCCGCCCCCGCCGCCCAGCGCCAGCTCCTCCAGCGACGACGCGCCCGAGCCGCCGCAGCGGGACGACACCTGTATAGACGGGAAAGGCTTAAGGTTGCGTCAACAACTCCTTTATCTTTATCGCTAATTTGTTTTACGTTTTGAGTTTTGTAAGCCAAAAAAAACAGTAAAAATATTATTAAAAAGAAACTTAAAAGTTGTGAGCATTGAAGTGGTTCAGTTTAGCACGAATTTTAATACATTTTTGGACGTAAGTAAATAAAGGATCAAGTAAGAAAATTACAAGAAATAAATCGGCAAAGACACAATTAAAAACATAAGAACAAACTTTAAATTTTAATTATTATTGGATACATTAGTCAAATGTTGAATTTAATCTTTTTATGAAAATTCCCAGTTCAATCAGTTTCGACATGTAGGTACCTAACTATTGGTGAGTGTCATATTACCTTAGCACTAGCGGCGCGGCGCGGCTGGTCGTGCCACGCGCCTCCCCACGTGCTGAGGGAAGCCTGGGGATGTTTAAACTTCCATTATCAATAAGCTGTATTTCTCATACTATTTTATTCAAAACAATGTTTTTTTGACAGTTGTTTGGTGTTGAAGGCGGCCAGCAGGCGAAAGTCATAGGCATGCTGCGGTACGAGGCCAGCATGTTGCGGTGTGAGGTCAGCATGTTGCAGTCCGTGCTCAACATGTTGCAGCACGCGGTCTGCATGTTGCGGTACGTGGCCACAAGCGTGCAGTAAGAGGCCGACTTGTTGCAGTATGAGACTGGCATGTTGCGGTATGTGGCCGACATGTTGCAGTCCGAGCGCAACATGTTCCAGCATGTGGTCGGCATGTTGCGGTACGTGTCGAGCATGTTGCAGGTTGGGTCCGGCATGTTGAATGCGAATATTTATATGTTACACTACACCTGCACCGACCTGTCCATCGTCCCCCGGGTGCGAGCTGCAGGTGCCCGCCTCCAGCCGCATGTTGTCGGAGGCGGCCAGCAGGCGGAACGTGCGGCGGAGTACCTACACTACACCTGCACCGACCTGTCCGTCGTCCCCCGGGTGCGAGCTGCAGGTGCCCGCCTCCAGCCGCATGTTGTCGGAGGCGGCCAGCAGGCGGAACGTGCGGCGGAGTACCTACACTACACCTGCACCGACCTGTCCGTCGTCCCCCGGGTGCGAGCTGCAGGTGCCCGCCTCCAGCCGCATGTTGTCGGAGGCGGCCAGCAGGCGGAACGTGCGGCGGAGTACCTACACTACACCTGCACCGACCTGTCCGTCGTCCCCCGGGTGCGAGCTGCAGGTGCCCGCCTCCAGCCGCATGTTGTCGGAGGCGGCCAGCAGGCGGAACGTGCGGCGGAGTACCTACACTACACCTGCACCGACCTGTCCGTCGTCCCCCGGGTGCGAGCTGCAGGTGCCCGCCTCCAGCCGCATGTTGTCGGAGGCGGCCAGCAGGCGGAACGTGCGGCGGAGTACCTACACTACACCTGCACCGACCTGTCCGTCGTCCCCCGGGTGCGAGCTGCAGGTGCCCGCCTCCAGCCGCATGTTGTCGGAGGCGGCCAGCAGGCGGAACGTGCGGCGGAGTACCTACACTACACCTGCACCGACCTGTCCGTCGTCCCCCGGGTGCGAGCTGCAGGTGCCCGCCTCCAGCCGCATGTTGTCGGAGGCGGCCAGCAGGCGGAACGTGCGGCGGAGTACCTACACTACACCTGCACCGACCTGTCCGTCGTCCCCCGGGTGCGAGCTGCAGGTGCCCGCCTCCAGCCGCATGTTGTCGGAGGCGGCCAGCAGGCGGAACGACGCCGGCATGTTGCGGTCGCGCCGCAGTCTGCTGCGGTTGCCTCCCTGGGATATCGAACTTTATTACTAAGGACTCAAGTAATACATTACAAATGGCACGCTATAACAGGTTTTAAAGGACATCAGGGTGGGCCAACACGTTTTTTATTAAATAATTGGCGCTGGTATATCAATTTCACCTGTCTGGGCGTGTCCTTCCCGGCGGTTCGCACGCGCATGTTCCGCTCCCGGCGCCCCGGCTCGGGCTCGTCGGCGGCGCCGGCGCCCGCGTTCGCGTGCGTCCCTCCGACGCCGGAGTGCGAGTGGGCCGCGGCGGCGCCGACGTTCGGAAGCGGCCCTGCGGCGCCGGCGGCGCCGGCGTGCGCGTGGGCGCCGGCGGCGCCGTGCGAGTGGTCGCGGAGGAGGCCCGCCAGCGACGCCAGCGTCGAAGACGGTTTTCCCGCGCTCGCGAGGCTGCTTCGGGTGCCAGCTGCCGAAGCGAAAACGTTTACATGCATTTAGGACCTTTCAATTTATGATTTTATGGACATAAAATTTTCCAATTGAATTTAATATTTTATTGATAAAAAGTGCTCAAATGTTTTTCAGTGAAGAATTCACGTCTATATTGTAGGAGGCTTTTTAAGCAGGAGCGTATTTAACTCGCGTGTGATATAAACGTCATTCAATCGAATAATGGAACGAACTATGCTTCGAGTTTCACTGCACGATAACATGATGCGATGAGAAAATCCGCCGAAGATCTAATTTAGCTAAAATATTTCTAAAAAGCAGCCATTTGAAGTAACAGGGGGTGGGCCACGTCGCTCATAGGGTCGATACCCGGCGGGGTAGTAAGGTTCTCGGGTGGCGGCCGCGGGGCGGACGACGGCCCACGAGGCGCGGCCCACGAGGCGCGGCCCGCCCGGCGGGCGAGGCCTGCGACGTACCGAGCGAGGTGCGCGAGAGGTGCAGCGTGTTGTGGCGCGGCGTGGCGGCGCGCGCGGCGCCCGCCTCGGCCGCCGCCGCCTCGCACGCGCCGCCGCTGGAGCACCCCTCGCCGCAGCGCCGCCGGATGCTGCGCCACAATATCTCTATTTCAATTTCTTATTTTGGAAACATTTTACTGGCACTTATAAACAGAGTAGTTACGAGTATTGAAATTATTTTTATATTGTACCTCATTTATGTGCCGTAATTTTTGAAGTAAAATTTCTTTACGCACTCTCGACTTGGGGAGCAAGTTGGTGAATACGTGACAAAGGGTTACGAAAAGTGTGATCGGGCGAGGCGAACGGAAGTTGAAAGGGAGACATAAGTTAGTGAAAATAGAAAGAGTTACGTTTCGTATGTTACATACATACATATAGATTGAGCTAAAAAAAAATTACATTTCGTGTGGTCTAAATCTCACACTTTTTTTTTTAATTCTGTGGCTGGCGGGAACACATTGACATGTCGACATACATGATTTTTTTTATTAGCTTAATCGATCCCACGCATTAAGATCTTATATGAAAAAAATGTATAGCTCCAAATATACATAACTTTTGGAGCAATCGACTTTGGTCCTTTGTTGACATCTCCCATTTTAACATCTTTACTTGACAAACCCTCATGCGAAAATAACGATTCACATGTTTTTGTGAACGAACATTGATATTCTGTTATATCAACCGACACTCAGTAACCAAAACAATATTCGTTATACTAATTTACCGGGCTACTAGACAAAGACAAAACCTTAAAACGGCCGCCCTGACAAATAGCTATTTAGACATGTGAAGTTACTCCCGCCAGCCACGGAAGTGAGTGACTGACCGCCTCCACAGCTGCAGACAGCGGCGGCGCACGGCGGCCACGGAGACGGCGCCGCCGAGCAGGGCGCACAGCTGCGGCGAGCTGTCGGCGTACGACGTGGTCAGCGGCGACACGTAGATCGGGTACCCGATGGGCTGGTCGCACGACGAGTTGATTATGTTGCGCAGCGCCTGCAGTGGGAACCCGCCTTTATACCGACGCCCGGTGGCTGGGACACCGCGCCGGGACGGAGGACGGCGCGTCACAGTATGCTATATACTAATTATAAAGCTGAAGAGTTTGTTTGTTTGTTTGGTTGAACGCGACAATCTCAGGAATTATTGGTTCGAAATCAACAATTATTTTTGTGTTGAATAGTTCACTTATCGAGGAAGGCTACAGGCTATATTATATCACCTTGTTCTTACGGAAACGGGAACTACGTGGGAGAAACCGCGGGGCGCAGCTAGTTAATAATAAGGCGGGCATTTTGAGTTATAAAATGTGACCATTTCAGAGGATAAAGAAATGTGACGTTGTACTGTTTACGCGACTTTATGTTTTTTTTTTCTCTAACTTATATTTTAACGTGCACCAGTACGCAAATTCTCATTCAAAATACGTGACATTACGAATTCTGGCGTTGACTGTCATATGAATTAAACAGCATAAGCCCAACTGCCACTGTACCTTATAGCTTTCTCGTTACTATGACGAATCCGAAGATATCTCATTTATCAAATTTCATTAGGCCGTTCAGGCTGTAGAACGTGTCAAAGGAACAAACATACATACACACATACATACATACATACAGACAGACATACATAAATACATACATACATAATATACGACCGTAAAACATAATCCTTTTTACACGCTTTATATTTAGATGAACGGGTGAAAATGAAATAGCACCCATATTGCCATTTTTTTTACTGAGTGACGAGACGAGCATGTCGTTCACCTGATGGTAAGCGCTACGTCTGCCCATAACAGTCACAGCACCACCACCCAGAACACTACATTGCATAATCGTGCGCGGCACTGCACATGCTGATACATCGGAGTCTCATACTATGCCCAGTAATTTCCATACCTGTTTAGCGTTCTGTATGGAGCCCCGCTCCGGGTTCCTGTTCCTCAGGTACACCAGCTCCTGCTGCTGCCCCGCCCACAGGCCGCGGACGCACTCGCGGTTCAGCTTGATGACGCGGAAGCCCAGGTGGCGCTTGTTCAGCATTATTATCTTGTAGTCGTCGTTGCCCTCGTCCATCACATGCCTGAGGATATGTTACGGATTAGGAACTGATGTGCGATTCATTCGGAAAATTCGCGCTCGAAGGACCAACTCTTTTAGTCCTTCAAATCGAGCCGCGAATAAAAGGTAAGGTCAGTACCTCAGCTTGAAAATGTGCGTTAGTTGTAAATATATGGATAGATATATTGATGGAACACGTTCACTGTTGAAAACACAACTGTCGTGTTTTTCATAACTTGCCGCGAGTGCGGGAAAACACAATTGTTGTGTTTGTTGTATGGGAAAACACTATGGAGTGGAGTGTCGGCTCAGCAGTGAAAGTGTTAAAAACCAATTCATGCAAGTGTCAACGCCAAATGTGGATAATTTCAACTCAATCGTTTGGATCATGTGCGAACGTGTAGAAGAAAAATAAATAAAAATATACGTGTATTAGATTTTCTTAACGTAACAAAGAGGTAAGTACGGACCTGAGCGCCAACAGGTGCGGCGCGCCGCGCAGCACGTTGTAGCGCCAGGCGGGCGCCGCCTCGTGGCAGATGACGAGGCGCGCCGAGTGCGACGAGATGGCGGCGTGCAGCGCCGCGCTGCTGCAGTATTCCTCGGGGAACATGAAGTGGTCCTGGGAGCGGGTAGCGCCAGTTTAGTACAACTCTTTCTAGTTACTTTTATACTAGAAATAACTGTTTCCGTTGCTGTTAAATTAGTATTTTTTAAATTTTTTTCTATTCTAAATACTTTTATATTTTATAAGAATATGGCAACAACGAAACAAGCGAAAATAGATCTTATTACTTGGTGCAACTTGAGCGCCATCCGCACCGCAGGCGCCAGCACCGAGTGCAAGAGCGACATGTCCGTGAACACCCACTCGTCTCTCGCACACGTGATGCGGAAGTCACCCTTGAAGAGGGAGTGCAGACCGTAGAGGAAGAACTCCACGCTGAAATGAGAAGTTGATGTTATTTACTAATGTTATTAACATCACGAGGCTGGGTTCAAAGCACGACGCTACCCCTGAGGCTGGACCCAACGTATACCGCCACCCGACGAGGCTGCACGACCCACTCCCACTAGACGGCGCCACTGACCTGGATGCGGCGAGGTGCTGAGCGGCGGCCAGCGCGCGGCGCCCCACGAGGCTGAGCGCGAAGCACAGCGCCGCCACGTGCGCGTCACGCGCCGCCGATCGCCGCCGCCACGCGGCGCCGCGCCGCGACATACAGTGCACGATCCACTCTTGGTAAATAGCGCAAAAACGACTCCTGCAACAAGCCAATTGCAATTACAAAATTGAATCAAAGTCCACCTGCTACAGATCTTAACGGACACCTCACTCGAAGACAACACGCAAAGCGATGCGGCGCGCTGATGCTTGAAGAAGCTCGTGAATCTCAAAAGAACCCACGCTTAGCGAAGCGATGCCGCGTGAGTTGCCTCGCGACGCCGCGAAGCAATTTTATGCGACTTTGCGCAGCACGTAGCAGGTGGCGTAGCACTACGCCGCGTGACGTAGCGGAACGCGTTGTAGAACGCTACGAATACGTCACCGGCTACGCGTATATAGACGCGTAGTGCCGTACACTATCCAGTTCATCGTCAAGTTTGCAGCTGGTTTGAAATTGACGTAAGTAAACTTAACTTAACTGAAAGTAAACTTGACGGTGTATGCTTGAATTGAAGCATAGGATGGACATAGCATTTTTTTATCGCTATACACTGTAGTCTACGCGGTAGAAGTCGCGGGCAAAGCTAGTAAGCTATAGAAGTGTTATGTGGTGTGATCTCATCACCTAGTAATCCCAGAAGCTCTGAAATCATAGTCTTCATCGAGATTGACGTTGAATATCGGGTCCAAGTCTACGAAGGTGCGTTCGTTCATCGGCTTGAGCGCCTCGGTCAGGGTCGGCGATGCGAGCCACTCCTCCAGCTTGCTGGACTGGATCGTGTAGTAAATTATACTCTGCGGGGAAAACATTTAAGATTTTAAGCCAATAATGTTGGAAAAGATTTTTTTATAAGTCGAGTTGAAGTCAGTTTTTTAATTTCAATAGTTATCAGTAAATACATTTGAAGTCGGTTTTTAGGTTCAAAGAATTATGCCGTACCGTTGATGGCTTCCGGGGCGTAAGTGGGTGATGAGTTGATTGAGAAGCGCGAGGTTGCGGATTCGATTCCCGCATAGGGCAAAGATTTGTATGAACTACAAATATATTTATCACAAATATATATATTTCTAAGTCAGGGTGTTTGTAAGAGCACGATCCTCGTAGTTCCCGATTCCTTAGGTACAGGGAATCCTAGGTAGGGGAGAGGGGCTACCTAGGAGTGAGTTGTCAGGATGACCGGAGCCCCACCTTGACGTAGTAGGAGAGCAGCACCTTGCGGAAGTCGAAGGCCTGCAGCATGGAGACGGCGCTGTTGTCGGAGACGCTGTAGCCCTCCAGCACGTAGCGCGCCGCGGCCAGGCGCCAGGCCAGCCAGCGCAGCGCCCACGCGGCGCCCGGGGACAGCACGCGCCCGCCGCACCACCACAGCCCCGTGCACACGCCCTCTGCGCACGCACGCCAGAAACACATTGTACGTGCCCGCACTTGGATTTAAACTCACGTCCTTCTCCTTAGAATGCCCACGTTCTCCTACTAGGCTACAGGCGCTTTATTGTTTTATCTATTTCGTAAAAAGAACTTAACAAAAATCATCACGCTCGCTCCGCTGGCTTTAGTCTCCTCTAACTTTATTATATCGCGCTCGATTAGCTCGCAACTTGCCGGCTATTTTCAAGTATTGGAAACGCAAGTAAATTAATTAAATTTATGACTCAGAATATAGAAATAAATACACAAACTAAGATCTATTATTGTCTATACACGAAACAACACTTAGTATCATTGTTTCTCAACATTTTGACATAATTGATATCCATCAGCCTTAGGTAGTACGTTTCATTTGGTGCGAGAAAATCAAATTTTAAGAGGTTTTTTTTGGTTTTTGGTACTAGATTGAGTAAATAATTAAAATGATAATGAAATTTTCGACAATTGTAAATCATTTTTTACACGATTCTGTAGACATTTAACACTACTGCATAAGATTGCTCAATCAGGCCAATTAAGTGTTTTTTTCTTCTATTTAATTAATCAGCTACATTTATGTTAAAATCCCTACGGAATATCGTAAAGAATTATATACTATTGTCGGAAATTCCATTATCATTTAAATTAGTTACACAGTTTGGCGCCAAAAACTCTAGAAACTGTTGAAATTTCCCGGTATAAGAAAAACGTTGCGCCTTAAGTTGATACAGGATGTTGGTGATTCCATCACGCAAAAAGGTCCGATATTCAGCAGAGTTGGGGAAAGGAGTCCGCACACCAACTAACAAGTACTATTTTTTTTTAATTATTAGGCTTAGTGACGAGACGAGCAAGTCGTCCACCTGATGGTAAGCACTACGCCTGTCCATAACAGTGACAGCACCACCCAGAACCCTGCATTGCATAATCTTTGGCGGCACTGCACTGAGCTTGTCACCCCGAGACATCGGCTCTAAAGTCTAATATATCCAGTAATTTCGCTGGAAACAATGCCCTTCACACCGGAACACAGTAATGCTTGCACACTACTGTTTGGCGGATGAATATCTGGCAAAGGTATGGTACTTCCCGGGGCGGTCTCTTGCAGAAGAGGCCTCCCACTACGATTACATCACATCGACTGTCCTCACTTACCAGTACTCTCCTCGGGGCCTTCAGAGATAGCTTCCACCTCCCGTTGCTGACAGTAAGTGCCCCTGAACTCCAACCCTCGCAGCTGGAACGAGACTAGCCCGTTCCCCATCTCCACGATGTGCACGAGACAGTTCAGGTAATCCGATGCCAGGACTGAGGACGAGATAGATGTTATCAGCGTTGTGGTTAGCAGTTGCGTCTCTTTCACTTCTATGCTACAGGATAGAGAGGCAAAGATCAAGCGGAGTGGTAATTTTTTTTTTATTTGTCTTATTTAGTAGATCATTGCATCATACTATATTTATTTCAATAAGTTCTATTCCTTGTAACTTGTGTATTTCTGAACTAGTGTACAATACAGTATTTTCTATTCTAATCTATTCTATTATATCATATTTGTTTTTTTTCTATGTACCTGACATTTGTAAAAGTGCATTATTAGGCCAACTTGCAATAAACGATTTGACTTTTGAGTTCATATCCGAGGTCGTTGAACTACATTGCGGACAGATTATAAAACTGAAGCTTGTAATCCTACAGTAATAGGGCTCACCGAAACAATCGCCTTGCTGCACCGGGCCCCAGCGGCCCAACATAAGGTCTCCACATAGATAGTGCTGCAGCGAACGGGTCAGATGCTCGTAGAATATCGAGTTGAGGTTGTTGTCGTCTATAAATAAGGAATTCATCAGAGATGTTGGGCAAACATGATACAATCGGAGTCTTGGATACTTCTCAAATATAGTTTAACACGTTCACTGCTGAACCGTTTTACTTTTTATTGGCTCTTTTGCGAATCTTCGCAAGTGTGTGTTTACTGGCGTTGTGTCGTAACTAAACTCGATACAGCAGTGCGGGTTCGCACGCCAGGCGTGTTCTCGCTTGCCGTAAAGGTTGGAAATTGCCGCGAACTGTATTTATATTTATGTATTTTAAATAGTTAAGTTCAAGGGTTTAGATAGATGGATAATTTCTTTATTGAAACACCACAGTACAAAGAAAACTTAACACATTCACTGCTGAAAACACAACTGTGGTGTTTTTCATAACTTGCCGCGAGTGTGGGAAAACACAACTGTGGTGTTAGCTGTATGGGAAAACACCATACAGTGTGCAGAGCCGCACCCGTGGCCAAACAAGAAATCTGTTAGCAGTCATGTTAAAAACAAATTTAAAAATTAGGGTCACAATGGCCATGGTGGCAATGGTATACTATTTAGGCTAAGGGTAAGGCTATTTAAGCTTAGTATAAAAATAAAATCTAATTTTCGTTACCAGCTCCAAGATTCCTCTCGAGCTGTGAAGACAGCCTGGTGTTGCTCTGGTCCACGCGCTTGGTGTTGTAGTCGCGCTCCCAGAACTTGACCGGTCGGACGTATGACGTCATGAATATGGCACTACCTGCGAATAGATGACAATATCATTGGCTGTTGAATAAGATCGTAACAGCCTCTGGTCGAAGAACACAAATATTATGTAATCTTACTAACAATAGCCACTCCAGCGAAATAACTGGACCTATGAGACTTTAAGAGCCGATGTCTCAGGGTAACGAGCGCAGTGCAGCGCCGCACAGGATTCTGAGATGCAGGGTTCTGGGTGGTGATGTGACTGCTATGGGCAGGCGTAGCTTACCATCAGGTGAATGACTTGCTCGTCATGCTTGGACATTACATTGATCATCAGCCCATATCGTCCCACTTCTGAGCACGGGTCTCCCCTCACTTTCGTGAGGGTGACGCCATACCCACCACAGGGGCTCGGTCCGGATTGGTGGATAACATACCTACCTCCGAAATACCGAGTGACCTTACCTAGCGCCGGTGTGAGCGGGGAGGACAGTAGAGCGGACACGGCCGCCTGTAGAAACAACATGGCGGAGTGCGGAACGGAGAAAGGCTGAGCGAACGCGTGGAACGCGCTGCCCCACGTGATCTGCCACGGCGCTATGTACGTCACCACGAATTGCACCTGACGGAAAAAAAAGAATCATCAAAATCGGGTCATCCAGTCGAAAGTTCTGAGTTAACAAACATTAAAAAAAAATGCAGTCGAATTGAGAACTTCCTCCTTTTTTGAAGTCGATGAAAAAAAAAACAACCAGTGTGGTCACTTTTCAAACCTGAGTACGAAATAGATAGCAATAGCTTTAGAGCTGTCGAAGTTTAGTTTATGCCAACCGAGGACGTTTTATGTATACTCTATGGACCCGGCACGCATTTAACTCTGCAAACAAAAATTCTGTCAGTTTTGATTGTTAGGATCACAGGGGATGAGGAAGATTGTAAAAAAACAACGAACTTTTAAAAGTCAAACACTTAAGTCTCATATACATAGAGAAAAATAAAACTCAAATGGAAACACCTGGGTTCGGGGTGGCACTGTAACTGTTATGGGCAGGCGTAGCGCTTACCATCAGGTGGACGACTTGCTCGTCTCGTCGCTCAGTCAAATAAAAACAAAAGACTTACCTTAAGCAGAAACTCGTAGACCTTGCTAAATATAATGGCAGTGATGAAGTAGTCGACTAGAAATGTTTCCGATATCTTCTGAGTGCTGAGGTCTCTTTGGAACAGGAGTACAGCGAATATGAGTATCAGGTACTGCGAGTCCGGCTCCGAGTACGCGTGACGCAGACCTGAAAAAGTTAATATAAAACAAAATAATAATCTATACTAATAATAAAATTTTAGTGTCCGTATGTGATTTCAAATTTTTTTTTTTTAAAATAACTGTTCATGATCAGATAAATAAATCCTGACCCCTAACTAGGATTATCGGGAACTACGAGGAGCTTCTCACAAAAGAGAGATGAGACAAGTGCTTAGCAGGGGCGGATATGAGTTGATGATGATGATAGAAAACCCTTACACTTGAGTGCGCACACGCATATAATGAGCGCGCCCACCGCGTCGCCGTACTTGGCGGCGATGGCGGGCGCGTCCTGCGTCGTGGCCGCTATCACCACCGCCGGGTACACCACGTTCCGCTCCAGGAAGCACAGGTACACGAACATCTAAAGAAAGACGCGTTTTTTTATTATTATTAATGCTTATATGCATCAAAAAAATAAGGACAATGTTTACGACGAAGATACACGGAGGTAAACTGATCGAGCACCTCCTGGCGACTAGCTTCAATACTGTTTGATTTTAAACAGTAAAATAAAAAAAAAAAATCGTTACCAGTTTTTTATGTACATACCCACATTTTTTATTTCATTGATCTAAACAATATGTTTGTTTAGGTAAATTTTGACCCAGTTTCCATAAGAAAGAATTTACATATAATTTCCAGATACCATGAGCTAGAAGAAGCGTACCTTCTCGAAGTACATGAGGCGCGCCGGCTCCGTGACCTCGAACATGGCGTGTTCGTGCGCCCGCAGCACGGGCCCCGCCAGCCACAGCCAGGGCTGCTGCGCCCGCAGCGCCGCCACCACGTAGTGCAGCGCCCAGCCCAGCGCGCCCGCCACGATCCACAGCGCCTGCTCACAGAACGCGTTAACCATTATCCCACAGGAACTGCTAATTTTTACGGGATAGAAAGGACTTAAAGTATTTGTATACAAACTTTCGCACAAATATGATACCAGCTGCGCCCCGCGATTTCACCCGAGTTAAACATTATACTTATTCTGGTAAGAAATAATCTTATTTCCTATTCACAGGAGAAATGGCGCGTTCGCCTTCAAAAATTGTAAACGTATGGAAATAAGGGACAATTTCAACACACACCGAAAGGTGAAAGCTGGGTTTCGCATCTTGGACGCCTTGCCATTCTAAACATTTAAAGTAACACGCATAGAACTCATGGAAAACTTGATGAACGGTTACTGATAAACTTACCGTATTGAGCTGAGGGCGCAACGTCGTGAAGACAGTCGTGCAATGGAGTCCGAACACGAACAGGCTCAGAAAGGTGCACACGATGACGTCATTCTTCAGCCTCGCATTCACTGTCGCCTGCAGCTTCTTCGGCAATGGATCCTCCATCTCATCATCAGGGGTGTCGCTCGCATCCTGCTTCGTGGTCTTCGCATTCGATTCCTGGCTTTTATCCTCCCCTTCCGCAGGATCGGCCTTCAACGATGACGTGGAATTCATCGTGTCGCCAGCCCTAGGGTCCATCTTTAGAGAACTGACGCTGGAAGCTTGAGAATGCTTCTGCGTTTTCGCTATATTAGTCTCGGAGCTAAAGTTGATTTTGGACGCGGAACTCCCTATAGAATTCTGCTTCGATATTATACTTTCCGAGTCGTTCTTCTTATCATCAGTAAGAGTATTAGTATTGGGCTCAGTCTTTTCCATTTCCGGAGCGCATTCCGGGGTGTGCATAGCGTATAATTCAGGAGGTAACAGATGCTTCTTTATTAGGTTCCATATTAAAGTGTAGTCGCTCGCACTGCGGCTCAAATGGTACGCGATGGGCACGAGGAGGCCGCAGAAGATCGAAAAGAGGATGTTGTGCTTCTGATGTTGAGATTTCTTCCCTTCAACCAGGCCGCTGTACGCGAAACCGTACAGTACGCCGATGGCGGCGACGGACCTGACGACGCAGTACATGGCTGCACTCAAGCTGCTCGTCGCATTACCCCCGAACACGTGCATATCAATCTGCTCCAAAAGGTACATCCAAAAAGTATTCACTTGCGGGAACAGCCCCAAGCTGAACGCCAGCGGAAAAAATAACAGGAACTTCGATAGCATTTCCTGAATGATGTATAAAAAATCTCGCTCGTTCATTTCGAAGCCGTATATCGTCAGGGGCTTGGTCGTGTCGTAGCTTCTTTTGGTCCTCGAATGAGGATCTTCCGCGGGAGCCGTCTGCTCTAAATAGCTGTGAACTCCGCACAGTATAGCTGAGCACAGGCAAAAGTAAACCGGACGCGAAAAAACTACCATTTTATTGAACCCGTGTACTGGAGACGCGGAATCCGGCTGAACACTCTTCAACAACGAGTACTGGCTTCCAGCCATGATGAAGCAGAACCAGAACGCGTAGATATCCTTGTAGAAGCCAAGGTTTAAAACCATAGACCCCAGCACCGCGACCAGGATCGCTAAAACAATCGTGATGAAAGTCTCTTTAAAAGTCAAGTTCCTATCGAACAACGCCATTAACTTTAACCTATCCATAGTCACTTTCACTTCGAAGCACTTCGATATCTTCATTTTGTAGTAGCTCTTTGGCTTTGGCTGGTTCGCTTTATCGATGTCCAAAAGCTTGGGCAGCTTGCTTCTGTCCGAGAAGTCTCGCTCTACGCTCTCGTTGATCGAGGCCATCAGACTCGGTATGTTGGCGGAAGTGGTCTCCCCCTGTTGTTGCTGCTGCTGCTGCGCTCTCTGAAGACTCATCAGGTAGTTGATATGCATGCTAGGAACTCCCATCCTCGACTGCCTCTCGGCCTCTATCTGCTCTAGTAAACTATCAGTCACGTACGCTACGGGAGATCTCGGCTGGTCCGCGTGACTACAAGTCCCGCCGTCGAACACATAAAACCTTTTATTATTGGTACTGTTAGTCGTAATAGGAACTATTGTAGATACGTTATTATTACTGGATAGTAGCGGGTTGTTGCTACCCTGGTTTGACGAGCTTTGGTCTATACTGTCTCCGCGTTTAGGCTTGGCTATACTCTCACTGTTGGGAGCTTCCGATTCTAAAGAGCCGCAGCTCCCTTCCCCGGCGGTTTCCTGTGAATTGTCGGTGTGGTCCAAAGGTTTCACCCTGTTAATCCTCATGCTTTCTTCTTTATCCGGCACTGGGACGATGGGCGTAGGCTGGGCCCGCCCCGAACTGTTCTTATCGAACGTGTAAGACATCCAGTTGCCGTATTCGTCCATAAAACAGTGTATCGCTCCGTCAGTCGTGTCGTCAAAAGACGTCGCGAAATGGACACTAGCGGAGTCAATGGCGTTCCCATTGGTGGAAGCTTCCTTCTTCTTCACAGAGTTGTACTGTGACGATGGGTTGTTGCGTTGCCGAGTCGAGCGTTTGATTTTTCTAACTCTATTTCTGTGATTTCTATCCATCAGAGGTCTGAGCCTAGGGCCTTCTTCCGGGATCGGCGACGCCTCCGGTGACACGTTCTCGTTAGCTACCTGAGGAGGTACGCAGCAAGGTCCGAAGTCCACTCTAGAGTTTAGGAACGCCGCTAATAGTGGCATCGATGTCGGCAGCAAGGTGTTAGTGGAAGTTTGCGCCACTTCCTCGATGGACCGTTTCCTAGTTTTGTGCACAGTTTCCCGCTCGCCTCGCAAGCTCTGCCTGTGACTCCGTGATCGCTCTTCCCTGTTTAGAGGCGGCATCACTACCGTATTCGCGTTCGTCGCGGCGAACAAACATTCTAAGCCTTGCACCAAAGCCGCCTGAGCTTCAACCGAATCCATGAGAATTCTCTCCTCATTCTGATTCTCATCCTTTCCCTTCTTAGAATCTCTCTTCTTGTTCTCCTTCTGGGATGAAGCTCGCGAACGCGCTAAGTTTTTTATTTGCTTTGGTATGGCTCCTAAGTTTTTTGGAACATTTGATGACGATTCGCCCAAGGCATTGGCTAATTTTAGACATACTTCTTCGGGCAAGGCACACGCCTCTTCTTCTTTGGAACTCATAGACTCTGATGACTCATTAAACAGCCAATTCAAGCTGTATAAACTTCTTTCGTCGGAACTTTTACTGTCATATTGCATGTCTTCCGTGTCCGGAATCGGGTTTTGCTCAGTCTCTTCTTTGTTTTGTTCATCGGGAGGTATATCCGGATGGGTGTCGCTGCTACTGCTAGAGTTAGAAATATCGTGGTCCCAAAGCTTTTTCTCGACGACTTTCTTTTCGTCCGCCTTTTTATCGTTATGGTCTGGATTTTCGTTAGATTCTAAACTAGATTTTTCTATCAGCAAATCTTTCGAGCTCGCGCTAGCTTTGTCGAAATAATCGGCCGATAGGACGTTGGCACTAGTTTTGCATTCACAGGTCGCGTTGTGCCTCTCGGGACGCTTAGGTTCGTACTGCGGTTCCGGTTTCAGTATCTTTTTTAGCCTTATCGGTCTACTTTTTTCGTGAGGACAGTCGAGGGCGTGCTTAATATTCGGCCGGCGGTCGCAACAGTGGCTCTTGCAATCGTGAGTTTTCGACCTTACCACTCGTATGTCTATGGGGCGGTCGAGTAGTGGCGACCGGGAACCATTGTTTTCATAGTCAGAGTCACTGGAGCGCATCGCCAGCGACTGCTCAGGGTCCCAGTCGAATCCTCGGAACTGCTTCTCATCATCATAATCACTATAACTTTCCCCACTCGAGTCCAAATCGGTTTCCTTCTGCGACGTTTGCATTTCGTCCGATATTTCCGCGATAGGGTAAACTATCTCCGAACCGTAAGTCAAGTAAGGATAGCTACATCCCTCGCCCGACTCGTTTTTGGGATATAGGTTCAAATGTGGACCGCGAGTCAAACTTTTGCTAGGTGGGGGAATGACCGCACTCTTGGGGTTTTTAAGCATTTGACCGCCGATTGTCTCAGCGCTGTTGGGATGGGGAGATAAATTCGATACACTAGGAGGTGGGCAGCCTATTTCCAGAGCAGCGCTTTTTATTCGGCGCACTCCCGGACTCTTCCCTTTTTTCTTCTCTACGTCGCCTGACGGCGCTTCAGTCTTCACCATCATGTATTCGCCCAACTCGACGCTGGCGAAGAAGCCCGTGTCGGCGTTATTCGAGTGCCTCCTCATATGCGACACTAGTTGTGCTGTGGAGTTCAGTAGCGGCAGCTGTATGGTCGACATCGTCGAGTTGGAATTCCGCCTCATGTTGGAAGACTGCGCGGTTGCTAGCGCCATCGCTGACTTGGTACAGCTCTCGTCGTGGTAATTCGACGCGTACCTTCTCGTCGCTCTGTGCGTCAACTTCTTCTTAGGCGAAGGCGGTCCCACGCTGGGTTCAGAATTGTCCCGGGAATCCGAGCTGAGCTGGCGAGCGAACTTGGACTGGTAAGGTTCGCCCGCGGCCTCATTAGCATCTAGATACAGCCACTCTTTGAAGAAGTCCCTGTTACTGGAGCGGCGATGTGGACACTCGTGGTACCGCCTGCTGACTTTAGCGAACGGCCCTTCGTCTACTAGCATGTGGACGGGCAGGTTGTTGTCCAATCTGGGGTTTCTGCCCGCTTCGACTATGAGTTCGTCGATCCTGTGCGTTCGTCTTCTAGAGGTCCTGCGATGGCCGGATTTGGACCTCGATCTACTGGCTGGACGGGTTTTGGAAGGTCCCGGCATGTCTGACGCCTGCGCCACGCACAGGTCCGACTTAGTGGTGGCAGTGGCTTCGGTCTGCTTGGCAGACATCGCGCTATCTTCGTTGCTCGACTCGGAGCTGTTTTTACGATGGACGTCCACTTTCAAATCTAAAAAAATATCGAGATTTAATTAATGTTTTGCTAGCTGTTAATGCAACTTCATTTGCATTGGGACTATTATATCATTATTAGAAAGAGAGTAATTTGCTACTAAAGCTCGGTGGCCTATATGTACTGGCATGCCAGCTACTGCAAATATTGCATTGCTATCGGCTCAGTAGTTTTAACTTGATGCAAAAAGAAACACAGGCACCAGTTTCAAAAATGTTATTAATATTCTTATTTTATAGTCTATTTAAAAGTTCTAGATAGATTATTTTGTTCTATACTGCTTTATGACAAAGCAAAGATATGTAGAGCATCAACAACTATTTTAACATAAATCAAACATGGCAGAACATCCCCGTCCAATGATTGTCTGCAAACATTCTCCACATACCTACCCGAAAATTATATCGTAGGTACGTATGTGATCCACCGGATCGGACCGGGCACCATGGTGGATTATGCCTAATCCTCCTCAAAAAAGTGAGGGGTGACTAGTGCTCAACACTGGCCCGATGTGGGTTGTTGACGATGATCCTCTACATACCTATAGTACTGTTATTCGGTTTGTGGTACTCCAATGAGGTGATAGACTCATTGTCGCTAGGGGGCGAAGTCTCCGCGGGCATGCGTAACATCTGCATCTCCATGCCTTCTTCAGGTCTGCAAGAACATTACGAAAAAACCTGCTTAGTTGTTACAATTAACATGTGGATTTTATCCAGCAGTTGGAGAATAAAGGCTGGGGATTATGATGATGATGATGATGAGCATACACTTACACGGCGTTTTCATTAAGTGGATCCCCAGGTGCTGGCTGTAATACCACACACTCGCTCGTGTCGTACATGTGATGCAGGCCGTGGTTAATCAGCTTGAGACACGTGAACACTATCGCCACCAGTCCGCAATACACAATCCACCCGAAACTTGCAGGTGGGAAATACTGCGGAGAATTTAATTTATTTACTTATAGATGAGCATCATGTACGGTGATTTGTTCAGAAATTGTTCACATTTGTAACGATGATGTATTTCGTAATTCGTAGCCAGTTATTGCGTTTGTTTTTAAAGGAATTTACTGAAGTGGCAGAAACCACATCGTCCGGGAAATCTAGAATTGGATTCTAATTGTTTGCCACTCGCTCTGTTACCGAGGAAGTGGTGACTAATAGCAATTTATAGACAAGCTGCATAAATGGTGACTTATTGACAGTGTTGAGTTTTGTAATATGGGTGTAGTGTCTGAAAACAGTGGCCATTGAACAGTTATTCAAATTTTCAATGCCAGGGGAGATATTCAGCAGCCACCATGTTGACCAGTCACAAATAGCCTAGTAAATCGTACAGTAGTCTCACTAATCCCAAAACTAACGAGTTTCTTGCCGATTCTTCTCATTTGGATGTAATTCCGAATCTGGCGGTTGAGTCAGTGAACTTTCATAAGTGCCCTCTTGGGGCCTATGTGAATAAAGATTTTTGAATTTGACTTTTGAACCCGGCACTATTTGAGACCACACAGACTTCATTTCTAAAATGTAATATGTTCTTATTCAGTTGCTTCTAAACAAATTTTTGTTTTCATATTCTGATGTAGACTTTTTGTTTTTTACTGCGTTCAAAGTCAAAAGTTAAAATACAAAAAACTTTATTCACATGGGCCCCAATAGGGCACTCATGAAAGTCCACTACAATCAGGGATTTGGAAAACATCCGACCTAGAAGAAGCGACAAGAATCTCGTTGGAATGTATGTTTAACTAAACCAAACCACAGTTTGCAGCTAGTAGGTCATATATTTTTAGGACAAGATTATGTTATAACTTACATTGATGTGAGGGAAAATCCTAATCTTTGTTTACCAATCCAGCTGCGCAATTGGATATATATCGAATCACTCCAGTTATCAACTCACGGCTTTATCAAAGCTCATGAATATGTTGACAACTACTTTGCATGATGGTATGTGCCTACCATAATTTTTATCATAATTTAGTCTAACAATACCTTCCTTTACGTTTTGCAGTCAGGTAAAAATACGTCTAGTATGTTTTATATCTTCATAGGCAAAATTAACTAACACCCAAGTACATAAGCCTCACAGCAAAGACAAATTGAATGAAGTCTAAGGTCAACACAATTATTTTTATCGGAGCTGGCATAGCCGCTGAGTGACCAAAGTCCCTAAACAAATATTAAAAAGATAAAAACATATATACATATATATTACATATTCTGAAACATGTATTTATTGTTTTATTACTCTTTATTTTAACTGAATGTGAGTACTCTGAGTAATCATGAGTTAAAGTTGGTTATTTGGTTAACACATACACTACTGAACTGTTTAACTTTTTTTGGCTCTTATGTGAATCTTTTTTGGCTCTTATGTGAAATAACTAAATTCAATCAGCTGTGTGCACACAACTGGTGTGATGAAATTGTCAATACAGCAGTGCGGATTTACATGCAAGGCATGTTTTCACTTGCCGTTAAATTATAAAAACACTGACGTGTGTGCTTTCAGCAGTGAATGTGTAAAAACAAACCAGTACCAGAAACATATCTACAGGATGAGATATAAACAGTTTCCACAGCGCAAATTAATGCTATTTTTGAATGCTTTGCTGTTTACATAGGTATTGCAAAAAGCTTTGAGAAATATGTTACCTACATTCTCATACGGGATGACTAAGTCTTAAGGAAATATTTAGATTTTTCCTGGAAATGACCTGTCATTGCAATACTGTTTAGCAACCAGCTCTATCTAGGGACAATGACCATAATGACACAAGGTATCTAACCAAAACAATGGTGGAAACATCTTGACCTGGTTACTGGTACATTGCCTTAACCTCACTCTGGACCAAAACTGACGTGCTAATAAACATTCGACACTCACCAGATACACGGAAAACGGTACACATAGTAGGAACAACCAGATATACAAGTGTACTGTGTTGCAGAACAAATTTTGGTGAGGATCATAAAACCATCCTCCAGTTAGCGAAGCCCAGACGCCTTGCCGCAATATCTCTAAAGTCTGCGAACCCATTGTACGCGTTATGTCCACATCTCCGCGCGCAGTACACGTCTTTCACTACATCAAACAGTCATCGAATCATTTTCACAACTGCAAATTGTTAACACTGCCATTTTGGTTGGCATTCTACGAGCGATTGTAGACTCTATAGACACTTTCTGTTTCGCGAATACATATCAAACTGCAACACTTATCGTAAACTAAAGATATTACACACGACTTTATACATCTGGAAAATTAACTTGTTTACGCAAACAAACTTCTATTCCTAGGGTATTTGTTGAAAAATACAACACGGAAATTATTCATGGATCAACACTTTCATCGCGACCTTTGACAGTTGAATGCTGGTGCTGCCATATGAATGTATGTTTTGACACTGGTGACATTTTTGACAGATAGTGAAGTTCATGTTTACCGATTCACTTACCGGTACCGGTCTCTCAAAATAGTGTCTAAGTGGCAACCCAAATGTTTTGCCCGTCTTGTCACCACAGGCCACAGATGACTGTATCTAATCAGTCAGCTATAAAAAGAAGTCAAGTATTTACCTATTGTGTGGTGCTGTCAGCCGGGAAGGAATGCGGCGCCAAGAAATTAATTATTTTATTTGAAACAACAAATGTAATATATTTATTGTGTGTACAAAGTTAATTATACTGTGATATTTTAAAATGGCTGACATAGAAAAGTTACTAAAGCAAGCGGCTATGCATGTCGGGGCTGGTGGAAGTGCTGGATTTGTAGAAGTCTGCATCATGCACCCTCTGGATCTAGTGAAGACGAGACTCCAATTACAATCCAATATAAGAAGTGGCATAAAAAGTACAGACCCACATTATTACAACGGCATATTAGACTGCATGAGAAAAATGTATAAATATGAAGGTTTGACATCATTTTGGAAGGGGATTTTGCCTCCTATACTGGCTGAAACGCCTAAACGAGCTGTAAAATTTGCAACATTTGAACAATATAAAAAGTTATTTATGTTTGGATCCAGCTCTCCTACACCTTTGGTAAGCTTTAGGCAAAATTTTATTTAAACTTATTATTTTTATATTCTGATAAACCTAAGAATGACAGCTTACAAGAGTCTGATAAGAAACAGATAAGAATAGAATGTTATTCTGTTTAGTAAACAAATTGGTATCTAGGTAGGTTTAAAGGTTTCCGATTATCTTTTTATGGTATAAGCAACTTATAATTATAGTGGTAGTTGCTCTCAATATATTATAACAAAATGTTTTTGGCAATATATTTGATTTACAGGTAAAACATATAAAAATATCATTCCTTTAATAACTTATCCACAGAATAAGTAATAGTACTTGGTAAAGGTACAGATAAAAAAGAAATGTAAAAACCAATTTATTTCAATAATAAACAATATACAAAAGAAACTGCCTACATTGGCAACTACCGGAACTCACCAATTTTGCTCAAACTAACAGCCGAAACCAATTAGACAAACATTTTTTTCAGACCTTCTCCTTGGCTGGTCTCGGAGCTGGTATAACAGAAGCTATTTTGGTCAACCCTTTTGAGGTTGTCAAAGTAACCTTACAATCCAACACGGCCTTGGCTAGTCAGCTGCCTAGCACATGGTCTGTTACCAGGCAAATCGTTCGAGAAAATGGTCTCGGATCGAGGGGCCTAAATAAGGGGCTCACGGCGACAATTGCTAGGAATGGCGTATTTAACATGGTTTATTTTGGATTTTATCACAGCGTAAAAGGATTTGTTCCGGAACATCAGGTATGTAAAGAGTCTTGACTTATTCAACATTATTCTCCAACTGACAAAATGATCTGCTTCTTTTCATTTCGTAATCTTGCTTGTTTATTAAGTAAACCACTAGCATTCACCCGCGACTTCGTCTACGCTGACTACAGTTTATTGCGATAAAAAGTATTTTGTGTCTTTCCCCAAGATTCAAACTATCTCCATGCCAACTTTTATCAAGGTCGATTCAGCGGCTTAGTCCTGAAATCGTAACAAACAAACAGACCAACTTTCACATTTATAATATTAAAATAGCTATAATATTACTATAGTATAGTATGAATTGTAAAAAGTAAATGTACTTATACCTACTATTTGGATATAGAAATCTAGTAGCTCAATTCCTTTGATAAGATGGTCCATATCTCTTATCTTGTATTGGTACTGTGGTATCTACGAAACGATTTATCTCACAAATTACAAATAAACTTATTTTTCACAGGATCCACTTCTAGAATTCGGTCGAAAGGTTGCCATCGGTTTTACATCAGGGGTTCTAGGCTCATGTATCAATATACCGTTCGATGTTGCAAAGAGTCGTATCCAAGGTCCACAGCCGACCCCTGGAGTAACCAAGTACACTTCCACGACAGGAGCAATTGCTTTAGTGTATAGAGAAGAAGGGTAAGTCATACAATTATTAAGTAACTTTAATAATTTTAAGGTATGTAACACACGGAATTCTTTATCAGCTCCTAATTATCCATTGGTAGTAGCATTGGGACTGGAAACTAAAAAGGTTAGCTCAAACTCAAAATCGCATACCATTAAACTGGTTTATTGTCATGAAATTTACATTTAAAGTATTAACTACTTAACCATTGTACCTATTTAGTATAAAGAATATAATGCTAAGTGCAGGATCTAAAGTATACTAATATCTATTATTGAATTTCATAAAAATCCGTTAAGTCGTTTCGGCGTGAAGAAGAAACAAACACACACACATTCACACAAACTTTCGCATTTGTAATATTAGTGAGATTTCCAATAAGAGGACACTGAACCCTTTGTTCACAAAATGCGTTCTGCTAAAAATACAAACCCCAACTTTGTCCAAATCCGCGTGTTTAGCACCAGCACGGGCAGAATGCCAAGTGAATCAAGTAATACACGGAATCACTAACATTTCATTGTAAACTAATTTGCGACGGTCATGAAAGCAAAATCATTGCATACGCAGTGCACTTCCTTCATTTTATTAATTAGTACATTGTAGAGTTTGTAGATAGACGTCATTCTTTTTAGGTAGCTACGAGTTTCATTTTCTTTGTTAATTAGTGACAGTGTCCTTGCTTTCTATTTTCCATTTTCAATGCTCTTCCCGGCTTGAGCTATTTGAGTACATATGCCTACTCGTTTGGTTTATTTCCAAGTTGATGGAGTTTACCATAGGTAAAACCCTTGCTCATTGTTCTACTATTTTTTCCTGTTAAATCAAGGTTGTTGTATATTAAATTGCTTTGTTATGCGCAGTAATTTAAAGTGTCTAATTGTAATTGTTATTGACACCTGCGTCGTGTTATAACGTCTTTATTGTGTTTCACTTTTTTAAACCTTTAGTTACCTAAAATAATCTGGATTTAATCTAATTGCGATGTCATTTGGTTACATTAACAAGAATACGGAATAATTACATTACCACATAGTGATTAAACAACACATTAAAATGTAGATAAAAATTACGTAACGTGAAGTGATGGATGTTTACTTAATTCAGAATAGGTACCTAACGTATTTATTTGACACAAATATATACAAAGGCTTATAATTATCATCAGTCCTGTGATAAAATCTGTTGTCATTAATTGCTGTCGTTGGTTATTGAATTGAATTATGAACATCGTTGATTTATTGCTAAAACATGATTAAACATAATTGTTACAATGTTACGTTGGTTTTTATACTTAAATACTTGAATAAATATATTGTTTAATGATAGCAGCGTAACGCAGCTCAATCAAAAAAGATGAAGTGAAAATATATTATGGCTTTAATTTCACCGATGATGTTGTCGAACGAACGACGAATGGACGAACCTTTTTTTGGTTAAGAAAACCTTTTTAATTTTAAAGACTTTATTCTTGAAATTAGAAAGAAAAAAGAAGAGAAAAATGGCGGGAGGCCTTGGCCTTTTTTCACGTAGTTGTTTACTCGTTGTATTATTTTCGCCAAACTAAGTTCTTTTCTGATTATAATATATTTACTTCCTGAATAACCTGTTTTTCATTCGAGAGAGACTCGCGTTTTCTACAATAGGTAAATGAATCATTTTAAATAATCTATGTATTCAATGGTTCAATTATTATTATTTCAGATTCCGCGCACTCTACAAAGGACTTGTGCCCAAGATATTGCGTTTAGGACCTGGTGGAGCAATAATGTTAGTAGTGTATGACTACGTATTCCACTTTTTGGAAAACAAATTCCAAGATAAGTAAAATAGTGACCAAGGAAGAAATAATTTACTTTTAACTAAGAAAATAA
The DNA here is from genome assembly GCA_912999815.1 of Campaea margaritaria. NCBI lineage: Eukaryota > Metazoa > Arthropoda > Insecta > Lepidoptera > Geometridae > Campaea > Campaea margaritaria. The sequence continues at coordinate 10,097,799 of OU538802.1, read as the reverse complement.
TTTTACTGTGAAATATTTTTTGAAGGAGATACGAATTTGAATATATTTATTTGGTTCCATTAGTCGTAGTTAACAGAGAACCATTTTATTATTTAATAATTATGTGAGAATATTAGAACTATTTTTGTAATATTTGAAAGAGTAAAACTCAAAATTACTATTACTTATTATAATACGTATAAATGCTTTAAGAAATACTACTAACAAAGTACAAAACGATAAGCTGAACAATGCGTAGACAGTAAAATGTATTTTCATAACTAAAACGTCTTTGTGTAAAAATATACTATTTATTATATTAGAAAGTACTAAAGCAATTATTTTTATATACAAGTAAAGCATTTAACTATAGAAACATAATAATATAATTATGTGAGTTCAATGTAATGAATAATATTATTCTCTATATACAATTATTATATCGATTTTATGTAAACTGTAAGCCATCATATCGAGCTTGGTTGTGAATATATACCAAAATATGAAAATAAAACTAATGTAAAACAGAATAGGTTGATTTATTTATTCCTGACGATCACTTGAGAATAATTAGGCAAATGATTTGTAAAGCAAAGAAGGCAGCCTAATTATTTTTCAGCTAAGTAAGCAGAGTGCTGACAGCGGGATTCGATAACGTGTACAATACAAGTGTGGACAAATGATACAATAAAAAAAATGCACTTTGATTCAAAACTCGCAAGAAATTTCACGAAAATACCCACTACTTTACTGAATCGTGACTGACTAAACCACCTCAGACTCGATATTTTGACTATTGACGGCGGAAAGTCTAAAAAACTTGATAAATACTTATCACGTAATGCTAAATGCACTAACCATGTAGAGCCAAAACAAAAAAGAAGCTTGAATAAACCGGTAAAGATACCGATTAATTGACGGTCTGCACTAAGAACGTCAAATAATATACGTTCCGTTTCACGTTTTTAGCCTCATAAATCATCAATTTCATTATGATTTTGTACAATTTCTGAATACAGCGGAATGTATCATGGGAAAATTGCCTTTTGTTTGCAAAAGTTCTAGCTTGGTGTGATCCATTTTGTTAGAATTTCAGATGGAACCGTGGCATATTCAGTGTAATGTTTGTAAATAGACTGTATTTTTTAAGTGCCGAACATTGGAAAGTAGAAAGCTAATACAAAGTAAGTATTTAGATACTATCCTATATTATTCACCAAGAATGTCGCAAGGTGTCTTGAGTGACCTTTCACTTCGTATTAGTCATAAAATACCATAACTCTCCTTGCTTGCCTACCGTTACAAAATCTATCCGCAACTTTATATGTAACATTAACAACTTTTAGAAGTATTTACGAGTTCTATGACTGTAACTGTTCGTATCACTTTCAGTACAAAATGGACCCGATGCATCCAGCTCCGTCGTCCATGCCGCACCTGATGCAGGTCTACCACCAGCCTTCAGCATCGGACTCCAAGATCCAGAACTCTCAGATCATCCACATCACACACCCGTCCCTGCCGCCGTCCCAAGGGAAAATGACTTACCAGCAATCCATGGCATCTGACGTGCACATACCTGTGTCTTCTATACCTGTATCTTCGATGCAGAATGAAATGATGTCCCAGAACCAGCTAGTAATGTCGCAGACTCATTTGCAATTGCCGCAACCAATGCAAGGTCAAGTCCTTCACACAGATTTGAGTCAGCAGTTGCAGATTACGTCTCATATGCTGCTGCCGCCTGTCCCAGTTTACAAGCAGCATATGTTGGTGAATGAGGTCCAGCAATATTATGGGAATTATGAATATCCAAAAGATCCGTGTGTGGTGACAAAGGTCGAACCTGATATTCAGTCTATGCCTGACAAAAATGAAGAGTAAGTTTCTTAGACTTTTCTTATTTAACACTTTGACTGCTGAGCCGATTTTCTTGTCTAGCCACTGTTACAGATCTGCACACACCACTGTGTTTTCCCGTACTTACAGCAAGTTATAAAAAACACAACAGTTGTGTTTTCAGCAGTGAATGTGTTAACAGATAGAGTGGTTACTGTAAATAATTATAATGATTTATCAGGTAGATGTCTGTAGAGCAAGGAAGCAAGGCATGGAATTTTAATGTTATTTTATTACATTTCAGATTAAAATTGGAAAATCTATCACAGCCTGAGAGCACAGAACCTCCACCCAAGAAGAAAAAACCCCGTAGTGAAACCCAAAACCCCACCGCTTGGGCTTGCAACGTCCGCAAGCTGAAGCACCAACGCGGAGAAGCCTATATCAGCCGCCGTGGCAAATTCGTCCCCGAGAGACAAATAAAAACTACCAAGAATTGCCTTACAAACTGCAAGTACAAATGTAAAGATAGAATAACCGATGCAGACAGAGAACTTATCTTCAGAGCCTTCTATTCACTAAACGCTAATGAAAAGAAACATTTCCTTCTCAACACTACTGAAAGGCATGATATCAAGCACAGCAAACCGACAGAGAATCACAAAAGAAAACATTCCTTCAAGTACTTTTTTGTTATTAGATCGGAGAGATACGCCGTGTGTAAGAATTTCTATTTAGGTACTTTAGCTATCTCACAGAAACCAGTATATAACGTCCACTTGAGTAAAACTGAAACAAATCTGCCTAAGCCGGATGGAAGGGGGCATAATGAGGCCAGCGCTCATGCTTTGTCAGATGACATAAAAGATAGGGTAAGGAAACACATAATGTCTTTTGACACAATCGATTCTAAGCCGATCAAACAGTATTCCAAAAAGAAACAGTACCTACAAAAGAAGTTGAACATAAAAAAGATGTATGACCTTTATCACAGTGAATGTACAAAAGAAAATGTGGTACCCGTCAAAGAGTCAATGTACAGAAAGATTTTTAAGCGTGAATTTAATTTGCATTTCAATAAGAATAAGAAAGAAGAACAGCTATGTTGTAAATGTAAGGGTTCTCTTAAGAAGAAGTGATTTTCTAACTATTATATTAAGGATCCATGGTGGTTATACATTCTATGCATTTAAGAAACATGCCTGTTACTTTTGCAAAATGTTTATTGTTTATGAAACAAAAATCAGTATTTTAGGTTTTATTTATTTGAAAATGTGTGGTTATTTGCTTAATAGGTACCTAGGCACTTTTTTAAAACTGTAATGCCATCTCTACATAGGAAAACTATATTTAATATTTTAACTGCTGAATCTGTTTTTATACATGGGGAACGGACCGTGTGTGTTTTCCAGCAATGGCGTGCCGTCTGTGTGAGCCGCACTGTAGTAGCGCCGAGTTAAACACGTCTGTGTTTCGCCACAGAGCCGACACGTAAGCTGCGCTAACACAACAGGTGTGTTTTCCCGCACCAGCGTAAAGTTGAAAAAAATCCAACGTCTGTGTTTGCAGCAGTGAATGTCTTAAGAGATCAGTAACACAAATCAATTAATTGTATAATATATTATTTCTATCTCACAACACACAGAATTTTATGCACTTTTGGGATAATTGCTTAAAATTGTTTGTGGAAATCAAACATATTCTTATGTGCCATGGAAAATAATGTAATAAAAAAATAAAAAAAACAATTAGCCACAGTTTTCAAATCAATAACAATTATTGATATATTACGTATTTTTACTTATAATTATTAATGTATAATTTTAATAAGTAACTAAAAATAAAACAAATTTTTGATGTTTAAATGCAATTTTGATGGAATATGTATGGATTTGCCTAACAAACTAGTCTAAATCTAACTCTCCTGCACGCAGCTTTCGAATGTTTTGAAATTTGTTTTTAATTATAAGATTGACATAGTCTATAAGAAGAGAGGTTTAGTTAGAACTACAGCAAATATTTTCAAGTAAATTTTATTATATTTTATATGTTTAATAAACTTTTTAAGCTTAAAGATATAATAACTGTTTTAATTAACATCATCTCGGAGAAATAAGAAACACACCACCTATTTTAAATAATGTTTTTATTGTCACAAATAAATTGTACAAAACCAACCTTAAATAACTTTTGGTGAAAAAACAGTGTGTAATAACAAAAAAATAAAGAAAATGTTAGCAAATATTGCGCACACCAAAAGAAAGATTGATGAAATAGTTAGTCTAAATATTATATAAAGAAAGAATGGAAAAGTAAGTGCTTAAATATAAAAAAAATAATGTTTAAAAAATACTTGATAAAACAGTAATAATATGAAGTCATCACAGTTATGCAGAATTATACATAATCTAATTTACCTACAGTTATCACCTTTAAATTGGTTACAGATATACCACTTTATGAGGCTTCCAGAGGCTAGTTATAAGGACAACCCACTGTTGTGGCGAAGCGTGGCGTGGCGCAACAAGTGGATAAATCAATGTCATGACATCACACAAAATGCTAAACATCGTTTATTGTTAGTGGCACTTCGGCTTCGCTTTACCGGTACCATGAATGGGGACTTCTATGGCCACCCGTTATTAGCAGTACGATGAGAAATACAAGTTGCTCCCATATCATATCCCGTAATTTAACAATTTATTATTCAATCACCAGTAAATGTATTCGTAATCGAAGTGGTAGTTGCTTTTTTTATAAGACACCTGCAATATTCAGGGTTGGCGATGCGTTGCTCAAAAACCTACTCTCTGTTTTCTATTATAGTGGCTTTTTATTCGTTTTTATAAAGAACATATGCAAAGTTGAGCGAAACATGCTCCTGTAAGACTAAGACTAAGAGTAGATTTGTAATCAAACTAAAAAAAAACAATTATGGGAAACAGAATTTTTTAAAGTTACCTTTAATAAATTTGTAGATTTTTTTATTTCGGTAAGGAATATTTCAGATCCCAGTGCGGGCACGTACCAATGTATTTCTGTAAAGCATATGTACGTAATTATCACTCGCTTTTCGGTGAAGGAAAACATCGCGAGGAAACCCACATACCTTCCCGAGAATTATTTCAGAGGTAGGTAGGTGATCCACCAATCACCAAAGACGTGGTGTGGTGGATTATGGCCTCACGAAAGTTAGGGAAGACCCGTGCTCAGCAGTGGGACGATATGGGTTGATGATATTGAAATAAGTTTCAGCGCTTCACAGCACAACACCACGCCACAACATGTCCGGTACTATCTGGAAGCCTTGCCATCCTCCAAGTTATTTTAATGTATCTACTTAAGCCTAGCCGGTATCAGAATGCAGACGAGGTCCTCGTCATCCTGATTCTTGAGCTCCCATTTCACGTCCACTTTTACTTGAGGGTAGGATTTCAAGACTGGTAAGGAGGCCCTGTAGCTCGCTTTCTCGCCAGCCTGTAATGAAAACATCGTTAGTAAGCCATAACATGATAGCTAGACTATAGATCGTTAGTGGAACGTATCGGGTTTCGAAAGGCTAGAAGTTTGCGTTGAATCCACGGTAAAGTATTGTAAGGCTGCTGGAATTTATAATTTAGCATTTTAGATAGGTACCTACATTGTTTAACAATAAAAAGCTTGAGTAAAAACTAAAACCTGTCTACGAACCAAACAGAATAGGTACAGGAAAATAAGCTTGTCATTATTACGTTTCCAACGACTTATTACGATTCAATAAATCAATTCCTATGATTCTAAAAACATCGGCGCACCCTGAAGAACTAGATGGCACCATGCAGTCCACCTGGCTAGTCCAGTTACCACGAAGTTTCATCAAAAACCATTCATTGTAGAAACTAATTTAATGCATGTCATACAAAACCAGTCATATTAGAAACAATTACGGACGGCATACAAGCCTCGCGTTCGAAACCGTCATGAAGTTATATCTTACTTCTGACTTCTGATTCTACTACGCACAGTGGTAAATATTAACAGGAGGCATACCATGACCTATAGCGATTCAATTGAAAACCTAAACTGAACCGCGTCGCATAATCGTACCGTGACATCTTATTTTTTATGCTGCTGCCATTTTCAGTTTAGGTTGAAAATGGCATCAGATGGTTGAAACTACATACAGTTTAGGTTGAAAATGGCAGCAGCATAAAAAATAAGACGTCACGGTACGATTATGCGACGCGGTTCAATTTAGGTTTTCAATTGAATCGCTATAGGTCATGGTATGCCTCCAGGACAGGAAGGAACAAGCTATAGTCACTATCGTTTAGTTATCACATCACTATCATCATGTTACCAAAACAGTAAGCACGAGTTAAACTTCAACAACCAACCAGAAGCTATCGTTTAACAGTTAAACTATAGGTAGGTACTACTTCTGGTTTCCCTCATTGAACACCTACGTACCCTAATGGGAGTACACGTTCATTGTCTGTGCGCGTTAACCCATAATCGCTGTCATCCGCTGTAATAGGATAATAGATATACAGTGTTGCAAGTTTTGTAATATCATACTAGGTAATAAGTTTTGTGATTATAATTGCATTAATGATGCTATTGTTACTAGAAGCGTTTGGCGGTTGAAGCTTTACAAATATTCCGGGCTGTTTTTTTGTATAAACAAAGGTAAGGTAAGAGTAAGGTAATAATGTCATGGTTAGAAAGCATAGGTAGCTGCCTCTTACAAGGAAGTATTGTCTAAGTTGCTATTTGACTGGTTATTTTCCAAGGGAGAGAGGCCTAGGTAATTGCTACGTACTTTATAAGCGGAGAGGTAGGTGTCCACTGGTCTATGTTAGAAGTTTTACTAGCGAAGAAGTTGCCTAATTAATGACATTTGATAATTTTCAAATTGAAAACTTCATATGAAGCTATAAGCCATTTTCCCACTAATTAGACCACAGTCTGTTTATTATATATTGTGTTTATACTTGTTGTTTGTTTTTTGTTTTTCTGAGCGACTGAAAAGGCAAAATGCTAAGTACATAAGAATTCGGCGCGAGGAAGGATTCTAAATTGCCTTCGTCGTCAGCCTATAGTCTGCTGCTCGACTTAGGACTCTCCTAGTTAACCTCCATCCACCATCCAACTCCCATCCCCATCTCCAGTGAGTGGGGGGTTAGGCCCGCTCTTCGGGTATCCTCATCTTCTGCTCAAAAACTAAGTTTAAAAATAGTTTTCGCATATTACCTTCAAAGGACAAGCGATCCCGTTATCGCGACAGGCGTCTGGCTGCGGCAGCGGGAAGGGCACCGGCAGATTCATGATGACGCCGTGCACTTCCGTCGTGAGGGTCTTGATCTCTGACGCTGGAAAAGGATACACCAACGTTATTACTAGCCAGATTCAAAACTCGATACTCAAACCATTCATAGGCAAAAATTATGCACTTTTACAAGTCAAAGACTTGTCTCATATAACCGCCGAGGCCGCTTCAAGGAACCGCAGGAGAGGCAAGGGTGCACTGCTATGGATGGGTTATTTCGCCCAGTAGGAAAAAGGGATACTCACATGGGATGAAGTCTATGCTGATGGTAACGTTCGTGTTCCTCTTCAGGATGCATTCTTTGGCATCTTCAGCGCAACCGCTCACTCCCACCATTTCTATGGTGGCTAGCTTCGACCCTGGAAACGAAATACATAGGTATTTGCTATTAGAAATATTTCTGAAGACGATTTAGTTGGGAGCGTGGTGGCAAATGAGCTTGGATTTTTTTATTCCTTGCGTTTTCTTCTCATGCGTGTATCATGTTACTTATTATGTTTGTGGTCAGAGATGGTAAACACGCTAATGAAACTGTATTGACTGGAAATCAGACTTCTCCGTTACCTGTTCATTAGACTTTACTGAGAACGTAGTGTTTAATTTTTATTATTTTAATTGCTTTTTTTTGTTCTTGTTTTAGCGTGTGTAGGCGATACTGTCAGCTGTAATTGGCTATTTTCTTTGTTTGTGTTTCAGATTGTTAGCTGTTTTGGAGACAAAATTATAGAGGTAGACTACGATGACTCAGTTTAGCTACTAGACTAGAAAAATATAGCATAATAACTGTAATGACATTACCAATACAATCTAGTCACAACGCTGTTATGCAAGGGTAAGATGGTTATGAGTTGAGTATGTGCGAGGTATTCCATAATAATGTATTTATGAAGTTAGAAATATTTACTAAGTCTTATTTAGATTATTTCCTCCTGGAATACCTACGAATAACTATAATTTTAATTACGGTAACTGCGTAGATAGCTACATTAGTTTCTTAGTTTCAATATGTACCTATGACTATTTTCATTGGAAACGGGATATCTACGGGTTTTTTGTACATCTATTTATTATACTTAATATTGATATGTAATAATTAATCAGCGCATGCGCCATGATCAGATAACTAGGAAGGTACCTAAACCATAATTGTTTCCAGCGAAATTACTGGGCATGAGACTTTATAACCTATGTCTCAGGATGACGAGTGCAGTGCCGCGCAAAATTATACAATGCAAAGCTCTGGCTGGCACTGTTACCGTTATGGGCAGGCGTAGCGCTTACTATCAACTGAACGAGCTACTCGTCTCGTTACACAGTTAAATAAAAAAAAAGATCTAAATACTAAGGTGTAAATAACTCAGTTGATCCAATGGTCAATGGACGGATATTGATTGAATGATCCGACAAGCTCCGATTATCGTTTCCTGTGTAACAATGCCAGTGATCAGCGGCCATTAGGTTCATACCGAATGTTGGTAGGTAACCAAACCTACCTACCTAGATCTACCTAGTAGTAGATTTCCAATACCTATTTAACGATTATTAGATAAAACATACATTATACTGTTTACAGTTATATAGTGATTGAATTTTAATGATAGCAAAAATGTTTAATGGTGGTTTTGTACTTATTTGAATTTGATCAGCTCATTATGCGTTGATAAAGCTATTAAAATAATTATATCAAGAGTTGAAAATATTTTGCCAAATATATTTTCATCGTGCTAATTTTTAGGTGTGTTTAGACTTCAATAACAGTGAGTCAGCTATGGCTAAAACATTGGCATAAATAAAGACTACAAACATCCTATTAATTATACGGTATAGTAATAATATGTATTACTAGCTGTACCCTGCCACGCTTCGCTGTGGCACATTCGCACATTCGCTGATATGAAACTGAAGAAAAAAATAGATAAAAACAATTCTTGATGCGGATTATCTATCATGCTAAAATTTCAGCTCGATCGGTGCAAAACTTTTTGAGTTTTTGAAGCGTACACAAACCAACATAACATTTTTATAATAAGATAATATAATATTTATATAATGATATGCTTGAGACGAGCTGTTCTGGTTTAAACATGGTGGTTACAGGGTACAGGAGTAGCTAGACCGGGGTGCTACGTTCTCATAATGCACGACACATCACTGGAACATGAGCGATCTAATAAAATAGAATAGAATAGAAAATGCATTAGTGTACACCAATACAGATATACAAAAGGTACAAAAAGAGTTAAACTTATTGTAAGAAATATAGTGCAATGGGCGGACTTATCGCTAAAAGCGATCTCTTTCAATCAACCTTTGGATAGAGAGAAGCAATGGAGCTTCAAAGATTGGCGGTGTAAATAAATAATACAGCAATAAATAAATTATTATCATGACGTGTCAATATATCATAAGAGATTTTTTTTTAATTTAATGAGTGACGCGACGACCAAGTCGTTGACTTGATGGTAAGCGCCACGCCTGCCCATAACAGTTACGGTGCCACCCAGAACTTTGCATTGCATAATCCTGCGCGGCACTGCCCTTCGCCCATCACCCTTTTTTTTTTTTTTTTTTTTTTTTTTTTCCCGGGGAGGTGCATTAGGCATACCACCCGGCCCCCGGGGGCGGGGGGGTGGTTATGTGGGACTCCCCCGCCAGCTGGTCCGGCGGGGTTTACCCACTAAAACCCCGGGGTGTTCTCCTCTCCGCATTATGGAGGTGGTCACGGGTTCGCACAGCGCTTCCGCGACCACCTCTGCGGGCGCCCTCCCGGGCTCGCCACGTGAGGCTTGGGCCTCTTTCTCCGCTGGGTGCGTCCCGGAACACACGGGCCGCACCTCAGCTCGGGACTTCTTTCGCTCATCACCCTGAGACAACGGCTCTAAAGTCTCATATGCCCAGTAATTTCGCTGGAAACAGTGCCCTTCAGACCGGAACACGGAACATTAGCGAACGATTTATCATGTGTAGTCTCATAGGAGCGGTTGAACGAAACCACTTTCTCTTATTGTAGATAATGATCTCACAAAAAAAGAATATATTCAATAATAAATGATTTTATTTGAAAATCAAATTGCAAATGAAATGCCTAGAGCTCTCGTTTGTACTTATTTACTTACTATAATTAGATACTCGTACATACCTACCTACTTATTTAATAATTAATTTAGAGAAAAATAAAAGGGCAATTCCTCATAACAACTAGGTTTCTTATTCAAATAATGTTTGTTAGTTCAGAAAACGTCCTTCGTCGACATTAATTTTCCGTCGCAACAGTTTATTAATTATTTTAATTACGCTCATCATGAGAAAGAACTTAATTTCGAGATCTTAAATAACGTTTATCTGTTTTAATAAACTTTATAAATAAAGTAACGTAAGTACTAGGTAGGTACCCGACACATACCTACCCGAGAATTATTTCGGAGGTAGGTATGTGATCCACCAATCCGGATCTGGCCCCCGTGGTGGATTATGGCCTAATCCTCCTCACGAAAGTGAGGGGAGACCCGTGCCCAGCAGTGGAACGTTATGGGTCGATTATGATGATGTCCTAAGGTCTCCGTTAATCGATAGCAGCCTGGACTATTTCCCCCGAGGCATGGAGCGATGGAATCTGGTGTCGATGGGTTGATGTTTAATCCAAGTTATTAGTTCAAGACTATAACTGCTAACCTTTTATAAATTTAAATAATCCTTGAGCTGTAGAGTGGTACTAATAGGGCAATATTGAGCACGCCACTTCAAAACATTATACCTACCTGGGATTTTTTTACTAAGCATTTAAAAATAAATCCTATTTGTCAAGTATTTTTGTGTCCCATGCAATTAAATTGCTATTAAGTATGTTAAAAACAAACAAAGCTGCGGTAATGACTTTGTCCTTGCCATGTTTTGGAGATATAATGACTATAAAAGACCTTAGTCAGATCTCGTATACCTAGTTTACGTTACCTTTAATATTAGCAGATCTGCCGTCGCACACCTTTTTGAAGTATTTAGGTATAACTAAGCAAGTAACCAGATTCGAACTTGATGATGGCTGTGAAGGCATCAAGACGCGCTCTACATAATACGAATTAAAAAAAACATCCCTTATAGGTTCCAATATAACTGTAAGAAGACATGAGCATACGAGCCAGCTCCCTAGCTTGTTTTGCTGGTCCATCTTGGTATAGGGGCAATCAGTAACGGGGGTGGTTGCGGATGCGCGATCAGCGATCCCGTGACCACCCCAACACGCGGAGAGTAAAACACCCCGGGGTTTTTAGTGGGTAAACCCCGTCAGACGCGTCACAGGACACGTTCTGGCGGGGGAAACCCACATAACCACCCGGCCTCCCCCGAGGTCGGGGGTATGCTTAAAGACATTTCATACTTTCTCATCATCGTCATCAACCTATATCAGGCCAATGCTGAGCATAATTTCCCCTTCAGTTTCGTTGAGATGATTAGGCCATAATCCACCTCGGGAGCCCCGTCCGGATTGGTGGATCACACACATTGTCTTGGAGTGCAATAAAAAGTTGTTATCTTATCATATCTTATTATACCTTCAAACTTAATTGAATCTTAATCTATTATTAAGTAGGAGTATTAAGTATTAACTTTTTAGTTCGGCTTGCTATTCAAGCGTGTTTTATTAAACTATTTTTTTAAAGATCCTACATCGATGATTTATTTTCATAATATTGACTTGTCAACAGCCGTCATGTTTTCGGCTAGAATTTAATACCTTCCACTGCAATATTTATAAATGTATCTAACATCATTTTCAAACATCTAGTTTTAAGATATGTTTAAGTACTTAGTTTTAAGATATGCTTGTATTATTTTGCAGTCAATAATTTTTTTTTAATTAATTTTTTTTTTGTCCTATTTACAGTAACCTCACTAGAGATCAGTTTATTGAACTTTGAGTGGACCGTACAAGGTAATTAACTGGCGAATGTTTCCCTACACGTTATCAACCTTTGCTCGCAATGGTCAATGTTATCAATAAATTGATAGCAAGAGTCAAATAAATTACTAAAGCTGTTTTGCCAATCGTTTGACCTCTAATTAAATCAACTAACAGTAAACATGTATGGAGAAAATACATTTTGTTTATTTGCATATACAATTTGACCACTATTAAGATACGATATAATGTTATATTAGTTTAATTGTAGAGGATTGGCTCCTTAGGAAGACATGAATATTAAGCAGTTTTTAGGGCCGAAAGAGTAGCCGTTTGGCCGCCATCTTCTAAATTATAGAGTATTTAAAAAATATATAAATAGCTGTGTAGTTATAGTACCTCGCTTATAAACAGCAACTATCAGTTAGTATTTATGTTTATTTTTATTATGTACCTGTTTATTAAAATTAATTTATTATAATTTTTGTACATACAAAAAACCACCGTCCGATTTTCTCGTTACTCCTCTCCATACAATTATAGCTAAATGTTAAATTTGTTTTATTCATGTTTTTAAGTTTTTATTTGTTCTGTAGTGTTTCAATAAAGAGTTTAGCTATCTGTCTATCTACCCATCCAGCCGTCATTAGGACAAACGTGCTAAAAGCTATCCGCCTACAGCCTTCAATTGTCTATAATTTGAATACCCAGTTACCTACCTAAGTATAATATGTACAAACAGTAATCTCGGCATAACATTAGATGCAGATCTTTACAGCCCTATAACTCTAATAATACGTCTACCTTTGTTCTTCGACAATTTGCTAAAGCTATAAATTATATCTATGTGATTCATAGCATCAGTCAATGTTAAATACTTTGGTATATTTCCTATACACGTGCGACATTAGGTACTTCTGAAGGAACGTGAGAAATTTACAGTGAAGATAAAGCTTACTTAGACATTTTTGAGCATATTTTATGAACTAGTATATAAGTAATTTAAGTTATGCATGCATATGCATAATCTTATTAATATAATAAATGCACAAGTTTGTGTGTTTGTCTTCTGAAATTTAGTATTCAGATGCTTTAGGTCCTGGAATAGAACAAACGATACTTTTTGTCCAGTAACAATAATATAATTAACAGTTACCGTGGAAAATTAGTTTCCGCGGGTGAAATCGCGGGACGCTGCTAGACTATAATAAAAGATAAATACAAGCTAGTAACAAAGCTGAATATACTTAGCAAAATTTAAGTTAATTACCCATGTATAGCTATATCAGAAACAAGTGAACCTTTGGTTTCTTTTTATTACTTTAGTAAAACCTCCTTGGTAGGTAGTAAAACCTCCACTTTTACCACAGCGTAAATACTCCTTTACGCTAAAAACTATTTTTGTTCAATGATTTTATAAAGTCTTTTATTTATGTTACTTTACAGTAGTGGCCGTTTACTTATTTTGTTTATGTTACTGGCCGCCGTTATTTTATGTTTTTAAAATTTGTGCGAAAGATAGCATTTTATATTTTTTTTATGTACTTACTCTAAAATGGTGAACTTTATGACATCCAACTATAATGTAATAAGGCTCTTTAAAATGTTTTTGAACTCATATTAAAAAAAATATATTTAAAAATAATTTTCTTTTAAGCTATTTTTAAAGATATGCGAAACGTAACTCTCTCATTACTTCTATCTTCATTAACTTATATCCTAACTTATATATCAATTTCCGTTCGCCTCGCCCGATCACATTTTTCGTAACGCATTCACCGGCTTACTCCCCAAGTCAACCGTGAGTAAAGAAGTTTTACTTCAATAAAGTCTAAACATCTTTAGATCATTTATTTACGCTCGGCTTCCTTTGCTCAGCTGAGGTTGACTCATTGAATTATACTCCACCATGTTACGTTTTAGATACAAATTGCGTACAAACTTTTCGAAGAAAATAAAAAAGTTAAAATGAAATAAACAATAAATTCTTACCGCAATCCGTGTAGAATTTGGCATTGGCACTGGCTAGGAGCACTGCAACCGTTACGAAAAACAACATTGTGAATTTTTTATAAGTTTTCTCGGCGCGCTAACGTGTTATCGACTCGCGCGTTCGTGTTGGACTGACCCAGCGGATAGACTATTGCGTCGACCTTATTGCTTTATAAAATGCGCGGGCGCCGGTCATAGATTAAGCGGAGAGGTCGCAGCAGAAGCGACGTTGAAGCGCACTTTGTTGTCCAGTGGTTTATTGATAATATCTGACACAACCTCATTCGGCAAATACACAAACATTGATAATTTAAACAACCATATTCTAGATATAATCGATCTTTTATTACTCGATGGCGTGAATCGTCTATAATAATTATTTACACAATTAGATCTTACCGAATCAGTCTTATTAAAGTAGAAAGTTAAAGTAAAGTAACGTCTATTATCTACTTTTACAATTAAAAAAAAAATAACAGGTCACGATAATTATATACATAGATCCTGGCCCCTAAGACTTCGTGTATCTAGAGAATCAGGAACTACGAGGACAATGGTCCTAAAAATACCCAGACTCTGCAAGCAAATATTTGGGCACAATATAAGGCATCCTTAATATTAAAAAAATCCTCTGGCAAATCAAACTACTCTGTGTCGTTAACCGGAAGAGCATTGGTCGTGCGCGAGTTTCAGGAAAACTGACAGACATTTGGTTAATTAACGAATAACTTCACAGTAAATACTAAAATATTAGTAAGCAGATTTTTGCCAGCTACTTGTATTAATTTAGTAAAATAATGTACTCTATTTTTTTAATTGACTGAGTGACGAGACTACGCTACGCCTGCCCATAACAGTTACAGTGCCATCCAGGACTTTCCTGAAAACTGAAATTCTGAGGGGGTTAGGTACAAAATTAATCCCTGCATCCACTGATAAGATTCTGAAAATTAGTTCATATAAAAAAAAATACAGACGAATTGATAACCTCCTCCTTTATTAAATCGTTTAAAAATATATAATACTAGCTGCGCCCCGCGGTTTCACCCGCGTAGTTCCCATTTTGTCCCACGGGAACATACTGTCGGGATCAAAAGCACCCTATTACTCAATCCTGGTTATAAACTATATGTGTTTCAAATTTCATTCGAATCCGTTCAGTAGTTTTTGCGTGAAAGAGGAACAAACATCCGTCCATCCATTCTCTCAAACTTTCGCATTTATAATATTAGTAGGATCTATTTACTTAGAAAAGAAATCTACATTGAATACACCTTGAAATGGTAGGCAAATCTATTTATGTTTTATGAATTTTACGACTTTAAACAATGTTCTAACTTTTTCTGAGTGGACAATTCCATTTCTGAGACTAGGTACGCCAAGGAAAAAAACAAGGAAAAGTAACCCACTTCCCGTAACAAAGGAAATAACACTTAAAACAAGGGTTACAGCGGCTAATACCGACACATTGTAAGTACACCTACAGATGTTATCTAAACCTTTAATGAAAATAAATGGTTTAATACGGCATTAGTCATTGCAAGTGGTAAAGAGAGTGAGTGCGTTGAATTTCGTCGAATTCAAACTACCTATAACCCGTGGCCTGACATACGACACAACCGCGGGTGCAAGGGATAAGAATCCGAATATCTTGATCTAAACCTCATTAAAAACTTATAGGATCAAAAAACAGAGCAAAATCTAACAAACTTCAAACAACCTTCAGAAACAATCAAATCAAGACACGGTCTGCTGAACGAGTAAAAATTAATTGTTTAAAAACTGCACAAAAAACCCTTAACAAAGAGCTGAAGATCTTCAATTCTTAAATCATAGTTATGAACAGTCCGATCGAGGCACCTTTAAATAAAAAAAATTAAAATCAAAATCGGTTCATCCGTTTCGGATCTATCATGCCACAGACGTACCTCAGACATCTACACACAAACGATAGACTTATAAGTTTTTTTTAACTATAAGTTATTTTCATATATTTTAGTAGGATTGAAATTTTGTTATTGTAGTGATATCGTTTCTCAATACGTGGGCAAAGTTCCAAGTTAATTGGACTTCTTGAAGCTGGTGAAATTTACGTTCAAAGATTCCATACATAAATACATAAATACAATGACATATAAGATTAGGCATTTTTTTTAAATATTTGTTGAAGTTCGATGAATGAATTTTTTCTCAAGAGAAAAATTGGAAAAGTTTCCCTAAAAATTGGAAAATTTGGGAACGCGATTTTTCCTATGTGATTTCATTCACGTCTTTTTTTTGCCTAGTTATGCTCCAAAATCCAAACAGTAAACGCCAACGTTACAGTCTTGTGCCTCTTGGGATAGAGGAAGTCACCGCTTACGAGACATCCGGCGACAACAGGACTATTGCGCCGCGCTCTTGGGAAACCTTCGCTTCCATCCACTGTATCGTTGTTACCTACTTACGTCTTACTACATTCAACATTGGGATGCCTCTTCTGCAAGATACCGCCTGGGGAAGTACCACACGTTTGCCAGATATTCATCCGCCAAGCAGTAGTGTGCAAACATTAAGGTGTTCCGGTTTGAAGGGTTTTGTTTCTAGCGAAATTACTGGGCACATGAGACTTTAGAGCTGATGTCTCAGGGTGACGAGTGCAGTGCAGTGCCGCACAGGATTATGCATTGTTCTGGGTGGTGCTGTAACTGTTATGGGCAGGCGTAGCGCTTAACCATCAGGTGAACTTGCTCGTCCCGTCACTCAGTCAAAATATATAAAAAAAAAAAACACTCATCATCATTCTGTTAACTCACTTTCTTATTATGGATGAAGGGATACTTATGTTTGGGCTCTGAATAAATGCTGTAATTACAGCACACGCAATTAGGGGTCATCCATAAAACTATTTTTTTCACTGATTTTTACTTTTTACTTTTTTTTACTTACTTTGTATGGAAGAAATCGCTTTCAGCGATAAGACCGCCCATTGTACTACCCTTGTTTACCTATTGTAATTCTTCTGTACTGTGGTTATTTTTGTTTCTGGTGTACAATAAAGAGTTTTTCTATTCTATTCTATTTTCGTGATTTTTTCACCTTTCCTCGGTGCTTGACACGCTTCATAACATTTGTGAGACTCCCCTCCATAGTGTGACGTCACATATTTGTCAATTTGACATCTCGAAATTATTAAATAAAAACAGCAAATCCGATTTTTTTTGGTATTTTGTTTGGTGTTACAATTATTTGGTATTTTAATGTAATCTATATAATTATATATATAGAAATGTAATGTTGGTTTGTGTACGCTTCAAAAACTCAAAAAGTTCTGTACCGATCGAGCTGAAATTTTAGCTTGATATATAATCCGCATCAAGGATTGTTTTTTCTATTTTTTTCATTAGTGACATATCAGCGAATGTGCGAATGTGCCACAGCGAAGGGCAGGGTACAGCTAGTAATGTATAATTTGTTATTGTTGATGAAACAACACACGCCAAAGTATAATAATTTTGTGGCTTTGTGTGCGATGCTTCGAGGTCTAAAATGGTCACATTGTATTAATCATAATGAGATCTTAATATGATTCAAGATTAAAATCGTAACATAGTCACTTATTTGCCACTTATGTGATTCATGTACATTTCATATTCAGCATTCATAAAGGAGTTCTACAATAGGTAGAGTAGGTGTAATGTCATTTGCCTCTAATGGCAATGAATTATAGCCTTTTGTATTTCATCAAGCCCACGTTCCTTCATTGCATGACTCTCCTGTTTTCGGGAAATCTGAATAGGTAGAGTAGGAGGTATGCCCTATTTAAGGAATGAGGAGGAATGCATATCAATTATTGCATTACTTACTACAGAGTAGAGTCAGCTTACTTTCGTCAGTTTTCACCTTTTTGAGGCCTACGCGAACAAAGATTGGCATATAAAACGTACGAAAATTGAAAAAATTAGACCCCAGTAGAGTTTTTACAGCTATCTTCTCTGACAGGTGTATTTCCGAAGCACTGCTAGAGTTAATGGAGTTTCCTTTTCTTGTGCGAGATTCAGGTATGAATCAGCACTTGAATAGGAAATTTCCTTTTTCAAACTGAATGAATGAAAAGAGAATGAGAAAAGGGGGTTGTTTGTTATTCTTATATTTGTGAAATTATTAAAAGGGGGGTTCCCTTTTTTCATTTTCTTTTTATTCAGCCAAAACAAATAAATGTGTATTAAATTAAATTAAATTTTGTATTAAATTACTTACATTAAATAATTTTGTAAAATATAGCGAGTCCAAGTTGGGACCATTACAAACAGAAGTTTGCTACACCCATCTACAAAACGGCAGGTTGTAACTCCTAACAAAATTACGAGCCCCAAATATGTATTACCTAATCTGTTGAATGGGTGTCTTGAGGTATGCACTTGTCCTAAGACAACAACCCCCACAGTGCCCGTTATGGCACAATGGGCCATGTGACGGAACGTGCCCTATTTTGGGCACTGCTGTGGCCATGTTGGACAAAATTTTAAAGGATTTTTGCGAGATAATGATGATTCGAGTTTAATCATACCTATTTAAGTACTAGCAGTTCCCGCGGTTTTACCTTTTTTTTTTTTTTTTCCGGGGAAATGCATTAGGCATACCACCCGGCTCCGGGGGGGGGGGGGGGGGTTATGTGGGACTCCCCCGCCAGCTGGCCTGGCGGGGTTTACCCACTAAAACCCCGGGGTGTTCTCCTCTCCGCATTATGGAGGTGGTTACGGGTTCGCACGGCGCTTCCGCGACCACCTCTGCGGGCGCCCTCCCGGGCTCGCCACGTGAGGCTTGGGCCTCTTTCTCTGCTGGGTGCGTCCCGGAACACACGGGCCGCACCTCAGCTCGGGACTTCTAACTTGGGCGTTGGACCCCCGATCCGCGGCCCAAAAGTCCCCGTTATTGGTCCCTCGCTGTGCCCTCTGCTGATCAGAGGGACACGCGAAGGACCTCTTCTCGCCAGGTTATTTGCTACGGCCACCAATTCCCCTAGGAGAATTGCTGACCGAACCCCAGGCACCGGCCCAGCTACTGCCCTTCCCTCCGGATGCAACGCATCAAGAGGGACGAACAATAGCCGGGCACTCGTGGAGGTTACCTGGCCTGGTTTTACCTTTTTTTTTTTTTTTTTTTTTTTTTTTTGCCCGGGGGAAATTACCTTATTGATACCACCGGCCTTGGGGGAGGCCGGCTGGTTATGTGGGGGTCCCCCGTCAGCGCGCATCCTAGTGATGCGCGCTGACTGGGTGTACCCACTAAAAACCCCGGGATGTTCTCTCTCCGCATGTTGGGGTGGCCGCGGGCTCGCGATTGCGCTTCCACGACCACCCCTGCGGACGTCCGGGCGACTGCCGCGGACGCGTCTCTAGGGGCACTCGGCCTCGCCTAGGATGGATGCGCTCTGGAGAACATCACAGAGCGCATCTCGCCTCGGGACTATGTGGTGGGGCGAAGGATCCCCCGATCCTCCGCCCCTAGTCCCGGCCTTTTTTTTTTTTTTTTTTTTTTTTTTTTTTTTTTACCCGGGGAAATGCATTAGGCATACCACCCGGCCCCGGGGGGGGCGGGGTGGTTATGTGGGACTCCCCCGCCAGATAGCAGTCTGACGGGGCTTACCCACTAAAACCCCGGGGTGTTCTCCTCTCCGCATTATGGAGGTGGTCACGGGTACAAACGGCGCTTCCGCGACCACCTCTGCGGGCGCCCTTTCGGGCTCGCCACGTGAGGCTTGGACCTCTTTCTCCGCTGGGTGCGTCCCGGAACACACGAGCCGCACCTCAGCTCGGGACTTCTAACTTGGGCGTTGGACCCCCGATCCGCAGCCCAAAAGTCCCCGTTATTGGTCCCTCGCTGTGCCCTCTGCTGATCAGAGGGACACGCGAAGGACCTCCTCTCGCCAGGTTATTTGCTACGGCCACCAATTCTCCAAGGAGAATTGCTAACCGAACCCCAGGGTGCACCGTCCCAGCTGCTGCCCTTCCCTCCGGATGCAACGCATCAAGAGGGACGAACAACAGCCGGGCACTCGTGGAGGTTACCTGGCCCGCACCCCCCCTAGTCCCGGCCTTTTTTTTTTTTTTTTTTTTTTTTTTTTTTTTTTTTTTTTTTTTTTTTTTTTTTTTTTTTTTTTTCCCGGGGAAATGCATTAGGCATACCACCCGGCCCCCGGGGGCGGGGGGGTGGTTATGTGGGACTCCCCCGCCAGCTGGTCTGGCGGGGTTTACCCACTAAAACCCCGGGGTGTTCTCCTCTCCGCATTATGGAGGTGGTCACGGGTTCGCACGGCGCTTCCGCGACCACCTCTGCGGGCGCCCTCCCGGGCTCGCCACGTGAGGCTTGGGCCTCTTTCTCCGCTGGGTGCGTCCCGGAACACACGGGCCGCACCTCAGCTCGGGACTTCTAACTTGGGCGTTGGACCCCCGATCCGCGGCCCAAAAGTCCCCGTTATTGGTCCATCGCTGTGCCCTCTGCTGATCAGAGGGACACGCGAAGGACCTCTTCTCGCCAGGTTATTTGCTACGGCCACCAATTCCCCTAGGAGAATTGCTGACCGAACCCCAGGGTGCACCGGCCCAGCTGCTGCCCTTCCCTCCGGATGCAACGCATCAAGAGGGACGAACAACAGCCGGGCACTCGTGGAGGTTACCTGGCCCGCACCCCCCCTAGTCCCGGCCTGGTTTTACCTGTATTAACTGTGAGGTTCCCAGACTTTTTTCTGATAGACCCCTTTCAAAATTTAGCTGGTTCCAGTTACATTTCTAATTTTCTACCATATATTATTTTTGTCAAGCCACCGTAAAATCCTGTCGAGTCTCCCGTGGATCCCTGGGGGTCCACCTGGACCACTTTGGGAACTGAGGTATTATCCAACTGGGAACTAAGGTATCAATATTTAATTTTTAAGATATAAAAAGTATCCTATGTTCTGTTCTAGGACTTAAAATATCTATATACAAAATTTCATCAAAATCCGCTTAGTCGTTTAGGTGGAAAGAGAGGACAAATACACAAACAGAAACTTTCGCATTAATTATATTGTTTTAAGATAGATAGATAAAAAGATAGATTTTTTTATTGAAACTCCACAGAACAAGGAAAGAAGAAGAGAAGAAGAGGCCCCTCTTCTTCTAGAAGAAGAAGAGAAGAGAGAAGAGAAGAAGAAAGAGAAGAGTATTTATTTCTTGATCTAAAACTGGGGCTAAACTCTTTCTCACCACCAGTTTTATCTCACCATTAAGGGAACGTCCTAAGATAGGGTAAAAAGGGCTTCCTCTTTGCGGAAGCCAAAATATTAATATTGATTTTGTGATCTATCGAAGTTAGTGGAATGTAGAATGTAATCTACCCCGATTATGCGTCACGTTTTTTCAGCCAAAGCCCTCCTCAGGGTACAATAATAAGAAGAATAATAATGCGTCACGATCACATACATAGATCCGGACCAGATTCCCCGTATAGTCCATTGTACTACCCTTGTTTACCTATTGTAATTTTTCTGTACTGTGTTTAATTTTGTTTCTGGTGTACAATAAAGAGTTTTCTATTCTATTCTATTCTATCTAGAGAATCAGGAACTACGAGGACCATGGTCCTACAAACACCCAGAAAATATTTGTGAATCACACAAATCCTTGCCCTGTGCGGGAATCGAACCCACAACCACACGCTTCGCAGTCAGCTCATCACCCACTTACGCCACGGAGGCCGTCAATATAATAGTTTCGTGTAAACGATTCAACAATAGATGGAACATCTACACGAAAGAAGAACTCATGGTCACCCCAGCTAGAAGTCAGTTTTCTTCAGTACAGGCGTAAACCTGTGGTTCGCCTACAGTAAAGTTAATAAAGGCCTTTGTTTGACCACTATATCAGATTACTTACCAAAATATGTCGCCACTGCGAGCACGTGTGAAATAAAAATTAGGGGATGAGTCTGTGGTAAGAGAAGTAATTCTGTGATAAAATTAAGTAAGTACATATGTGTTCCAGAATGCTCTACGCCGTGTACAGTAAGGATTCTTCCAACTTCACCATAAAATATGAACCTCTATAGAAAAATGTTTTTTACTGTCCATCCAAAGGTTGTCTGGAAGAAATCGCTTTCAGCGATAAGACCGCCCATTGTACTACCCTTGTTTACCTATTGTAATTATTCTGTACTGTGTTTATTTTTGTTTCTGGTGTACAATAAAGAGTTTTTCTATTCTATTCTATTCTATTCTCTAAATTTTAACCTTTTTTTATCCTACTGCCAAAAGTAGGGTTATCTTTTGCTGACGTATGCATATATGAATGTATGAGCCATGTATGTTTGTTGGTAATGTGTCGTCTGATTTTGATAATTTATTGTTATTATTATTTGATTTATGTTTTTTTCTAATTTCGATTCACCCCAAACGCGGGAGTGTTAAAGGCATAAAGGTTATAATAGTGTCAAAAACAATATGGCGGGCGTAAGCAACCATATCGAATTTCTGATGGAACAACAAATTACCAAAGCCGAAGCAAAGAAACAAAAAATGTATTTAAAAACAATTTCAAAAGTACACTTATTTATACCTAAACAATCCTTGTGTAAGCAGGTAAACTAAAACAAATAGATAATAAAGGAATATAAAAAAAAAAACAAATCCACTTCCCATTTGAAAATACTGACTTCCAGTTCAACCAAACGCCCTGATAATTAACCATTTACTCATGAAAGAAAACCTACTTATTTATAATGGTAATACTAGTATTTAAACGATAAACAACTAACCTAATAAGTTAGAAAGCCCACTACAATACCTAAGCACTACTTACCAACATTAAATCCTAGATATTCAATCTTCTTTTAAAAGTCCTATTTCACCAAAAATCCCCCATCCGTCTCGCGGCTCGAATTTAGTAAAATGGCAACAATTGTGGGCCATTAGTCACGATTGGACGTCAATGAGGATGTAATAGCGATCGTCGGACGTCGTCGGAATCGACAGCAATTGCTGATAACAATCGACCATCGTTTGAGACGGTGACCTGCAATGACGCCACTCAGTAGGAGTTGGTGTCATGAACTCATGACTCAGACTGTACAAGGACTAAATAAATTACACCTATATTAATTAGAACCTCCCTATGTTTATGAGACTTACTGAGAATTACTGGGCATATGAGACTTTAGAGCCAATGTCTCAGGGTGACGAGCGCAGTGCAGTGCCGCGCAGGATTATTCAATGCGTGTTAAACTACCTAGCTAGTAAATAAACTTCCTTATGCCCGTTTAAAAAAACCACAAAACTGAGTAAGCACTTAATTATTATAGTTTTTTTTAGATCATGATTAATTATATTATATATCTTCAAGCTAAAATCAACCTTGAAGAGTTTTAGGAAGAAAAATCTATATATATATATATATATATAAAAATGTTATGTTGGTTTGTGTACGCTTCAAAAACTCAAAAAGTTCTGCTACGATCGAGCTGAATTTTTAGCATGATATATAATACGCATCAAGGATTGTTTTTATCTATTTTTTCATCAGTGACATATCAGCGAATGTGCGAATATGCCCCAGCGAAGCGTGGCAGGGTACAGCTAGTAATTATATATATTTATTTTAATTATATATATTAATATGTAGTCTAGAAAATAAGCTCAGTGTTTGAAATCTAGTAAAAATAAATAGGTGCTTAGTAAGGTCAGCGACCAAACTTTAAACAGGTTTAATTGTTTTTCCAAAATTGTGCCATTTTGCGGGTGAGTAAACAATAAGGACAATTTTTACGACAAATGACAAATCGAAAGAAGGACCAAAATTAGGACAATTCTTTTCTCCTGACTGCACCAGTGTATTTCCCAAATGAATGGGTAATATGGTGTACTTGCCACCAGCAGTGGGACTTTGGGAGGGAATATCTCGGAGCAGTAAGTTTTCGCAACAATTTTTGCATAATTTGGTAGTTTTGAAGGCATCGTCGTAACGTAGCTGGACATAGGCATGTATTATTCGTTATTAAGAATTATGTTAAAACGGTACCAGTTTTCAGTGTCTCGAGGGACATTTTGTACTGTTATGAATTATAATAGACTTACAGTTTCGGTATAAAAAAGACATAACCTGGACAGGTACTATCCAGTGATTAAACGAACTCTAGGCGTATAATATAAAATTAACTAGATGCGCCCCGCGGTTTCACCTGCGTAATTCCATTTTCCCGTAGAACTCTGCATTTCCCTAATAAAAAACAGCCCATGTATGATGAACAGCAGAAACAACTGAAGACTACGAAAAAAATAATTAAAACTAACTTTAAAACGGGAGTACATAAAAAAACCCACAAAAAGCACTTTCATTTTTCCCAGTTCAAATCCCATCCTACGAGACTAATATTTTAAGCGCGAAAGTTTGTGAGAATGGATGGATGGATGTTTGTTCCTCTTTCACGCAAAAACTACTGATTCGAATGAAATTTGGAACACAGATATTTATAACCAGGATTGAGTAACAAGGTACTTTTTATCCCGATAGTATGTTCCCGTGGGACAAAACGGGAACTACGCGGGTGAAACCGCGGGGCGCAGCTAGTTTCATATAAGCCTTATCCTGACAATTACAATAACAACAAAAAAACAATTCGAATTGGTCCAGCTGTTCTGAAGGTTTGCGCGTACCAGCATATTTAGCTATTATATTAATTTTTATTTATATAAGTAGTAATTCCGAAACACCACGTTGCGTTCGATAACTGGCATCGCTGATGTAGGTCTCAAAGCAGCTAGGCTTAAATGGGATTGGGCGGGCCATGTAACTCGAATGCACCCCGACAGATGGGCCAAGATCGTCACACAATGGATGCCTGAAAAAGGGCGTAGGCGCCGGGGTAGGCCAAGAAAACGCTGGCGTGACGATCTTGATACATACGAACCAAGTTGGTCTGACGTGGCAAACAATCGCGACATGTGGAAGGAGATGGGGGAGACCTTTGCCCAGCAGTGGAACAGTATAGGTTAT
Source organism: Campaea margaritaria (assembly GCA_912999815.1). Taxonomy (NCBI): domain Eukaryota; kingdom Metazoa; phylum Arthropoda; class Insecta; order Lepidoptera; family Geometridae; genus Campaea; species Campaea margaritaria. The sequence continues at coordinate 10,072,778 of OU538802.1, read as the reverse complement.
TAAAAAAAAAAGTAGTAATTAATTAGGTCGATGCCAGTGTTATATTTGGTTTCGAACTGTTGACTGTACTGCACGTACTTCTTGATGTTTGTTACACAACCAGCTCTTTTCATGAGGGCTCAGTTTTACGACAAGGTAGAGAGATGTCAATTAAAACACCTAACATTGGTCCCTCAAGAACGATTCACTTTGCCACATAGTAAAATATACACTAGTTACAATATTAATTGTGAGTAACCAACATAACAGGGCCGAGATGTTAAAAACGTCCTTGTTTGTAACGCACCGATGATTAAATGTTAATTAATTATGTTTTTATATGTATACCTCTTGTATTGGAAACGAGTATAAAAAACTTAAAATTCAAACTTTTTACTTAAAAAATCTATGAACAAAGAGAAATAACAAGCATTAGATAAAAATCCTTAACCTATGCAATGCGGTTTTCACTGTTTGGTAATATAGAATTTGACCTGAAAATATATATATATATATATATATTAGGTAAGCTATTACACAACTTGTATATCCAACAAGAATAAATAGAGTTACTGATATAAATAATGTTGTTTTTGCATGTATTGTATTGTATTAAACTATATTACAATAATCATAACTAATATTATAATTGCGAATGTCAGTTTGTTTATTTGTCACGCTTTCACGCCTAAACCACTAAACCGATTTAAAAAATTCTTTCATCAATAGAAAGCTGCATTATCAGCAATTAACACAGGCTATATTTCATCTCCTTATTCCCACGGAACGGGAACTACGCGGGGGAAACCGCGGGGCGCATCCTGTATCAGATATATTTTAGGGGTTGACATATTAAATTAACCTACCTGGGTGCGTATAAACTGACAGATCGCCTGTCATAAAGCGAGTGACGTATTGAACTGTGGCGACCCGGCTGATAACGCAGAAAGCGAGGGTAGATCGTAAAGAGCCAGTTATCTTACACGAATTTCCCTTGTGTAGTTGTGGTTTATTTGATAGAACGAACCATATTTATGGCTAGATATCTTACCGTAGATTATATACTATACAAAACTATATGGTATTGCTTCACTTGACCTAGATATTGGTGAAAATGAAAATTGTTGCGTTATTGTTAATTTTAATTTGTTGAAATTTAGTTAATCTATAAAAAAAATTAATTCCTTTTTTAGTAGCCGTTAGTCAGTAACCAAAAATGCAAACTTATAAGAATGCATATGCGGTTCTTGGGATGGTACCGATCTATAAAATACGTAACTAAATAAAAAAATAACTAACATTATACATTAATAGTAAAAATTGAATTATTTTTCATGATTAAAATGATCTAGGTACAAGCTACAAATGAATACACAGAGGTAAAATAATTATGGCGCTTGCTCAGTTAACCTTTTTTATTTTATTTCCAAGGTACGTACTGCTATTATTAAAATTAAAGGTAAGAACAAATAGACCGAGCTGGACCCTAGAGATCCATATAAATCCTAAGCTAGAAAAATAAAAGGTAACGCCTAATAAACACCTTTTATTTATTCAGACATGACGGATCGCCAGGTTCCAAGAGGTAAAAAATCTTTAAAAATAATCGTAAACTCCGATAAGTTAACTGGGGGTTTGTTTACTAGTAGATTTCCAGTTATATTTAGTGTAACGTAACTATTTATTTTATTGAGTAAATTATTTATTGGTTTGTACGTAAATAGTTCAATCAACTACCCATATCGCCCCATTGCTAAGCACGGGTCTCGCCTCACTTTCGTGAGGAGGGTTTGGCCACGGAGGCCCGGTCCGCACACCTACCTCCGAAATAATTCACGGATAGGTATGTGGGTTTCCTAACGAAACGAATTTCTTACGTAGGTGAAATAGAATACTAGAGGAAGAAAGGTAAGGAAGTAGTTCTTTCCTGCCTACTTCTTGTCCTTACTATTATCTTTTGTTAACTTTCTTACTGGTATACGAGTACATTCGTTAGTTTAGATATTTATTTATTTTTACGTTACTCTATCATGTCAAAACAGCTGAACGGATTTTAATGAAATTTGGTAGAAAAATATCTAAGTATTTTATTTTAGATTGTATACCATTTGTAACATAAGGTACTTTTTATTCCCAAAGCATAAGGACCCCTAACAGGTGAATTGGGGTGTCAAAGTATATATAAAAGAATAAAGCTGTTGGATGCGACTAGTTAGAAATAAAACTCATAGGCATTGTAATTTCATTTTATTTCCACAGATACACAATAAATTACCTAAAATCTATTTATGAGTAAATTTATACGTGTTTTTGACAATAAGAATCTTAGGTATAGTAGAGAAAGGTACTTTATAACTGTAAGTAACTTATAACAAAACATGAATAAGTTATTTGTTTGTGAAATATCGTTTAATTAAATAACTAACTCTTCTATTACACACGTTTGTCACTCTAGAATAGACCATTCTAAAATGTCATTCTGGCTTTTAAGACTAATATACATTAAGTACTTACGTTTGGTTTACAATATTAAATCTAAATAATTAAATTGTAAATATTTAACGATAAATACATAAATTACATATAATAAAACGTTTAGGTTTGTGATTTAGAGATTTACTTAAATTAAACACATTATTTCTTAAATAATTGTCAGGGTTGTCGCGCACTTTGTACGAATTAGCAGTGTCCAAGACACAATAAATGCAGCAGGATTCTTTTTACTATACCAACTTCCATAGTAATTTTTTACACAACAGAATGACTAAAAAAAAGGTCGGTTGCTTGATGATATGTGCCAAAAACTGAAGTTAGTACGCCGCCGTTCTTTATTCGACAGTCAACTTACAGTTGTGGTGTGCTTCTGCATCTGGACAAAAAAGTGTGACAACCCTAACCCAGCTATTATCTAAATAATTACAATGACTAGAAATGGACTATAATATAATCAACGAAACAAATTTTTGAAACAACAAGAAGATATTCAATAAGTTATTGTATGATTGCATTCTCGTTAATTATTTAGGTCTCTATTTCAACCCACACTATTTAGGTACATACTGAAAATAATAAATTTGTATTCTTTACATAAAACAAAAAGGTTTTCATTATAAAACAAAGAAATCATTCAGTCCAGCCTTATAAACCAAATATTATGGTTTTAAAAAATACTATATATAGACTTGCAATAAATTCAACAAATATGTCAGAAACCGAAGGACATAACATGCGACTTTACTTCCAAAAAAAATAATTATTATTTTGGCCATTCGATTCTAGTTACTATTGCTAGCGCAGGCACGTTTCTATCGATTGAGGTACGCGGATAAAATAATCAGAAATCTACCTTAAAAGGGAATTATAATAATTATTCTAATTAATTTCAGATACTGCAATACTCTTGCACAGCTAAAATTATGTCGGCCAATGACACCGATTCATCAAAGTCATTTAAAATATCGACGTTTAGAAAATTGACGATCGACGACGTATCTTGCCGTCGCAGAGTACGCAAGTGGTCGACAGGTGGCGTATTGCGCGCGATGGGGTGTCTGATATGTTTATCGACGTCCGAGGCCCGTCCACAGCAGGCCAGGGTCGTGGTGGTTCGCCCCCGGGTAGACACCATCGGCCTCCACGAACGATCTGCGGTTGTAGGTTCTACGGTACAACGACATTTTAGACAGTGTCTTATACAGCCTGTTTTGTTAAAGGTAACTGAACAGGAGATATGACAAAATGTATTTAGAGAGAACTTAATGAACAAAAAAAAAACAAATTCGAAATAATTTACTAAAAAACAACTGTGCTATTTTTTATGAATAAAATAACCTTCAAATACAACTAAGTATCTCAAAATTGATAGCAAAACTAATAATTGACAGATTATAATCCACCCAGATCCAAAGACGACAATAATTGAAAGCAAAATATCAGCGATTGTAGCGTAATAGAAAAACAATGAGAGAGAAACTACAAAGTAAGTCAGGAAGTTTTATATTGGATCGTTATTTCTATACTGGAGCGAGACTAGGTGGAAACTAGGTTAAACCTTTCTTTCCTAGAAGAATAAACAGCTGCAATCGTCAATCTCAAAGCTGGGACTGCTCTACTATATGGTTCATGACGTTTTTGTAATTTTCAACACTTTATTCGTGTAAAAATATATTTTACTAGACAAGCTTCTATATCACAAGTATTAGCCACTGAGGCCAAACATCATCGCTTGAACAACGAAACCTGAGTAAAAAATAACTACTAAAAATGTACCTAACAAACAAACCAACATGCTAACACAGTGAGTAAAATAAAAGTATGTAAGAAAATTCTCAAAGAAATAAGAAAAAAATGTAGGTAACTAAGAAAAGTGGATGGCTAAAAAATAATGTTTTATTTTTACATTTTCTCTAGTTGTATGTAAATACTACGAGTATGTATAGATTCACCTTTCAATGATTTACGATGTTACAGAATGTTTTTACTATCTTTTATTTTACTCTTGCATCGTCCATAAAAACAAAACATAACAATTAATTAATATTACATATTACGAAGCAAAAGCTAACCTGGCACCTATTTAGTGCCAGTAGGTACCAATTCAGTACCAGCCATGCAGTAATGTAGGTATAATGTGACAATTCGGTTACTCACATAAAAATAGAGCATAAATAGTACGCAGAGTATGTCAGTGATCGATATCACTGGCAAAACAGCCCTGTATGTCAGCAAGCAAGACTTTAAAGGCACATTATTATGATAGCCCAGTACGCCAGAGATTGAAACTTTTAAAGCTAAGATTTCACTAGCGTAATCTGTTATATCCCAGTATGTCACTGATCTTGTAAGAATATTACTAGCTTAACAGTAACATTCTAATATGTCAGTGATCGATATTTTTGTGTTCCGTTACAAAATGTAAAACCGAACACTTGCGTTCAGTCCTGTTTTATTTGTCAGTTTGCCAGAACTAAACTTTAACGTTAATCTACAATCAAGCTGAATCACTGTACGACATCGATAGGTAGATAGAAAGGTGATGAGTTCTTACCTACATGTTTTAGGTATAGTTAAACAAGCCCACCTGATGTTGCCGGTAGGTCTCAGAGGACGCAGGGCGTGGAGTCGCCGGGTGCCGGTGCCGCCGCCGCCACCACCTGGATAGACAGTTAAAATAATTAAAAACTGTTTATTTTTTATTGCATTTTTATTAGCTTTTAGTCATGCTTCGGAGTTCATTCACCACTATGCATTTTACAGGCATACCTACTACGTTTTGATCTCTGGAAAATTATAAGTTTCTTTGGGAGAGATATGTTTACCTAGTGAAGTTTTTATAAAATACGTAAGTATTTAATTCAATTTTGCAACCGGATCAAAATGAGCAGAACACAGCATGGATATACTGTTCTAAAACCAACTCTACCAAACTACCAGAATCTATAGAAGCAAACGATTTTAAGGAACACCACATCAAGAATGAATATAGTTTGAAGTACACCACGCCAGATCAAAATAATGAAGGCATAAAACAAGGAACGAGCGAAGCCGTGATGTGAATGCCATTTTCCTACTTCCTGACAAACCGGAAGCCCGAACTTTCCTCATCCGACTCTATTGGCAACCTGGCCGTGTGTCTGATGGTAGCTTGAGGCCGATGGAGTTGAAGATATGAGTTTCAGACCTTGTCATAGGTCGATCTAGATGTATGAATTGTAAAACGATTTAATATTTAGTTGCAAGATTGTAGCAAAACGTAAAAACAAAAAAAAAAGTTTAATATTTAGAATTAAATTTTACGTTCCTTCAATGTTTTTTTAAAATAAATTTTGTTAATGTTTGTTATTAAATAATTCTTTATTAAATGCCTAAGTGCCCTCGGTTTGTTTCTTGTCACCGAAACAATACGTGAAAATTAAATTGTATTCCCACACCTTTATCCCTAGGTAATTATTATAATTAATAATATTCTGATCAGAATGTGAACAGACGTGGTTAAATTAAACCTATTTCGATGAATTTAAGTACGAATTTTCGCTTTAGAGTCCAGCCAGCTCAGATCGGTAAGTTTACGTAGTAGGCAAAACTACTACAGGGCATTCAAGACTTTAGAGCCGATATCTCAGGGTAAAGAGCGCAGTGCAGCGCGCGCAGGATTATGCAATGCAAAGTTCTGGGTGGCGCTATGTATGTTACGGGCAGACCCAGTGCTTGCCATCAGGTGAATGACTAGCTTGTCTCGTCTCTCAGTCAAATTAAAAAAAAAACTAAGAAGAGCATGGATAGAACTAGGGTTCTCTGGGTCAAATCTATCTGTCTCGAATAAAGTAGAAGACTCTTCTGGATCAGAGTTTTTTGGCCGAAGCGACAGATCGGGACCGGAGATCCGAAGCACAGAAGTAATATGAGGTTATTCAACAAAATAGTCACCTATGCAAGTGTATGTAATTGTCAAGTGGCATAGAAATTCCTCAGACTAAGCGAACGAGCGCCCCAAATTGAACTGTAAGAATAAATTAAGGTCAAATTGAACTGGAGAGTGAGGCTCGATAATTTTGAACTAGGCCGCTTTTATTTATACTGTAATTTTTAGCCCGACCATTCAATATCGCTTCTGAATGGATGCCACGAGGTTTCCTCTTGAATTATTCACTTCGCGAATGGAACAACTACTCATGCATACGATGCAACTAATTTGGTGTCGGTTAACTTAGCGGACATAAGAGCAGAGCCCACCTACGGTTTTGTTTTAGCATCAGTTAGGTATGTTTTTTGAAGCTTGTATGCTTTTTGACGTTGTTAGCTGCTCGCCTACTTGTTGCTTTCCAAAGGGCATAGTTTCCTCGTACCTGAGCGAAATATTTAATTTGATTTGTCATACTGAAGGCAAAGTTTGAGGTCATTCTACTCAATCAGGGTCAATTAATGTTAGCAAAATTGAGATATATATTTCAGCCTTGGTAAAGGGATAGGTATGGATAAACTGTGTGCTGATATCCGACAAAATGTTAGTGTAGGCCACTTCTGGAATAATAAATAATCCACCCGGGGAAGTAAACTTTCAACTGTTCTACGAAGCAGTAGTGCGCAACCTTTGTAAGCAAACACTTCTGTAGCACCTGAGAAAGTACACTTTATCAATTAATTAACGACGACGCAGTTCCGTGCAAGCAAACACTATGATTTCGGTTTGAAGGACACTGTATCCACATCAATTATTGGGTATTATAAAACCGCCAAAATATGTCAATAACCCACTTATAGAATACAAACATCCGCCCCCGCGTGCCGCAACAGCGGGCGTTACCGTTTGACCTTCGCTTTAGGGTGAAGATCGAATGACCAAAGTTATTTTCATTATCATAGATGACAAGCAATTTCCCTCTTAAAGAACTTTAAGAAAAACCTAGTAAAGGTTTTAGGTGTAATTTATAATTTGCCAAAGAATGCCGACCTTAAAGGCTCTATTTAAAATTGAAAAAGTGATAAGAAAAGTTTATGATTTTGTTTTGCACGACCCTTTGTCTTAATTAGGATAAATTGTATTTAAGATTTAAAGAATCAGCGACTATTAGGGCACCTGTCCACCATAAAGCCGAGCATCTACAGTACCTTTGATGGCCGATGACGATTAGCATTCAAATGAATTATCATCATCACCATCGACCCATATCGGCCCACTGCTGAGCACGGGTCTCCCCTCACATTCGCGCGAAGGGTTATTCAAATGCATACGTTGATGATAAATCCATTATTGAGAAGCGCCTTGAAAAAGGTTGAAGTGGCTTTTCCTAACTATTTACTAGAGAGCGTGTTCTTATTAACCTATATTAGAAGGCTGTTCCCTATTAAAGCAGCTTGTCTTCAACCTGATCCTTTCTCTTAGACCAACGCCCTTGTCTAGGTACACTATTATTACAAATACTGCTTCTATCAATATCCAGCCTTACTCGAGCTCCTGTATTTCCAGCAAAACAACCAACTTACAATGTTATTCATTAAAATCTATAAAAGTTTTACCATTTCTCCCGATATAGTCCCCGTATTGTAGGCAACGCAGCTCGTCCCCGGTTGTGTGAACTGCCATGTACCAATTAAACTTCTGTATTGAGTGCTATTTCCAGAATTAACATTTTAGTTGGGTTGGGATGTCTATTTTCCACTTCTGTGTAATAAAACTGTAATAATGCAATTTGTTTAGTCTTGCTGTTTAATTTAACTCAGCCTTTTTAGTATTTATTTGTAAAATAAATAGCTGGGTGTGGCTCTTTTTATGTGTATATTCTGTGGCTAATAGACAAAACGCATCAATTTACGCATCTGTGCCGGAAGAGTGAAGTGCATCGTGTTGACTCACTCCAACGGTCAGTTCGAAATCCACACGCGCCGCATCGCACATGCTCCGCTCCGCGACGACGTAATTTAACATTAAACGTGTCGTGTTTTCATACCCCGCATTTATTATAATAGGAATCTCGTTTGTCGAACTCACCCCCGCTCGCTTGTGTAAACAAACCGCAACGATAGTGCAGTGACGTGATTTCACGTGTGCCGGCCGGCAAAACGGAACTGTGGGTGATAACTTGGATGGACAGTAGCTGGAGACGGACCCCCTTGAGGTGCTAGATTGGTACGTAGTCTTTTTCCGCATTTTTATACACATAACTACTGCTACCCCTCGACAACCTCAGGAGACCATCCGATTCCCGGCTGAAACAGCCCGTATTTTCACTGAGGCCAGCCCGCACCCCCCCGCAGTGTAGGAAAGCAAATTTTCTACCATTTTATGGTCCTTCGAGCCGGATTCTCCGTGAAAATTAGCTGTTTCTAACAAACATTTCAAGTTAGACACCCCCGCCATTTTTTTTTGCCCTTGTTAGTGCGCACGCGTCATATTGCCATCCGCTAAAATCTCTTCGAAACTTTAATATTTTTAACTAAAAACACTAACTACGCTCCTATAACAACCGCATTACATTTATTTCCGCATATTTCGCTAAAAACTTAACCTACATAAGCGTATTCCAATTTCAATATCTCTGTACGCCACTACGAACAATAGGTAAATACCTACATAATAATGGCCGCGAATGAACAGAAGTTGAAATTGTTAGAATCTCAACGGAAATTATTTTTCCAACGCCTTCAAACAATTTACGACTATTCATGTTGCGATTTAAAAGATCCAGAAGCCCTGGATAATTTTCTATGCTCCATTGAAAGTTTAGAAGACGTAAGAACTAACTTCCAATCAACCGCGAAAGAATACAATATAACCTTGTTGAAAATAGATAAAGAAAGTGTACCTGACTCTCAAAGCTGGTTATCATTCGAAGACATGTATTGCCGCATTAAACGTAAATTATCCATGTTTACACCGCCAAAAGCAGAATTTAAACCTACCCCCGCTAAATCTTTAATTAGGTTAGCGCCGATAGAAATGCCAGAATTTAATGGAGATCGGCTTCAGTGGCCATTGTTTTATGCCACATTCCATAACGCTGTACATTTAAATGCATCTTTAACTAATACCGAAAGAATGTATTATTTGGTTGGTAGACTAAGTGGTAAAGCCAAATCCATCTGCACAGGTATTGTTCCTTGCGCCGAAAACTACAACGCGATTTATAGCGCGCTTATATCGAAATACGAAGATAAACGCAGTCTAGCCGTTACATACCTAGATCAGATGTTCTCCCTTAAACCGATCGCTTCCGCAACCGCCAGTAACCTTGAATCTTTCATAGATCAATTCGCCAATGCCTACTTAGCATTGAATAACTTAAACATACCTGATCTATGCGACTTTGTTATGTATTACACCCTTTTGCAAAAGTTAGACAAAGAGTCCGCGCGGTTATTTGAAATGGAGAATCGAGGTGTAGAATTACCGAACTTAAACGGGTTAATTTCATTTGTCCGCGACCGCGTAAAGGTCCTCACTCGTACTGGTGACCAATCGGGTTCTAAGACCCAGAATACAATTGCATCAAAAACTAATGTACGTTCTTTTATTGTAAACAACAACACCGCTAACAAATGTTCTTTGTGTGAACAACCTGATCACAGTAATCTCTATTTATGTTCGACCTTTAGAAAACTGTCGCCCCGCGAACGTTTCAAGTTCATCAAAAGTTGTAACGCCTGTATTAATTGCCTTAGTAAAACACACACCGCTCAATCTTGTAAATCCATAAACACATGTAAACAATGTCAACAAAAACATCACAGTATGTTACATTTTCTTGAATCCGATTATGCAAACCCGCATTCCTTATCGTCGAAGCTCGATACAAATACCTCCCGCTGTAGTGAGGGAGCTAACGGAAGGGAAAATTCACGTAACTCGACTTCTTCTAAGTCAGACGATAGAACCTTATCACTTTGCAGTATGAATACCTACTCGCATGCTAGTCACGGGCGGAAATCACAAAATGTACTACTAGGTACAGCCCTCGCTGACGTAAAATCAAATGATGGATCTGTTAGGAAAGTTCGTTTTTTGATCGATAATGGTTCTCAAAACCATTTTATAACAAAGCAGGCCTGCAAACAGTTGGGTCTCCGGGTCTTTAATGATTCCAGTAATCAATCGGTAATGGGAATAGGTGACACCTCCCAGCCTATATCAGGCATTACTGACCTAACATTGTACTCACGCCTTGATCCGAACTTTTGCTTGAAGATTCAACCGCTAGTCATTAAAACAATCTCTGGAGATTTACCGAGCTGTTCTCTAAACACTTCCGCGGTCACGCACCTTTATGACCTACCGCTCGCCGACCCGCATTTTTACGCGCCCGGACCCATCGACGTTTTATTGGGTTCCGAGGTCTTTGTCGAAATCTTGCGGCCTGGAAAATCGCTGGGCCCTGCAGGACAACCTGACGCGTTAGAAACCGCCTTTGGATATATAGTAATGGGGTCCACGGCCTCAGTGCCCGCCGATAATCATAAACCCGCACATAATCAAACTCACCGCGCGTTCTTTACATCGAGTGACGAGTCAATTGAGGCTTTAGTTACTAAATTTTGGCAGCTCGAGTCGGTACCTACACAAAAACATATGTCGACAGCTGACCAAGAATGTGAACATTTCTATGTTTCTAATACGCACCGCGACGTTAATTCAGGACGTTATGTAACCGCATTGCCATTTTCGAAATCCCCGCACTTGTTAGGAGATTCCTTGACGACAGCCACGCGCCGTTATTCTTATCTTGATCATAAATTCCAGACTAACAAAACATTAAAGAGCGAATACGACAAGGTAATGACGGATTATTTAAAAGGTGGTATTGTTTCCCCCGCTCCCGCTTTGAACACCGATAACAAATATTATGTAATCCCTCATCATGGAGTCTGCCGACCAGAAAAGCCGCTACGACTTGTATGTGACCCTAGCGCGAAGTCAAGCACTCAAGTAGCTTTAAACGACATTCTACACTCGGGGCCAAACTTACAGGCAGATTTAACCGCAATCATTTTAAAATTCAGACTTTCTCCCGCTCAACTGTTGAGTCATCCGCTATGGCTCCACGGTCCGCCCTGGGCACGTGACGATCTACGTACGTGGCCTATTAATCGCTTCACTTTCGACTCCACAGCTGATGAAAAGCTGTTGGAAATCAAAAAACGCGCTAATGTTTTCATCACCACCGATGAACAACCGCAATTTCTATGCACGCTTGCTAAGAAAGTATCGTCTTGGTCCAAGCTTCTCCGCATTATAGTATATTTATACCGCTTCTTAGGAAAAATTCCGCGTTCTAATAGAATCGAACTTTCACACTTACAATATGCAGAAAATATTATTGTAAAATCTCTTCAACAACAATATTTCAAAGACGATATAAACGCCCTCTCAAACAATCGCAAGGTTTCAAAATCGCTAATCCCGCTTTCACCATTTTTAAAAAATGATTTGCTTCGCACCGGGGGACGTTTAGAAAAATCTTCGCTTTGTTTTGACGCTAAACATCCGATATTGCTTCCTAAAAAGGATCATATCGTTAACATTTTAATAGATTATTATCACCGCAAATATTTACATGCCGGACCACATTTATTACTATCTTTGTTGAGACAAAAATTCTGGATAATTTCCGGACGCACTACAGTAAAACAACGCTTTCGACTTTGTAATAAATGTTTTAAAGTAAATCCCCGTAATGAGGCGCCTTTCATGGCACCCCTCCCCGCTTCTCGCGTCACCGAGGCTAAACCATTCTTACGAACGGGCGTCGACTACGCTGGTCCAATAAACATATTGATAAGCAGATACCGCGGTGCCCGCAAAGAAAAGGCATATATCTGTTTGTTTACATGTTTAGTGACGCGCGCCGTTCATTTGGAATTGGCAGTAGACTTGAGTACGGACTCATTTTTCCGCGCTTTCCGTCGATTCATCTCGAGGCGTTCCAATTGTCTGGAGTTGTTCTCAGACAATGGTGGAAACTTCTTAGGCGCTAAAGCCCAGCTGGACGAGTTGAATGGCTTTCTCAAATCCAAGGCCTTTTGTGATTCCTTCGCTGAGGAAACGATATCTCAAGGCATATCTTGGCATTTGAACCCGCCCAGTGCACCTCATTTCGGTGGCATTTGGGAAACTAACGTCCGCAGTGTAAAGTTGATTTTAAAGCGCGTGATCGGTGATGTTCTGCTTACTTATGAGGAGCTGCTTACCGTATTAACTCAAGTTGAATCGCTTCTCAACAGTCGTCCGCTAACCGCTGTTTTAAGTTCTGACCCCGCAGAGCCCAAGGCACTTTGTCCTTCTGACTTTCTGACTATGGGTCCGCTTGAGTCATTTCATGATGACTCACGTTACAAACCTACATTGACAGATTTAGTCCGCAGTAAACATTTGACTGACCAGGTTGTTCAGAGATATTGGAATCGTTGGAGACAAGAATATCTTAATACCCTACAAACACGCGCCAAATGGAATACTAAGTCTAATCCGGTGACTAAAGGAGCTGTCGTTGTGCTAAAAACTGAAAATTCACCACCGTTACAATGGCCTTTAGGCATAGTAGAGGATATACATCCTTCATCTGACGGAATCGTCAGAGTGGTAACGGTGCGCACTAGGAATGGTACCTATGTTCGCCCTGTTGTAAAACTATGTGTTTTACCTTCTCAATAACCTACATTCTTAACCCCTCCCCGCATTTTTCACCCGCAATTTTAGTCATAGTTTATTTTTATCTTTCAAGTTTTCCTATCTTTATTAGACGGATTACTTCCGCATCCGCTTCCGCATCCTTAGACATTAGATAACACAATTTAGGTGATCATTCTCTCTTTGTTGGTTCAGGAGTCTTCTTTAACTCCTGAAGGCCGGGGGGATGGCTCTTTTTATGTGTATATTCTGTGGCTAATAGACAAAACGCATCAATTTACGCATCTGTGCCGGAAGAGTGAAGTGCATCGTGTTGACTCACTCCAACGGTCAGTTCGAAATCCACACGCGCCGCATCGCACATGCTCCGCTCCGCGACGACGTAATTTAACATTAAACGTGTCGTGTTTTCATACCCCGCATTTATTATAATAGGAATCTCGTTTGTCGAACTCACCCCCGCTCGCTTGTGTAAACAAACCGCAACGATAGTGCAGTGACGTGATTTCACGTGTGCCGGCCGGCAAAACGGAACTGTGGGTGATAACTTGGATGGACAGTAGCTGGAGACGGACCCCCTTGAGGTGCTAGATTGGTACGTAGTCTTTTTCCGCATTTTTATACACATAACTACTGCTACCCCTCGACAACCTCAGGAGACCATCCGATTCCCGGCTGAAACAGCCCGTATTTTCACTGAGGCCAGCCCGCACCCCCCCGCAGTGTAGGAAAGCAAATTTTCTACCAGGGTGGACAAAATTATTGTGTGTGGGAGTTATTTGTGAAAAAGGTTATGTTAGATTAGGTTTATGTAGTTATATTTCGTTTTCTAGTTTGAATGGCATGAACTGTTATGGGCAGGCGTAGCGATGGTAAGCGCTACGCCTGCCCATAAATAAATAAATAACATTTACAGTTCCACCCAAAACTTTGCATTGCATAATCCTGCGCGGCATTGCACCGTGCTCGCATTCTTTGATTAGATCTTGGTGTAAACTTCACTAAGCTCTATATTGCTGAGAGTCCTATATAAGAAGTTTTATTGATTAGCTCTTCAAAGTAAGTCATTTTGCATAAACCTCGTTGAATTTCCGTTTTAAATAAAATACGCAGGTTTTAGGATATCATTGAATGTTGTTTCTAATGGAAGGAACTACGGGAATGTCTCCACATATCGCTAACGACGTAATTTGACGCACGAAACGTAGATTTTCGTTCAAGCATATTTATTTTAATGCCAGTTCAGTTCAGTTCAGTTCCATTGTCTACCTTCCCTTTCGTCTCTATCATCAGATCAGTTCCCTGAGAGGAGTCAGACTATGCTACGACGAGGTAACTGGCAATGCAGCCTAACATTTAGAAACTTAACGTTGGTTGGTGCCAGCTTTAGTGTTAAATTAGTTTGTTTAACATTTGTCAAATACATCAATAATTTCCTATTCTAAACCAAAACCAACTCAGACGTGTGGAACAAAGTGAACTAATTAAATAGATAAAGTTCTAAACACCTACTTAGATACATCTACATGTCTTGCATCGTGTCCAAAGTTACCTAACACCCTCCATTGAGAGCTACTGAAGGGATACTGCAACAATTGCTTTAGTTTGAATTAGTTCGCAACCGTAATGCCCAAGTGACTTGTAAGGTCGTTTATCTTGGGAAAAGCTGAAGTACCTCTTCAGAACGTGCAAGCCGCAAACGCAGCGGTATAAATCAGCTCAAAATCAACTCCCCGGAGTTATAATTGACTTTTAAACAATTGAGTTTCTAAACAAACAGGCAATTGGAAATTATTAATAGGGAAAGAACTCATACCTATAATCGTCAAACCAACTTTCAAAAGTACTCTTCGGTTCTGAAAAAGTTGGTTCAAGGAAGACATTCAATTTCACATCAAATCAATCAGTCAATCGTAAAAAAATCTGAAATGGAATGTAAAAATAAACCGAGCCTAAATATGTTTCCAAGATCAATTTATTTTCCAAAATCGGAACAAGAGATCCGCACCGCCGACGCTGATAGTTCCTGATTGATGCCAGATTTAGTTCGTAAGGATAATGATTCTCTATCCGATAGAAAGCCCTACGAGTCAGTTACCGTGTTTTCAGCTTTTTGGATATTTAAACACGAGGAGGTTTGTGGAATCTGCTCATGACCAAAATGCTACCCATATTTTAGGTCATAGAATGATCATAGCTATACAATGTAGTAACGTTAACCTGCCAACATAATATGGGCACGTTGCCGGACATAAAAAAGTACTACGTATATAGTGTATTCCTACTTAAAGTACTTAAAGATCATTTTAGATCTGGAATTAAGTAACTTACCGCTGGAAGGAGCACGCACCACAGTCGGAGGGTCGGCGAAAAGGACAGCCCGCTGCTGCGGGGAGAGAGAGGCGATGTTTTCCAGGTTGTCGCGGAGATTGTCGAAGAATGAGCCCACATCGTTCAGGACACCTGCACCGAATAGAGTCAAAACCAGATTAGTTGCCAATAAAGGGCTTATGGTTAGTTACTGTTGTCAGTGCATAGATTTTAATGAGGTTGTAATGGTAGGCGTTATAGGGGCGAGGTAAGCTGAGGTGCCGATTCAATAGGGCGTTGAGTGAAATATGACCCGTTTTGAACATATAGGTTAATATACAAGATATAGATATAGATCAATATGCATATCGCCCATTTGCGACAAGTAGTGGTTTAGCCGTAGGTACACAAAAAGCTCTATCTGAAAATGTCGAAAAAGGAACAGAACAATCGTGCTTATAGGCATAAGCGACCCTTGTTTTCTTTTTGTAGGCATGTTTATTTGTAACTCATAAATTTTCATCGACAACACTTCCGGCAATTGTCTTATCTAAACCTTTATTACCACGACTCAATGTGAACACAGATATATTCGCAAGTAATGTCGAGTTCTCGGTAGAGACAAATAAAACGGAGACAAACAAGTCTTCGGGAATACTATGTGAATGTGCATAACCGTGTATACGTGTGTTCTGTATTTTTAAAGCTAATCTAAGGTAGGTTGAACCTTAGAACGTCTAGTTTCTAAGAACTTTGAACATTATCGATTACCGATTATAAATTTAAGTTATTAATTGACATCAAAATCTAAATATTTTCTATACTAATATATAAAGCTGAAGAGTTTGTTTGTTTGAACGCTAGGATCTCGGGAACTGCTGGTCCGAATTGAACAATTCTTTTTGTGTTGAATAGTCCATTTATCGATGAAGGTTATAGGATATATAACATCACGCTATGACCAATAGTAGCGAAGCATCAATGAAGAATGTGGCAAAAACGAGGAAAATATATTGCTTTTAAGAGAGTTATTGCGGGAAAACTTGTATTATGCGGGTGAAACCGCGTGGCGCAGCTAGTATTAAATAACGAAGGTTTGTTGTTGACGTGTCTGACAATGGCTTGCTTTTACCCATTGGACGTAAATATTCATTTGGGTTTCTGCAGCATAATTGCATAGGATTCAGAGAATAGAATGCCGATATACAATAGTAAGCTTTCACCAGAATTTTCCCTTTCAGTGCCAGCTGGTGTAACAATGCAGGGTGATGGTGAAATGTTAAGTGGTTAAGCAGGTAGAAGTTTTGAAATGCTTATATAATAAAAACAAAATGAAAAAAGAAAATTTAATTCTAAATATTAATAGTCTTGTAAGTGGTAAGTAGTTATATTACGAGTTGTGAATATATAATGCCATATTATTGTTTCTTTTTTAATTCAATTTTATAGCTTATTCAGGCTGTAAATTGCCTGTAAGTTGTAGGGAACGCTTGATGGTGTAATCTTGAATAAAAATTGGGTTCCATAAATATCAATAAATCAAAATTTGGTAATACAATAAACTGTCGCTTAGTTTTCCACTGAATTGACTTTGATTTAGCAACATTTAATATAGTATACCCACTTATATGTACAGTAAGAGGATCACTGAATCCAAAACCCTCCTTCCATAACCTAATAGGTAATAATTATAATAGCTGTGAATGTTTGTATGTTTGTTATCACTAAGCGCTTAAGTGATTAAACCGATTTTTTATACAATGAAGTAGAGGGACACTATAGGTATAGAATAGAATAAGTAAAACATATCACGCTCAGCGACTGATCAAGAGTTCTGACCGCTTATTGTGAGGACCCCCCCCCCCCCCAAATTGTCTCGGTCTAGTTGAAATATAAAGCAATGATGCTAGATTAATAGTGCATGCGAAGATACGATTTCTGCTCTCCCCCCCCCCCCCCCCCTCCCGATCCTCGCGCCCTAGGCTGCAGCCTAATTGGCTTAAGGGTTAATCAGGCCCTGAAGACACTTGTCAGCATCATCATCATCGTCTACAGCTTATCCTAAACTGCGGCACGAATCAGAACATATTTAAGCACAAATAGAAGTATACCGTTTTTACACAGCTCTTAAAATATTAAAGTCCGACTAAACATAGCCTTCTGTATACTATTGTGTTGATGTGGACTAGTCTTCATTAGTTTAAGTAGATATACGTCCCAGTTAGCATCCCGTCGTAACAATGTTACATGAGAAAGTTTCAGGAGATAATGTGTCCAACTTTTCATTCATTTGAAATCTATGGAACGGCACATGTTCAACTCGTTTAGTTTGAAATAAGTCCGATGAAAACCGATGCATTCGTTAGAGAAGAAACACCAAGAAACTCTACAGAGAAGTTCTTTCAAAAAGTATGTAACTAAATTCAAACTACGTTTTTGTTGATTGATGTTAAATTGTATTTTTGTGCGTATATCGCGTGCCCCAATCCATTGTGCCTAGGGTTGCCTCGCAATTACCATGCCGATGCTCTTCAGGAGTCAATTTACGGCGTAAAATGGATTTGATAAAAACATTATATATAGTAGTTTCCTCAATATAGTGTGGAAAGATATAGGAAATCATATGCTTTCGTATTTGGCTTCGCTTGCTTCCTAGAATTTCCGAAATTTTGCAATGGTCAGACCTTGATAGATCAACTTTGAGAACCCCAAAAATCCCACACAGTGTTTTCCACCCACTGACACAGCTTTTGAGTAATATCTCACCACATGGTAACCACCATTATTTGGTACACACTACATCGACACCTGCTTAGAAAAGACGTGCGATTACAACGATCTTTTTAAAATAAAAAGTACAGTAAGTTTATTTACTAAAAAAAAAAATTAAAAGAAAGATAAGGATAAATACTTTAAGAAGATAATAATAATGACACCATCATCATCAATCCATATCGTCCCACTGCTGGGCACGGGTCTCCCTTCACTTTCGTGAGGAGGGTTAGGCCACAATCCACCACGGGAGCCCGCTCCGGATTGGTGGGTAACATATCGACCGCCGAAATAATTCTCGGGTAGGTATGTGGGTTTCCTCACGATGTAATAATGCCACCGATGCTCAGCATTACGCGGATATGAGTTGTGATGGTTGATTGATTGATATGAATCACAATGATTGATTGGTTCATGATAGTAAAATGATGAGAAACAAGACGATGAAGGCAACACAAATAGGTATGTGAGGTGTCGGCGCTGCGGCCTGCTTACCAACGCCGACATATGGCGTGACTGCCTTACCGAGCGCAGGCGCCGGTTGTCGCCGTCTGCGCCCGTTCAGCGCCGTGGCCACCGCCGACCGCTTCACCGATGCGGCCCTGCATAACAATACAGCTGCTGACAAACATACTGACGTAGTTGACACATAGGCCACCAGAAACTTTTGGAAGATTCACACACAGAGCTTCGGGTCTTGTGGTCTATGGTAGATGCGAATTGAGAAACATGTGAAAGCTACCGTGTTATTCAACTCTGTTGGAACATAACTGGTATATATACAATACATACACAATACGTACAGGATACACAAATCATGATAACTCATGGCTACTTACGAAGTTTACCTTATAGTATCTTTTCAAGGTCAGTTCCGTTTCAGAATCTTGCTGAAAACTCAAAGTTCCTTGAAAAAATAATTACTTAATATTTTTTTCTTTTAAAGCTACAAAATGTTACATAATTAAAATGAAATATTTACCCATTTTTAGGCCATTCTTCCGATAAGTCGTCAAACGGAACAGTCATAGTCGCATCGACCTTGTTCCTGTTGTTAAAAAAAATAATTATATGGTGGTTTTCTTGAAAATCTAATTAACAATAAGTGGAGTCTTCTGTTCTTATATGAAAAAAGCATTACCAAAAAGAACTTACGACATTTCATCAGCCTCAAATCTAGATTCATCATCGACGCGTGGCATCAACAACGGCATCCTCTGCTTGCTTCCCCAGCGGTCTTTGGTGGCGAAGCGATCTGCCAGGTCCGTGTCAAAGCGAGGACTCCGGTCCCAGCGATTGTGGCCTCGGCCAGCCCAGGGCTTGGTGGCCAGGAACCGCAGCAGGTCCAGGCTTTGATCCCTGAAGTCCCGCTGGGCATTGGCTGTTAGGGCCCCTGTGTGTTTAAAGGGATACATGAGTGTTAAAGTTTTCATTGGTCGGGTAACAAATAAAATTACGTGTCACGATCACATACACCAATCCTGACCCTACTAGGATTCCATGTATCCAGGGGATCAGGAACCACCAGGGACATGGTCTTACAAACACCCAGACTCAGCGCAAATAACTGTGGTTCACGCAAATCTTGCTCGTCGGATTTTGTATTGCGTAAGGCATTGTTCAACTGTAAACGGCAATAAATCTATGTTAGAACGTTCATTTTATCTCAAAAATTAAAACATTCCTCAAAATCTAGCTACACATTGTTCAAAACCGCACTAATCTAACGTCAGTTCAGCAATGATCGAGATTTTTTTTACACAGATCGGCAGATGCAAAGTGTAAAGTGATTGTAATAGACCCTACTTAATTATCTGATAAGTAGTTCATTAAATTCTCGACGCAATTATACAGCAATAATTTTCTTTCCAAATAGCCACCCACGTATTTTCAGCACAACCCTGCTGACAAGCAATTCGCATTGGCATTTTAGTGGCAACCCAAATGTAGTTATCGCAAACATCATTCATTAACCTCGTGCTGACCTGAAACGCACCATTAAGCGGCACCTGGCGGGAACTATCATCATGATCTCTACTTGACCACACTATAACAGACATACAGTATGTGCAGAAGCGACGTTTGTAAACTGCAGTAATTACTGGAGCAGCTGACCACAGATTAATGAAAGCAGAAAAATTTAAACGCGTAAGTGCCTCATGAATAATTTTCTTTATTTGACTGAGTGACGCCTGTCCGTAACAGTTACAGTGCCACCCAGAACTTTGAATTGCACTATCCTACGCGGCACTGCACTGCGTTCGTCACTCTGAAACATCGGCTCTAAAGTCTCGTATACCCAGTAATTTCGCTGGAAACAGTGCCCTTCAAACCGGAACACAGTAATGATTGCACACTACTGCTTGGCGGATGAATGTCAAGTTACGTGTTGGACAAATATCACGCTATTATGCATGCCTTATGCAGACGAAGTATCTGGACGCAGTTTGTATGTCTATAAGAACTGTGGGAAAAGTAGATAGGAAAATTCATGTAGCTAAATACTTTAGTAATGCAAGTACTTACACTTTAATCTATATTTTAGCTTCACATGTTTGTGGGAGTTTTACCAGGGAGTTACTTTCCTTACTGTTTTTATATTGAGGTGTAATGTTCGCATTTCCCAAAAGACAAAAATGCTTTTAGGTAACTAACGCGATTAAATAGCAATCTTAGTGTAGAGTTGGATTTCACACGTTTTTCGTAACTCAGGGGAATAGTGGCGCCGAAACGTACCGCTCTCGGGCAGTTACATGTTATGTTGATTATGCTAGAGGGAAAATGTTACTTCGCAAATTAAAAAAAAAACAGCTGTCCTGAATATTTTAATTCAGCAAAGCGGTTGAGACGATATATAATTATAAACTTTTTTTCCATGTCGAATAAATGATGACTTGAGAGTATCATCATCATCAACCCATAACATCCCACTGCTGGGCACGGGTCTCTCCTCACTTTCGCGAGGAGGGTTAGGCCATATTCCACCACGGGGGCCAAGTCCGAATTGGTGTATAACATACCTACCTCCAAAATAATTCTCGGGTAGGTATGTGGGTTTCCTCACGATGTTTTCCTTCACCAAAAAGCGATTAATAATTACGTACATATGTTTTACAGAAACACATTGGTACGTGCCCGCACTGGGATTTTAACTCACGACCTTCTGATTGGAAGGCGGACGTTCTCCCACTAGGCTACCACCGCTTATTACTTGAGATTACCGCTTGAGAGTATAGTGTAGCAGAATAGGTTCGTTATAAAACTCGAGCATATACTGTAGTAAAATATAGTATTGAAGTAGATCATGATAATGTATAAGTCATTAAATAAAATGTTCATGCATAGCACTGGGTATTGAGGAAAACTAGTCAGTCTAGTCAGTAATAAACGTTTTGTCATTATCTCATTTGGAACTAATTGGATACCTAGATCATTGGTAAATCGTTTGGAAAATGTTAAAATAAATATCTAGGTACATACTTAACCCTACAATTGTTCAGCATTTTTATAATTTCAACACAGAACATTAGCTATCTATTATTCGTATCTAATAATAACACGAAGCGGTATCTAATAATAATACATAAATATATACATAACTAAACTCTTCATTAAAACACCCCAGAACAAAGAAAACATAAAAACAAAAAAAATTCAACAATTATTGTCACAATCATCGTTGAGAACAATCTCTTCCAGAAAGCCATGCCATTCCAGATAAACCTACATCAATTCATAATTATTATGGCGAGTAAAATAAAATACTAACAAACGCCTTTCTTCACAAAGTAATTGTTAATTACACCGTAAATAAGAGCGTTGGCTTGCGAATTAATTTTCATTAGCTTTCCGGAGAAGACGCCTTACCAAGCTTTAATATCACTGGACAGTTTGCAGTTCTTATTTGGATTATCTACTTGAACTAAAATAAGGACTCATTATGGCACTGGTAACACCTAATACATCAATAGCATAGCCTAATAAATGCTCTAATTGTTTATTTCTTATATTTATTTCCAGCTGCGACCCGAGGTTGCACCCGCGGTGAGTATATTCCACAGGAATTATTTACGAGTTAAAAAGAATCTTATTCACGTTATAAACTATTTGTGTGCCAAATTTCATCCAAATTCGTTACGCCGTTTGTGCGTGATTGAGTAACAAACATCCTAACATCTAAATCGCCAAACAACCAAACTAAAACATTTCTAATATAAAAAAAATATATTTAATAGTTGAAATTACTCAAATGTCATTATTAATTTTTGTGTATCAACCATCCAAAGGTTGTCTGGAAGAAATCGCTATCAGCGATAAGACCGTCCATTGTACTACCCTTGTTAACCTATTGTACTGTGTAGTTTTTTTGTTTACTATAAAGAGTTTTCTATTCTATTCTATTAGTAAGATAGGATTATTTATAGTTCGCAGTCTTTGCCTAGACAGCGATGGTGAATGACAAATTATTCTACATCTATCTAATCGATTGAATTTACTTTAAAAGTGATAAACACGAAACATCTACAATCCTACATCCAATAAACCAAACTACTGGCCCCGCCCCAACCTACTAAACGAACTAAAACTTGCGTACATTTTTCAATAACATTAATTGTTATCATAATAAACCTCCACATAATTTTCCTAATGATTCTCCGAACTGTAAACTTTCCTGATGATTTCATAAAAGTAATTAAACAATTGTTGTGGGTAAACACATTTAGGGTAAGCTGATTAAAAAATCAAAAGTTGGTAACGGCGTAGGGCGTAGAACGTCCTTTGTCTCTGCCAACCCAGAATATGTATAATTTCAGTGAGCGATTCTACCGAAAACACTTCGGTGGAAACGCGAATGACTCAGAGCCAGCAAGCATAAAGCCAGTTTCCACGTATTGGTTATAAATTGCGCTTTTGATTATCTCATCTTACTTTCTACGAATTAAAATAGGTAGAGCCTACTATTGTCAGTGTGTTGTCGAATGATGTAGGGCTATTTCTGGTTCAGTTTCTCAAAGGCTAGCCCTCTGAAGCGATGATAATCTTCACATAACTTGTGACATAAGGTTGCGAACCAGTTGGAATAAAAAGCGCACTATACCGCTCAACCACGCTCTACTATACACATTTCTCTGACGCTGGATTCCATTTCCATTACAGGAAAAGGTTCATAGAAAAAACGTTACAGGTAAAATTAAAGTGCGATGGCACCACGTTCCAGCTTCCGTCAAAAAGGGGGATCCTAGTTCTTTTCAGTTGTATTGTAAGGGTTTTTTGTATGCCATTGTTCCGCATCTGAAAGTATACACATGTGTACGCTCCCGACCATCTCTCCTGCTCGTCAGTAGTCACCCACCGATGCATTTGTTCCCACAAGTGAGCGACGCATCGTTAATCTTCCATTAGAGTGCTTCAGAGAAAGCGTGTAGCGATGCGAGCTGCACCGTTACCACGGGAATAGTAACATACCTACAGAAAACACGTGGATTATTTAATGCTAGTGGGGCCTCGGGGTTGGATACCCGTTTTTCAGAAGGAATTCTGTTTCTCCCTCGGATAGAACATATCTCATGTCACTCGCGTATAGTGTGGTTTTCTATTAGTGAAAAAAAATTAAGAATCGGATCAGAAGTATGTCACGGATGAATCCACGCATTCTAATAATTATTATTATACAAATGGGTATGTATGCCTACTATCTGATGAACAAACAAAGCAAAGAAAAAACCAAAAACATCAAAAGGGTAATAGAGTGGCGGTTAATTTGAGAATTGAATCAGTCGAATAATTCAGTTTACCTAGAAATCTAGCCATACACAGTTGCTAGACAAAATATACGATTCCAGGATAAAAGGTTCCTCCCACAGCCTCTAATCGCTAAAAGAGAATTCCTTAACAGCAGGATTCCTTAGGAACGTATGACACGGTTTGTAAAGGGATCATACAATTAAAAAAGATAAAGATACGTTACACCGCTGTATAAAAAAATGGATCGATCAAAACTTATGAAGTCACTAAAAAATATGTTGGTAAAAAAATATTAAGCACTCTGTATTGTATTTAAATTATATAAGTTAAGTTTTTATGTGTGTGTGTCTTAAATTGACAACAAAATGAAATAATTACATAGCTAAGTAGGCAGTATATTAAAAGAGTTTCTCCGTAGATTCCAAAAGTTTCAAAATTGGACAGAATTTTAGCCGTTCAGCGGGGCTATGCAGCACGGTGCGGATCGGCTCGAGTTCGTTTCATTTTGACGTTTAATTGCCACGGGACTCGTCACTTCAATACGAGTGACAAGTCCCGTTGCAATTAAACGTCAAAACGAAACGAACTCAAGCTGATCCGCACCGTGCTGCATAGCCCCGCAGTAAAAATTAAAAATCATTTAGTCATTTATTGTGGACAGCACTATTTAAAAATTACTCGCATATCCCAGTCTACAATACGTCACGGTAAAGGTCGGCGATATCCATCTTTCTGATTTATCAAAGCCAGCCACCGACATTTGACGCGCCAATACATTTCTACTCGGCCTACGCTAACTATAGCCATATATTATACCTGTATACGGGAAGCTATAGCCACCGGAGAGGCGATGAGGCGATCATGCCCAAAAGGGTCGCCTTGTTAACTCGACAGCTCCGACAATGTTTCTTGGTATTGGATATCGGAATATGATGATGACGGAGTGGTATACGAGGTCGCTAACATAGATCATAAGATCTTAGGTAGAACATGCATCAAATCCATGTTGTCGGCACTCAATAATTGTAAAGATCCATATATAATAAACTAGCTGCGCCCCGCGGATTTAACCCGCGTAATTCCTTGTCCCGCGGGAATATGGGGATAAAATATAGCCTATGTTACTCGCTGTCAATGTAGCTTTCCATTAGTGAAATATTTTTTTAAATCGGTACAGTGGTTTAGCCGAAACCTTACATATTCCTATACATACTTTCATCCCTTATATTTGTTTTAACCCCTCAAGGGTAACGTTTTACAAACTTTGAATGCCAAATTTATTTATATCTAATCAAAAGCCTAAAAAATTAATTTCAACCTTCTAGCTTCATAAATGACGAAACTTCCATACAAACTTTCATCCCCTATTTAAAACCCTTACAATGCTTTTTTCGCGATAAAAAGTACCCTATATCCTTTCCTTGGCTCTAGACTATCTCTGTACCAAATTTTATTTCAATCGGTTGAGTAGTTTAGGCGTGAAAGAGCAACAGACAGACAGACAGAGTTACTTTCGCATTTATAATATAAAGTAAAGAAGTAAGGATATCACGTCAGGAACACATACCACTAAACTAAGATTCCATGAGGGATCTCCCCACACTCAGAGCAAATAGATGTGGTTCACACAAATCTTTGCCCTAAACGGGAGTTAAACCCGCTATCTCACGCTTTGCAGTCAGCTACACCACGGATACCATCATAGATTCGCGAAATCTACGCTACATTGAACGTGTAAGGTTTCGTCTACTTACATCAGATGAGAAAGGAAACTTGGGAAAAGTAGGTGGATCATTGTACATAGGAAAATATATAGTTGGGCTATGTTAAATAAACCCACGATGTAAATATACATATATGATAAATATGTTAAATAACATACTTCTGAAATAAACCCACGATGGGGTATATTTATTGTTATTTTATGACATGATGACCATTTTGTATAAAGGAAATTACCATTAAACAAAAATAGAGTGACTAGGTTATCCATAAATTGTATTTCTAAACCCAGTACAGTAGTGTCGACGGATCTAGGCCAACGTGAACACAGGCCCTCGGAAAGTTTGTGCATGCACAGTCACGAAAAAAGGTTTTAGTATGCCTTGCCTTTTTCTCAGTGGGTGGGAATTGCCTGGCGACCAACCCTAACTGTCCAAATCCTAACTCGCTTCCAAAATACGAATACTTTGACGCTCTCTGCGGCTAACTTCACGATGGCCTAGATAAATTGATACTACTGTACATT
This sequence comes from Campaea margaritaria, assembly GCA_912999815.1. NCBI lineage: Eukaryota > Metazoa > Arthropoda > Insecta > Lepidoptera > Geometridae > Campaea > Campaea margaritaria. The sequence goes on along the minus strand of OU538802.1, from coordinate 10,046,604 downwards.
GTACTATATTGATTTTTTTTTTGTATTTCTATACTTATGTATAAGATATTATTTTTTTTGACGTGTAAAAGTGCAATATTTTGCCTATTTACAATAAATGATTTGAGTTTGAGTTTGAGTTTGAATTTATACTGTGATTGTAGGTACAATGCACACGAAGTTAGTTATTATATGTATAGAGTAGGCTGTAAGGGTGGTAATTAAGTGCATCTGACTTCTCTGGGTAATATGCGGGTCGAGACTAAAAGCTTCATTATAGGAAGCGCATTGTAGAGAGATAGGAAGAACGTTTATTCACCAGATAGAATAGCAAAGGGTATTGTATGAAAGTTGCACAAAAGCACATTAGAATAAACACCCATTCAAAAGTTTCCCGTTGACAAAGGAAATAATGTAAAGCTGTCTGCATGTAATTTCAATTGTATCTATGGACATTCAGATTTCAAATTGGTAGTAGTAATGCGGTAGAAACCATCATCCCATTTATTCATATATATTCGAGATGGGGGCCATTGGGGCGGTAAGGAAGGACTGATGATCTGTAGGGGGTGCTTTTTCATCGTCTCACTATTTCATTTTGATGCGGCCATGGACAGTGTTTGTAGTCGACCGCTTACACATCAGGTGAGATAGTTGTCAAATTTAAGTCTATTGATAATAAATTGAAATCTATATATATATAAATCTTATGTTGGTTTGTGTACGCTTCAAAAACTCAAAAAGTTCTGCACCGATCGAGCTGAAATTTTAGCATGATATATAATCCGCATCAAGGATTGTTTTTATCTATTTTTTTCATCAGTGACATATCAGCGAAAGTGCGAATCTGCCACAGCGAAGCGTGGCAGGGCACAGCTAGTATAAAATAAAATACTTCCTTCTTTCATGTAGAACAGTATTAGTAATGTCAGTATTAGATATTAGATCGGAAAACCTCAGATTTAAATTTAAACTATCATTCTAAGTTTTAAGTTTTGGTGGTTTCCAGTAATGTTGGTTGGTTCCGGTGGTTTTGGTGTAAAATAAATAATATTCTGTTTAGTCTAGTCTATTTGGTTTCAAACTAACTTGGCTAGTAGCTATAGTACGACTATAGGTACCTTTTGACATAAAAAAACTGTAACGTAATATAAATTTACCATAGAAATAGTTTTATTCTAGTTTTCTTTCTAAGCGCCATATTAATGGATAAACGGAGAGCTCCCGTTTCTAGATTCCTGAAGTTTTCCTCTACTCGGGTATCTACGTTAACTCTACTTGACTTGCATTACAAAGGAGGAGACTTCTTTGAAAAGGAAGAGATTCATCTGGCTCAAAAGCCCCTCATAGTAAGGAAGACATTGTTCCAAAAAGGTTAAATAACATCCCTTTGCCATATGATCTTTAAATAGCGAATTCTTGCGACCCCTCGTGCCTTTTCTGTTTCATATTTGATAGGCATCTCGAATTTTCGTTCACTTAATTGAAGAAGATAGATAATAGGAAAGGGGTAGCCAACCCAGGGTAGTCACATTTTGCTGGATTATGTTATATGCATCTTCGAGGATAGAATATAATAAAAGAATGAATAATTGAATATTCGTAGGATATAAATAGGTATTATATGGCTCGAGGCACTTTGGAGAATTGTGGTATGTCCTCGTAAGTAAAGAGTAGGTACGCCTTGAAGATAGGTCTTACAGGACTAGAGAATTGGTTGCCTAGCGGTAGTGTATAATTTTAGTAAACACAAACGTTCCTTCTAAGGCTTCTGTTTCGTGCGGGCAAATAATAATATTTATTAATTTCTTTATTTCCTTCTTTGAAGAAAAATAGAAATAATGGAGGCTTGTTTCCAAGAACGGAATCTCGTTTGCCACCTGAAGCCCCATTGCATCATAACTGATTACCAAACTTTAATTGAAATCTACTGTACGATATCAGAAGTAATTTCAATAAGTCTATACCTACTGGGGGTAAATAAAAAAGGTAAACACGATTTCTCTCGAGAAACACAGATAACAACTGGTCCATAAGCAAAAAGGCACAATTATCTAACAGTGGGCGGAAAAGGGCTATATAGGTAAACGTAAAAAGTAAAAAAATAATTAATTTTATGGCAAAAAAGTGTCATGTATTGATATTAATACCTCACTAATATTCCCGTGTAATATTTTATATCCATAAACATGTCATCACTTCCCATAAAGATGTTAATCAATACCACGAGTGAAATATCGACAGGGAATAGACATCTCATCTCGATATTGATATTAGGCAGTATAGTGATCCATAAAGGCGCGCATTACGGTAATAAGGGCCTCCTGCTGGCCACTTGGCTGGTATAAATGAATATCTACCCATAGGACAGGGACGTAGAAAGGACGGGGTAACGCCACCTACATTTTATTTGAGTAATTTTTACGGAAGAAAGAATTAGCATTGCATTTTCATTAGTATTTTCTAGTCTATTCTAATTAGTCCATTATTAGAATTGAATTATTTTCACGTGATTTTTTTATTTGATATTTTTTTTACACATTTTCAGCAATGTTTGAGCTTAATTATAAACCTATCTGAAATTCATAGGTCGATGTTATGCTACTAGCAGAGATGCTACTTAAGAAAAGTTTCATTCTACTCCGTACTAAAGAGGATGGGGTCTAGTACCCCTCAAATGGAGACCCTAGCCACGATCCCTCGTTTTCCATTCAGCTCCCAATTGTATCTTGGGTTTATGAGACGTAGGTGGTTTACCGAAGAAAATGAGGACCATGAGGTCAGGTAAAAAGGTGGGCGTCGATGAGCTTCTCGAAAAGACTTATTTATGATCATTTGCTACTGAAATGTTCAAAAATATATACAAGAAACTGACGTTTAGTAGACCGATGCTAGCGACTCGCCCCGGCTTCGCACATGTAGCACTTAGCATATACGGCAAGATAACCGGGTGGTGGTGGGATGTTTATCTATCAGCCTTCTGTATAGTACCACCGATCACTAGAGCTCCTAGATTCGATTCGCAAGAATAATTAACCTGTCAAGAATAGAAGAGAAATAGATGCGGCGCAAGCGTACAATGAGCGTATCGGGACAATGAGCGAAGAAAGGAAAGTAGAAATAAAGTTAACTTCTCAGAAAAAAAGAGACAAGGGAAAGAGTAGTAGAGTTTTATCTTTTCACGGAACAAAAGTACAATAAAGAAACGACAGCACCAGCTGCGAGCATGTCAATACTTTTTATCGTAATTTGTACTTATAATAATTAACAAAATAATCTATAAACTAGATAGGTTCTCTAATAATGATGAGATTTAAAATAGAGTTTGAAAGCCAGCCATGTTTAAATCCTACTGTCATTTCCCAAGAAGTAAGATTAGCCTCGGAATCTGTAATTGGCGGATTCTGCATGTCACTTGCTATAATGCGGCTGATTTAAGTAAGGATTTCATAGATTAGGAATCTTGGGGGCTTAAGGACTATTGTAAATAGAACATTTAGGTAAAACCAGAGAAACCTACGAAAATCAATTTCATGGTTAAACTATAAGTGACAATAGTAGATTGTACCACAAGGGAACAAAATAATGTATTTACGGCGAGAGCGATTTTTGAATCCAGAGCGAAGCGAAGGATTCTAGAGTAGAATCCTAAGCGTAGCGAGGGAGTCAAAGTACTTCGCTCGAGCTTAAATAATTTTGTTACCGTGTGGTACACGATACTTTTCATCCCAAGCTATGAGAAAATGTTCATCATACGAGAAAAAATCTTTTGACGACTAATAAATCGATGAACGCCGGCTGCATGCACGAAAAAGTTGACACATTGTCCCGTAACGCTTATTGTACGCTTGCCCCGCATCTACTTCTCTTCTCTTCTTGGCAGATTAATTATTCTTGCATTTTAAAAATCTTTTTACTAGTATAATTTCAAGTATTTATTCTTTTATTTTTAAAAAATGATTCATCTTTATTCATAAAAGTATGCAATCACTTCATCAATGTTATGTTACGACGTTGTCACGTTAAAATATCATCCGTAAACCAACTTTACACACAACCAATTTTTTTTTAATTTCGGTAGCCAATGCCGCATCGTCACGCATTGTTTTTTTTTTATTGCCGGCCAGGACTTTATTGAAGCGAATTGCGTTCAAACTTTTTAATTAAACAGTGTTCCAAATTTAAAACTCATTTCGTCACAGTTAATAAGTGCGCGGAAAAGACCCACTTTGCTCGCACTTATCGAGGAGCAAAATGCCTCTTTTCGAATACATGGGATGAAAATGTCTTTGATCACCTTATCTTGAATTTTAATTGTATTGTGATTACTCGTATTAAGTATAAAGAAGCCGCCTACAGAAATTGGTTTCAAAAATAAATATAGACTTTTTGGAATAAACCTACGTAAAAGAAGGAAGATTAACAAAACCACGTAATAAAGATCCATTATAAGGTTTCAATCACGATCACTACAATACGATTTCTTTCGATTGTACTTACATTCGACTAAGTTTTCTGATGAAAAAGCCAATTTTATCGTCTTTCAAAACGAATGTTCGAGAAGTTATCAACAAAATTAAACGCTCGAAGAACCAATTACCATTAGTGAGCCAAGTGCCTTTTGGGATAAGTAAAATGTTCCTTGATCTAATACATTATATTGGCTACATATTGCCTTCTTACTGTTTAGTTGTTTCTACAGACTTCTTAGGTACTAGGTACTTGTCATAGTCTATGAAACTTCTCAAAATCCAGCAATTAACTACGATCATACAGCTCACAGCTGGTGACGGTGCTAAACGATAAATTCTTTAAAAAAGTACCGCTTGACAATATTTCTGAAAGCACAATTATGTGTCGTATTGTTTTGTTTAACGGAAGGTAGGTTCCTAATACCTACGTAATAATAATTTGAAGTAAAAATTAATGACCACATATTTCCCAGAAAAGTTCGTTCTGTTTTTCGTGAAGGTAAAACAAACAATTTCATTTAAAAATTTGATCAAACGAGCAAAGTTTGTAAGGTTTCGTATGCCTCTGCCTACCTACAGCATTTGGGTGAAGAACATACTACTGTGCTGTAATTGAGACCGCTTGATTGAATTATATTCTTGTATAATCTGAAGAAATAATTCATCGAGTAACTTGGTCCATCTGCATGGTGACGATTTTCTTTAAAATATTTATATGCTTTACATTATAGAGTTCTTGGATACGATTTCTAGGGAATACCATTGGCTCATATTTGAATCGTTTTGAGTACTTTCCTACGCTCATCTCTGTCTATTCTATTGTATTAGCGTTCTATCACACGGTAGGGCAAAATACAATATTCCCAGAGGGAATTTACGAGAGTGACTTGTAAGCAAGGGAAAATTAACACAGTACGTGCCCGCTTAGAATCCAAGCTGTCACTGCACTATTTTTTAATCTTTATGATATATAGGCTCATGAAAGACTTTTCAATGTGTTTTGGTAAACTGACAGACCCGTAAATAAATAAAGTCAAGTGTCTTGTGGGATCATAATAAAACAACTGAGTTTATTTTATAGTAGCGGTTATGAATGTCACATTTTTTATGAGACATTTATTATTAGTATGCACGTGCCTTACAATAAGCTACCTACCTATTATTTTTTAAACTATATCGAAATATTGAACATGTTTGGTCACACCGTTTATAAAATCAATTATGTCATCATAAAAACAAAAACAACGACGACTTGGTGGAATGTTTTTGTACTGTTATTTATTTTTCTACAATTTACGTAGGTGCCACCGCCATCGCCTCCACAGTGGTGAGTCAGTAGTATGCGCCTTAATTGCACTTCCTAAACAAATAAACGAAGATAGATAAAGTGAACAGTGACCTGTGAAAAGGCGGCAGTGACATCTAATTATGTAATTTGTCGCATTATCTTGTTTGATAAGCTCGTCATCTTCAAGAAGCCGTTGCTCTGAGTGAATCAGACTGATAACTTTATTTATATATTATATAAATTTATAAACGGAAAGCCGCCGTCCGCAATATAGTTTATTATTCCTCTCCGTGCATAGTTGTCTGGAAAAATCGCTCTGAGCGATGAGACCGTTTTGTTTTGTCGTTGTTAAGTTTTCCTCGTTCTCTGGTGTTTCCATAAAGAGTTTATCTATCTATCATACATTTGGAAATATTTACTTATAATTTTTCATACCCCGAAAATTTGGAAAAGGCTTATGAAAATAAACTTTCCTGTCTACTATTAGCTATTTTGTGCCTTATATTGAAAGAGTTTTAGAGAGGATGAGGACCATGGTCCCACAACACAACAAATTGCTCAGGTTTTATATGACTACTAGCTGCGCCCCGTAGTTTCACACCCGTTGAGTGTTATCCCACAAGAACTGTTATTTTTTACGAGACAAAGGTGCATACACATACAAATTTTCGCATTTATAAAAGAGGTACCAATTTGGCAATAATTTCCAGAAGTGGAATTCAAACCGGCCATTTCTTATACCATTATAAGTCAATGAGGTAGATGGCAGAACCAAATTTCCTTTTTAACGCAAAATTCCTGTAACATGAAATTAGGGTCACGTAGCACCACCCTTTGTTTCACCTCAAAATACTTAAACCTGCTATAGGTTAATCTTTATTGAAATTTAATGAAATCCTAAAGAAACACCCCATATGTTTTCTTTATTAAATTAAGAAATAACATACACCTGTATAATGGGATTCCTAACATTTTACTTTACGCTACAATATAGTACTGCGCAGTATTAAGTGACATTTGATTTTTTTTTATGAATAAAGTCCTAAGTATTTACGAATGCATTTTTTGTAAAGTATTTTTTTTTATTAGATAATCCATTAGCATGAAGTCTCAAACAAAAAAGTATGGCGACTGACTTCTCACCGTCTCGCGCTTCGTTTCCACTGAGTGATGCGAATTGTAAAGTAATTGACGAGTCTTGTCAATTACATTACAATTTGTATCAACTCATATTTATACCTACATAACAAGATCCTCTTAAAATTGAGCTAAAATAAACACAATAAAATATTATTCTTCACTCTCATTTTCATGTACTTTGGACGTCTGTTAATCTTTTAAAATATAATTAAGATTAGAAATGGCCTTTGGCGGCTTCATAGAGGTACTTCCTCATTCGACAAACAACATAATTTTGTGTAAAAAAAACTTTTTGTTAATATTGAATAATGAATAATTTTCGCTGGGTTTTCGAGTAAGAAGATCCTTGATAAGTTATGTGAGAATTTTCATTTTACGCAAGTAAATAGTTAGTAAGGTACTGGGGTCACCCTTGGAATAATACCTTGATTTATATTAAGTCTTGGTTGGACCTGTTGCTTTGTATCAGAAGTGCTAAAAGGGATTCCACAGGTGGATAGATTAAACCGCATCTTTGAATTTAAGAATTTACTAATGTTATAAATGCGAGAGTATCTGCGTAAGACGTTAAGTATGTAAGTATAAATATCACTATTTATCGGCTGTAAGAAGTGTTTTAGAAATTTTATATGTAAAGTCCTCCTATAATAACAGAGGATACTTTTCAACTGAAGGCACACCCGCGGGCTTATAGCTAATTGGAAAAGAAAATTAAAAAAACTAAAAACGCTTTAATAGCAAGCCGAACTAAAACGTAGAAAAATTATTAAATTTCATATCGTAATTAATCGTAAAAAAGCGTATTAAAATATTTTCTTATTTTTTCAGTAGGTATGTTTTTTATTGTTTTACGTCTGTCCTGGATAAGTGTGCAGAGTTAATCTAGATTCACATTTGTCTGACGTGTCGTGTCGTGATGCATCAGATAGGTATCGATAGGTTCAAAGATTCCGTCACATACAAACATACAACGCTTGTTAATAAAAGTTATCATAGTTTTTGAAAGTAATAGCTTGTTTACAAATTTCATGAAAAAAAAATATGTAGCCTACTCATTTCGATAACCTACCTATTAAATTCTTAAAATCGAAGATTTCTTTCAGAACAAGGCCAAATAATATACGTTTCACGTTCCTACTAAGTTATGGGATATTAAGAGTTCTTGGGTTTTATTTTTCCTATGTTGGGAATACTTAGGAATACTTTTATTCTCCGAAACCTCGAGAAACTTTTACGAGATTGATTGATCAAATACTAATAGGTGGGAGAACCTATTCATTCTCGATTTTTGTGAGAGGGCTGTTACGGTAAGTTATTTACGTATGTAGGCAAAAAAGTTTTCGTACTCAATACTCGATTTATCAATGCAATCAGATTAAGTAGGTGCTCTCCGTCCAAAGGTTGACTAGAAGAGATCGCTTTTAGCGATAACTCCGCTCTTTGTACTATAGGTTTAGTTAAGTTTAATTCTGTATATTATATTTAAGTGGTGTACAATAAAGTCTTTTCTATTCTATTATATTCTCTAAACTGCTCTATCAACCGGAAAGTATCCAAAAATAAACCTTAGGTCTCTCTTCGTGTTTCTTTTCGCAAGAAGTAAAAACTACTGCATGGATTGCAATGCGGTTTTTACTGTTTCGCAGCTTAGAATCTGACTTAGAAGCTCTTTTTCTTCTTCTCCTTCTTAAAAGTTCTTCTTTTCTTTTAAATCCGCGAAGAATTTTAAACAAATAAAATATAAATATAAATATAAATAGATAGATAGATACTTAGATATGCTCTTTATTGAAAAACCACCGAACGAAGAAAACTTAAAAACAATACAAATTAGTTTCACAATGGGGGGTCTTATCGCTCATGGGCTTTCATGTTATCTCCACTATGGGAAGTGGAGATAAAGTAAAATAAGAATACCACCATAAAGGCACAAACGAAGTCGTGGGGGGTATAGAAATATTAAAGATCTACGGTAACGTCTATAGTTTGTAATAAGTTCGTAATTTTAACTTAATTTACATATCCACGTATTTACAGGAAAAAATAACAGTATGTTATTCTCGTCCCTAGAATTTCCCAGTATCGAATTGAGTTATTTTCGTAAAATTACCCAGTATTGATTTACATAATGTATTTTAATTTATATTTTTATTTGCTTACGTTTAAGTTTGCTAGGCGTGTAACAATTAATGTTTTTTTTTTTATATATTATTTGTTTAACAACTGAAGCTTGTGAAAATAATTATATTAAAATTAAAAGTTTTCGAATATATTTTTCTTAGAATCCTATCGAGTGGGTTCTCAAAATAAAGGGTTTTAAAAGGCTCACAAAAATATGTAAGTACACTTTATTTGTTTAAATGTGCCTAATTTGGAATGAAAACGTCGTAGGCTAGTGCATAGTTTAAATTAAAAAGGTGATGCCTCCGACTGCATTTCACGATTCAATTTTGTTCGCAGTCGGGTTTTTTGTTTTATAAATTAAATTGTTGTAACATTTTATTGCGAATAATTTGTGTCAAAATTTACCCCACAATTATTATTTCCGGCAGTTCCACATATCCTTACTGATCAATCCCTACTGGTAGGGAAGAATAGAATTTTTTTTCCACCTATTACTACTAGGGGGGAAACTTCGATATTTTTCTTCCATGTATTTCTACTATGATCAAGTACAAAATTTCGTATGTTTTACCATACATCATGGAGACCGTCTTTGTTGTGTTTTTTCTACCAATCAATTTAAACTCTTTCACGATACGATAATGAATAAATGTCGAGAAAAGTACCCAATCGTAGGCAAGTAGTCCTACTCTACAATGTCTCTACTTAGAGAAATATTTCCGCCATTTTTTTTAAATATAATCAAAATCTGCATTAAGGAAATTAAAGCGCGTGTGCAAAATTGGTGGTAAGTCTAAATGTAGGGTGTCAAATATCTAAATACCCCGAGGGAGAAGTGGTCAATTCATTACACTAATTTAAGCGTATCGATTTAACTTAGACCTATAGCTTGGTGTTAGGTATGAAAAGCGATTTGTTAACTTTTACGACTGACCCAGTTGATAGAACCAACACTTTGATCGGACAACTTTTAATGATGAAAACATTAAGGATATCACTTACCTTTCAGCTGCTACGCGCACTTTAGAAATAAATATAATTAACAAAATCTTTGAAAATACTGACTTGAATAAAAATTTATATCAAGCTGTAGAAAAAAATAAAGTAATAAAAAAAATAGGACGCCTCCCGCCAAAACTTACGTCAAATTAAGTAAAGAGTATATGATAATAGAAAAGAAAGATAAAGTTTTTAAACTAACCGGCCAGGAACACGGCTAGCACCGCCACGAGAGATACGCTGCTCTTCATAGTTGCGAACTGAATGACGCCGGAGGTGTGTGCGCCCGCCTTATAACTTAAGGGGTGAACCGCCCTCGTAACGGGGACTGTAGAACGTAACGTTGATGCCTCGGGATTACAGTAAAAAATAAATTAAAATCTAAGATTGTAATATTTGTTATTTACATTTATCTTTTAATTTAGGCACGTATATTAAGTTAGATGGTTTTAATATGTTCTAAAGGCATTTTATATCTAAAAGATGATGTCTCAATTAATGGTATTTTTTCATAGGAATAAGTACGTAATGTTTTAAAGTATTACCATTAAGTATATTATGATTATTTCACGACATCAATGGTGGTATCAAACCTTTATAAAAAATTTGTTAATTTTTCCGTTTAAAAATTTTATGAGATGTGATGGGTTACGTTCTCAGCCCATAGTTCCATCGCCCACATTGCTTTGCTACGTACGAGAAGACAACAAAAATGCGACCTTTATTTATGACTAATAATGGCCATTTATTATTTTTTCACGACATAGCCATTCGCATCGGTTTGATAGGAAATTACACTGGTTTCCTATCGTTGCGACAATTTATAGTTTTTCGCACGGGGAAAATGGCTACGGATTTTTCTTTCGAAGGACGATCAGTTTTAATGAAAATTGCAAAATACGGTGCTTATTTCCGTTCCGTAAACACGTCATTGAAAGTAAAACTGTTTGGTAGCGATCGTCAGCAACATAGCATTTGCTAAATGTATTAAAAATAATACTGAATAAATTTTGTTATGACTGGCTTTTCGGCGACTGAGAACATCGGGAGGAAACTCACATGCTCGAGAATTATTTCGCAGGATCCGCCAATCCGGACTGACACACGTGGTTGATTATGGCCTAATCCTCCACACAAAAGTCAGATTAGACCCGTGCTCAGCAGTGGGACAAATAAATGGATTATGAGGATGACCTATGATATTACTTATGAGGACGGTCCTAGAAGTACCATAGAAGATTCATGAAAGTTAAGATAAAAAAAAAGACTTCGCGCGATAATGTTTGTTGTGTTTATTACACGTATCTTTTGAACCCGGCAATATTTAGAAATGGAACGTACCTACACGAAGTTTAAGTGTATGTTTTTATCTTATTTTTTATTTGTCTGAGTGACGAGACGAGCAAGTCGTTCACCTTATGGTAAGCGCTACGATTGCCTGTAACAGTTACAGTGCCAACCAGAATTTTGCATTGCATAATTTTGCGCGGTACTGCACTACGCTCGTCACCCTGAGACATCGACTCTAAAGTCTCATATTATGCCAAGTAATTTCTGCAATTGAATTTTTATTTAGTAATTTCAGTCTAAGTTTAAGGCGGTTTATGTCGAAATTCCAGTTACTCCTATAAAAAAAGTAGAAAAAAGAAATTTGCCCAACTACGGACAAAATTTAATCATGAAATGCAGCTGTAGGCATTCCAGTACAAAGTTGAAATGAAATGGTGATGCCTCCGATTGCATTTCACGATTCAATTTTGTCCGCAGTCGGGGGGTTTTTTTTCTTGTTAGCTGATGGTCATTTCTGCGCCACTCCAGGGTCTGCGCCCTGGTCCTGGGCACCGCCCTATTCCCCCTACTAGGTTCTAGATTCACACATAACATGCTCGGGATATTTTCCATTACCGCCCACGTGACGAGGGTGAAACCGCGGGCGTATTTAATAAGTTCATATTCTGCCGCTGTTTTTATGAACATTTTAAACAGAAATCAAGAGGAAATTTTATAAAGAAAGTTTGTACGGCTTTACATATGGTGAAAAACACGTTGCGTAGTCCTTTTAGGTTTTGACGTTTTACTAGGGTTCCATACCGCGATTCTGGAGCCGCCGCGGTACGGTATATAGGCGTAGTTTGTTTCTACTATAAGAATAAGAAAATAATTGTTTTGTATCGAAATGTGCGTAGGTATAGTATTTATCAACATTTTTTGCAACAGTCTATATCCATTTCGGATGTACAATATATTTTCTAAACTTTAAAATAATTTAATCAATCAATCAGCAACAACCCACATTGTCCCACTGCTGAGAACGGGTCTCCCCTCATTTTCGTGAGGAGGGTTAGCCCATAATCCACCACAAGGGCCCGGCCTAGAATGGTGAATAACATACGTACCTCTGAAATAATTCTCGGGTAGGTATGTGGGTTTCCTTACGATGTTTTCCTTCACCGAAAAGCGAGTGATAAATCCGTACACATGCTTTACAGAAACACATTGGGACATGCCCCCACTGGGATTTGAAGTCACGACCTTCTTGGAAGGCAGACGTTCTCTCACTAGGCTACCACCGCTTACATGCACCTATTAATTGTCAGAAAAATCTGTAACTGTCATACTGTATCTCTATTTCTGACCATTTATCACGCGGAACACTCTTGCGTAAGTGAGATTCGCACTTGGCCGGTCATTTTAAAAAACATGAGGTGCGTATGTAACGTACGTGTGTTAGGTACTTACCTTTACACCTCGTATTAAATAAACTTTTTAATTATGCACGTGATAGATTATTTGAATTTTACCATGGTAATTGTTGTCAATATTCAAATACTGATGATGCTAAACTTACCTTGTGTCAAGATAAGTATCTTTTATAATTAAACCACGTAGGTACATGACTAAATAATACGTTTTGAGTATCTGATGATAATGTATGTATTTAGTAAAGATTCAAATGGCAACATTTGTTTGAGGACTTAACTTGATGAATTTGGCAACATTCACTGGTTTCCAATAAACAGGAAATTACGTTAATGTTTATAATTAATATTGTACGTATTTTAGAAAAAGTTTGACTGATAATTATCAAATAATTATGATTTCTGCGGCTAGATTTAATCCATGTATTTTCGTCCATATTTCATTTAATGATATGATAATTGACTTGTGTTAATTCTTCAATATTCATACTAATATGAATATTCTTAAGTATTAATGTATCGAATCATTTACGATAATTCATCTCTGTATTTGTAAGATAATTGGTAATTGAAAATAAACGATGAAACAGCTTTATTACTGTTAGAAAACCATTTAATATAATAATTGGAATTATTCACGTTTAAACAAACTTTAGTGTACATATCTGTGGATATGTATTGATTTAGAAGGTTTTAACATGTATTGTAATAAAAATCAAGCAGTAAAAACGTTTAGTTTCAATTTAAGGAAACACGTGGTTTACTGAGCTTGTTTATTCGCCGCACGGCGGCCGGTATAAATAGCCTTGCATTTGAAAGGCAGATTCACTTCTCAATGTACCTCGGAACAGGGCGGACACGCCGCCCAACTAAATAAGTTAAGTACTATTATTATATCTATTAACTAGAAAGCTATTATTATTGTGTATGTGTATTAATCTTCAGTTTAAAACTTACTATGTGTATTGCAATAGTTATCAATATTGTGTATCAGTGTGAACATTACAATCGCTAAATTATATCGTGTTATATATAGATACAACTAATGTGAGCATTTCATTATCTTCCTACTTATTTCCAAATGAAGCTTATATTTTAAATTAATTATTGAGAGTTACAATAGCTATTCCTGTCGTGTAGTAATATGTAGATTACATTAACTTCCTACTTATTTGAAAGTAAAGTAAATGGCTTATATACTATTTATTCTTGTGTATTATTACAATAGCTATTCCTGTTGTGTATTAATAACGTGTAGATAAACCTATCCGTGAGACTTAGATTAACTTCCTACTTATTGCAAAATAAAAGAATATCAATATTAATGTTTATTCTCTTATATTCCTTTATATATAGATGTCTTTACCTAATTTAGTTATTATCAGAAGTGGGATTCGACCTGACTAATCTTAACGTATTATGTAATATTTCAGATATTGTGGGTGTGGTTTCTGAAATGGACTCTGCAGTCGTAGAAGGTCTGCTCAAGGCGATCCGAGATGCAGTTGCGGGGACACCTCGTGGAGACGATGTGGTTCTTCCGCCGTTCGATCCTGATAAGAACGACAGCGGTGCCAGCAGCTGGTGCACCAATATCGATGCAATCGCAGCGGATCTTGGATGGAGCAACATCACAACCGTTGCAAAAGCAGGTAAAGCCTTGAAAGGCTCTGCATTACTGTGGTATGAAACTTGGGAGCCCGATGAAGGTAGAACGTGGGAACAATTTAAAATCACTGTTAAAGATTTATATCCTGAAAAGAGGAACTTGTCAGACAAATTAACAAAGGCAGTGTTATTAACATCTGAAGCTGCAGAATCGTATTGTGATTATGCTAGGGAAAAACTTAGATTGTTTAAGAATACTAGGATAGTTTTCACCGAAAAACAGTTAGTTGAGCTTGTTTGCGGAGGTATACATGATGTGCATGTAAAAATGGCATCACAAAATAGTCGTGTGGAGACCACTGCAGAATTGATATCACTGTTTACGACTTATGTGAAGATTCCTAAGAAACGTCCATTTGATTCTACAAGTAAATTTACTGACAACCCAACTAGTTCTCCTAGCAAACGACCAAAAATTGATGAAAAACGTTGTTACACTTGTAACAAGCTAGGTCATTTTTCAGCCCAATGTTTTCAGAACAGAAACTATAATGCCCCTAGGACAAGTTTTTCGACAAACTTAGCTCGTCCCCCCATAAACAAAGTCCAATGCTCCCATTGCAAAAGATTCGGACACACTGAATCAGTTTGTTATTTTAAACAGCTTTCTACCACAAGTACCACAGTAACAAAAAGAGATGACGCTAATTGTATAACCAAGGTTGATCTAAAGTTAACTAAAGTTGTGATAAAGGATATGACAGTCGAAGCTCTTATTGATACTGGTGCTAGTTGCAGTATCATGAAGGATTCTATTGCACGGCGAATAGGTTGCAATTTAACTCCATGTTCAAAAATGCTCGATGGTATAGGCAATGGTAAATTACATATCTTTGCAAAAGTAACTGTCCCTGTAAAATTTGAGGAAATCTGTCTAGAAATAGAATTTAATGTAGCCAGGGATAAAGATTTTAGCTATGATTGTTTGATCGGTAGAGATGCAGTTAGTCATTCGGACGTTGCTGTTATAGTAGACTCTTCTGGGTGTAGACTGACACGTACTCACTTGCTTGAACCAACTGGAGTAGTTAATCAAATAACCAGTTGTAATAGCGAACTCGATCAACTAAACGGATTAATATGTCATTTAGATTCAGAGCTACAAACAAAGATTGAAAATATTTTCAAAAATTTTTTGTCTGTGTTGCCATCTGACAACAACATTGGTACCGTTACTACCGGTGAAATGGTTTTACGCCTGAAAACGGATGAATTAATACATTACCGGCCTTACCGATTAGCCCCTGTTGAGAGAGAGAAGGTTAATGAAATCGTTGACGATTTATTACAAAAAAAAATAATACGGGAGAGTGACTCTAGCTACGCCAGTCCGGTTTTACTAGTAAAAAAAAAGGATGGCAGCGATCGAATGTGTGTCGACTTTAGAGCACTTAACAAAGTAATAGAAAAAGAAAGATACCCTCTCCCTCTCATCGAGGATCAACTTGATAAGTTAGGAAACTCTAAATTCTATATCTCTATTGATATGAAAAATGGGTTTCATCAAATTCCAGTAGCACAGGACTCCGTAAAATACACAGCTTTCGTAACCCCAGATGGGCATTACGAATTTCTGAAAATGCCATTTGGAATTTGTAACGGACCATCAGTCTTCCAGAGAGCTATAAGTAGAGCCATTAAACACTTGAAATTTTTATTAGTGTATATAGATGACTTATTAATTCCATTTAAAACTGAAAATGAGGGTCTGCAATACCTAGAACAAACTCTCGAAGCTCTCAGTCATGCCGGATTTACCATAAACTTGAAAAAAATGCAAGTTTTTTGTGACAGAGATAGAATATTTAGGAAGACACATTTCTGAAGATGGTATCAGGCCAAGTGATAATAAAGTCTCGGCTCTCATCAACTCTCCTGTCCCTGATACTATCAAAGAAGTGCGTCAATTTATGGGTTTAGCTAGTTATTTCCGTAAATTTATACCAGAATTTGCCTCACGTACTGCCAGTATAACTAAACTCACAAAAAATAACCAGAAATGGGAGTGGGGTCAAGATCAGAACGAAGCTAGGAATTATGTTATTAAGCACTTGGTGACGAAACCACTGTTGACTGTATTTGATCCAAACTTACCTACTGAACTGCACACTGATGCTAGCTCAATTGGTTATGGTGGAATTCTAATGCAAAAAGTTGATAATCAGAATAAAGTTGTAGCATACTATAGCAAACGTACTTCCCCTGCCGAATCAAGATATTGCTCTTACGACTTAGAAACATTGGCAATTTATAACGCCC
Source organism: Campaea margaritaria (assembly GCA_912999815.1). Taxonomy (NCBI): domain Eukaryota; kingdom Metazoa; phylum Arthropoda; class Insecta; order Lepidoptera; family Geometridae; genus Campaea; species Campaea margaritaria. Next base: position 10,029,976 of record OU538802.1, on the reverse strand, counting down.
TTAAACATTTTAGGGTGTATTTATTAGGTATCCCATTCACTATAGTAACAGACTGTAATGCCATTAAGCCTACCATGACCAAAAAAGATCTTTCACCGCGTGTAGCTAGATGGTGGACCTTTATGCAAGATTTTAACTTCAAAATTCTCTACAAAAAGGGTAAATATGTGGGTCATGTTGACTACCTAAGTCGTAATCCAATCAACCCTAAAACGGTCCACACAAACAAAAATATCCCTTCTGTAATTAACGTGGTTAATGACGATGCAAGTCGTCCGCCATCGTGGTTAGAATCTGCTCAACGAGATGATACTGAGACTCAGACTATAATTGACAAAGTTCGGTCAGGTGAATTGGATACCAATCAATACTTAATCATAAATAGATTGCTCTATTATAAAAACGACGCTAATGCTATGCCGAAATTATATATTCCAAGAGGCTATAGACTTAGCTTACTTAGACTATTTCATGATGATAACTGTCATGTTGGATATGATAAAACCATTGACAAAATCCGCCAACATTTTTGGTTTCCTGGCATTGCAGCGTTTGTTAAAAAATACATCTCTCATTGTCTCATATGTACCTCACGAAAAAATCACTCTGGACCTAAACAAGGTATATTATATCCTATAGAGAAATCTATTCCTTTCCATACTTTGCATATGGATTGCACTGGGCCTTTTAGACAATCAGCTGATGGTTTTAAATTTGTATTGCTAGTCATAGATGGATTTACAAAATATTGCATCCTCAAACCCCTTAAGAGTCTGAGCGGACAGGAATTGTTGTTTGCCATACGTGAAACTATTGCATTATTCGACACACCTCATCTTGTAATTACGGACAGAGGCACAAACTTTACATCTAATCAAGTTCAAACCTTATTTAGGGAAATGCAAATTGAACACCACATGATATCCACTGGTACTCCTCGTAGTAATGGCCAAGTTGAAAGGTATGTAGCTACAGTAACAAACATGTTAGCTACCACGATTAATGATTTGTCAGAATGGCCAAACGTTCTTTGGAAAGTACAACAATCTCTTAATACGACTGTTCAGAAAACCACAGGCTTTTCCCCAATGAGACTTTTACTAGGAAGGGAAGGAAATATACCTTCCATACAAGCTCGGCTAACTGATGTTGTAGATGAATCAATACAACCAAGTATTGACTTAGAAGCTGATCGTGAATTAGCACGACAACGGCTCAAAGATGTTGCTGATAGGTTTAAGAAACGTTTTGATACTACCAGACGAACCAATAAAATATATAATATTGGAGACCTAGTTTACATCAGTCAAGATCATAGACGTCATGATAAACTCAGTCCAAAATTCAAAGGCCCATATGAAATAATACAAATATTACCACATGACAGATTTTCTTTGAGGGGTCAAAATAATTTAAGAAATATTATTGTTGCCAAAGAAAAACTGCGTGTTTGGCCTGGTGAATGGGTAGAACAAAACATTTCCTTTGAAGAATCACTGTAAACAAATATAACTTATTAAACAATATCATTGTCAAAAAGAGAACCGTGATAGATTATTATATAGCTAACAAATTTAAGATTATTCAAAATAATATCCATGTAGATCACATAATTATTAAGATCAAACTATGAATGTGTTTAATTTTGAATTATCATTATTATGTAACATTGCTAATTTACTTAGGACAGGTACTTTTTTTGACACACTTAAAATATTAAATTCTGAGATTGTCACATCGGTCACATCATACCAGTATTTGTGTCGCTGGGCGATCTTAAACCTGATTAGTCTAGATTTTACTGGCAGCGAGTAAAAGGACTAATATGCTATATGCCTGGTCATAGATCACAATGAAACGATGAAAATGAGGGAATGAAAAAAAAAAAAAAAAAAAAATAAGTATGAGAAATGAAAAAAAAAAAAAAAAAAAAAATGTGTCGCTGGGCGATCTTAAACCTGATTAGTCTAGATTTTACTGGCAGCGAGTAAAAGGACTAATGTGCTATATGCCTGGTCATAGATCATGAGAATGAAAAAAAAAAAAAATGTGAATGATATGAAAAAAAAAAAAAAGAAAAGAGAATGGTTTCATTGGTAAAAAAAAAAAAAAAAAAAAGAAAGTTATACTGGTGATGATGATGATAATGATAAAAATATAAAATGATTTGGACTTGTGAATTGTAATTAAGTAGGTACTTCGAGAACGAAGTACATATCAGTATGGCCGTGATAGATTATTTGAATTTTACCATGGTAATTGTTGTCAATATTCAAATACTGATGATGCTAAACTTACCTTGTGTCAAGATAAGTATCTTTTATAATTAAACCACGTAGGTACATGACTAAATAATACGTTTTGAGTATCTGATGATAATGTATGTATTTAGTAAAGATTCAAATGGCAACATTTGTTTGAGGACTTAACTTGATGAATTTGGCAACATTCACTGGTTTCCAATAAACAGGAAATTACGTTAATGTTTATAATTAATATTGTACGTATTTTAGAAAAAGTTTGACTGATAATTATCAAATAATTATGATTTCTGCGGCTAGATTTAATCCATGTATTTTCGTCCATATTTCATTTAATGATATGATAATTGACTTGTGTTAATTCTTCAATATTCATACTAATATGAATATTCTTAAGTATTAATGTATCGAATCATTTACGATAATTCATCTCTGTATTTGTAAGATAATTGGTAATTGAAAATAAACGATGAAACAGCTTTATTACTGTTAGAAAACCATTTAATATAATAATTGGAATTATTCACGTTTAAACAAACTTTAGTGTACATATCTGTGGATATGTATTGATTTAGAAGGTTTTAACATGTATTGTAATAAAAATCAAGCAGTAAAAACGTTTAGTTTCAATTTAAGGAAACACGTGGTTTACTGAGCTTGTTTATTCGCCGCACGGCGGCCGGTATAAATAGCCTTGCATTTGAAAGGCAGATTCACTTCTCAATGTACCTCGGAACAGGGCGGACACGCCGCCCAACTAAATAAGTTAAGTACTATTATTATATCTATTAACTAGAAAGCTATTATTATTGTGTATGTGTATTAATCTTCAGTTTAAAACTTACTATGTGTATTGCAATAGTTATCAATATTGTGTATCAGTGTGAACATTACAATCGCTAAATTATATCGTGTTATATATAGATACAACTAATGTGAGCATTTCATTATCTTCCTACTTATTTCCAAATGAAGCTTATATTTTAAATTAATTATTGAGAGTTACAATAGCTATTCCTGTCGTGTAGTAATATGTAGATTACATTAACTTCCTACTTATTTGAAAGTAAAGTAAATGGCTTATATACTATTTATTCTTGTGTATTATTACAATAGCTATTCCTGTTGTGTATTAATAACGTGTAGATAAACCTATCCGTGAGACTTAGATTAACTTCCTACTTATTGCAAAATAAAAGAATATCAATATTAATGTTTATTCTCTTATATTCCTTTATATATAGATGTCTTTACCTAATTTAGTTATTACACGTAATGATGTTGGACGGTAGTTTCGTATAATTTTTAATAAGTCTTCTGTTTACTTAAAACTTTTGGAAAGTTCCCGAAAATATTATAATATCGTGGAAAGAGTTTGTTTACTAAATTGTATGTTGAAATGTGATATGATTTTTGACCGACTACCCATAGGAGCGTTATTTTACGGTAAATCTATATACTTAGGGTATGTTATTGCTATATAATTGTGCTCAGATGTAAGTTTGTATGTATGTTCCTTTGGCATCATCATCATTATCATCAACCCCTAACGTCCCACTGCTGGGCACGGGTCTCCCCTCACTTTCGTGAGGGTTAGGCCATAATCCACCACGGGGGCCCGGTCCAGATTGGTGAATATCATAGCTACCTCCGAAATAGAGCGACATAGGTTACATTGGCCGTCAGGTTTATTGTTTTGAGCCGATTTTAGTGTCGAGCCACGGGTGCGGCTCTGCACAATCTATAGTGTTTTCCCATACAACAAACACAACAGTTGTATATTCCCGCACTCGCGGCAAGATATGAAAAACACGACAGTTGTGCTTTCAGCACTGAAAGTGTCAAAGTAATCTTTAGTTTTTATGTTACCGAGTAACGAGAGGAGCAAGTCGTTCACCTGATGGTAAGCGCCACCCTGTTCATAACAGGTACAGTGCCACCAGAACTTTGCATTAAAAAAACGTTTTGCTCATATGAGACTTTAGAACCGATGTCTCAGGGTGACGAGCGCCATGCACTGGCGTAAGATTACGCAATGCAAAGTTCTGGGTGGCACTGTTATAGGCAGGCGGAGCACTTACCATCAGATTAACGACCTGTTTCACTGTAGTATAAAGAAATGGTACCTACTAGAAATCTTTAAATAAAACAACTTTTAAATGTAAGTATATAAAACGTTTATTAATCTTCAAAAAATCAGTAATTTAGATACTATCTTACAGCCACAATACCGTGGCATCTAGGCGACAAAACAGGGTCAAATAACTTCACCAAATGAACCCTATCAAAGTCTTTTTCTAACAAAAACAGTAGCCTATCTAACAATATAACAGTTTCAACAACCTGCGCCAAGCATAACCTCAATAAATAGAATATAACTAATTTTTTCCACTGGCAATCCATGCCGTTGTATATTTCCATAAGGCAACTCTGAGGCAAACTGTCAAATAAGCCTAAATTCAACATGGCGTCGGCCATTTTGAAGTATTCCTGGAAGGTATCACATTTGGACGAGAGTCGCTTCAGCCTTCCTTCTGAAATATTCTCGTCGGGTAGATGAGTAGTTATAAGCAACTGAAAGAAATAAAACACATATTTATTAAAATAATTCGTTGTTATTTTATACAATAGAGTTAGGAGACGAGTACGGAGATCGTTTACCTGATTGTAAGCGCCACCGCTACTCATAATAGTTACAGTGCCACCCAACCCCATAGATAAGAAAATAACTCTTAACTGCACTGCAAGACATACAATGTACAATACAAAACAAAAAATGAGCAGCCTTATACAAAATTTCCGGGTATGATACGCGTTTCGGGGGGGTGTCGTCAACTATTTTTTTCAATAAATCTACCCCCTTAATTAACTACTTCACCCCCCTTGAAAGACAGCCATTTTTTAATGAACGTTAGTCCTTAAAGGTCTAAAAACTAAAAATATATCATCATCATCATTAACCCACATCGTCCCACTGCTGAGCACGGGTCTCCCCTTATTTTCTTGAGTAGGATTAGGCCATATCCACCACGGCGGCCCGGTCCGAATTGGTGGATAACATACCTACCTCCAAAATAATTCTCGGGTAGGTATTTGGGTTTCCTTACGATGTATTTCTTCACCGAAAACCGAGTGATATTTACGCGATAGATAACTATTATGTTCTATTTTCAAATAGATATCTAAAAAAAAAGTTTTATTCCATTGTTGAAGTCATTCCAGCATTCATATTTTATCTATAATAATTGAACTACAGACTAAAAATAATATGAAAAATTTCTTTTTTTTCTTTGTACCTGTAGCAAAGCTCTGTAGAGAAGACTTTTGGCCGGCAACTGACGTTCGCCGACGACTCTGTCTATTGACTGCGCAGCCAACATACGAGCGTTGCGGCCAAGTTTATAACCTACAACAAATAAAAAACTTAAAAAAAAGCAATTACAATAAAAAACATATAAGTTACTAGTTGCGCCCCGCGGTTTCACCCGCAATAAGTAGGTATTACGATATCCTTTAAGAACTTTTAATTATACGGGATAAAAAGTATTTTATGTAGTAGTAATACAAATAATTGTAAAATTTGTTTTGTTCTAGTTTTAAGTTTTCTTTGTTCTGTGGTGTTTCAATAAAGAGTTTATCTATCTATCTATCTATCTATAATAAACTATTTGAGTGCCGAATTTCATCTAAAAACTGACATCAAGCCATCCATCCATCGTTACATTCTTTTAAATCTCACTAATATCATAAATGCGAAAGATTGTGTGTTTGTGTGTTTGTTCTCTCTTCACGCCGAAGCGGCTGCACGGATATTGATGAAATTTTGTTTACAGATACTTACTTTAAATCTTGAAATCGAACATAGGATACTTTTTATCCACTACAAATTAACAGTTCTTGCGGGATAAGTTATCGCGGGTGAAACGGCGGGGCGCTGCTAGTTTATAATATCAGTGGGATTTTTTAAATTTTTGACTGAGTGACGGGCACGTCGTTCATCTGATGGTAAGCGCTACGCCTGCCCATAACATAATATTGCGCGGCACTGCACTCACGTCACCCTGAAAAATCGGCTCTTAAGTCTCATATGCCCAGATATTTCGCTGGAAACAATGCCCTTCAAACCGGAACACAGTAATGTTTGCAAACTGCTGCTTGGCGGATGAATATCTCGCGGTCTTGGAAGATGGTAGGAAGTAGGATTAAGTCGATCTTCCCTAAACAGTGGTGACCTGTCACAAATCTAGATGCGCCATGATCTTACCCTTTAGATAGTCCGACATAGGAAACCCTCTGTCCTCGTCAGCGCTCTCTGTCAGCAAATGGTAGCAGCAAGGCACGTTGAACACTGCAGCAGTGGACGCACGCGACGCGAATATGCGCAGCGAGGCCGGCCCCAGGTCCCCGCAAGTGTGGAGACCTAGTATCAAATTCATAGATCTAGATCTAGGGCCTACAATCTTTCCAACTGTAAGCCTATCTTCTAACTGTGTTAAAGCCTCTTATTCAACCATTTCAAATTAAAACCTTCCCGCCCTTTCATTCGTTCCCATTATGGACGTTCAGTCCTTTCTACACATTCACTCTACCAATCCCTTTCATTCTTTGACACTCTTCCAAAACTCTAACGAACCGACACGGTGCGTCGCTCCATCAAAATCATGAAGTAAAATATAATCAGTGAATAACGATCAGTGTACCATCAACAATTAGCAAAAGGGGGCCCCCAACGACGCCTCCAAAGGAAGTTAAGTGCCGACCACCGGTGAGTTTTTTTCCAACCAATTTTCCTCTTCATAACCTCAACAACCCCTAGATACAGTCCACTCGTCTTAACATCATTTTTGGTCCTCGTCGAACCGGATTTCGACTTAGAATCGGTTTCCTATGCTCAAATCGTAAACTCGTTTCAACTTGTGAAAATTTTAGCGTCATCAAGCCGCCATATTTGCACACAACCAAATTGCAAAACCTATAATTCGAATTATTAGCATCATATCAACATATCGATCACAACGCATATCATATTTTGTGTTTAATTCATCAAACAAACTCAGTCATTCATTTTGTGTGAGGAACTTTGCAAGAGGTTGGTGTAAAAATACCTACACTTTGTATTTCACCGATCTGCGCACACGCGCCGGAGTTTAGGTAGGTTGGAAGTATTGAGCTGTGTTCGTTCTGTGGGTGAGTCCAACTTCATATCGTGTCATTGGGAGAGTCCATTTAATCAAAACATTTGTGTTCGTGTATTCAATTTTGTGAAATTGAACATTAATTATCATTTCAATCGTTGTTTTATGTGTAACATGCGACACTTAATAATAACAGCTTATCGTGATAAATCATTAAACAATTGTGTTAATACTTACGTGTAACATACAGCGCCTAAGTAACTCAAGCAAAGATTGTGTTTGTTTGTGTGCCGACAAATTGCGTTTGTGTGCCGGCAATACGAACAAACCGAATCAAATTCGTCGATGTTCGTTCGATCATTTCATACGGTCATTCTCATAGTGTTTATGCTGTGACTTTTGACAAACAAGTGACAGTTTCGTGTTCGTTTCTGTTTGAAAACTATCAAACTCCATCGTAAAGTGTGTTTTTTAAAAGTTTGCGCGATAATAAGTTAGTTTAGGCGTAAAATTTCTGCTAAAAGTGATAACAACTATCAAGTTTCAAAATGAGTGAGACCATGATTGCGCATTGGGAGTCGAAACGCAGCCTGTCGCACAAGCGGCTCAGCGATGCACTTTTGTGTGCACGTAATTGTGAATCCGAACCGAAACTTATAACGCGGTTAGAGACATGGTGTTCCCGTTTAGACATTATCTTGGAGGGCTTTAACGATGCCCACATCAATTTGGTTTGTGAATTACAAAAAGCCGGTGTAGATGATAAAGAGTTGCAAGGGCAGTCCGTGTTCCAAGAGCAAGCTGATGACATGTATTTCGAAGTACTCGAAGCAAAACGTAAATACTTGAAAGAATCAAAAGTGGAGTTCGCTTCTCCTTCTCAACCGTGTCATCAACCCAACCCAAAGACTAAACTTCCACCGATTAAATTACCTACATTCACAGGTGAGTTCAAAGATTTTCCGGGGTACATTGACCTCTTTAACACACTTGTTCATCAGCGAACAGATTTAACAAACATAGAAAAGTTTCAATACCTAATCACAACATTGTCCGGGGAACCCATAAATATAATTCGTGCTTTTCATGTGTCTGAGGCTAATTATATGAGCGCTTATGAAGCTTTAGTGAATCGATACAACAACAAAAGGTATTTAGCATTCATGTGTTGGGAACAAATTAATAATTTAAAGGCCATGCCTTCTGGTTCAGCCCAGAGCTTGCGGAACTTGCTTGATGTCTACGGTGAAAACATAGCGATGCTTAGTTCACTGGGATTACCAACTTCAGAATGGGACTTTGTGTTATTTCATTCGTTGTTAACAAAATTAGATAAAGCATCTCGTGAAGCCTTTGAGTTGTCTAGCACAGGCAAAGATTTCCCAAGCTTTAATGAATTAAAATCATTTTTACTGGACCGATGCAGTGCACTAGAACGCTCATTATTCTCAAATGAGAATAACAAATCAGTAGTTCAGCAACAAAATAATTATCATAACAAGCGTGTGAATTCAACCAATCAACCAAAGTCAACACCAACAATGCTTTTGGTTCAATCAAACAATCAATCATGTGTTTTGTGTAAAGAAAGCCATGCTCTTTACTCATGTCCAAACTTCTTATCAAAGACCCCACAAGAAAGGTCTCAAGTGATTAAACAATTCAAATTATGCTTCAATTGTTTGCGTTCAAATCATATAACAACAAATTGCAATTCAACTCACTCATGCAAGACATGCAATCAGCGACATAACAGTCTGTTGCATTTTCCTAAGAGGACAGAGACTGGTGGTCCTGTCAACCCCCAACATAAACAAGCAAGTGCTGCTTACCATCAAACATCTTCGTCATCCTACTCTAATGTCAAGGAAGGTGTGATCACTCCAGTTACATCATTGTCAAATGTGTCTTCAGGTTCATCATCAGGTAGTCATTTTGTCATGCTTGCGACTGCAGAGGTGGAGGTAAAGGATGGCCAAGGTACTTTCCAAAAGGTGCGCATCCTGCTGGACCCAGGAAGTCAAAGTCACATTATTACCAAAACATGTGCCCGTCGTTTAGGCTTGTCCCAATACAAGACTCAAACACCTATGTCTGGAATTGGTGAGGTTCCTGCATGTTCTACAAGCAAAGTGTTTCTGGAAATTAGACCAGTTGGAAAAGTGGAACCCACATTCACAACGGAAGCAGTGACTTTAGACAAAATTTGTGGTAACATGCCCACCCATCCGGTGAATGTTCAAAACTTTGAACATTTAGCAAATCTGAAACTAGCTGATGAAAATTACCATTCTTCTCGTCCGGTGGATATCCTCATTGGTGGTGAGATATTCCTACAAATTTTAATACCAGGAAAAATTGACGGTGGACATCATGCTGCGACGGCTATCAATACAATCTTTGGATTTATTCTTATGGGAAAAACGTTGACAAATTCATCATTCCCCACTCCTTTATCAATCAATCATGTGTCAGTGGACACCAACCTGGACATTGCGGTTCAGAAATTTTGGGAGTTAGACAACATACCTACTGGAGATAACAAGCAATCTCACTCCGTGGAAGATATTCAATGTGAAGATATATTTCAATCAACTCATAAACGGGATGTTGCTGGGCGATACATCGTTAACTTGCCCTTTCGTGATCAATCACCACCATCATTTGAAGAATCATTCAGAAAACTTAACCCATTTTTGGATCAAAATCACATTTTGCGGGTGGGGGGTAGGCTCTCTCAGTCAGATCTTAGCTACGAATCAAAACACCAGCTTTGCTTCCTCGCAAGCATCGTTTGACACAACTTATCATTCAGTGTACTCACAACGAAAATTTTCATCCTGGTTTACAAACAATGCAGTTCTTACTACTTCAAAATTTTTGGATTTTGTCTCCAAGACGAGCAATTCGTCAAGTTATATCAAATTGTTACCGTTGTTTTCGTGTAAAGCCCCATAATTTTGAACCTGAAATGGCAGATTTGCCACGTTCTCGTGTTACTCAGATCAAAGCATTCCAGTCTGTAGGTTGTGACTACGCTGGACCGTTTAACATAACTTTTCAACGTTATCGTGGTACGCGTTCTGTGAAGGCGTATCTGTGCTTATTTGTGTGCTTCGCTACCAAAGCAGTACATTTAGAACTTGCTTCTGACCTATCAACAGAAGCATTTTTAGCTGCCCTACGCAGGTTTGTAGCAAGACGTGGTCAGTGTAATGTGATCCACAGCGATTGTGGTTCGAATTTTAAGGGCGCACAGTCGCAACTGATAGACCTCATGCGCGCCGCGTGTGAAACGGAGCGTATTGAGTTTAAATTCAACCCACCAGGAGCACCTCACTTCGGAGGACTTTGGGAGGCGGGTGTTAAGTCCGTAAAAACACATTTGTATCGCGTTGTTGGCACACAAATTCTAACGTATGAGGAACTTAACACGCTTTTGACTCAAGTGGAGTCAATCCTGAACACAAGGCCCCTCTGTCCACTTAGCTCAGATCCTTCAGATGTTTCAGTTTTAACCCCAGGACATTTCTTAACATTAGCGCCTCTCACAACAGTGCCATCTCTTGATTATTCCAACATAAGCATGAACAGACTTACACGGTGGCAACTGTTGCAAAAAATGCACCAAGACTTTTGGTCTCGGTGGCATAGTGAGTATCTTACCACTTTATCACAGCGATTGAAATGGACTAAAGCATCACCTCCAGTAAACATTGATCAACTCGTTATCATAAAAAATGAAACTACTCACCCACTGCGATGGCATTTTGGTAGAATAATTAAACTACATCCTGGGCGTGACGGTATCCCTCGATCTGCCTCAGTCAGGACTGCACAAGGTGTTTTCGATCGACCTCTTGTGAAGTTGTGTCCTCTACCAAATAATGACTAGTTTGTGTAGACATCATTTCATTATTTTTTTTTTAATTTTTATTATTATTTTTGTGTGTGAAAATATAGCAATTATACATTAAGTTCATTTCAAAACAGATCATTAAATCATAATAACACTTGACATCATTTTATAACAATTATCATATGTCAAGATTTTTGCATTGGTGGTTGTGAACAAATTTTAATGTGTTTTAGACTTTTCTGTCTCATCAATTCGCCAGCGGGGGGGAAGATAAATGTTAAAGCCTCTTATTCAACCATTTCAAATTAAAACCTTCCCGCCCTTTCATTCGTTCCCATTATGGACGTTCAGTCCTTTCTACACATTCACTCTACCAATCCCTTTCATTCTTTGACACTCTTCCAAAACTCTAACGAACCGACACGGTGCGTCGCTCCATCAAAATCATGAAATAAAATATAATCAGTGAATAACCATCAGTGTACCATCAACAATTAGCAAAAGAGGGCCCCCAACGACGCCTCCAAAGGAAGTTAAGTGCCGACCACCGGTGAGTTTTTTTCCAACCAATTTTCCTCTTCATAACCTCAACAACCCCTAGATACAGTCCACTCGTCTTAACAAACTGTTCTAGTTTTTAAGTTTTCTTTCTTCTGTGGTGTTTCAATAAAGAGTTTATCTATCTATTTATCTAGATACGAAGATACGAATTAATTTATTGAAGACTCTTAAACTATACTCATCGGGAAACTAAGACCCAGGTAGGTTAGTTAAAATGAATCCATAGATAACAAATGAAAAGCTCCTAGCATACCCATATCCAAGAGTTTGGAACCCTGCTACGGACATTGTATCCATCCGTAAAGTTTCGAGGCGTGTTAGAGATTTGATTGACTGACACTAGTCTAAGTTTGGAAGTTATCGGAACATGGGCCGAGGAAAAAGCTAGTGGAGTAGAGGGTCGTGTGTTCAAAACCCAGTGCGGGCATATACCAATGTAGTTTAGGTAAAGCTAAAAAGGTTTGTGGGCCCGATGGGAATCCAAATTCCCACCCACTGGTGGGCCCGTTGGGAATACACCAATGGGCTTCTTGTAAAAATATGTACGTAATCATATCATTAATTTAACGGCGAAGGAAAACATCGTGAGGCCTCGTGCCCGAGAATTAAACTTGACGAATGGAGTTCCTTCTTCTGGTTACTGACCTAATACCTCACGAG